>CM070077.1:39022407-39636842 GCA_036250285.1 Pyrocoelia pectoralis | reverse complement strand
ACAACCGACCAAAGAAGATAAAAGCATTTGTCAATATAGCCAAAAATCATTGTTTATTACGGATTTAGCAGTGGTTCGTCTAAGATACTAACTGCCATCCTACAAAAATTTCTGTAGACTCGTTTCATTTTAAATATTTAAATTTCAATTTATCGTAAATGCCGTTAAAGCGATAAATATTTCGAAATCACTGGGAATATTTCGTTTACCTCTAAATTATATAGTAAACAGACGACTGTCATCCTTAGAACATAAGCTCGGCAGAGTGCACCAAACTGAGAAAATGATGTGTTAATGTTCAAAGGTGTTTTATAGATTTCAACAAAAGTATAATTTTTTTAATTTTCCTTATTAGAGAAAATGGTGGATGGACCAAAAATTGGAAAAAATGACCATGTGCATAAAAAATATACATGCGGAGTTTTACGCCATTAATTTACTGCAGGTTTACAAAATTAAACTCTGTATTTACGAACTTATGAAATGCACAATAAAAGTAAAACCATGAAATGCAAGATCTTTTGTAATCATAAACCAAACAATAAAACTTAGGTACATAAACAGAAATAGTAGTCGGAACCATATTATACTGAAATAAACTATTATATTTAACGTTTTCGTGTTTTCTCTTCTACACCGCATTCGGGAGGGTTTATCCAAAAAATGGTTGCGGTTTGTAAGTAAAACCTCTCCCGGTGTTTTTACCTATTTTTACTTTTCCGCAAGCAACAATATTGGTTTACCCCACAAAAATTTTTTTCTTCCATTTCTCGCCGAGAAACACAGATAAAACCGATTTTTGGAGAAAAATCCTGTTACGGAGTTCATATGTAGTTGTCAAATGCGGTGGGTCAACAAATGCTTAAATTCAGCACTTTCTCCTAAATTTACTTTATATTGCTTAGTGTGTCTCGTATGTGAACCGCTCTAAAACGGTTGATTTGATTTTACGAAACAATGCGGTTTGGTGAGATGGGGGGGGGGGGGGGGGGGTTGAAGAATAGAATTATACCCGGGTGAGTTTGCTATCTTTGTGCCTTGTTAATTTACCATCCAAAACTCGATCATTTGTTTTTCATAACCTAACGTAAGCAGATAAAATGTCGTACATATTACCACTATTTTGCATTTTTTCCTTTTTGAGCATGTACCTCATTGTACATTGTACATCTGCCATCATCTACGATACGTCTTTGGACGTCGAGACGACTGCATGTTTTAAAGAAATTTGATTTTCTTTCCTTTCTCGATAATTTTCACTTGAGCATTAACACTTTTTTACATGAATTCATTTTACGTGCAGACTGCAGACAATTCACAATTTTTCTCAAATCCTAGCTGTTTCTTTACTTCCAATGCCTTCTGTTTCGCATCTTTGTTGGTCTTTCTTCGTTTTTTTGGACTTGCCATGTTTGTGTACTTGCTTCTTCATTTGATACTTCTGCCCGTAATAGTATTTCTACTCGTGCCTGCTCCACAAATTGTCCTTCTGGCGATTCTGTTACTCTTCTTTCTTTCTAGCATGCTTTATTCTGCCGGTATTTTAAAATCTTCATTATATCCAGGAAGGGATGTGAAATTACAGACCTACGTGAAAACCAAGACTCATCCGTTATCGCAGATGTAGAAAATGACACCACGTCCACATAAATACGCCATGTGAGATTGTGTAAGTGTACTTCGCCCCGCATATTTGTAATTCTTATGGTAAGGACATCAATCTTTTCAAGCGTAAATTCAAAATGCATTTTGCACAAATAAGAAGATATAGGCAAATTGGCTGATAGGATTAGACAGAATTTCGAACGAGGTGTTTCCCCTATGTTTTCACCAAAGGAAATGTTGGTGAGAAAAACATAGCTTGCAAAGTATAGTATATTCTGAAAGGAACAATTGAAAATTTGAAACCATAATTCTACAACAGTCTAACCTAAAATCGAAATGTTGGTTTAGATACGTGGATGACACCTTTGTTGTATGGCCACACGACCCACAAACATTTCATAATTTCCAGAACATTACAGTTCACAATGGAGATTTAAGAAAGGAAAACCCTACCATTCTTGGACGTACTGATTGTCCGAAAAGAGGGCGACAGCTGCAGTCACTCTATGTATAGGGAAAACACACATACCAATCGCTACCTACACGCTCACTCTCATCATCACCCAATTCAAAAAGCTACGATGTTAAGAACTTTAGCTACAAAAGCAGTCCGTATTTCAGACAAACAATATTCACAGCAAGACTTCTTAATTGAGTCATTACAACGAAATAGCTTTCGAAAAATTTCGAAAGCCAATTAACGAACTGAACAGACGAGGAAATAAGAAGAAAGCGTTGAACGCTCAAAGGACTAACGGAGAAAAGTGGCTTTGATGAAGCATAACATGAAAACCGTCTTTTCGACAGTGAATACCCTTGAGCAAGGATTCCGATCGGTAAAAGGCGTCATACCATTGACAAAAACGTCAGGTATCTATGAAATACCATGCTGATGTGGAATTAGTGACAGGACAAACAGGACGCTCCATAGAGAGAAGGATTAAGGAGCACCAGGGAAACTGTAAGAACATGTGCACTAGTGCACTTTAAAGTCAGCTGTCGCGGAGGACGCATTGACGTTTGGGGACACGACATTCCTGGCACGAGTTCAGAACTACCTCCCTAGAATAATTGGAGGGGGCGATAGAGATCGAGAAGCATCCACTCAACATAAACAGGGAGGGCGGGTTCAGACTTGGTAGAGCATGGACGACAGTGATGCATAGATTGAAGAATTTGGAGAAAGTAAAAGTGAACGTAACCCAAGCCTTCATTCCTATCAATCTGTAGATGCAAGCTGCAATGTCTTGCAAAACAGAAGAACTTTTGGTTTCCCATTCACCAGTCAGGCCTGGCAAACCTAGACTAAACAGCTCACCACCATCGGGAGCTAAGAGGATGAATAATGATCCCAAAAATCCTTGGTTTGGCTCAGAATGTAAATGGCAAGGCAAGTCTTTCTACGCAGGCTGTGGAACAAATACAGCGACACGGTGTAAGCCGAGAACTACACCTCTTCCAATAATTGTAATTCAGAAATTGTAAATTATAATTCAGATTAATGAATTGTAATTCAAAAATTGTCACATATAATCCAGATTAGTAACTTGTAATTTAGAAAGTGCAACTTCTAATTCAGATTAATGAATTGTAATTCAGAAAGAGTCACATATAATTCAGATTAGTAACTTGTAATTTAGAAAGTGTTACTTCCAATGCACATTAGTAGCTTGTAATTTAGAAAGTGTAACTTGTAATTCAGATTAATGAATTGTAATTCAGAAAGAGTCACCTATAATTCAGAATAGTAAGTTGTAATTTAGAAAGTGTAACTTGTAATTCAGATTAGTAGCTTGTATTTTAGAAAGTGTAACTTGTAATTCGGATTAATGAATTGTAATTCAGAAATTGTCACATAATTCAGATTAGTAACATGTAATTTAGAAAGTGCAACTTCTAATTCAGATTAATGAATTGTAATTCAGAAAGAGTCACATATAATTCAGATTAGTAACTTGTAATTTAGAAAGTGTTACTTGCAATTCAGATTATAGTAGCTTGTAATTTAGAAAGTGTAACTTGTAATTCAGATTAATGAATTGTAATTCAGAAAGAGTCACATATAATTCAGATTAGTAACTTGTAATTTAGAAAGTGTAACTTGTAATTCAGATTAATGAATTGTAATTCCGAAATTGTCACATTAATTCAGATTAATGAATTGTAATTCAGAAAGAGTCACATATAATTCAGATTAGTAACTTGTAATTTAGAAAGTGTAACTTGTACTTCAGATTAGTAGCTTGTAATTTAGAAAGTGTAACTTGTAATTCAGATTAATGAATTGTAATTCCGAAATTGTCACATATAATTCAGATTAGTAACTTGTAATTTAGAAAGTGTAACTTGTAATTGAGATTAGTAACTTGTAATTCAGAAAGTGCAATTTGTAATTCAGAAAGTGTAACTAGTAATTTTTTTATAGATCAAAATCTTAATTGGATATACCATTATGAACATCTTGTGAGGAGGCTGAACACATACTGTTACCAAATACGCAACATTAAAAAACTTATCGGAATAAAGTACATGTTAACATATTCTTTTGCTCAAATACATTCTACGGCATCATTGTTTGGGGATAGTCTATGTACATAACCCAGCGACCCGAGTATTCCTCACTCAAAAAAGGATTGCTCGATGTATTACTGGCAGTCAGTTTTTGGTATAAATCCAGTCGCACTAAAGATAATGGGCATTATAACAACAGATCCCATTCGTCATTATGCGAATTACAAGTTATACTTTCTGAATTACAATTGAAAAAGGTATAGTTATCTTGACAGTTCGAAGAACCGCAAAAGCCTCAAATTATTTAATTTTGAACAACCTCCACAACCTGTCAATAGGTTTATAAAAGCAAGTTCTGGAATTTTTTCATCAGATTCTGAACTTTTAATCTATTCCTACTTTCACATTCCTGGTGTAAAATACTACAGAAGGCATTTTGCGATTATACCTAGGCGCCATTTTTATTAGACATTCTTTTTCCACGTTACTCTACAGTATTCGTCTGGGTTACAGAAGTACCTTGCTCACGTTTTACTCATCTCAGCTAAGATCTTTACTTACCCGTATGACATGCGACTTAAAAGAGGTTTTTGTTAGATTTCTTGATATGCTCTAATTTCAACTTGTTTAAACTTCGAACATGACAGTATATGTATCGCCTGAATCTTAAACAATGCTTAAAGTGCCTTCGGAAAGTTGATGGGACTAAAAACGGTAAAGAGAATGAATAGGAAGAAGACTTTGTTAAAAATAGGACCAATATTCTGTGTCTATAGTCTGTGTCAGTTTGAGTTTACAGTACAGGAGAGATAGCCAATGGCCAGTGTTGTCAGTTCTATATTGTAAGAAAGAGAGAGAGGGCGGCGTTTGACAACCGCTGACAGAAAGGGGTAGCAGGTATTTAATAGATAAGCTGTGTGTAATACAAGTGAAGGATTTGTTTTGATTGACGGGTTCATGTTTTGTTGAAAACTACTCTTTGGAGCAGTATTGCACTGCTGTAGTCCATATACCGTACGCTGTAAAGTAGACTGGAACAGACTATAGACAAGACAAGAAGACTGTAGACAGACAAGATACTGATTAGAAATTGTGTCGCCTAGAGCCTAGAAGATGGTGGTAACACTTTTGAACGATGGTGTTGCAATTACCATCAATTTTTGAGGTTTTTCTTTGACATCTACTATGTTATTATGGCTTGTCTAAGCAAAGCAACATAATGATTAAATAATCTGAAATTTCTTCCTAACATTCTACCAAATAGGAATAAACTATATTTTAACACTAATCCGCGTCTTTTCATCAAAACACAGAGTAAATTGCGCAGCAGTACATAATAGTTGCAGCCTTCATTTAAATACCTTATAAAGTTTACAGGAATGTTACCTTAAAAGATAGGACTAATAATGAAAGCTTTATTTACATGTCAAATTCTAACGCTTGATAAAGGTCAACCTTTCGAACTATTGTTAATTTCTACATTACGGGGTAATATTTAAAAAATGTCAGCAGAAGTGCCTGATGCAGCGTTACGATACTGTTAATTAGCTGGGGTTCCATTTCCCACAATTTCTATGTAGTGTTGAAGCGCTTTATTTTTAGCTCAACTTGTCAGTTCCAGATGCTTTTTGGTAGCCTTTTCGTTATGGAAGATATCAGATTTTTATCAGTTCGACGAGGTCTAATAAAGTTGTGCGTATAATGATCTTATTGAAAAATTAATGAGAGACCAATGTACCCGCTAACTTTGGGTTACCTATGTAATGAGAATTTAACCTCGAAAGGGATTTACGGCCATCTTCTGATTGAAGTAGCCAGTCAATAATTCCGTAGAGGATTAAGTCCTAAAGCAACACTAAATTCGCGGGCGCCGCGCCGTAAGCGTCCTCTAAAAAAAACCAGCAAAATTTCATTTACATTTCGAAAAAAGAAGGTAGGTAATATAAAGTATTTTATAAATACTTACACTATAAGTTACAGCGTTAGCGCTTTTCCCTTCTCAGGAAGTAGTGTAACGAATTTGGAAATATTCGCGAAAATCTCATCTTTCTCTGTCTCATTTACATAATAGGAACAAAATTGAACATATTCGTCAATCAATTTAAACCCTCTTCGTGGAATTTTACCGCCTCAAATCGAATTAACCACCGACAATTGAACCATAGCGATCACAAAACAACCATCTCAATTCTTGATTTACTTTCAAAAAGGAACGTATTTCAATTTAAAAATATTGAAAAAGAGAATAATATATATATTAACTTCAAAGATAAGGTTTGAAACCCAATTTTATAAATTCTACAACGAGCTAAACCAAACTCAACTCATGTGGATGTAATCAAGTTACCCGCATTACCAAACTTTATCCTTCAATGCACCTCGTTATCCTGCACTGAACTTATCGGTTAGCCACTCATACAACTAAAATGAAATTGTCGATGTTGCTGCCGGTATGGTAGCAGACAGTTTACGACAGCTTTGTATTGAATAAAGTTCTGAACGCAACTTCCTAATTTATAAATCTTTATAAAAAATTGTGCTTTCCTTTTCTCAAAATTAGGTTAATTAACGCCTACCGTTAATGACTGTAACATTCGAATGCAGCAGCTATTTGTGGCCGTACAAACATGTTCGTTAACGCGTATGATTTGTTAGCGTGCATATTCGCCTTTTGATCATTGCTGTCGATTCTAATTAAGAACTAAATTAAACAATCGATACGTGAGCGAAGATATTTCACCAATCACAAAAGACAAAGGATTTCAAATATTGATTAGACTGAGAGTTGAAGACGTGCTTCGTGTAACGAGAATCGGGCATTTTTACATGCACAAAAGGTCTTAAAAATGACGGTCTCCCTTTCTATTAGTTGCTAATTTATGAAGATAATAAATTTATTGGCCTCGTAGAGACTGACGGCTTATATTTATGCACGCCCCAGAGATAAATTCGATGAGGCTATATTGGCACGTACACCAGTCTTCTTGTTGTCTAAATCCGATCAGAAACAAGGGACCTATTTACGAAATGTAATGTCGAAATTGCTTCAATAATATATCGCCCAAACGAACGAAATGCGTTCTCTGTATTATTTTCTAATACAAAATGAAAATAATTTACCCCTCCCTCCCCCATCTCGTTATTATTTTACCATTTACTCCATCCCCTTAGAAACACTCTACGCACCGCTGTTATACCGTCTATTAAACTTAACGTAATTTATTTGTGTATCGCACTTCTTTGTCTTTGTTTGCACTTAGCATATTACGCATATAACATAGTGTTATGTCTTCCCGTACCTCCAGTGCCTTACTTTCCATCTTTTCTATATTGGAACAATACGGTTTTAGGATTTAAAATATTGAATTTTACAATAGAAGGAGTAAGGTATAATTATTTATTTATTTATTTATTTATTTTGGGTTACGGGAAATCCCATTAATACATAATTAATACAAACTCAACTTACAATTACTTCAAATTAACATAAAAAATAAAAAATAAAAATAAAAGTAAAGACCTGCTCTGCTCAATCCTACTAACAACTTACTCTTACATTCAGCAAAAAAAATTAATAAAAATAAAATGAAATAATCCACGTTAAGGATGTTGATGGAACGAATAGTCAATATTTTGTATTTATTAATACACTTCTTTTGAATCTATGATGTGATGCCTCGAAAATGTCAAACTACGCTTGTTTTCCTAAGTAGCGCGTATGGGCACGTCACAGGCTATAGTTTTCAAGAAAAATATTTTTGTACGCATGATAATGGATATGCACTAAAATGTTTTTTTTTACTAAAAAACGGTACGTCGTACGATAAAAAGTTAAGAGAGCTTTTTTCTTCACAATTGAACAAGGAATAAAAACATATTTTTATTTTGAGAGAAATCAGCGGCGTCCTATTTTTTTCTTGAAAAATAGACTGTGACGTGGCAATACGCGCGCAACTGGTACCTACGACTGAAACATCGTGTTGTATTGCAAAGTATGTGTCTCCCACAGCTATTAACACGCCTAAAATTTCATTATGATATCTCAAGCCGTTTTGGAAAAATCTAATTTTTACTCTTTTTTTTAATTAACTTCAACACGCTGTAGATCGGTAACGAAGCGTTTTCGGAAAGCGTTTATAGGAACTTTTTTGTATAAAATCACCTGGGCAATCACCCCCTTTAATATTGCCGAACACCCTGTAAAATAACTAGTGCGAAGCGAAATCAATAATCAATAATAGTTAAGACGAAGAAAATCAAAAGCGTGACTGATAAAATTCAACAAATTGTTGTCAGTGCAATAAGGACCCCCTCTATTACGTGAGATATTAACAACATTACACAAGGTAAAATAAATTTTAAAACTTGATTTCTGTATACAAATCGTAATGTAACGAAACTTTATTTAAGAAACCAAGTCGAATATTTATTTATTTACACGCTAATTATTAATCACTTATTTCTAATTACGAATAGGTGCTTAGTTGTTAACTTAAGAATTAATCACTTTATTTACACTAGAGGTTCACTAATTATTTTAATCACACTTAATATTTAATCACTAAAAAGTCTAACCGAATCAACGTTTAAGGTAATCACATTTAAACTTCGCGAACGCGTTAAACTGTAAAACTGTGAACTATGAACTGCCTCGTAATAATTCAGCGGCATTATTTATACAAGTCCGCATTTGCTCTCGAAAATTCTAGAAGGAACGGTAAGTCATCGCGCGCGGCTTTCTCGAAACTTCCGGCGGATGAGTCATACCCGCCTTAACAAATGCAATCTTTGTAACATTGCCCCCTCATTAAAACCAATTTCGTCTCGAAATTCATTAGCTATCGTTGGTAAACCATGTCCAAGATCGCGCAACGCTGTCCGCCGACAATCCACCGTTCCCGGAGTGGGGATACTTTTCGGGTTAAACCTGCAAACCAAGATTTGCACACCGGTTCCTTGGAATATCTCCTCCAGCATATTCCGGACCTTCCTCCACTCGAGACCATCTAAACCACAGCCAATTCTGGGCATTGCGATCTTCCTTATGCCACTCCATAACACTCTTCTTTTTAGATCAAGCAACGAATTCCACATTTCTCGATAATCAGGTTTTCCAGACGATAACTTCTTTGTCACCAAGTAGTAAATGAATCGTTCTTGATCCCTTAACCATAGCACTCTTCCGACACGTGGACCAAACTCTCGCAGCTTCTCTACTTGACCAAACTTCGCTTTGAAAACGGAAGCAATTCCACGGGACATGCGGAGATCGGCCGCCACACAATGAGCAAGTGAATATTCTGACGACAGAGTGAAGAGGTCTTGTTGTCTCTCAATGGTTACGCCGAATGAAGCCACTTTATTATCTCCATACATCCTCTGAAACTCTTCGTATGAGACTTCCTTCCTCTGTTCCGTTACTCTGCGTACACCATCCGCATGATTGTTCCCGTTATAACGTCCTAGTCTATTAAAATGGACAACTCTCGGCTTTCCATTTGGCATTTTACGAATACGATAAATGACATCGTTAATTCGTTTTACCACTTTGTATGGACCCTCCCAGTTATTCTGAAGCTTGGGGGACAAACCACGACGCTTTTGAGGGTTATAAAGCCAAACCAAATCTTCTTCTTGGTAACCCCCTTCTTGAGCTCGAACGTCATAATTTTGTTTCATTCGGTCGCTTGCACATTGAAGATTTGATCGTACTAGGTTATGAATGCTATCCATTTTCCTTCTTAAGCCGCTCACGTAGCCCTCGCCAGCCAAATCTTCACCAGGTTTACTACCAAAACTCAAATCACACGGCAAGCGGAGTTCTCGACCAAAAATGACGTTAGCAGGGGTTTGCTTAGTAGATTCATGGATGGATGATCGATACGCCAGAAGGAAGAAGTTGAGATGTTGGTCCCAGTCTCGTTGATTGGCAGATACCACCTTGGACAAATACCTGTTAACTGTTCTGTTCATTCTTTCGACCATTCCATCTGACTGTGGGTGTAAAGCCGTCGTTCTGGTCTTCTTGATGTCCATGACTTTGCAAACTTCCTGGAAAACAGCAGACTCAAAATTTCTTCCTTGGTCAGAATGTAATTCTAGTGGCACTCCAAAACGGCAAATCCAGTCATTAACCAATACTTCAGCTACAGTAACGGCCTCTTGGTTAGGCAAAGCGTAAGCTTCAACCCATTTGCTGAAGTAGTCCATCGCGACCAGAATGTATTTGTTGCCGCGTTCACTTTCAGGAAACGGACCAGCGATGTCAATTGCAATTCGCTCAAATGGACTCCCCACATTATACTGCTTCATTGGAGCTGTTGGTCGTCGATGCGGTCCCTTGCTAGCGGCACAGACGGTGCACTTCTTGCACCACTCATCTACATCTTTCTTGCAACCGACCCAATAAAATCTTTGGCGCAACTTTTCCAACGTCTTCTTCGATCCAAAGTGACCTCCACCAACTTCCTCGTGAAGTTGCTTCAATACTTCCGCGACCCTGCTTCTCGGAACCAGCAATTGCCTTTTCTGCTCTTGCCCATCGTCACTCTCCAGGATTCGTTTAAGAAGACCATCCTCCATCACCAAGGAATCCCATTGTGCCCAGTACGCCTTAACATTGGGGGAATGTCGCGCCACCTCTTGCCAATTTGGTCTATCTCCATTCTTCTTCCATTCCACAATCGGTTGTAAATCAGGATCCGCCTCTTGCTCTTGAGCAACGACAGCAGGTTGCCAAAAGTCATCCACCAAAGTAGTAGCACAAATTGACCCCATCTTTTCTTCTGCTCGATTACAATGGTTGCAATTTAACCCGCAAGGTCTCCGAGACAATGCATCTGCATTTCGATGACTGGTTCCTGCTCGGTGCTCAGTTCTGAAGTCGTACTCCTGAAGTCTCTCAATCCATCTTGCAATTTGACCCTCTGGACTCTTAAAGTTCAGTAACCATTTCAAAGCTGCATGGTCTGTTCTTAATAGGAATTTTCTCCCATACAGATATTTATAGAAATGCTCGATGGACTTCACAGCCGCCAGAAGTTCTCTTCTCGTCACACAATAATTACGCTCTGGTTTTGACAGAACCTTGCTGAAGTACCCAATCACTTTTTCCTGCCCATTTTGTTTCTGCGAAAGTACGCCTCCAATCGCAACATTGCTGGCGTCCGTATCCAATATAAATTCACCCTCGGCTTGAGGATAGCACAAAATCGGGGCACTGATCAGTCGCAACTTCAGCTCTTGAAACGCCGCTTCACATTCCTCGGTCCACATAAACGTTCTGCCATCTTCAGTGAGACGGGTTAGCGGTTTAGCGATGGTAGCAAATCCAGGCACATAGCGACGATAATAGGTGCACAGTCCAAGGAAGCTTCTGATTTGATGTTTATCTTTTGGAACTGGCCATTCACTTACGGCTTTGGTTTTCTCCGGATCAACGGCAACACCTTGGTCGGAAACGATATGTCCCAAATACTGGACAGCTTTCTCAAAAAGGTGACACTTCTTCGGGGAAAGCGTGAGATTGGCCGAGCGAAGCCTTTGGAATACCTCCTCGAGATTCTTCATGTGGTCTTCAAACGTCTCCCCTACCACAATTATGTCATCCAGGTATACCAGACACGTTTTCCACGATAATCCTTTCAATACGGACTCCATTAGCCGTTCAAAGGTGGCCGGAGCGTTGCATAAACCAAATGGCATTACTGTGAATTGCCATAATCCAGTTCCAATTGTGAATGCCGTTTTCTCACGATCTTCAGAAGCTACGCCCACTTGCCAATAACCACTCTTCAGATCAAGGGTAGAAAAGAACTTGGAGCCAGACAACGTATCCAAGGTGTCATCAATTCTCGGCAAAGGATAACTGTCTTTCTTGGTCACGTCATTAAGACGACGATAATCTACACAAAATCGCGTCGACCCATCCTTCTTCTTCACTAATACCACCGGTGACGCCCAAGGACTGCTCGACGGCTCGATGACACCTTCAGATTCCATGTCTTGTATTATCTTCTCGGCTTCCTCTCGCTTGGCAAGTGGCAGCCTTCTAGGTGACTGTCGGATAGGCTGTGCACTCCCAGTATTGATTTTGTGCTGCACGAGATTAGTTTTTCCCTTGGAGCCATTCTTGCTTTCAAATACGTCTTGGAATCGAGCTACAAATTCTTTCACCCTCTTCTGCTGCTCCTTTGACAAGCGGGAATCCTTCGGCCAAAGTTGATTCAGAATTTGGGATGCACCGCTCTTATTAACCGTGTTTCTAGTGTCTACACCGCTAACTTGACGAATCACGCACGAAACACTTGAACATTCTCCAAGAACAGTGCCTTTCCGCAAAGTCACTGGATAATAGTTGACATTCATCACACGAACCGGAATTGTCTTTTTACATCGGAACACTTCTTTACCGACTAAAACACCGCGACCGACCATTTGTTTATCACTCGCGGGCTCGAGAAGCATAACACTGCCCTCAGTAAAGTCTCCGTCCAAACAACCCGCGACCATAACTTCGGTTCGGTCCTTTAGCACTGTGTCCTTGCACAAAATCACTCGCGATTCACACTCTTTTTGTGGATGGATCACTAGTTCCTCATTATTAACATGGATCACTCCTTGTTGTAGATCCATCCTAAAGCCATACTTCGTCAAGATGTCCATGCCCAAAATGAGTTCACTCTGAATCTCAGCTACCAGAACTTTTTCATTTATGCAAAAGTTTCCAAATGCAATATTCACAGTCACTTCTCCATAAATCTTCACAGCATCTCCAGTTGCTGTACGCAGTCCCCATCTGGTAGTTGAGAGTTTCTTCTTGACGACATTTGGTCCCACGCCGACCTTTTTTAGTTTTCCTGCTGTTCCATTGAGGGACCTCTGCCATAGCCTCTCCTGATAGGCTTTTTACAGCGACTTCGGATATGGCCCACTTCACCAAAATTCCAGCAGCGGACTTCCTTGTTGTTTTTCAAAAGATTCACGGTGCCTTCTAGCTTCTGGAACCTCTTCTCGATCATTTCGGTCATAGTTGCAGTTATTTTCTCTGCCAGCTGGTCAGCATTTTCCGATTCCACGGTTCTGACGTATCCATGCCCTTTAACTGCCTGTATAGCCGCTTGCATCTCCAGCGCTTGAGCGAGCGCAGCTGTTAACGTCTTAGGACGGCTCAAGAACAAAGCCTGTTTTATTTCGGGATCACGCAATCCATCCGTGAACCTCTCTACTGCCCATTCTTGCAGTACAGAATCAGGTACATTATTGTACACGATCTGACTCAGACGGGCAACATCCGCCTCGTACTCTTGCAAACTTTCTCCAGACTTCTGACTCCTATTCCGGAGCTGCATCCTAAAAGCTCCTACCATATGAGCATGCCCATATCTAGTCTCCAAACGTTCCACTATGTGGCCGTAGCTTTTACGTTGAGCAGGAGGGAGTGTCTGAAGAACATCCAGTGGCTCTCCGCGCAAGGCGACTGTCAATGCTACAGCCTTTTGGTCCTCGTTCCAGCCATTCGACACAGCAGCAGCGTCGAACTGGATGAAGTAGTTTTCCCAGGTTGTTTTCCCATCAAATGTAGGTGGCTTTACTGCTGCATCCAGTCGTCGAATTGTGGGCTCATGCACTTCACTGATTCTACTTACTTGTTCCTCACCGTTGGGCGCATCAGTCTCCATTATTTGATGCCTCTCGGTTTCAATATGTCGACTATCCAAGCGTCTCTCCAGTTCCCGGAACTTGTCGTAAAATTCTTCTTTTATTGCACCTATTTGTTGGAAGTTTTCCACTATTTTATGTTCCAAAGCCGCCGAATTTTCCAGAACTGCCTCGATTTTTCTATCGAATTTAAATTCTAATATTTTCGAATTTTCTTCCATTTTTCTCTCGATCGTTCTAGAGCTTTCGGCGAGTTCCTTTAATTCTTCCCTTAATGCCGTGGAACTTTCTTTTAATTCCTCCCTTAATGCCGCGGAACTTTCTTTTAATTCTTCCCCTAATGCCGTGGAACTTTCTTTTAATTCCTCCTTTAATGTTTTCTCGATGTTTTGGAATAATAATTCATTCTCGGACTGAAAGTAATAATTTTCCGGATCACTTCCATCATTGATTATTGCTTCTTTTAATCGTTCCACAAGATCGAGTTTTACACCGGTAGTGTCTAATCCCCTGTCTTCCAACTCTACTTTCAATTCAGCAACCTTTAATTGACTTAGCTTCTTCATTTTAACCCCACACCTGACACCAATTGTATCGAAACTTTATTTAAGAAACCAAGTCGAATATTTATTTATTTACACGCTAATTATTAATCACTTATTTCTAATTACGAATAGGTGCTTAGTTGTTAACTTAAGAATTAATCACTTTATTTACACTAGAGGTTCACTAATTATTTTAATCACACTTAATATTTAATCACTAAAAAGTCTAACCGAATCAACGTTTAAGGTAATCACATTTAAACTTCGCGAACGCGTTAAACTGTAAAACTGTGAACTATGAACTGCCTCGTAATAATTGAGCGGCATTATTTATACAAGTCCGCATTTGCTCTCGAAAATTCTAGAAGGAACGGTAAGTCATCGCGCGCGGCTTTCTCGAAACTTCCGGCGGATGAGTCATACCCGCCTTAACAAATGCAATCTTTGTAACAGTAAATTAACAAAAATAACTAATCGATGTGGTTTCTTTTAATTTATGGCCCACTGTCAATAGCTTCTTGGTAATCAACACATCACTGTAGTAGAATGCAATTTATTTACAAAAAACTGGATGTTTTATAAAAATGACTTTTTTTAATTATTTTCTATATAGGTTACTATTCAATTCAATTCAATTCAATATTTATTTATTGTATTCATAATAAATAAAACTAGTTGAAATCAGCGGATTACAGAACAAACTTCAAATACCGCAGTAACGAAAGTATAAAATAATTAATTATTTGCAAATGGGTGGTAATTTTCGCAGCCCCAAGAATTGTCTCTGAGCCCAAGAATTATTATTTTTACACCAAGAATGATTTTTTCGACCCCAGCTTTTTAATTATTTTGGTCCCAAGATTTCTTATCCCAAGAATTATTATATTAGCCCCAAAAATTATTATTTTTACCCACAGAATCATTCTTTTGGCCCCAAGATTTTATTCAATGTATTCAATTGAAAAAAAATATACTAAACCTACCTCTAACCTAAGCGCCTGAGTGACAATATACGTTTAGGGTAACATTTTTTTTTAGTTTCAAAGACTTCTATAATATAAGTAGATAAATAACATGTTGGGGTAAAATAAAAAAAATCTTGGGGTGAAATGAATAATACCTTGGGGTAAAATGAATAAAATCTTGGGGCTAAAAGAATAATTATGTGGGCTAAATTAATAATTTTGGGGGCTAATATAATAACACTTGTGAACAAAAATCTTGGGAGAAAAATAATTAAAAAGTTAAGGTAGAAAAAATAATTCTTGGGGTAAAAATAATAATTCTTGGGGTGAGAATGACAATTCCTAGGATGTACAAAATATAATTGGAAACAATTGAAAAAAAATGCGATTTCAAAAGAGTATATGATAATTTCGAAATTCTACTTCTAAAGTTGAATATCTTTAAAAGTCAGGGGCGTAGCCGGGGGAGGGGGGGGGGGGTATCGGGATGTATCCCCCCCCCCCGAAATTTCTGTAAGGGCGAAAAATTGGGACCGGATCTTGAATCAGCATAAAATTTCACATAAGATCCATATCTTAACTCGGTTGTAGACAATACGCACCTCTTGCAACGCACGGACGCACGGGCGGAATATTGATTTCAGTAACGAACGAAGTTCGTTGAATATTGAAAAGATTCTTATTCCCGCTCCATGACCAACAAACTAAACATAATAACCTAGCATAATATACACATAAAAACACCAAAAAACGCCCAAACCTACCACTAAAAACTACTACTCCAAAATTTTCTTTACTCCTGCTCCCTACGTTTCACCCTTTCCCTCATACAATTTCATTCCTCTTCCTGATCTCTTGCTCATACTTGACCGCTCTCTTTCCTGCCTGAACTCTTATTTTCTCAAATTTTATTTCTTCCTCCACTATATACCCTGGCGTCTCTCTATCCATCTTAAGGATTGTAATGGGTTTAGATACCAGAGGCAGAATGTGTGCTAAGGCCTACAAAAGTAAGATCAATTGTCGCCAAAAATTTACGAAACGTTTGCGGCTCTATATTGATGCTGAGGGTGACCAATTGGAAACCAATTAGGTAGGTATTTTCTTACAAAATAATTGCATTACTTATTTCTTTTGTGCAATAAATTTACATGGCAAATTTTTCGACTCCGTTATTTCTTCGCAGTAATTTTCAATATTTTCTGAGCTGTTTGATTAAAGTTAAACTGAAACTAAGTGAGGCGGACACCAAGTGCGATCATCAGCTGCTAGCATCACATGGCTGGAAGAATGCTGTTGGCGATACCCGGCCGTGTCACAAAGCAAGATAGATAGAGAAAGGAAAGCAAACTTTACCAAGATGGGAGGAAGGTCCCCCCCCCCCCCCGGTATAGAGTCGAGCGGGGGAGCCTATAAAGGGTTTCCCATACCTCGATTTAAAAAAAACCTGAAACTTGATAGATTATTAACATAAATAGTAAATAATATAACGCGCAATTTAAATCCGTGGTGAACGCCATAATCAATTGACAGATTATGAGTTTTTCAATTTAAATCTGAAGATAAAATGTCCCCCACTATTACCGAAAGCCTTATTGCAATCACAGAATTTTGAACCTGAAACCACTCAAATGTCTCAAATACACGTTGAGTAAACATTTGTAGTAATCATTGGATTAGGATGTAGGAAAATTGTGACATTTTCCCTTTATGTTGTTGATGAGGTTTAAATTATTTAGGATGTTGTCACAATATACCACTACTGCCGTATACCTGTTTTCGTCAGACCTTCCGGATTCTTTAATTGCACAGAATGCGGCAACACACAAAGGATTAGCCAAGATTAAATTACGGTTACTTCAAATATTAGTTAAAGACCTATGATTACATTGAGAAATGGTGTACATTCAACTAGAGCTAATAAATATATGATTTAGCAGGGATTGGTTAGCTGTCACCACTATACAATAGAGAGCCTTTCCTGAATTTCCACTACAAATATTCATTTCAGGAGAACGGTTTGAGTATCTTACTGAATAAAGTAGCATAATCGCCTTTAGCATTTCTATAACAATCGATATGACCCACTTAAACAACAAAAATAATTTAAAGGGGACCTCAAAGATTTCAGCAAATGTTTTCCAAAATAATTCTGCGCACACTTCAAAAGAAGTTACGAGAGGCAGACGACTTTGATGAGAATAACAAAGATATCCTCTACTTTATATAATCGGAAATAATACCGAAAATTTAAGGTCATCTCAACATTACTAGGTTCGTCTTGATATACTCAGAAGTAATTGTTGGGACCACCGGTTCATTTAGGGATGATGACGGTCTATTGACTACATTTTCCTGAAGCCAATCTAGACACTAAAAATTATTTGCAATGATCCTTTCACCCTCTGCTTTACGCAAAAGTCAATATGTACTTTTAATTATTGATGTTTAGTAAACCGGTATCGATATCTCGCTTTAATGCGTAACGGTTCGCAGGCACATTTTCAGGGTAATTTAGTTACCGATTTTTTTCCTGAAGCGATTTGAAATTCTAGTCGGTCCAATAAAGTTCTAATATTCAAAGATTAAAGCCCTCGAACTTTATAAAGATCAGTAAAGGCAATTTAAGCTCGTTAAATTTCAGCACTCTCGAGATATCTATGCCAATTTAATTTCTTTTTACATTTTACACTTTAAGATATCTCTAATTAATACTAACTATAATTAGTTCACGCATAGTCGAAATTGCTGATAATGTTTGCTGACGGATCTACAGTACAGGGATTCATTTCAAGGGCTACTGATTTGCAACTTCATAGCTTGTCTTCTTAAAAGACGAATCACTTCACCATTTTTGATTCAAAATATTTAAATTACGGTACACATCGCAGAAAGGAGTATTACTGTAGGGAAAAACACATTTTTTTAACGGAATCTATATCTTATCCATTTAATTAGATCTCTTGATGTAGATACTGATTTCCCTATATCTAACTTTAACAATTTTATCGAACTTTTAAGACTTAGGGGTAAGATTTAATTTAATAATAACAATAATCATTTATTGCCATAAAAACAGAATCATCATGAAAATTGGCTTTATTGCACTGGTATTCGCAAATTATTACGCATTACCATTTTAGTGATTTACAATTATTAATACCGTGGAATATAAAGTACCTTTTTGCAGATGTTAATGGCGAAAGACCTCTAATCTAATTATACGTTTATGTGTGACGAATACATGTTTTGAATATGTACTACATCCCCAAAATATTATTCCATATAATAAAAGTGAATGAACACGTGAAACCAATTTAACTTTCGTCTAGGATAATTCTTAGAAATTGTGTTTCATTGTGCTTTAGCATCGATTTATTGTCAATTCGTACATAACTTTAACTTTAAAGCATTCTGCACTCTGCAGCATTATACCATACTGGTGGCATTAATTGATAACTGGAGGATATTAGGTGCTGAGACGACACATGATATATCTCCCGCAAACTGATTCGTTGTAATATAGTAAAAATAAGATTGGACCAAGAATTGATCCTTGCGATACTCCCTTGCGATCATCCCAATTATGAGGAAAGTGGATTTAGAGTGTATTGTATAGACAGTAATTTGTAATAATTTATATCTCTAGTGCTATTCTTTTGCGTCACGTTCCCTTATTGGAACAATCGTTAAGCTTATTTAAATACACTGCATACAAGAAGCAATTGTTTATTAACTTTTCTTCTTCGTGTCTTCTTACTATCTTTGAATGTGCATCCACTTTTTTCACAGGAACCTTTTGAAACTGCCCTACATTCCGAGATCAACTAGAACCCGAGTGTGACCTCCCTTCGCGTTATCTGGTATAACCTCCAAAGCCTGACAAACAGCACCAAGCATCAGTCTTTATCTTTTTAGCTTGATAACACCACAATGGACTATATACCACTTCCATGCATGGTTCATATTGAATTTTTAATTAATCTGCAACGTAATGAAACCTTAGACTGATGTTCCGGTACCTTTTCATTACAAATGTAAGGCCCGAAACCTTTAACTTAGAAATTTATTACATTCATTAGTTTGTCCCCGGTCCATTCGGGCACACCTCTTCATGTTAATGGGACGAGAAGAGACCTTTTTTGTCTAGAATTAAATTTCCCGCAAAGTAGCTTCTACACGTTTATTTTGTATCTTTCACTGTTCACGAGATATAGTGAGAAATGTGTGACTATACCTATATATTTTACAAGTCGACTGAGTAATAATAATATTGTCTCTAGATCTCAGAAATTGAGAAAAACAAAACAATCTTCAGTACATCGACACATTTACTCGAATATTGCATATTTTTCGAGATATAGCTAAAATAGGCTACCCATGTATTTGAAGCGCTTTTATGCCATGAGAGTAGGTTATTGATGTTTGGCAATGGGTTCGTGCGCACTAAAACGTCTGGCATTGTCATTTCCTACCACAGTACGTGACCATGAATTAAATAAAACCAAAATCGATCATCTGGGTGTTGGGTAAAGTCTTCCATTTTACTTCAAACGCCCACCACCCCCAAATCTGGCCGGTCCAAGGTGCCAGACTTACCTCCGTATCTTCCAGTAGTGTATCGAATGTGAAAAAAAACAATTCCTCATCTGGAAATGACTGGACCAAATCAGCCGCTAGCTCTTAGACTAATAGGTTTTGGTATAAGTAGGATGATCTTAGTGTTGTGGTTAGGGAAATTCGGCAATTGAGAAGACAAGCCTACGATCGCAGACATAAATAATTGGATGGTAGGAAAAAAGCTGAGACTTGTCCTGAACAGATGAGAGTAGCGATACTCTCGCGTAGGAGGAAGTGTGCCCATACGACCATTGATTTCTAGGACCATATAACAAACATAGACATTAAATATCAAAATTGTGAGTGTTATATTAGACAACGGACACGGATTCTGGCGATGGCTTGGGTTGAAGTGGTCAAAAAATTATATCATGCAACAGTGGTAGAATGACTGAGACGTACGCCATTCGTGTACCCGAGAGCTATTTTCCGATTTAGAGAGAAATAATGGTGAGGTAAATTATTTTTAACACAGTTCTTGACAGGACATCGTGAAAATTGGGACTACCTCCACAGAATCGGAAGATGGGATAATGATAATTGCCCTGACTGTAGGTTACCAGACAATAAAAGCCACGTAGTTTTTGAGTATAGTAGATGGACACGTGAAAGGAGAGAAGTTTGTACACAGATGGGCCGAGCGATCTGGTACGGTAGTTGATCAAGAGTCTAGAAAAGTCGAGTTGTGCAGAAAAATATACAGGGTGTTTAAAAAAGATGCGGCAATATTAAAGGGGGTGATTGCCCAGGTCAAGCCTTTTTGGAAAAATTTTATTTTTACTCTTTTTTTTAATTAAACTTCAACACGCTGTAGATCGGTAACGAAGCGTTTTCGGAAAGCGTTTATAGGAACTTTTTTGTATAAAATGACCTGAGCAATCACCCCCTTTAATATTGCCGCATCTTTTTTAAACACCCTGTATATCAAGAATCTATAAAACTAGAGAGCGAGAGTGGAGGGAATAGTCATTGGCTATTGACAGTACAATCATGAAAGGCAGAATATTATACTACACTTAGGCTGCCACCAGGTGGCGATCATCAGCTAAGAACGTTGCTGGCGATACCCGATACAAAGCAAGATAATAGAGAGACGAAAGGATTTTAGTGGGCAAACCTTATCTAGATGGAAGGGAGTCCCACACACGCCCCCGATATAGAATCGAAGGGGGGGTGCGTATTGTGGTTTCCCACACCTCAATTTAAAAAAAAATGATGTAAAAGCATACTTGATTCTTTGATTCCATCCTGTGCTTACTAACCAATAATTGGCACTTTCACTAGTCGTAACTAATGAGTGAATTAATCTCTTCCAGTTAATTAACCCTGAACACAGTCGAAGGTAAACTCACTTGTACTTGTAGCTTATACTTTTTGAAACCCATTCCTTGATTGGACATCTTTTTGTGTTTACGTGTTTACAATTGACTGCTGAATAGTAATAAGGTCTCCATACTGTTTCAGTAATGATACTATTCAAGGAAAATATTTACACTATAAAAATTGTGGAGAAAAGTAATAATGGAAAATCGTAAAAGTTACAAGACTTGATTAACAGTTTTTTGACGAGAGTATGATCAACTCAGCGTTCGTTCCGCTGTCTATCCAGGTAAAACCACAGGAACTTAATTAATGCTCCTATATTTTAATTAAGAAGTAACTAATGTTAAAGTTAACAAGATCTACAAGTAATAATTTCTATACAACCGACATTTAATTTATCTTCTCTATATGATATATTTGTATGTTTTATTCGTTCATTTATCCTCTTTTATACAGCAGGTACCACAAATTGAAGTCCTTTTCATTAATCAATTAATCCAAAAATGTGTATAGACTTCAACTACTGTGAAGTCTGCTTCCATTATAAGTCAGTTTATCACATGACATTAGCCTTAATGTACATGAATACGCCAACACTTAATGACGCGTGAAATGAAAGTAGGAAACTGCAATGCTTGGCGGTAATGGTTCATTATCTGCTAGCTTTTATTATGTAAAGTGCAATGAATTTCGAACCTCAACTAGAATTGCTGAAGACATTTTAATTGAGGCCTAAATTTCGTATGTATCAGTAACGGTAGAATACTTAAGTATTTCATTCACTTCAAGCTTCATCATCCGAGTTAATTGGAAATGCCTTGAATATTTTTGCACATACGTGCGCAAACATGCGAAGTGTCCTTCAGAAGGATTTACTACATTCAATTCAAATATGCATGTACGATTCCACAATGGAATTTCGTTTGTTAAACGAGAAAGGACGGCTTTGTGTAAGTCAAAGTTTTATGCAGTACAAGGTAATTCTCTCCTTTAAACATGATAACCCAATTTCAAATTATTTTGGTTTTCCTTTAATGTGGACAACGAAGTTAAGTGATCGAATCCTTTCTGTACCTACAGCACGAAACGCGAGTTTTACATTTCTGAAAATAAAACAGAAGCTAAAGGGAATTTTTTCATCCATTGTAAATTTTAATAATTATCCAATTGGAAAAAAGAGAAGGCAAAGCAATACTTCAAAAGTATAAATATACATATTCAGCGGAAATGGCTGTAAAGTGTTTGAATATTTTATTTTTATCTGACAGTTACCAATGGTGATTTTATTCTGCAGTTCTTTTGACCATCCACTTTTATAAATCTTTTTAAAGCCGATTATAAATTGTAGTCAATGGAGATATTGAAATTTTCTTTTCAATACTTTTTCTTTCTACTTCCCATTTTAATTTATTAAATTTTTGATATAAAGTTCATTTTATTCAGGTCGATTACTAACGTCGTTTTGCTATACATATCGTCCATTCGAATAAAAACAAAACGGTTCATGTATTATCATGCCTATAACAATGTAAAATTTCTATTTTTTTTAGTAAACTCTACGGCACGTTTCATACATATTTATATTTCCATTTAAACGGTTACATTTTCGCAACTCGTTAATTTTATCTAAACTTATTTTGTGGAACTCCATAAGTTCCATTATAATAGCAGACATTGCGTGATTGTTTCAACATCTGATGTTACAATCACAAACGAATTTTGTCAATTTTATTTTCGTCGTTTCAAAAAAATTATAGAAATCTAGTTTAGTTCACTCCATTGATATAGAGAGAAAAAATTTCTGGCAGCTTATACTCTTTTTGAAAAAAATAAATAGGTATCGGAAACCTAAATTTGGAGATCAATGTATTATAACTCGATACTTTGTATAGCTTTTTGCGAGGGTTGGCGACTTTTACCCAACAAAATATTTATTTAAACCCTTACATGTCTTCCTCCTTTTCCAATAAGAGAAAGAGAGAAACCTGAATCTCAAAAACAGTTTGGAAAAAAAAGGTAAACATATGTAACTGTAGCTGCATTAGACAATCAAAGAAAAAATTATGAAGATAATGTAGAAGTACACAAAGCAACGATATTACTTATTCAACTAAAGACTTTCACTGTATAAAAAAGGAAGTCAAATTTACTTATTGGAACTTGACGAATAAACACACAATAAACATTGAAATTTTTTGATGTTATCCAACTCCATAAACAATCACTATATAATAACCGAGACGTGTGTATATGTGTGTGTTGCTGTGCACTTTCCGACAGTCGCCGAATCCTGACGAATGCGGATGTGATATTTTAAAACCAAAGCTATTATAAATTTATAACCTACAAATTAATGCTACAAGCTACAATTATAGGAATTATAGATACCCCGCAAACCACGTAAATATCTGCACTAATTTTTTTCAAAGTAAGTTTTAAACATTTTAGTATAAAAGTCCGTCATCTTATTCAAGCGGTATTTGTGTCTAAATATATTTTCCTTACTTAGAAAATACGTTCAAAGTTTCCTTATGGAGATTACGTGTAAAATAGAATTCGCTATTTGTGCTTATTTTTGGGTGAAAATTTTGTGTAAACATGCAAAGTTTGTCTGTCCGAGGTCCTTAACCCATTTCGAACATTAAAACAATGCCAGGAAGTATTTTCGCGAAAATTTTCAAAATGACAAGTATCGGAAAGTTTTTCTCGGTAACATGGAAATTTAATTATTTCAAGTTGAAAAGTTATTCAAATGATGAAAAATGATTCTATTATGCCTCGCGTTAACATTTTCATGGTTAAAATGATGTAAAAAGTAGTAACAGCATTCATTGTGTCCCGATACCTTCTTTCGGTAACTTTCGAAATGTACATGTTTGTGTGCTTATTTCGAATTTAGAGATTTTGAACGATGGACGATGTCGTAGGTAACATATATAGTCGAATGCTTTCACCGAGAAAAATGTTTTTGTCTACATATTTAACTTAATATCTAGTGATAAAAGTGGGTGGCAAGTGTATTGTTACGTTACACTATACCAAAGAGAATACCTATAGGTACTTTTGACTATACTTCTAAATATACAACTTATATTGTAATTAAGAGGAAGTAAAATCCATATTTACTGCTGTACATATACGTGTAAATGAGGCCTTTAGTTAGTGAAATAAACAAAAATTTGAAACTGTTTAAGGTAGAGAAGGTCTTTCTATAAAACAGATGTTATGCAACGTTAGACCAGCTTCTATTTGTACATTTTATGTTTTATGGTATTTTTAGTTTTACTATAGTTAAAGATGAATGTTAAAACGTTCTCCCTAAGGCCATTCGTATTCCCAAAAAGTTGCCAGTGTCCAAATTGAGTTCTTTTACATTCAAAATTCATTCTAAACTATCCTTATGAAGTTCACACGGAATTTGTTATATTTTCGTTAATTTTTGGGCAAAGACTATGTGCAAAGACGTAATTAACATTGTGAAAGGGCCATTATGTATTTTTGGTCTCAAATCTATTCCAAAAAGATTGCATTTTACATTTTTTTAAATAATTGGTAAAAATTTACTATAAGTAGGTAGGAACGAATTCGTATATCTTTACCAAATATCAACCCATTTTTGTGATTTTTACGTCAAATGTAAGTAAATGTAATGCTTTATTTTAGTTACTTTAATAACTTGGTAAATATTACAGATACCTACAGGGTCAAAAATCTGAAAAGGTACAAAAATGTAAATTTTTTTTCTTTTTTCAAGCAACTAAGCCAGCTCAACAAGATGTGATATTTTAAAACAAAAGCTATTACAACCTACAATCACAGATACCCCCTCCCCCCAAAGCACGCAAAACGCGAGAATCGCGTGTACCCCCGTTTATATTATAATAATAACAATTAATTCCACAAATTTGAGGATTCTTTGGTTTTTTAATGTGTTTTCCTAGACTATGACATAAACACTTCACCTCGTGCACAGATATAGTAATTAAGGGTTTATATTTTGGTCATTCATGGAGCAATCTCATATTTTCAAAATTAGAACTGTTTGATGATTACTGCATATTTATCTAATAAAAAATTCAATAAGTAAATTTGACTAAAAAACTATTGTTCCACAATAAGAATCGCCATCTTTAATGAACTAGGTCGATGACCGCAACACGCCAATTTTGGCGATAATGATTACTGAAGTGAAACGGTTATTAACATTTGCATTTATACTGAGCAAAAGTACGTATATTAAACTATAATTTCTGCAGGAGTCAAATGAGTTAAAGAAACTAGCGGAAACTCTTGTGGCACTTTTCGATGCTGATTTTAAGAGGTTCCGTGCCTATATGTGGTAATTATTTTGGAAATACATATTGATTACTCAGATAAGTACAATTGCTTGTAGTACTGCCTTTTGAAATTTCAAAATTTCATCATCATCGGCAAATGTATTAATAAAGGAATTGCTTTTGCAAGGTTTTTCTAAAGTGACCTTTTCTCGATTCTTCTCAATAGTATTGTCGAGATCATCATTTATTTTTGGAATTCACTGAGTAGAAGAAGCTGTGTGGCGTTTTTATAACATTATCGCACATATTTTTCTACTTTTTGATTCAGTTCCCAGCTTTTCAGCTAATTTTTGTTTTTTTAAGGTTTGTTTGAAAAATCGGAACGCAGACATTTTTATTGGATCTTACCTCACGTAAACCCTCAGTATGATGATTAACAATAGGGTTACTTGATAGAACCAATGGACGAAGCGGCGATATCAAGAAATGATTCCTCGAAAGTTTATTAGCATGACAAAATTTTCCGGGACCTCTAACTGGCTAACACCCTTCACGTTTTTCGACCTAATGACGAGATGACCAAAATGCATATATTCTGGTTTGCAAAATTCACATTTATCAGTCAGTAAGGCTAAACCACTCAAATTTAACCACTGAAAAACTAATTTTAGGATCTCCAAGTGCTACAGCTGTAATGCTATTGCGTGGCTCAGGTAGGAAACGGCTTCATCTTGAAACTCTGGCGTAAAGGCTGCAGTCGAGTGTCAGCCAGAAGTGATTACTTTTTTGGTAACTTTGATAGTCTGTGATAGTCAAAAAATACTGTGATACTTCTTCTTTTAATATGTTATTCCATCTTTTAATATGTTATTTTATACTTTGTAGTCTGTGTCTTGTATTACGTTTTGCGTCGTATTCTTGTATTGTGTTTATATTCTTGTGTATACTTAATCGACATTCGACATATCCTATATGCTTTTAGCATCCAAAATGGATAAAATAAACATTATTATTATTGTGTACTTCGATTGTTATCGATACTCAGGCCAAGCCTGGTTAACTAATCGCACGGATCGAAATCAAGTAACGATTAGTCCTACTAATACAATAATATCTATACAATATAAATTTGAAGTTGCTGTTAAAAAGTGAACATACTAAATACTATACACATATTATGTTCATTAAATTAAATGACGTTGATAAAACCAACGCTGATCACATTTTAGAGAATGTATTTGTTTGAGAAGCCTCGGTGTATTTGATCCCAATTTGTAAAAGCCACGTCCCGTCGACCCTCTTTCCGCGAAGGCATTAACATGAACGCAGCGTCGCGCATCAATAACAAAAAGAGACCCTATATTCCTAGGCTTCTCCGTTGGCGTCACTTATTCGTGACTTAGTGACTTTTTATAGAAAAGAAAAAAATGAACATAATATGTATGTTTTGAAAAAGTGTTATGATTATTGTGTAAGCGTTTTTTGTTGTTTAGCTCGACGCATAGGTTGCATTCGAGTGGGTAATGTGTTGTTTGTGTTTTGTGTTAATTGCGAATTCTGATACTGTGAGTATATTGTGTGTTTACGTTTGAGTGCATGAGAACGAGTCAGAGGTGTTACATGAGTGATTGTTGAAGTGTTGTGTGTTGGTAATGGACTTTCTATAATGTTATGTTGTGTATGCAACAGAGTTTCAATTTGTGAAGGGAGGATTGAGTGTTGTGTTTCATTTTGTGTTTGAATGGTATTAGTTGAAAGTGTGTGATGTGGTTCTGAGTGATGTGCGGTATCTTCCGTTATGTTTAGAAATTTTCTAACTATGTGACAAGTGTTGATAATGACTGCCTTTTGTAATTGTATGTATATGTTCTTATCTAACCCTAAAATGTGCAAACTGTGATGTATTGTTTTTGGTATAACTCCGGTTGCACTAAGAACAATGGGTACTGTAAGAGCAGTTCCCATTCTCCATTGCGCTTTAAGTTCCTGAGCTATATCAGTGTATTTACGATGTTTCTCTGCGTGTGTATTGGCTAAATTGTTTGTGTTGGGAACTGCAATATCTATTATGTATATGATGTTTTGTGTTTTATCTATAAGTGTTATATCTGGCCTATTGTTATATACAGTTTTATCTGTGAGTAGTGTCCTATCCCAATATTATTATGTACTTCGATTGTTATCGATACTCAGGCCAAGCCTGGTTAACTAATCGCACGGATCGAAATCAAGTAACGATTAGTCATACTAATACATATATCTATACAATATAAATTTGAAGTTGCTGTTAAAAAGTGAACATACTAAATACTATACACATATTATGTTCATTAAATTAAATGACGTTGATAAAACCAACGCTGATCACATTTTAGATAATGTATTATTATTATTATTACTTTTTTGGTAACTTTGGTGACTTCCTTCTTGCGCCTCCCTCAATTTGTTTAAAATTCTCTGTACAATGGAAGCGGGTATTCATCTTTCTTCGTACTTTGAATCGTCTCCCAAAAATTGATACAAAATTAGGATTTACTCGATAAGTTACTCCCTAGGAAGATGAGAGAAGGTCAGGGAATGTTTTCTCCATTCCTCTTATTACTGTTGACCTATTGCATCGCTGGTTTTGGGGGATAATACCTTTTGTTTGATATATTGTACTAGCGGTTTTAATTTGGTTTTATGGCTCACGTCCTTAATTAATCACAGACTATAGGAATCTGTGGTAATTTTTCCTCTAAGAACCTATTAAGCATCGCCATTTGCTGCATGTCACGTGTGCAACGAAGACGTTAATATTATCTGTTTCTTCTGTATCATCTGATGAACACGTGCGAATGTCTGAACATCGTGAGGTCATAAGGCCATGACTGAATCGATACTTACAGTGACATGGATGCCGCGTCTTCACATATCTTCATCTATTCTCGCAGCAAACTAAAATTCGTCTTGATAATAGTTGTGTGTATGCGACCTGTACATTTTGTGAATCTGATTAACTTTCAATACATTATTCACGGTATGTAGTACAGTCAATTTAAACACAAAAATATACAAACATTGCAAAAAATCCTATGTTAGGTTTGCTTTTTTCATGGTGTTAGGTTCGGTCCCAGTAGTAAATACTCAATTTTGCAACTTCGAAAAACTTGTGGAAACAGGGGGGGGCACCAAAAACCGCGATTTTTTCGGACTTTTTTCAGTTTTAGCCTCGTAGATCAAAAACTATGAGTTGTAGTGCAAAGAATATGATTATCTTTTTTAAACTGGACTAAATTTTCAACCATTTGAGCCTAACCGGAAGTCTGTAAGTATAATAGTTTCCGAGATACAGCTCTTCAAAAATAGGCATTTTTCCTAAATCTGTTTTTAACGTATCATCCATGATTCGAGCCAGATATTGCCACCACGACGTGCCCTACGATCGTTGTCATGGAGGAAAAAATTGTAGGACATTTTATCACCTTTTATTTAAGCATAGATGCATTCCTGTAGGCCTAACAGTTCTCGAGAAAAAGACGGAAAACCGGAAAACAGTGAAATCGCTACGACTCCACATTATATGTAATAGCATTAATATGATTAGAAGACATTTTCTGATTATTCTTATTTAGCCTAGCGAACGAACGCTCAAAAAGGGCTAGTAGACAGACTTTTTGATCCTAAAGATTTTATTTCTGGGATGTGTTTGGTGATGATTATACGAAAAGTAGCGTAACAAAATGTGCGGATTTGTTTGGTTTTCCGTTTACATCTCTTGAACAGGCCATCGTAGTGGGAAATGGCTAATTATAAAAAAAAGCTGATTAAATTTTCTACAAGTTTGCTTCTATGCGTTTTTTCTCTATCTCTATCCGTTAAAGAGATATTCGCTGTCAAGAATTGACATTTTTTTTGAAAATCGCTTTTACATGACGTTTTTCGGCTAGCTCCTAAAGTGTTGAGTTTATAGCAAAAACTGCTGAAATAAAAGTTGTAGACCATAAAATTTCCAATAAAATACATATACCGTTTAATATTTTATCTCAAATAGATTAGATGTTATAGTTATTTAAAAAAAACGTTGAGTTCATGATTGAATAGAGGGCACCAGAGAACAAGTAATTTTGTGGGAGGTTTGGAGCTAAATCTGATATGTGAGTATTAAATACAGATTACCTGCATCCTTAGCCAAACAATTTCAGTCTTATGCGCCACCATGTTTAATGGTCTCTAGTCTTTTCCAAATACATTTATGATAAGGTTAATGTTTGACGAAAAGAACAAAAGTATTTTCTCAAGGCAGCTTTTATTTTATAATTGGCCATTTCCCACTACGATCGCCTATTCAAGAGATACAAAGGGAAAACTTAACAAATCCGCAAATTTTGTTACGCCACAGAGTTAGCTCATACGGTGGGGCCGGGGACTTTTCGTATAATTATCACCAAACACCTCCAAACACATCTTAGAAATCAAATCATTAGGATCAAAAAGTCTGTCTACAAGCCCTTTTTGAGCGTTCGTTCGCTAGGCTAAATAAGAATAATCAGAAAATGTCTTCTAATCATACTAATGCTATTACATATATGTGGAGGATTTCACTGTTTTCCGGTTTTCCGTCTTTTTATCGAGAACTGCTAGGCCCACAGGAATGCATCTATGCTTAAATAAAAGGTGATAAAATGTCCTACAATTTTTTTCTCCGTGACAAGAGTCGTAGGGCACGTCGTTATGGCAATATCTGGCTCGAAAGATGGATGATACGTTGAAAAACGATTTTGGGAAAAATTGCCTATTTTTGAAGAGCTGTATCTCGGAAACTATTATACTTACAGACTTCCGGTTAGGCTCAAATTGTAGAAAATTTAGTCTAGTTTAAAGAAGATAATCATATTCTTGGCACTATAACTCGTAGTTTTTGAGCTACGAGGCTAAAACTGAAAAAAGTCCGAAAAAATCGCGGTTTTTGGCGCCCCCCCCAGTTTCCACAAGTTTTTCGAAGTTGCAAAATTGAGTATTTACTACTGGGACTGAACCTAACAACATAAAAAAGTCAAACCTAATATAGGATTTTTTGTTCATGTTCATGTTTAAAATGACTGGACTAATGGTTGATATAGGTTCGTGAAAATGCCGTACACGAACGTGCTGAAAATGTAAATGGTATCATTGAACACATGTCCAAATGACTTTCATGTAATTATACAGCTCACCTAAGTCTGTAGGTCAGATGGCAACGCCAAAGTGCGGAGTGGTATCATAATCTGGACGGATGACGATGGAACGTTTTACACTCTCCTGGATGTGTGTCGTCTTCACATCTCTTCCCTTCACGTAGAGTTGATGTTGAGATCTAAGGTTCGCAAAGATTGAATCCAGTTAATATTATAGTATCGATGGTGACGCGTTAGAGACGACATGGTCGTGGTGTGGGATCCAGCGGTGGATTTCTTTCTGCATCCAGTAGGTACGTTGATGAAACTCCTTTAGACACGTTTCCCACGTCGACCATTTGTCCCTTTAGTTTCGCTACCAGAGTAATGGTATATCAGGGAGGAACAGGGTTAAAATCAGTAGCATTTCTAAAAAGGAAGATCTGTCGTCGGTAGCGAAAGCTTCATTTGCGGCTTCCACACGATGCGCTCTGGTAGTTAGACTGGCAGAGTGTTGAATTCTTCCGCATACGTTGTTTTTATTCATTAAGTCCGGGCAAATTTAAAATGTCAGTTGAACATAATGAAACGACGGCTTTCCACAATAATAATTGGGTATTGTTCGACACAGTTTTTCATTGATTTGTTTTGTTTTCATTAATGAATAAGCTTATTCTTTATTGTAATTCGACCCTTAAATACAAAAATAGATTGATCAAAAGAATTTCTTTTGTAGTCCTTAAGCTCCTTTTGAACAAATTTAATTGCCGGCGTTCATTTGCGGAGTCGTGCAAACGATTGTCGTTTGCCGAATTTGTAGTGGTTGGAAGCGTTTACAATCCAATAAAATATTGCCGATATGTAGAAAAGTTCTTATATAACCTGATATTTTTACAGTTTAAACTTCAGATGTGTATGTACGAATCGAGTCTAATACCACCAGACCGGTATTGCACGTTAAGTATTGACAAAATAAATAATATTGTATCAGAGCGGCTATTCTTAAGAAAACAAAACTTTTACATTTTAATGTAAGTAAACCTCAAGTTGTTATTGCTATCAATCTTTATCAAAACAATAAAACGAAGTTTAATTTTCAACACGCTTGAAAAATTCAGCTCGTTTCGTATAGCATAATTATTATTACGTTCCACCGCATAAAGAAGAGGGCATAAGAACCATTATTAGACTACATTATCGCGTAACGAAAACAAAGATTAAACCTTAATGTTGAAATAAAGTTTATTTATAAAGTTTATATTTTATTTGTTTCTTATTTGTAAACGTCAATTTACCAAGTTACTGTATTCAGTTTGGTCAGTCTGTAAAATTTTACGGATTTTCTTTTTAAATTCATTGAAATTTCTAGAATTTTTATTAGTTTGCAACAGTTATTTACAAGTAAGGAACAAATAAAATATTATAAGATAACCGTTTTTACTTGCTCAAGGATGTGACAGGCTCGCCTAACGGCTCGCCAGTCATCTTCATCCTATCGCCAGTAAAAACTATTTTACCTAGCTTGTAATATATAATAATATACTATTGTATCTCATGATTTCATGCTTGGAAGACTGTAATGATATAACATGCACAAATAATATTGAAATACCACTCCTACTATGGAAAAATCAAAGTATAGTCCCTCTAAACCGATTAGATATAGACATAGGCTAACGCATCACTCAATAAGTTCGTAGGATGACTAATAAAACAACAACTTTTTGGGCAACATTCGACATAGTCTCCTTCAAGAGTGATACATTTATTTCAACGCTTCACTAACATTTCGATGCTTTTTTGTAGAAGGATTTATCTTTGGCCTCAAAATACCCTTCAGTTTCGGCAATCACTTCTTCATTGAAGGCAAATCTCTTTCCCTGGAGCATTCTTTTCAGGTCTGCAAACAGGTAGTAGTCGCTGGGAGCAAGATCCGGAGAATACGATGGATGGGGAAGCAATTCAAAGTATAATTCGTGCAATTTTGCGATTGATGCGATCGACTTGTAACACGGATGCATTGTCTTGGTGAAAGAGCACTTTGTTCTTCTACAATTGGGGTCGTTTTTCGCAATTTCTTCCCTCAAACGCACCATATGATATTCGCTATTGATGGTTCTTCCTTTGTCAAGGTAATCGATGATTAAAATACCGCCCGCATCCCACAATGCGGAGGCCAAAATCATACTAGCTGACATTTGCGTTTTCGGTCGCTTTGGACGGTTAAATGGATCCATAACGTATACGTATCAAGTAGATTTCATCAACTAGTGGTTAAATGGATCCATAACGTATACTCGTACGTATCTAGTAGATACGTTATGGATCCATTTAACCACTAGTTGATGAAACCATGGATGAAACATGGATCCATCACTACACGCCAGAGTCAAAACGGGGCAGTCAGCTGAGTGGACAACAAAGGATGAAAACCGTCCAAAGCGACCAAAAATGCAAATGTCAGGTGGTAAGATGCTGGTAGATACTATCTACCTATATTAAACAGCGAAATTAACTTATTAAAGGGGCAACCATTACTGTTAGTTCGAGGACTTACTATGCACATTTGATGACCTGTGCAATGAGGGATTTAGCAATGAAAGTTTTTTTTTGATGTGCATTAGGGAAACATCTCGTATGTTATTCCCTCGTATTTATGAAGACAAATCGATTTAAAGAAAATAATTTTACTTTTAAAGTCCAAATACCTTTATACATGTTATACATTATATTATATATCATTGTTATTTATTCATTCACACTTACAGTGGTACAACAATTAAATTTGTGGGGGATAATATCTAACCATAATTTCATTTTTGAGGAATCATTAAGATTAACCAAAATTATATTACCTAATATTAATATTTATGAATAATTATAATATAATAATATAATATAATAAATTAATTTAGATTAAAGAATTTTCGGACAATGTGACATGTTTGTAATAAAACAGCTCGTTGTATTATTACAAATAATTTTGTATCATATATTATTTATTCATTCACACTTACAGTGGTACAACAATTGAACTTATGGGGGATAATATCTAACCATACATTCAATTTTGAGGAATCATTAAGATTAAACAAAATTATATAATTATATTATATACTTATTTATTTATTTATTTATTTATTCAAAGTAGCCTAAGGCTAATTTACAACTCTCACATACTCAACAATAAATATAAAATACAAAATATGAAATATAAAACATCGCTTCCTACAAAACTCGCTCCGCAAACCTCCTTTTCAATTTATGCTTAAATGCATCCACGCTCCCAGTTCTTTTAATATCTGGTGGTAATTCATTATAGGTACATTACCACCCCTTTATCGAAGATAGAGTTTTTGGTGCTTTTTAGATTCATGCCCTCTAAGTAAAACTGGTCCCTATTTCTCGTAGTGTAACTATGCACCTCTGTTCTCCTCTTTATAAATATATTCAAATATTCTGGCAACTGTCCCTTGTCTATCTTATAAATAAAAACTAATACATCGAATAAAATTTGATCCTTAACGCTTAACAAGTCTAGTTTTCTTAACATATCCATAATTCTTGTATATGGTATATAAATATATCGGACATATCGGAAATAAGATCGGCTGACACAGAGATAATACTGCAAGACAACTTGATATAAATAAAAACGTTGTACTTGAAGATGGATTAAAGCCAGTTGATCTTGTTGAACAGTCAATATCATTCCATTCCATTCCAATGCATCCTTTAATAAATATCAATTTATCAAATACCTAAATAGTTGTAGCAAAATCCGTATTAGAATTTAATTAATTCAGTATCCGAGAGAATTATGTTTTGGAAACTGTAAGAATATTTTCTTAATTAAAGCTATCGACACATCTTCATCCGCTCTGCTCATTTTCTTATAATAAAATTACACCGCTACCAAATCGATCATTTTTTAGGTTACAAATACCACAGATAAGTTACTAAAATACTCTCACAATAACCTAAATACTTAACACTGTAACTTAAAAACGAGTTTCACAACTAATTTTAAAATTAGGGTAAATAAACATGGTACACTTTATGAAAAATGCAAAACCCTGTAGGTATACTTCATTACTGTATTTTTAATTTTCTTTTGTAGTAAGATAAGTTTGATAAAAGTTTTATCTTTGTTCTCTTTGAGAATACAAGGAATAGCTACAAGAAATTTTGTTCTTGTTAGATATTTCCTTCACTCATATAACATTACGGAATAAAATATATGGGGGGTAAATACATAGAACAACTTCACGGTAAATAACGCCATTTCATGCTTTTTACGAGCTTAAGATTGTTAACATAATAAGGTTGCCCTATTTAAAAATTCTGGTTTTTTTTAATATCTTTGTTTTTTTAGTGCATTTGTTGTGTTGAAAATTAATAAAAAGTAGCAATTTTAGGTGCCTATTATATTAAAGATTCAATTCGTGATCAGAATCGCCTGTGTGTTTTATTAAATTCTCTACACTTTTTTGATCGAGATAGATTTGTCATTACAATTTAGTATTGCTTTGTTTTATGTTGTGACAAACAAACGTATTGCTATTTTAGAGTTCCTTGTAAAGGGAAACGCCGATGTGAAATTGCTCGTGTGCTTATGTGCCTCAATATATTGTGTCCAAAGAGATTAATAGGTTCAAAGAGTTGAGCCATGAAGGCTGAAGGCGACCATCTGGCCAAGGAAGAAAACATAATGTCAATTCAGCCAGGAATAAGCAGATCATTCGAAGGCGTATGCAGCGAATCTCAATCACAAGTTACTAAAAATTTCTGGGACTCAAACCTTACCATCGACAAAAGGTACGAGCCTCACGGGCGTATGATTTCAAAGGTACCGCCAACTTCAGACACGTGTCGGTAATCGGCGATGGTAACAAATAATTTTCGCACTCGAGAAGTTGTTCACCTTAGAACAAGAGCACAAGCGTCAAAATGATCGAATCTGGTCCGCTAAAGCTCCTGGCATTTTAGCAACGATCGAACACCGCCAAAATGCTAAGTCAGTCATAGTATGGGGCGTATTTTGCGCCAATGGAAAGACACCCCTCGTTTTCGTAGATGAAGGGGGCAAAATCAACCACGACGATCCGCGGTTCTTCCATGCATGCAAAATAAGAGAGAACAAAAACAAAACTTACAGACGCGAAATTCGAAAACTGGGTCTGCAAATGCAAAACTTGAATATTGTCGCAGTCCACCGTAAACCACCCGCTGATGCAATTTATTCTTGTAAAACATTGTAGTAGCTTGATGGAAACGCATTCCACAATCTACAGTATTTGCATAGCATTGTAGAATCGTATTTGTAATTACATACAGCAGTGTTGGAATTGTGTGTTGAAGGCAAGGTATGTCCAATTTTTTCCAAGAGGGCACCTATATGTGGCTGAGGGCAGTTGGACATGGGGGGAGGGGGGTGCTTGCCATTTAATAATGAAGTTTAGCTTCAGAGGTAAAGGTCACAACACCTTTCAATAAAGTATTATTGCAGTAACCAAAATTCATTTTTGACAAAACAATTACAATTTTGTTTAGAAATCCAAAATCATGTTAATAAAAAATCACAAAGAATTTATTAATATTAAATTAAGACAAAACCAAAATTGCCTTCTTCTTAATTCGTTCTTTCTTTGCTGGTCCAGTTTTACTTTCTGTGAAGAACTTATTTCCAGCTTTAATCCATTCACGATCGTATGGAAGTGGATCCCACTCAAGTAGCTCTGATCCGTTAACATCAGATCACTGACATATTCTACCTATCGAAAGCTGATTACGAAGCAATGTTCTTATTAAATTCATGAGTGAGAAGCCTCTTTTACGTTCAGCGGTTGAAACTGGAAGAGTTTCAACTTGGACAAGCATCTTTTCAAGCCTAGCTGCACCTTTCAACTTCGGGCAGCTTTTTCAATCTCGATATTCATCTAAAAGCTTGGTGTGTTCTTCAAAATCCCAGTTGAACAATTGTTGGAGACCAAACAAAATGAGTTCGTCATCGTTATCTCGCCAATACTCACGATATAATGGCTTGACAATACGATTCAACTCGCTATCTGGAAAGCGGTTGCTAACATTGTCGATGAGAGCTTGGTATATTTGAGCAGGAACAATTTCAAGTCGCTGTGATGTTGTTGAGCTCACAGAAACACCTTTGAATATCACTTGAACTTCTTCATCATCTTCTAGATAGTTATTAAAGATTTCGCAAACCTTGTTGTAGTTTGGCCCTCTATCTTCTTTGTACTTTTGGAAGATATCCACAGTTTGGTTGATCCAACGTTCACTATCGACAACTGTTACAGATTGTCTTTGAAGTTTCTCTGACAGATTGGAAAGTTCTTGTAAAGCATCTTTCATTAACGCCAGGTTTCTCACAAATATTTTTGAAGCAAGCTTCTTGTGAAGACCACTAAATTTGCCCGAACTGCCGACGTCAAATGAGGATCCAACTTTCATAATTTGCTTTTCTAATTCTTCGGCCGTTTTTTCAAGTTGTTCGCGAAATTTTGGTGACATCAAGTATACATTATGAATTTCTGATATAAATATTTCAAAGTGATTTGTTGCAGTCACAGATTTAAGAGCATCATAGTATCAAGTTCCAAGCGATGAGCAATCACACAGTGAAACGCATTTGTCAATGGAAATTCCTTTTTCATTCGAGTGGCAACTCGCCCGAATGTCTTCCAGTCATATAGTCTATATAGTCATATAGTCGCAGTTCTTGTCATGGTTTCTTTTAGAAGCTCTTTGTTGAGACCATATTCTTGGAGAGATTTCAACACTGTATTTGTTATATGCTCAGCAGTTGTTTTGTTCTTGAAAAATAGTGCCAAATAGAAAATCGTCATTGGTTTCTCACTTGGAAAAAGGTTAATTAATATTTAACAAAATTTAATAATTTGAGGGCAATGTAAACTTTAAGATATGCTCAGGGTATGCCCAACTTAGAGCATACCCCAACTTTGGGCAAGGTGTGCCCCTGCGAGGGCAGGGCATGCCGGGCATAAATTTCATAACAACTGAATTTGTAATATCTAGTAATAAATGAACTGTTAATGCCGATACTGGTTCGGAAAGCTGGAAAACAAGCTTTTTAAGACGTACACCAACGTAACCACACCAAAAATACCTATTTTGTACTCGTAATTATTTTGTGAATATTCCTGCAAAACGGATCCACTGATCGTAGTTTTTAAAAGCTAAAATATCCATAATTTATACATTAAATACATAACGTCAACGCCCTGATAAATTTATAAAAACCCATTTCTGAAGCAGTACCTGTTTTCTATACCTGTAGTTAATACGCTCGATATTATTAAAGCTTATTCATCTACTGAATGTACTGAACAAGTTAACTTATTAGTAGGATATTTATTTGATTAATCCACAGTCTACATGCTCTAGAAGGGAGTACGGTTATTTTTTCCTATTTCTTTTCGATAGCTTATTTATTTATCGAAAATATCGTATATGATGGCCATAGGTCACTTAACCCTACGACAGGCGCGCTTCAGAAAATCTCATGGGCGGGCGCGCAGCGGCATTCTATGCCGCAAACTAAAACTAACCTTTCTAAAACCCAAATTATGTTTTAAACGATAAAAACACAAAATTAGAAAGTACTTATGTATTAAACATAAACGAAACATAATTCCATAACAGATAATAAATAAAACAGCGTAATTCTCAAAATAATCAGATAAATCGTAACACACATACCAACCCATTTTATGACCAACAAGAACACAAATCAAACAATTTTTGGTGAACATTAACTTTAGTCTTCCTCCACAGCGGGATTCAGGCAATTCCTGCCCCATCTTTGAACCACAGTTCCAAAACGTTCACAGAAAGAACTAACAAAGTGTGTACCAATCAACTTCACGTCACAACCACATCTGACAGGGTGCTTTCAACGCTGTGATTTTTGTAGTATTTGATGTATAATAAGGTCATTCGAACATATCTAGACAGATAGTGGCGTGCGATAACTAGTTTTTTATTTATGTACAAATAATTTTAAATGCGGCATGAAAGACCGCTGCGCGCCCGCCGGAGGGTTAATCTTAAGAAACCTTCCCACAACTTTTACCTTCCAGGTCAGCGTCGGTGTGGGAATCGCAGGTAGGCAATAATTTTCGTTCCATTTCCCAATTACGTTAGTCAACTTTTCCATTTGGGAATTCTGAAGAACGTAATCATTTCGTTTATTCATGTAACGTGACACGTGGTTTCCCAAAATTTAAATACGAAAACCTACATCGTATACCGTCATAATTTGCGTCGTAATTAATTTATTATTAGCAAGTTGCGTATCGTAATCATTTAATCATCGCCTTATTTAATCACAACTTTAAGTATGATGGTATAACACATGACATAACACGAATGCCTGTGATTAAGGGATGAGTTAACAAGATCACATTATTACTCGAAAATGTTCCAGTCTTCACATTGCTTTATCCTTCACAGCACGTTGAACGAACGGTGCAGAAATTTATATTAATCGCATAAATAGATATATGCTCGTCATGTAACGAAATGAGCAATTTCTTTGAAACAGCGCCAGCGGCTTATACGAAGCTGCCACATGCTCTTCAATTTGTGTAGTTAGTAACAATAGTAAGTTATACTCTCTGCTGTTTTATTCAACATTTTATACTATTTGGGTTTCTTTCAGTTCGGCTTCCACGTTTCTCTTTATTGACACGTCCCTTACAAAGTAGTGAAGGTGGGTGTAAAAATTCGACTTTATGCAATCGCTCTCGCTATACGTTATATTTAAATCCTACTTTTTATTAGAAAAAGGAGCTAAAGGTTGGAAAAACGAGTCCGCCCTTACCCTAACAAATTGTTACATTTCCACTTTTAACTTCAAAAGATGAAAACGATTCTGTAATTTTGTCTAAATTGCCTTTCATTATCGTATGTTAAACTTCGAAAATGGGGTTTGTTCTACCTCATAATTCAAATGGCGAACGATGGCACAAAAATCCAAACCAAATTCATATACATACCTGACTGGAAAAAGTTGACGGGTTGATTGATTTTATGAACGTTGTAACCATTTCAAAGATATATTCGCAGATTTCAGTAAAACGTACCTATGTGCTTATGTGCTCGTAAACCATCGATGTTTTGTGGAATCCAACATAGGTAACCTGCTTGTAAAACCGTGGTTCAAAACAAAAGGAATGTGCATACCAACATATTGTATTGAATGCAAAACATTTATACTACTGCTGGCAAAAAATTCAAACGAATCGATTAATCACAGGAACAGAAATCCATTAATCGTGATTTTAGACTAATCGCGATTTTAGACTAATCGCGATTACTTAATCGATTTGTCCGATTTTCGATTTTTTCAGAAACCTATGTTCGATTTTTACAATTTTTGCCAGACCTAATAATTGGGGTTGCAAAATAATTAGGAACTGTTTGGTTTACTACTGGTAAAAGTTCAAGCGAATAGATTAATCGCGATTTTAGGCTAACCGCGATTTTCGATTAATCGCGTTTTTCGATTAATCGCAATTATAGACTAATCGCAGTTTTCAATTAATTGCGGTTATAGAGTAATCGCGTTTTTGATTAATCGCGATTATAGATTAATCTCGATTATAGACTAATCGCGTTTTCGATTAATTGCGATTATAGAGCAATCGCGTTTTTGATTAATCGCGATTAAATCGCGTTTTTCGATTAATTGCGATTATAAAGTAGGTAATCGCCTTTTTGATTAATCGCGATTTTAGCTTAATCACGATTTTCGATTAATCGCGAGTTGGATTTCGATTTTTTCGATTTTTCCAGAAGTCGATTAATCGATTTCCGATTTTCACAATTTTTTCCAGCACTTTACACCGCACCCTCACCTGGTTTCTTTGAAATGAAACATTTTAAAAATTTTAATAAAAAACCACAATAAAAAATAGTCACATTGAACGCGTTTCGACAGCGAAACGTTCGATTTGATAAAGTCAGTGTTGTGTGATTCAACGAATACAAAGGTTCCAGTTCATCCAAAATTTTGATGTTTATTCACCATAATCGCAAGCGAATTCAAACTTTCGCGAACTGTTAATGGTCTGTGCACATTAATTTCTTCTAATCTTCATTTCTGAAAAAGACCTCCTTCCATAATTATCAGTGTACGATAAGTAGTTCTTGAAATCTGTTCAAAAATATAGATTGAAGTTATTGGTACAACTGAGGTAACGTGCCATCACCTTTTATTAGCTGGGAAATGCTTGAAATAGATCATTTTATTACCAAACTTTTGCCTAATGTAAGGACATAAATTTTGAATTGAACTTCATCCTTTGGAGAATTCGCAGAGAAAACTAGGTAGTGAATGAACTCAAATATTGTCCAATATTGATAGGAACGTTTCAATTTTCCAGTACAGCGTATTCAGCATCTCCATCGTCTAAACGTCGCTTTCTGACGCAACGCGACTCTTCCGCTTCCCTCCTTCGCCCATTTGGAGCAAAAAATATTATTGGCTTTCTTTTTGTAGAAGTCAAAATTTTCAATTTGTCATTCTAGGAAACCTATGTGAAACCAGACGATGAATAGCTCTTTGAATCTCAACCATTTTAAAGAGATTGCAAAGCTGTATTAATCAGTTAACAATAGTAACCCAAAAGTCCTTCATAATAACATTTCCCTTCTTTTAACTTTCCTTAAGCCAATGGTCTGTAAAGCCTTCTGAAACCTAATATATCTCTTTAAGAAAGTTTTCGTTGCGTCGAGTTCAGCACTCTACTTTGTGTCATTTTTGGAATAAAAATTGCAATTCTTCTATTTGCACAGCTTATGGAGGGCACTACAAAACAATTAACTCCGTAATTAATTAAGGCGGTTGTCTATGGCTTAAATTTAGTGCTTTGTAGCTCAAAATAGTTGCTTGAATCCATATAAAACGCTGAAGCCTCGAGAAGGTGGTATTGAAAAAGTTTGGGTACCAACAGCTTGAGTAATTACTCGCGCCCACCCCATCTACGTAGTGGAATGAAACCTATTTAGCCGTTAGTTTTGATGCAAGGTGCAGGGAAGGTGATTAATGCAATTCTTGGAACTATTAGGGTGTTCACAGTGTACTTACGGTTTATGTTTAATGCACAAACTTTTTTTAGAAAAATATCCTCTGCTCTTGTCGTATACGATCCAATTATGGAACTGGTTTTTGTAAACTATTCGCGAAACGGCTTAACCCGGTTCAAAATATAGAAGACGAGCGCCATCAAACATTTGCAAGGATAACATCAAAAGACTATTTCGACAATTTGGAAAGATATCTAGAAGAAATTCTCAGTACACAGATCATTAACTATGACGAAACAAATGTAGCAGATAATCCAGAAAGACAAGAGGTGCTTGTAGAAGAGAATCAAAACGTTTCCAACGTACAAAATGGATTCCAGCACAAGAACTTATTTTATAACGCTTTCGACCTCTATTCAACTTGGCCAGACAGTTGTGTTGATCGAAAACAACTGTGCCTCGTACAAAGTCTGTCTGAGAAAGATGAGTTACCATTTGTTACTTCACACTTTTGAGTTCAGAGAACGCACCTCTAGATGTGTTATTCGTTTACAGAAGCTTGGAGAAAAATTTAGGCCTGGGTTGTGGACTCTAGTCAAAATTTTGTCGAGTTTTCAAATACGCCGTTGAAAAGCACGATATAGTATTTGATATTGCAGCTGCAACCAATAAATATGAACTATAAACGAAACTTTCCTTTCTACATCCCTCTGTTTAATTTGGCGGTAAATTTCAAGACAAGCTCTTCGTAGGTTCCTTCAAATGGTAACCGCTCGCCTTGAGTTTGAAAAAGGCTTCTTGAGTGACCACTTTGCTCGCAGTGTAGCAGCACTTATTGCAGTATCTTGAAGCAGTAATATAAGGTGTTATTTCGACTCTGTTAAAAAACAGAAGACATTTTCAAATTTGGAAAAAAAATTTCGTTTTTTTTTCTTGTATATGTGCTGTGCAAATAAATTCATAAGTTATTAATGTATTAATGTTTTGTGTCTACGGGTACTAATAAAAAATAATTGTGACTCGCTCAGCTTCTGACGACAGTTTCAGAAAAATAATTATTTCGTTTATGAGACTAACTTAATCTATTACGATTCTTGATTTTAGGTATATTGAAGAGATATATTAGCAATTTAATATCTCTGACATAAATATAGACATAACGAAATTAATATCTTTGAAAAATATGTAAGTTACATAAAATGGGCATGAAAATTTAATTTTCCTTGCAAGACGCATATCTTTACTTGAAAAGATGCAATTTAAAACCTATCAATTTAAAGATTATTGCATTTCAGTGTAACGCTTGTTTTACTGCAAGCTGTTTCCTCGATGCAATGATCTAACATTGAAAACGTTTACTGTTTTCTGGATCATTGTAAATACGTTCAGTAAATGAAATTGATAACACACTACAATGTATCGTAAACTTATACTGCTGTCTTTCAATTTAACGACTTGCTCCAACGCTATTTTCATATTTTAACCCAATAACGAAATGGATGTAATAAGTGCTGCTGGAGTAGCATTTGAATTGTTGTTTTCCTAACTATATATAGAATAATGGTATTTTCGCAGAATAAACAACCCATAACTCTTATTTATTATTTACAATAACGTCGTACAACAGTTATCTGGAAAATGAAACTCTTGTAAACATCGTCGGTTCATGCGATCGCGAGTTAAAGAGTAGAAACAGACGAAATGGAAATAGTGTTCTTATGGTTCCGCTACACAATTCTTCTGAAATTACATTATTAAACAAAGTGTCCCATACTCACAACTATCTAAAGAACTAAATAAAAACTTTGGCAAACGATTTTTATTCTTCTAAATATTTCCATACAGATGAGTCTTTCTGTGATACCGAAACTTATAATTTGAATAGAATGTAAATGGGACACTACTCTTCATTAGACCGTCCACCAACTATTTTAAGAGCAATAATTTTTCACATGGGTATAATTACAACAGTAAGTGGAACTTATGGAATTTTGCAGTTAGAGCAACGGAATGGTGGCCAAATTTAGCAACAATTTGAGGTATTCTGCCATTTGTCGTAGGAAGCATAATTCTAACACATTGGGTTTTTAAAACATAGCTTCCGATGCAAAACCGTGTATTATATTTAGTTCATCACTCCAAAGGCAGATCACGCACGTAACAATTTTTTCATCACCTCTCATGGTCAAAAATGGTATTGTACAGGATGGCCAAATTTCGATGTTTTAGTAGGGAATCTCGTAAACTATAGTTCGTTTGAAAAAATGAACTTCGCATTCAAGTCAATGGTGCATTTGAAATTGGACTAACGCCTTTTGTTTTCGAGTTATGGCCAAAAATTCAGATGTTCAAGTTTTCATTTTATGGTCATATCTCGCTTATTTATAAAAATAGAAAACAATAGTTTCTACCTTCTTCAGGCACTTTTTTTATAAAAATGCAGTGGTGTAGTCAATTCTTTAAAAATATTCTTGAAATCCGAGTTATAGCATAAACTTATATTTTTTATATGGAAGGCGTCAAGATTTCTAATTTTTTTCTGATTCCAACATTATATACCTTTAAGAAATAAAACTTCCAACCTTCCCTTGATATTTAATTAATCGGGAACGATATAGATGGACGATTAAAATAACTTGTGCACGATGGTGATGGACGATTAATATAACTTGTGCGACATGTTTCGAGAACTGACTGTTCTCATTATCAAGCGAGATTATATAAATGTTATTAATTAATTATAAATAGTTGATAACTAGAGACTAATCTAGCGTAACATAGGTTTTTCTATATCGTTCCGGATTAATTAAATATCAAGGGAAGGTTGGAAGTTTTATTTCTTAAACTATTAATCCCTTTGTGATTCCGGACTTCATCATGTTGAATTATATACCTATCAGTTTGACATTCCAACCACTCCTCAGTTCGTTTTCACCATTTTACTTCTTAAAGTTTAGGATACTTGAAGTCGAGGTTCATCTTAAAGTTTATGTAGTTTAATCACGTTCATTATGTGTTCTTTAACGTGAGCGCCGTCAATTGCACTTTAATTGCTATTTCCCAACCCTCCATTTTATGACAATTTTCCCCATGGTGGTTGTTTTGGTTTTCTCCTCCGATCGTGGCTTGTTGTCAAGACGCTTTCCCTCGTCATTGTAATCTTTACTCTTAATTAATTTTTTGTTATTAAATCGTCCACTATATAATTTAGCCTGAATATGATAATGAATGAAATATTATCGAAACTTGTCGCGCCATTTAATTTATAATTTTTGTATTGCTACAACTTTTGAATAAACTTACCATGGAGAAGGTTTAGAGTACCTTATCTAACTTGAATCAGCCTTAACCTCAAGAAGCTCAATTATGGACCCAGCGTTATCGTAGAATATAGTACCTACCTAGTTGTCTTATGTGCAGTTAAGTATCTTGTGCGTCCGGTGTTTATGAACAACATTCCATCATTCGTTTTTTCACCGCGTGAAAAATTGTGGTGATGAGGCGTGAGTGCATTACGTAACTCCCCAAACCAAGCTCGCTAGCAAAGTTGGAAAGACCAAAGAGTGTAACGACAGGTTACATTTGTAGATAAAAAGTTTCAGGTTCGTGGTATAGGTTCGGTAGTTTTCTTTCTTGGGAGTACGTTTGGACCTACCTTTTCGTACTTTTTCTTCCCAGGCTAGCTCAGTATGGGTAAAAAGGGTTAGTTCTAAATTTGGTGAAACTTTAATGGTTCACTATGGTTCAATGTTATTAAAAAGCATCAATATTCAGTTAATTTGGAAAACATGAATTTATCCAACTAAAATTGCTTATTTATGACAACTCCAGTAGGTTTGAAAAGGTCCTTAACCTTTCATTCAGCTTTGCTTTTTTACGCTAATTACGTTTTTACTTTCCTCACAGTTCGGTAAAATTTAGTGAAAAATCTATTAAATTCAATACAAAAAAATTCATTTATTACAACGTTAATAAAAGTAACAAAATGTACGCTTCCTAAAAACACAAACTAAATTCCTACAAACTAACAAAACTTGAAATAGCCAATTTGATCGCTTGCTAGCAAAACGTTACATTGATAACAAAAATGCTGCGTTATATCCGCTTGTATTTTAATTTCATTCGAATGCAACTAATAAAATATCCTTAAAACTCAGTTTTTGTGTTCACTGTCAATTTAATTAAATAATAGTTTTGAACGGTACCTGATAATAATCTTCGTACTATCGCGTCGTTGTTATCAAAGTGGGGCAGCTCCTTCAAGGGGTCGCAACTCGTGCTTGGCTCCCAGTTGAAATTCTTCTGTTTCTTCTTTAAAAAGGGTGTAAAAGTCCTTTCTCTATTACCCACTACACTGCGAGTTAGGGTTTCTAACGAACAAGGCGAATGTTTGGTATATTACTACACAGCACTTAAATCAACCTTGGGCTAGGTAAACAACAAGGCGATAAGCGAATTCCTGTTGCCCTCTAATAATGTTCGTATTAATTTATTCGGGTACTCACGCGTAGGCGTGATTCCTTTTTTCGTCGCTAATAACGGTAATAATTAGCCTTATTTATTTGAGTTCGTTCGCACTTAAAACGCGTTAACTGCACATCTGTTAACACACTCAGATAAGAATACTGTTTATTAAACGTATTTACGCCTTTCTTCACCGTAGTGGCACTCTTAAAACGCACTGAATTGGTACCTAATAGTACCTAACGCAGTTTTGTTCACTTAATTCACTTAATAAATTCGCAAATTTTGGTACCGAGTGGACAAGTACCTCATTCAACACTCTAATAATACGGCCTTACTCAGACCCTTGTCCCACTAACACTAAAGACTCCCCGCCTCATAACCAATTTTATAAAATGTTATCCTACATGAATGTCTACCAGATAAAAAAACCACACTGCTTGCACTTTTGCATTTATATACTATCCGTCCTGCCTTCGATTTCGCTTCAATTATAAATTCCAGCCTAACCTACTAACTAAACCAAAAACATACAATTCTTTCTTTACAACTTAAAAAGTAAAAAGTAAATAAAAATGATTAGTCAAAATAACGCCCGTTACAAGCCGACACCAAAAAATGTCGCATGGAGAAGTCTGCGAATAAACTTATGGTTACAGTTGCATGGAGAAGTCTGCGAATAAACTTATGGTTACAGTTTTCTGGGACGGCCGGCATACTTCTCGTTGATTTTATGGACCGAGGGACTAGCATAAATTCCGATCGATAGTGTGAAAAGCTGGATAAACTTCGCAAAGTAATTAAAAACAAAAGACTTTTTGTCTCAGAAATCACTCTTGTTTCACGATCATCCACGGGTTCATTCCTCTCGTGTGACCGTTGCTCACCTCAAAAAATTTAAATGGGAGAAATTCTCACATCCTTCGTATTCTCCTGACTTGGCACCATCGGAGTTTCACCTTTTTACCCCATCTAAAACCATGTTTAGGTAGTCAAAGGTTCGGCAATGATGACGATTTGAACTGCGGGAATTGAAAAGTTTGTTACTCGTTATAAGTGTTCGAATGTTAACGGCAATTATGTAGAAAAATAAAATATTTCTTCAGGTATCCCAATTTTTTTGTCTCATTTCTTTAACCCAATTTGCAGCGGAGCTACAAAGACGTGGCAATGGCGTATGAAAGGTCCCTCGTATTAAGTATACCTATGTACGACAATAACTTCTCTGTGGTACGACATTACATATAGTAAATATTTCTGTTTAAATTCTGGGTATTTACCCCATTAATTTATAGTTTTATCGTTCAATTGCACTTTTACATCCCCAATTTCTTAAACAACCACTATTCAAAGTTTTTAGAATCACTTACTGAGGTAATAAAATAGAACAAGAACATATATAACAATTTTTATGTCAAATATGTTATTTATGTGCTTTTTATTACAAACAGGCACATCGGTATTAAATTATTTGCTAAATAAGTCTGGCGCCCTTGTTGATCATAAAAGGTCTGTACTGCAAACTGAGACTGAAACGTTGTATAAAACTTGTATTACCATTGAATAAATTAATAATATATAAAAATACAATTCCCATTTTAACTGACGTAATCGAAAAAGTTACACAGGATTTTCCTGGCCCTCTGTTATCGGGGCAAGTTTATAACTTAGTTGCCCTTAATTAGAAATTAAGAAACTACCAACTATCACAAAAATCCCTAAATCGAGCAGAGTAAAAAATTTTGTTTAAAAGCGGTAATCCGCCAATTAAAAATAATAGTATAAAAACACGTTCATAAGACCTTGAAGCACTCATTCTGTGGTAGACTGAGGTAAGGGCATAACAAGAAGTTTGTCGTTGTGTTTGATATAATTTTAGTCTTATTACCCAGGGTAAATTGGTGTAGATTGTTCTCTGAGTACCGAAGCTTCGCTAAGTTGCTGCAGACGTGCACTACATTGTTAAGATCGTTATTATTTGCATCGAAGTGAAACGCTTTTGCAATAACGTTTCCACCACTCAGAATGTCTATCTTGTTGTTTTGCAGTATCTCCGAAAAGCAATTGTGAGCAAAAGAACCCACACCTTATTCTGTTACTACAGTATCCTTCCTGTATAATAGTATAGGTGTTTTCAAAGTAAACTTAATTCTAGAATTCTTCTACTTCGTTGAAGCGAGGACATACTTCCATTTATTTCTAATTTCTACGTGGAATCAACAGTGTAGGTACAGGCGTAGTCACATAAGAAGGCGAGAACCGGCGCAACCCGATTCATGATTCCGAAAGCCGAATACTGTAAAAATACAATTCAGTTGCGTACCATAATAAATGCATTCACACAAGTGCATTTTTTTCAGTAACTTATTCAAATTTCATTATATATGACTAAAGTATGTAATTATCCAGCAATTATAATCCAATAAATAACATTAATGTTCATATTTAGTGATGAATAAACATATCTACAACAACAAAATGAAACGACACTGACTTATAGCTAAGCGAAATTTTACAAGCAGCGTAAATTCGTCGTTTGCGCATTGCCGCGCTCGCCTTCTTATGTGACTACACCTGTACACGGCACTAAAAAGCAGTAAAAATGTGAACCAATTTCAACAATTAGCAATACATGAAGTATTATATTGTGAATTGTAGCAATAAATAGTCATTGACGTGTTTTAAATTTCATTTTATGGGTGGTAAGATTGTATTTAACGAAGATATTAAATTAAATATTGTGAATGAAAGTTTGAAACAGAACTAACAAAGGAGCATAAAGGTAGTCAATAATAAATTGGTTTATTGTTCAAAATAGTAGATAATTTATTGTTTAGACACCTGAGGCAAAATAATCTTGAAAAATCAATGGAAATATACAATTTGTATCTGTATAGTATATATTACATATTCAATGGTGTTATGTAACCAACCAATCTAAATGTCGTCCTAATCCTTATCAGGCCATTAATTCAGTTCAGTTAAGTTTTTAAAATTTACAATCGACATTTTATTCAAATTGGACATTCAGCTATACTTCAGTTTGATATGCAATTCGAAAACTGAAAAGAGATTTACGGATAATCCCATACAGAGTTTTGAATAAATTGTTTCGCAATGGGAGCACTTCAAAAATAACCTTTAAAGTATAAAGATCAAAGCGACAAGGACTTATGTTCAAAAGCAACGACCATTTCTCATTATAGACGAATAAAGGAAGTGCGAATTTTTTCAAACCGCATAATTCCATAAAAAAATAAAATCACTCTTTCATTTTGTTAACTAATGAGAATTACCTGTTTTCGCAGTACATTCTAATTAGAACGTTTGCAGCCACTTAACCGATAAATACATTTCCTTGTATTCTTTATTCATGAATTGAGAGCTTTAAGCTTTCCAAGAGTTGTCTAAGAAGATTTAAGATTAACGTCTATTAAATCTCGAAAGCTTTTAATGAAGCAGAATTTTGTTGGCCAGTTTTAATAGATAATGAATAGTTAATTGTTTAGATTAAAATAAATTGTACGAAGTTTTTTTTCAATTTGGTTCTCTTTTAAAGTACCTACTTTCACGCTTGTCTCGAATTTGTTTTCAGCGTTGATACATTCTCTGTTCTAATGTCTACTTATTGTTGAATAAAAAGTTATTTGGATTTGTCGATCGCGCCACAAAGTATTCCTTTGTTTACATCGTCTGTCTTTTATAAATAATGGTTAAGTGATAAGGATACATCAGTCTACGCTTGAATTTTTAAAATCTGTTCACACCACTTGAATCCTGAAAGTTGGCCCTTTCACTACTCTACATCGCTAAATTTTAAACGAATAACCACGAAAAACGCTTCGAGTGGTATTCAAACTGTGTAGGACAATTTTATAATAAATGTATAAAAATGTTTTAACAGTAACTCTCAGTAATAGTATTTTTTTAACTGGCTGCGCACATACGGAAAGAGTCGATATTCACTCGTAAATAAAAAAGCGTACAGGCGAGAAAGCTTTAATTTAATATACCCATAGTCAAACATTACGGTTGAAATTTCTAGGGTTACGAATGAACAGATATGGAATTAAGTATTTACATGAAAGGAATTAATTTTTATTTTATTTAACTCAAAAATTACTTCAAATCAAACAGGATGTTACGAAGATCGGATCGATTGTTACACCAACGAATTACACCCACAAATAGTTCCCGTCGTGCTATTATAATCGTCTCGCGAAGACGTTTTTATGTTATAAAAGCTCGAAAATCCCAATAAGCTCTTATCCTCTACTCGCTTTATTTCATGCTTGTCACTGAGACACGCAGGTATCAACAATTAATTGCTTAATTAAACGTTAATCTGAGTTACTTTACTAAAAATTGTGCCTTGATTAAATTTTCAGTTAATGACAGTTAACTGGAAAACCCCAGATTGAATAAAACAGAAACAGCTTTCAACTGCTTTACGGTAGAAACGTAAGCCATAAGTACCCACGTAAGTTAAGAATAAGAAGATATGTATCACGCATGATTGATGAACCTGCTAGTCTAATTCTCAATCTCAGGTGTAAGCTTTTACATGAATCGTTGTGAAAGGTTTTAAAGCGCCACAAATTCTTTTTATGCAGGCTGTTCTTTAGGAGCTTTCTGGGAAAATTTTATAGGTAGGTTTTTAAAAATTTGAACTTTAGGGGTTTGCCGAAATGGTACTTTTTGGTTTAACTATTACATATGATCTGTGTTGTATCCTTGTTTATATACCTTATAGTTAGTCAATGAGATAGCTTTAATTGGAAACAAATTTTTTAAGCGTAATAGATGGCGATAGTAAAAAACAAATGCAAATTAAATGCAAAGTTGCAAACCTATTGGGATTATAACAAAATTACACACGATGGCGGTAATTACGCACGCTGTTAGTCACGACATACGTACAAAACAATTTCTTGACGGATATCAGTATCAGCTTTTATTTTTATTCTTGGAGTGCATGTGCGATCGATCGATACATTCCTTGTTAATACATAAACAAAATGTATACAATCAGTGTTTATACACTAATGACTAATGGATAAAATCATTTCAATAATATTTTTTATAAAGAGTGGTTTAATAAAAAACAACGAGAAATTTCTTGATCAGTACCTAATTTATTGAAACATTTTATTTAGGTATTTTATTAGCTGGAAATTAATCTAAATATGAAATTTGTCAGTGGTTGCACAATGACTTTTTAAAAATAATTCATCACCATTCCTCATTATACCTACTTAACAATAAAAGTAATTCATTACAATTACTTAATTGCAAAATCATAAATTCTTTATCACAGTTGGCACATCTATAAGCATTGACTTTCTTCTATAAGTATCAAATCATCTTTTCCCTAAATAAAAATAACCAGCAAAATATGTAAGTGCTTAAATGAACAATCTTCTAAATTGAGATAGGCACATATTCAATGACTTCTCTATATACCAAAATGTACCGTTTGCCCGTGAGAAGAAAGCTTACATAAAAACACACATTTTTGTACGCTGTTCAGACATGAGTGAAACAAATTGAATGGAATTTGACAAAAGTGCATTTTAGAGGATTACCTACTCTCCTTGAACATTTATTATGAAAAAACGTTCTGCCTTTGTTTCCACTGTCAACTAAATTTTGTATTACAATTTTATTAAACTTGTACTAGGAATATTGTTAGCATTATTTAAGAAAACATTTTTGCTTTGGAACTATGCCGAATATGAAATTTTATAAAGAGTAAGAAAATGAAGATAATCAATCAGTCTTCTCGCTAAAAAAATTTGAGAACCGTATTACCACCCATAAGAAAGTTCTGAAAAAAATGTAAGGGAGTGAGGGTGGTTTTAACCCTTCTACAATTTCTTTTGGATTTATTTAATTACCGAAAGGAGACTAATCTTCTAAAATGCATTTTTCTCAAATTTCATTCAATTTCTTTCACTCATGTCTGAACAGCGTACAAAAATGTGTTTTTTATGTAAACTTTCAACTCTTCTCACGGGCAAACGGCAAACGGTACATTTTGGTATATAAATAAATTGGGTCCAATCAACTATTTTGATCTCTATTACACGTAGTAGCTCTGTGTCTCAGGAATTTTGGGACACCCTGTATATAGTTCAATAAATTCAGTCCAAAATGAATTAGTACAGTCAATTTAAACACAAAAATATACAAACATTGCAAAAAATCCTATGTTAGGTTTGCTTTTTTCATGGTGTTAGGTTCGGTCCCAGTAGTAAATACTCAATTTTGCAACTTCGAAAAACTTGTGGAAACTGGGGGGGGGGGGGGGGCACCAAAAACCGCGATTTTTTCGGACTTTTTTCAGTTTTAGCCTCGTAGATCAAAAACTATGAGTTGTAGTGCAAAGAATATGATTATCTTTTTTAAACTGGACTAAATTTTCTACCATTTGAGCCTAACCGGAAGGCTGTAAGTATAATAGTTTCCGAGATACAGCTCTTCAAAAATAGGCAATTCCACAAGTTTTTCGAAGTTGCAAAATTGAGTATTTACTACTGGGACTGAACCTAACAACATAAAAAAGTCAAACCTAATATAGGATTTTTTGCAATGTTCATGTTTAAAATGACTGGACTAAATGATTATTATCTATCCAATTTCAATATTTTTAATAGGAGTAATATGATACAGCAACCACCGAATATTAAATACCAACTACACAACATATCACTTGTTTCTGAAATCGTTTCAACGTGTCGACACGAGTCAACACAGGTCCACACACTATGTAATCTGTCGTATTATATCAGACGTGGTTGTACAACAAATTTTTAAACCGGCCAAACTTCCGTACGATCCAACCGTGTCGTTGGATGTGTTGAACGGCAACCACACACACTATGCAATTATCGTTTCGACGGTCGAAACCAAGGATTATAAACTATAATCCTTGGGTTGTACAACTTGTTGGACGACAGATTGCATAGTGTGTGGGCCGAATAGAGAAGACATTTTCAATTGGTTGACGCGGATAATGTGCGAGTTTTTCGTGTCATAAAAGTGAAAGTTGTATCTGTTTACAAAACCATTTCTATGGAACGTGCATTCGTCCATAAACAGCACATATTTAAAAAATAAATAGAACCTTATTTCATCGCATCCTCGATTCGAGTGTCCAGCCTATGCGTTGGCTCGTCCACGCGCCTTATATCGCGCCACTATCTACTACCGTAAGGAATAGAAAATCTCAATTTACGAAAAAACTATCGCACTTAGGTATAGGGTAAGCTTAATAAAGTTGCATTAAAATTTACCGGGGATTCCAAATATGCAATAATAAATAGGGTGTGCTATTTAAAAAAATGAAGAAAAATTAGTTTGAAAATGTCGATGTTTGGAGTAAAAAAAGTGAACATCCTGTATGAAATAATTTAATGTTTCGTCACGGTTGAATACTCTGATTCAACCCAAGTCCACCACCGAACTTACGTAAAAACAAAAACATGACGTTAAAAAAATACAAGCGTATAATGGAAGGGTTGATATTTAGCAAAAAAATATGTATTAATTAATAACTTGGCAACGCCGTGTCCGTGTATTAATGCAAAAATAATGTACGACTGAAAAGTTCACCCATGGCCCCTACATTTGGGCTTAAAAAAAGTGGGTCATTCCATTTAAAAAAATATACGATTTATGCACCATACTTTTTGGAGACACCCTGTATGTGTCTAAATAATTTGCAAATGTGCTTCATCCAACCTAATTGCAATCTCGTATATTTATTTTTTAGTAAATTTTACAATAAAGCCGTACTTGAAGAACGGGCTACTAAATGGACACCCTGTATATGACAAAGTATTTATTTTCATGATAGAAAAAGTATGGTTCGTTAGTATCTACTACACCTAAGCGTGTAATACGTAATACCACTACGATTATTAGTTCCTTGGTCACACACTAAAGCTTTTAATACAAGTCCTATTTCCTTCATTGTTCCAATTACAAATACATATTATTAAGTCTTTAAGTGACTTGAGATTGGTCGCGCTAGTAGATAAAAAATATCACAAGGGAATTTTCCAAGGTGCATATAATCCATGAGCTACAATAACAAACGCCTCTTTCGCAAGTTGACCCAATGTGCCTAAATCCTGAAATCCTTCTATTGCATCCATCGCTTTTGAATACTCCAAAAACTTTTTCATCGACATTTCATCAAAGCACAAAGTGACATAAAAAACGGTTATTTATTCTCTCCCCTTCCCTCGGAAATGTATCACCCGGTAGATATTGTGTATTACTAATTTTTGTTTGTTCTTGAGTTTTCGGAGGAACATGCTTATCCACTTTCCGAAATAAAAAATAAAAACCAATTTTATGCAAGTATCTTCACAAGAAAAACATATTTAGGTAAATATTTGCAAGAATGAGCAGTGTTTTGTTTCCAAACATTGCAAAAATTGTTCAAAGTGACCACCTTCAGCTCAAATGCAGGAGTCTCAGTCTAATCTTCGTCTCATCGATTGCCGAACTCTCTCAAAAATACCAGATCGTTCGTATTGTGGAAAAACTTGAAAAATAATAAAACTTCAACATCGTGTATCTTCGAAATGAAATGGTTTCTGGACCCATATTTATAGGAAATTTATTTCTTAACATGACCTCAGGAATCACCCCCTTGAATATTGACATGTGTTTTTTAAACACCGCGTATACATAAACGTTCATTTGTATACGATATAATTTGCTTCAAAATAGTTTACTACGTTTACAAAATATACCTATCAAAACCTTCATGTCAAACTATAAAAAAATACCTATGTAGAAATTAGAACTGTTCATTTAATTAAATTGATTGTTTTATAGGAGAATGATTTAATTCTCTCGGAAGATCAGTTGTTTACGTATACAGAATTCCTTAAAACAATAGTGCTTTGTTTCTTTGCATGTAATGTATACCTATATAAACAAGGATATACTGCATACTACTCCTTCAACGTTATAAAAAGAACGCATGTCGTTTACAAATATTTGCAACTTTATTGTTCTAGCCAACTGTAAGAAAAACTACAGATTTCCACGTTAGAAATCTGTAATATTGATAGAAACAGCGCCAGATATGTCCATTTAGCGGTTGCATCCAAAAGTACTACCGTTTTGCATCAAAATAAATGTTTCCAAAGTTAACACAGGCATTGACTAACTATAAGGTATATAAACAAGGGTTGTATTAAACGATTTTCCAAAGGCTGTAAGGAGTACCAACATAATATTTGGTTTGTCAGTCGTTACATGGAATTTGGTACCTATACAAAATCGCAGTCTTCTTCCGGTGTTTTCTGTGATAACATGTAATAATCAGTTTACAATCTTATTGGCATGTTCAATTATTCTAGTCGCCAGCAAAACATAAGTAATTATCGGGTTTTCACTTCTTATCATAGCAAGTAATGGTGTTTGTTGTTCATTATTTATTGATTCACATCAATTACACTATAATTGATTGTAATTAACGTGGTTAACTGGAATGAAAATCATTTTAAACAATTTTAAAGTGCAGAAAATATACATCTGTTCAGACAATTTTTTTTAATGATTTTTTTTATGATGTACAGATGAGAATACTAGTAAAAATTTACGTTTCGCCTATCCCATTAGACTTTAATATTATTAATTATTCACGATAATGAAAATGAAATGAGGGTAATAATTAAGGGAGGGAATTATGCACCTCCTGTTATGGTTTTTAACATTTAATCGTTAAAGTACTTTTTAGTATTTAACAATTTAACAATATGGTTGAATATGAAATGACACTAGTTTAGGTCGGCCAAATTCCCTCCCTTAAGCCTCCCTTAAGCCCCTTAAGTGATCACATTCTAATATACACAAATTAATGAATAGGAAGAATAATAGGGATGCAGATTATCAATACATAGTAGTCCACTAAAGTTAAACATGAAAAGGGGGTCGTGCTTGCAAAAGGTCCGGTCGTTCTAAATTTGTTATATGTTGTTAGGGACCTAAACCAATATATAAAAAGCCAGATTTGCAATTTCCAAAGTGCTGCGTGGTGTACCCAAAAAATCATTAAATCATTAACTTTTTTCAGTTTTTGCTCAATATCTCAGTGAAGGAAGGGTGTGACTGGTATAGTCATTCTGCATACTTTTAAAGTAGACTAAATTTGCTACAATTTGAGACTAGGGCGAGCTCTATACACTATACAGCCGTTAGTTCCCAAGATACAGTTCGTCGAAAATAGCCATTTTTTTCCAAAACGTACAATTTTGTCGAAAAGTGGAATTTCATGAGATGGGAGGCATTATGTGTGTGACCCCCTCGAGTGCATCAATGCGTGACAAAAACATCCCACGTATACAGAACTATGTTTCTGTAATAATGGAGTCCGGTAACCTCTAAGGGGTGAATGGAATTGGTTTAGAAATACACACAACCTTGCCCTTTCAATAACATTATTATTTATTTATTCACATAAACGGCATGAACATTAAAATGGTTTAGAATGGCGACATGTTTCGAGATACTTCAGATCTCGTTTTCGAGCCAATGAAAAAAAATTTTGATTACAAAAATCACGTTTGTAATCGAAAGAGTGAAGAAAAGTGAAGAGAATGTGCTCCGAAAATACAGATCTGTGTTCAAAGTTGTTATACCTAATCGCTTTAACGTGTTCTTTAAATCTCGTGGAGATAAATAATAATTTTATTGAAAGGGGAAGGTTGTGTGCATTTCTAAACCAACTATGTTTTTGCCCAAAATGTGACCTCCAGCAGTGAAATACAAATCAAAGAGTGCATTGTTAAAAAAAGTGGATTGGCAGCAATCATGGTTGAGGATTTGCAAGGAACCTATGAAATTGATGGTGAAATTTTGCCCTCGGCTTCTGACCTAATATTATTGTATGGGAAGTGGATTTCACCTCTTACTGTTCTTTATGGGATGCATCGGTACAATAATGGGTGGGAGTGGTCTCAAAGAGCTATACTAACCACCATCTACGCAGGCCAAAGCGTTGACAAAATTCACGAGCTGTTCGAGCCCACATTTTGACAAACCTCACACTGGCCGGAATTGTTTTTGATGAGGTTGACATGACTTCTGAGGAGTGGGACCAGACTGAAAAATTGCTGAGAGAGACTGAGAGGTCTCTCACTATGTAAGCAGAAGAAATTGATACCTACCAAATACTAGAGTGCCTTGGAGAAAATTGAAGCAAATGGTCCAACATCAGAGTTGTGGGTGCAATACTTTCGTATGACCACTTTGATCAAACTAATCATACAGGCAGAGCGTGCTGGTGATTGGAACTTTCATTTGTGCACTGCCCACAAGATGCTCCCTTTTTCCACGAAGCTGAACATTTTTTGTACGCTAATAGCACGCACCTCTACCTTCAGGGGATGATGGCTCTACAAGGTCGGATGGATAAAAGTGAATACGACATGTTCACAAAAGGATCCTTCACCATTCGCCGATCTGACTGATGCGATCCATAAAGACCTACGGCGGGTTGACCCAAGGAAGGGGAATCTCCGACAGTTTTCTGGCAAGGTGGACAACAGCAATGGCAAACATATGTGAAGAACTTAAAAGTTATTGCAGCATCTCATGTCCTACCGGAGAGCAGCATGTGGACATGAGACCTTCTCGAATAATCCGAGATAACAGTGATGTGGAAAAATTCAAAAACTGGTTTGCTCTCCACCCTCCATTTTCCAAAACTGACAGTTTGCTTCCTATCAGTAGTGGTTTACTGGCAGGTCCTGAGATTAATTGCCTCACGACCCAGAGAGTTGGAACGGAGGGAGTGATAAAAACTGTGGGGCACCGACAACGCAGTAATAAAACGGAAAAACCAAATTACCACGCTGAAATCGATCACCTCGTCCGTTAAATTGCCGGACACAAACAGAAGAGTAGTGGATCCACTTACAATTTTCCAGCGAGTGTGTATTGCAAAGCAATCTGAACAGGATTTACAGGATGACTTCATATATGAGTTGGCCCCGTTCCCGATGTCTCTGTTCAATGAACAGGGGATGCGCAAGGGAACAAAATCCAATCTGTACTCTGCCTTCACTCCTCTTTCAAGCCACACACCGATAGATGCCAGCACTCACGTCGTTTTGGATGGTGGCTACGTCTTGCACAAGGTCGTGTGGCAGTCGAAGAGCACAGTTCGAGCATTTTTGGCGAGTTATACTACCTACGTCCATAACCACTTTGGGAAGAACGTCTCCATCGTTTATGAAGGCTACCCCGAAGATGCTAACAAAAGAAACACCAAAACAGCGGAACGACTCCGGCGCTACGCAGCTCATTCCAGCTATGAATTGACGGTGGATGAATGCACAGTAATTCAAATTGCTCAAGAGTATGCATTTGGCAATGAGAACAACAAAAATGCTTATTTTCGACGAACTATATCTTGGGAATGGCTGTATAGAGCTCGCCCTAGTCTCAAATTATAGCAAATTTAGTCTAATTTAAAATTATGTAGAGTGACTGTACCGGTCAGACCCTTCCTTAACTGTGTTGAGCAAAAACTGAAGAAAGTCCGAAAATTTCATGGTTTTTTGGGTACACCGCCGCTCGCACAGCACTTTGGAAATTGCAAATCTGGTTTTTTATATTGCTTTAGGTCCTAACAACATATAAAAAATTCAGAACGACCGGACCTTTTGCAAGCACGGATTGATTGGACTAATGTTAGAGTTTTCGGAAATGGTTGTTACCTTTATCAATAATTAACTGAACAGTTGATATAAAGGTAAAAGAAAAACCAACTTAATTACCTAACTTAACGTTTAAGTTTAAAGTATATAACAGAGGTAAACATAAGAAATGGTTCTTTCAAAGAATGACAATGACAACTAATAATTTAGACGGAGTTAATTTTTTGAATATATACAATAGAGGTGCTCGATAAAATATTTGCAAAAGCTTCATTGAGTTAAACTGAATTCGCTTTTTTATCGTTGCAAGGAGCTTTGAAAACCTGGAATTCCAAATTATATACACCAAACTAGTTGGAGTAACTTGGCCTGATAAAAAGGAAATTTTATTCACATCTATTTTGATTTTTTAATATAAAAAACAAGAAACACATTTAGCAGCTCTCAAATCTACTATATCATCAGAAAAAGATCCGAAAAAGATAGCGTCTATATCAAAGTGCCCTTTGAGAATGATTGTCCAAATTCATACTTCTTTTGTTTTAAAGATATAAAAATTATGATAGCAATCTTCCTTTATTATAGGTATATTATTCAGTGTATTCTCATAATAAATGTACAGACTGTTCGTTTAATAAAATGTTAAAGCCTATAGGACAACTAGACGTTAAATGAAATTTTATGCCTCACAGCACTCTGAACAGTCAACACGTCACATTGCTTTTACAATCTGGAAACTTTTATAGAATAGGCAATAAATTTATTAAAGTGGCAATGTTGAAAACACAGAAGAGCAGAGAATGATTTATGTACGAGCTACTAATAAAAAAAGATGATACAACTGAAGCGACAGACCAAGAAAGTTTCCATAGGAAATAATTGCCTAGTCATTTGAAGGGAGAGTTTTATAGTATTATACCTAGAAAGATTTATTGCGCCGCTGACCAGAAGTTTCTGTCGCACACAGAAATTTATATATCTTATTATTAAATCGTAAAAATTCGTTCCAATCGTGGACTGGATACTTTTAATGACATTTCCAGAAATTGGTCCGCATTTCCTAATTCTTACGTTATACAATATACTATTTGCTCCTACGTATTATATAACTTGTATTATTTGGATGTGACATACAAATTTTGAAGGTAGGTTTAGAGTTGTCAGATATTTTATACAAACTTTGCTTTTAGTGAATCTCAAAGACGTGGGTTTAGATTTTAAGTAGTGATATAGCTAAGCAACCTTTTATGTCGAAAGCTACGTTAACAAACTCCTATGCACTAACTCATTAGTCGTTATACACACATATGCTCGCAATGTAATAATGCTAGTGGATGTGTTTTGCTTGTTTGAAAGTTTAAAACTTGCTACAACATTTTGGGATAAAAGACAGATTTCATGTAATCTTTGCTGCTATACAAGGAAAAGCATTTTCCCTCCATGGAAAACTTATTACGGAATATACAATAAAGCAAATGTCCCATTATTTTACCTTGCTCATAAATGCTCGAAGAATTTTTTTACGAGGCTTCTTCTGCATTTGAAAGGTTACTTTTTAACACCTTTTCAGTGGCCCATAGGTGTGGAAATCATAAGGTGATAAATCTGGGCTCTAAGGTGGACGTTAAGTGAATACATTCCTGGACGTTTCGGCCTTATTGCTTGATAAAGCTTATTCTGAAGTTCATTGCATTAACAATAATTTTGACTGTCGATTCTTTAAACTCTATCAGCAAGGATTCTTCGCAGTCGAAAAAGGTGTCAACATCACATTTCCTAAGAAGATTGTGTACGTTTACATTGCATAGATGGTAACTTACTCCTTGGTTCCACATAATGACCCCAACGACAAGGAACCTCTCTACTTTGCTGTACTCCTAGAGGTGTTGAAAAAACAAGCCCACTCGCAAGCACTTTTGGTCCTCAGACGAAAGCAAAGGTGTCCACTCTGCATAAAATTTCCTGACTAAAATCCAGGCCCCCCACTCATGCAATGTTGCTGTATGGTGATACAATGGGTAATGCACGAGGTCATAGTTTATTAAATAACCGCACGCTGTTCACACTTGGACGGATTCTTGAGTGTCATTCCAAAGTCACAATGGTTAAAATCTCAATTGTATCAATTGAATATGCCTCATAGAGAAAAATCGTAATTGGCCCCTCATTTTCTTTAAACAAATGAAAATTTTCTATAATGTAGGAACAGAGATTGCCCTTATTTAACCCAGCACAATTAGTAAATTTATAGGTCATATATTGCTATTGAAGGAACGTGTTCATCTCAAAAATAATATTTGTGTCTGTGCGATCATAATTGGGTTAATTCACATAATTTTTTTATACGCTTAATAAATGCAAAGATGTCAGATGTCTTCGATATTGCAAAAATAAGCGGCGTTAGAATAATTTAAACAGCTTTTTTTCAAATTTTAAATCGCGAAGCGTCGAAACTGCACGACAACTCAGCGACAGGTGCCGACTACGGCATGACGTCATATACTGGTGTTTCAGCTAAACTGGTATTTACGAATGATTGTTTGGCGATCATGGAGCCGTCGAAAAGGTGTTACAAGTGGTGTTTTGTGCCTATGTGCACTAATACGACTTTTACAACACCTGAAAAGACATTTTTGACAATGCCTCGAGACGTAAAAATTCGAAAAATGTGGTTCAAAGCAGCTAGAAGAGATTATTCTAAAATAACTTCTTCGGATTTCTACTGCTGCGAGGATCACTTTGATGTAAGATGTAGTTACTTACTAAGCAAACCTAAATGTTTAAGTAATTGACAAAAATAAATATACATGAGACGTGGTAAACGAGTAAAGTAATGCAATATGCAAAATATCTGCGTAGTAAGAGTCTGTCAAGCAAACGAATTTCACATTGTTAGGTTTTATTCAAGCTTTTGCTCCACGAATTTCTGCAGCATTAAATCGATCATCCTTCTTTAAGAACTCGGCCAACATAAAAACATCTACTCGAGGAAGATTATCCGACATAGCTTTGAAATAACCTGCATCCACCATCGTAAGAATCAGTTTCAAAAACGCAACGATAGCCGACTGACAGTGGGCGTTTCCCAGTACGTGACGTCACTATCTGTTTAAAACTGATTTAGCGCGAACGCTTATGTTTGAACACTTCAATTCTTTTTTTCTCGGAAATGGTACGTTTTATTTAACTTTTTTGAACTGCAATAGTTTACAAACACGATTCAAAAGCAGAATCTTATGTTTATTTTGAAATTTATTTTTATGAACTAACCCAATTGGTAATTCCAAAATCTAGTTAATTACATTCTCGAGAAAATAGTTCTATTTGGTTGTAAGCTTTTAGAAAAGCTTGCAAAATACTTGCTACACTCAACTTGAGTATTTCAGTTTGTTACATTCCAACGAATTTAGTTTCTCTTTATTTTAGAATTTACGTGCTATTTGCTTGTTCCGAAAACTCTAAGCAACTCTTGATAAACTCATAAATAGAATTATTTCTTTTCAAGCTTCTCTTGTGGAATTCTACAATTAATTATAGTAATAAAAACAAGCAATTACACTAATTTGATATTCTCGACGCGTTTCGGCACTATGTCATTATTAAAGGCCGGACAAAAGCTGCCAAGATACAACGTTAAGGAAATCTTTGGTATATTTATTCTTATTTATTTATATCAACCATCCTTCCGCGAAGTCATGAAATAAATATGAGGTTCAACTAGCAAGATTAATAAGAATAAATTGTGCGTATATCAGTACAGTGCTGTGAAAAATGCTTGCACGTGGTAAGGTATTTACTGTGTACAAAGTTGAATGGGTTTGACCGTGAACCAACGTCCGGATCAAGGAAGAAAGCGCACTGTCAATACAGTCAAGAATAGGCAGTTCATTCGGAAGCTGTCCAGCGAAATCCGAGGATTTGAATGAGAAAAATTTCTCACGTGATTTTAATGTTAGTGGCGGGTGAGTACGAAAAATTACTAAAGAGCGCCAAAAAGTACAGCTCCTCACGGACGATAACAAGGGCGTACGAAAATCAACGATGGCAATTCTTTTCAATACCAAGCTGGACAAGAAGTTCCAACATGATAGGAAGTGGTCCACTAAAGCTCCTGGTACCTCAGACACATTTTCCAGATATTATTAGGTACATATCACTAGTTGCCGGATCTTAATCCCATGGATTACAGTGTCTGGTCGATTTTCAAGGCCAGAGCCTGTGTTAAGGTCCACAATCTCTTCACGGCGAGTGAGATCGATTATTATTAACGCTTTCGAAATTATAGGTCGAGTCAGCCATTCAATAAATGTTCTCTTTATGTTTTTCGATTTTAAAAAATTAATATCTCTTCAAATCTGCACTTAAAAGGTCCAATGTGTATATTTGCTGAAATCGTCGTTTTATAATCCATTGAAAGCTGTTAAGAAAGTGAGGTGTTATCATTAAAAAAAATGATGACGTCACTGCGCAGAAAGAGGTGAGGGTGGGAAGTTTGAAAACTATCGCAAAATGTTTTCCATTACCAAAATCAATTTGACGTGTCCAATAGTTTTTTGATATTTCTGACAGGAAACGAAAAAAATCCATTATTCCAAACTTTTGGTCCTCACTGTATATTGTGGATTTAAATTTCGGTAATTGAACTTGCATTTTATTCGTTCCGTAAAGGGTAGTGTGTCTGAGGGATCTTTGGACAGCTTTAAGTAAAAAAGGACACACAATTTAACACGGATGAGCGAGAAAAGAGCGAATAGTATGACGGAGGGATTAAATAAAATGGGGAGGGAAGAAGAGGAAGCTGAAAATTGTATGGACGAAATAAGGCTGCTAATTCAAGCTGTGGTGGAGCGAAAGGAGGAAAATATGAAGGAAAGAGATTAAAGAAATGAAGGAGGGAGTGGTAGACAATGAAAAGGTGTGGCAGAAAGAAAAGGAAGAACTGATAGAGAATAGAAAAAATTGAAAAAAAAACGGACGACGAGGAGAAAAGGAAAAGGAAGAACAAACATTGTGATAAGGGGGTTGGAGAAGTAAGGAGTCGCAGAAAGAGATGATAAAGGAGAAATTGAATTTAAACAAGGAGAGGGTGGTGGTAGAAATGGAGAACTGGGAAGAGAAGCAGAAGGTGATGGCAGAAAAGAGAAGACTGAGGGGCACCAGAATTTACATCGTCCATGACCTCACATGAGAAGAAAGAAGTGCCCAAAGAGACATAAGGAATATAGCGGCAGAAAAAAGAGGGTAGGATACAAGAAAATGAAGGTAGGCGGAGAATGATACGTATGGAACGAGAGAGTAAAAGGGCTCAATAGCGAAAGTGTAGAAAAATGAGTAACAGAAAGAAAAATATGCAAGGAAAGGGGAATAGAAGAGAAGAAAGGCAGGGGAGGTTGCTCTTCTGTATCGTGGCGGGGATAAGCAATAAAGGGGAAGTACATAAAGGGGCTGGCAGAAACACGGGTCGAGGAGAAAGGTTGGGAAGAATGGGAGAAGAAGCTCCCAGAGGAATTTAGATGGAGGGCTCAATTCGTTAAGGGAGGGAAACAGCGAAAGGGGGTATAATAACAGGGGTAAAAAAGGAGTGGGAGGTGGATGACTGGACTGGGGGGAGGCAAAGGCAAGGGATTATCGTGGACTACATGAAGGGAAAGGGAGGAATGAAATGTGAGGTAGTAACGTTGTTAGCAAAAGAGGGTTAGATGTAATATGTAAATATAATTCTGGGGCTAATGTTAAATGTATGAATAAGATTATCCTTGTCAAAATATCTATTTATTCATGACAAATAAATATAAATATAAAAATTAATGTAATGTATTATTTACCCTGAAATAATATTGAGCTTTTTTTTGTTTGTTCAGTACGATAATAATGTGTTTAATTTCGGAAATAAGTATAATAAACATATTTAGTTTGGACTGATTTTATAGAATTTTGTTAGATTCATAACCCAATTGTAAGGGGAGTAAGAATGTAATTTGTTTTAAAACGACGCTATTTGAAAGTTAGGAACCTCTTCAGACTTACTCGAGTATCAATAATATAATCATTTCGCAACTAACTTTCCAAATTAAGTGGCGAACAATAAATATGATTAATAATTTAACTTTGCTGAAAGTTTTAACCCTTTTTGTAATTGACCCTTTTTATTCTGAGCTAGTCCGTGAAGTAGAAAGTACGAAAGGTAAGTTCAAGAACGAACAATTAGTGAACCTTATGACGAACCTGAAAGTTTTAACAACCTTTGTAACACCCGCTACAAAATAATTATGTACTTGTTATACTGTGAGGCCTATCAGTTTTTTTTTGGGGGGAAAATGCTCGATTTTCATAAAGAAAATATCGCTGCTGAAAAATCAATAAAAAGTCATAACCATAAATACATTTTTTACATAACACGGAAACGGAATTTTCGATCAATTGAAAAATGGAGTAAATTAAATAAAAATGCAAATTTACATCTAATCGACACGTTTGTATATGAAATAAGTTCAACAAATTTTTAACATTTTTCAGCTTCTTATACAACGGCCTGAAATGCGTTCCACAATAAATTATTAAAACGAAGGTATCTGGAAGTGGCACAATTCAGCGACGTTCTCAAATTACAATCATCAAAAATTGAAACTTAAAGGGTTTTTTTTTAATGATAGCGACCTTTCTAAGAATAGAAAGAAAATGAATATTCATTGATATGATGATATCGAAAGTTTTACGTTTGGTAAAGCGTGTATGATGCCACCAACGATACTCGTGGGTATGCATTTCATATTCACAGCGAGATTTAGTAATTGGAAAAGTTATATAACCTCTATAATAAATTTCGTACAATACCGCCAAACAAATTGATTTACCCAACTTTGTCTAACTTTACAGTCTCTTTCGTATCGGTTGAAAGAAAAGTTACTAAATCAGCTTTACTTCTTACAAAAAATTTCCATTTCTCATTCTTTTAATTCTTGCAAACTACACTGTAAACATTTTTCGTGACTTTATAGCTCCTTTGAGAAAGTAATCACGAAATCAATGAGTTTACTAAATCCAGTTAAACTTTTCTCAACTTGAAATTCCGACGAAACGGACTCGAAGCTAATACAACGCAGCGCTTTTTATATGCAAAAATTCGAATTGAAAGTTAAAAGCTTTAGTTTATTTATACAAGCGTGAGTTTTTCCCTCCGCCGATACGATTGAACAGCAATTGAAGAACGTAATTGAATTACACTTAAAGGAATTTCCATATAGCCAAAGCTACAGAGGATCTGTTCGTCTACATGATTCAAATTTGTAGCTTTTCAATATATTACGTATATTGGAACGTTGTATCATGGTAATACTCCAATTTTGCGAACACAAGGTTTTGATCAATAGAGGTCTGGTGGTGGTGGTGGTTTTTTTTTTTGATCGGGAAAACTTTTACAATAAATCTCAATTGCTGCCACATATATTGAGAATATTCAAAATGTGTGAGACATTTCCTTTTAACATTTCAATCGATGGTCTTATACAGAACCGACTTCCCCTAAAGTTACTATGTACACATAACCTACTTTAATTAATTCCCAGAAACATTGATTGATTTCTCTTATCAGGAAGTTACTATTTGCAGGAACGGATTTGATTTATTTCTGTGAGTTAACAGCACAATATTAACCAAAATACATTTTGACGATGTGAAACAACTATAGGTGCAGATTTACTAAAGTATTGAGATATTCAACATGACGAATCCATTGGTAATAAAATGTCTGCGTCATACATCAATCTCTTCTGTTGTGGTTTCTATAATACAGAAAACTTCGCGAAACGATATCGTAAAGTGGTCGTATTCAAGTTTGTTAACGACACTTAAATTGGTTTCTGAATTCGACAAGTTTTTCGTGAAATAAATTCTTGTTGTTCGCACAGATGGCAATTAGATTTTAAGATGGTACGTAACAAAGTTTGGTTTTGTGTTACTTACGTATCAAGTGTAACGAATTATAGTGTTGGAAGGAGGTTGTGCCTTTCGACGTATGCTTTTCCAAAAGGAAATAGGGAATGCTGCCACCAATTGCGACTGTCTCGGGTAAAGAAATATAATTATTTGAATATTTACATATCGGACTTATAACACGTCAAAAAAGCTCAATTTGTAAGTAAAGTTTGGTTATTGTGAGAGAAGAACTTTTAACGTAAAGGAAATGAAACTACTTTGAATCTGTACAAGAAATCCAATTTATGCTGATATTTCTGCGTTCAGGCAGCATGTGCGCTAAGTGGGTTTATAAAACTCTTTCTTTTATACCAGGAAATTTCCATTTTAATGTAGAGCCTTTTGATTTATTAGATTATTAACTTTGCAGTGTTTTAATTACCTACTTTCAGCTTTTACATTAATAAAATATTACGATAGGTAGTCTTATGAAAACAGTATTAAACATTTTATTTATAATATCTGCAGTTAAGTATCGTGCTGATACCGCTATAGCGTAATAAATTATTATTGATTATTGTAAAGACGGAGCTCAGGAGACAACTTAAACGTTTTGTTAATTATACTTATTTCAAATTACAACCATTATAATAAAATAATAATAACAAACGGGTCGTTGTAGAGCAATAACCTCTTCTGTACTCGCTTACTCCTTCGGTGATAATTTACTTTACGGCCGTTTTGCATTCAGTACGATTTCAAAGTGCGTGCAGTAGTATTTTGAACGTGCTGATGAGCCTTAACATTAGCGATGTAGGTGAATTCAGTGTTATTTCTTATAAGATTGGTTTTATGACACGAGAATGACTGAAATACCAATCATCGGCTCAAAAACATTCCTGAAGCTAATCAAATTATAAAAACTGGGTTTTGATGATAGCCCATCGCATAACTTAAGTCCGAAACAGCATCCCCCCAGTCGTTAATTAATACAATAAATTACATGCCTTTTTTGAGACAGTCAGTAATGTTCAAAATTGTTCAATTCGTCACTCCTTGTTCTGCATGTAATGGTCGACAAGTCGCTTCTGCTTGATTGCTTTACGACCTCATCCTTAGAGAATTCCGTCGCACACGTTCTACATACTTATGGTTGAGACGATCAGACCATCTGAGGTTCCTTCCTTCAATATAGTTCTTGGAGTATTTCTAGCACAGAATTTGTATATCATTCGCTTGATGTTTTTTGTACAACGATCACAGGTGTAACTATTTTGAGCGTTCGAGTATGCGATGATAAAGCGACAAATGACGTAATTCTACTGTGCTACATCTTTTAACTTTTGAGTTTACATTTCAGTAATACCTTAAAATGTGGCTACTCCAACACACATTCTGAGACTGCCGGGACATGCTGTTTTAACACAAAGATTGTACAAATAAGTATTAGTAAATTTTACAGTTCTAATCTAAGAAAACTACTTTCAAAGTTTGTATGCGAATTCAATCCTCGTATACCATCAATCCAATGACTATCATCTTCTGAAATCATAGCAATAATGCTATTCTGCAATATAACCATCAGAATCAATCAAACCCTTCTTGAAAGGAAAAAATAACTTTCAAGAATCCGGAGGGTATCAATACTCTCTACAAGGCTCTTGGGCGTCAAAATCTGGAATGCGCCTCTCAAATCTGGAACCCTCATACCAACAATTGTACTCATCAGCTCGAAACAGTCCAACACAAATTTCTGAGATACATGGCAAGAAGGTTCGCTGAACATCGATTACTGTCGGTTAATCCGGTGAACGATTTTGACAAATAATTCAAGTCGAACATCTTTCTTCTCAACTCTAGTGTTTCTTAGATTGTAGAATTTCTGGTAATCCATTACCAGAGAAATGTGGTGGAACAACTTCTAAATCAAACCCTTCAGACAACCTTCCCCATAGCTTCTTTTTGGACATTGCCTACCGCAACGGTGACCCCAGAGATTTGATTCAGAAGTTGTTCCACCACATTTCACGTAAATTGAAGTTTAAAAATTATACGACTTTACACACACGCAGAACATTAGTTCTAGTAATACATATACCTACCTACCTATATAAAATAAATAAAACAACTGAAAACCTTCCCTTAGACAATGAATATTTAATAAAATCAAAATTTAATGAAGCGAAGGATGAGATGTTGTGTTTTTTATGTTTTTTTTTTATAAGTACAAAAGTACTGAAAAACCAGCCCCATTAAAGGCAATACTGGCTGAAAATGACTAAAATGATTAACCTGGAATCAAACCTCGTTTTCCACTAACGTAGGAGAAACCTGAGTTAATCAGTAGGGGGCAATCACCTAGTTATTGTTTTTGGTCTTAACCCTTTTCAAGATGGCTATAGGCTGTTAAATTAATTTTGCTTAAAATGTTACGATGTTAATTTGGCGTTGGGCCAATTAGGCCTTGTATTATTTTATAATGTCTTTATTAAGTTTTTCACTGTTTCATCTTTAATTAAGTGATTATTTAACTTTTTGCCCCTTCAGACTTATCACCTTTTCGGATCATTTTAACCCTTTAGTTTTTTCAATAAGCTTGAGAATGAGACCAGTTGGCCTCAAAACATGTCGCTTTAAATTACTTATTTTTTTCATTGTTTAATTAAGTCAAATTTAAATGTTGCTCTTTGCACACCTAAGTTAAAGGTTAAATAACTAGGTGATTGCCCCCTACTGATTAATTCAGGTTTCTCCTACGTTAATGGAAAACGAGGTTTGATTCCAGGCTAATCATTTTAGCCATTTTCAGCCAGTATTGCCTTTAATGGGACTGGTTTTTCAGTACTTTTGTACTTATACTTATACAAAAAACATAAAAAACATAACATCTCATCCTTCGCTTCATTAAATTTTGATTTTATTAAATATTCATTGTCTAAGGGGAGGTTTTAAGTTGTTTTATTTATTAAATCACTACCCCTTTGCGAGCATCTGACTCTACCATGGACTTACCTATATAAAATAAATATGAAGTTGCCATAAAAGAAGATCGTATGTGTTTTGAGGTGGTATTATGTTTATTGTGTAAATTTTTGTTGTTTAATTTAGTATTTGCTTATTATTATTATTGTTATTAGCTAAAATTTACATCCTCAAGAAATCGGGGGTCTATAAGTTGTCTTGTGGTACTTGCGGGGCGGTTTACATCGGCCAAACAGGGAGTAAGTTCAAAATCAGAATTAAGGAACACTTCTCTTGTATCAAGAATAATAACATTTTTACTAAATCATCTCTGGCTAATCACATATTGGACTGCCGCCACTCTTTTGACCCTAATATCAATGACTAAATTTTACATGTTTGCGATAAAAGCACTAAGTTTAACTTATTAGAAACCAAAGAAATTGGTAATTCTAATTACTATAACCAAACCACAACCCGCCCCTTTCTTTGAATGAGGTTCTTAACATCAATAAAAAGTTACTAACAATTCCTAGTCACTTTACCCTTGTCTCAACCCTGTTTTTCGATTGCCCCGTTTTTTACCGATCGTTCGGTTCTCCCACCTTGTTCATTTCTTTGTAACATCAATTCCTAGTCACTTTACTCTTGTCTCAACCCTGTTTTTCGATTGCCCCGTTTTTTACCGATCGTTTGGTTCTCCCACCTTGTTCATTTCTTTGTCACATTAATTTTGTCTCACCCCTCGTATTTATTTTGCCCCGTATTTTACCGATTTTATAGGTTTCTTTTTCTCTTCCCACCACTCTCCTCTCTTAAAGCAGATGACGTCCATTTTGTCGTTTTGCTTCGTACATCCAGTTTTTTGATTTCATAATAGACATCGATAAATTTTTGGTATTCAATGCCTTGGCCCTATGGGTAGGGTAATTTAATTCCTGTTCTCCCGTAAGATTATTTCTTAACCTCCTTTTTTCAGCATGGTTTGTGGTCATAACTTTGCAGGGTTGGTACCATGAGAGTAGAAAGGCATCTTCTTGATAACTCACACCTTTCAGGCATCCAAAATAGTAGCGCGCGGTAGAAACGATCTATAAACGTGCCGCAATTTTATGGTTGCACAAATATTGTATCAAAACGTTCAAAATATTTTGCAACAGTGTGTATCACCATTTTTACACCATGACACAACTCTGTTAATCCCAACCATTACAATGGGTCTTTCCGTATGTGTTGCTTTCTGAAGAAAGAAATTCAGATATTATTACTTCAAAATATTCTATAGACAGTGCTTATGTTAGTTCTTTGATTAATCCGTTGGAATCACTCCAGCAAAGCAAATGCTTAAGAAGGGGTGGTCATTTTTAAACATTCTGCCCATTTACTTAAACTCTCATAATTTCAGCCTTTGGACCAAACTCAAATGTTAATATAAACTTAAAACATTTCTTATACTTATAGATCACACGCGTCAGACCTTTGTAACTATGAATTAATAAAACAACTCGAAACCTCCCTTTTAGACAGATTTTTTTTTCAATCTAAATCTGTCTAAAGGGAGGTTACGAGTTGTTTTATTAATTCAACATTTAACCCTTTTGTGAGCATCTGACCTTCGTCATGGATTTTGTAACTATTCTACAAATTAATATTGCCTCCTCATTCAAGCATGACATTTTAAGAATCGACAATAAAATGAACTACAACGATACGCAATGTGAAAATTGTTTAATTAGAAAACGATAGATACTGAAAGGTGTCGGCGAAGAATTTAGCCCAGAGAAAAAAAATATTTCGTGCAGTAAGTAAAATTTTGTAAATATTTTACTACATTCGATAAATTTGGAGGTGGAAAAGAACTCGAAAGTGGTGTGGTAATAAAGACATCAGTGAACACGGCACGGAGAACGTGAAAGTGACACGCGATGAATTAAGTTGGAAAAAAGCGTTATTGTAGGAAGTAAATGTTTTCGTGTCATTGTAAATAGATAATTTTTTCCATGTTCCACATTCGTATGAAATTGATACCTGTTTAAGTTTTATCCACAACAATGGACTCAATTTGATTGATCTTCTAATTAGGCAGGCAATTAAAAGGCAGGTGAGAACATTTTGTTACGTATTATTGAAGTAACTACAGTAATTTGGAAAAGCAATAATAGTTACAGGGACTCTAAAGATTAAGACTTGCTTTCTTTAATCAACTGAAGAATTAATCGTGGTAGCTTCTTAGAACTATCTGTTTCGTTATACAACTCAGAGAAAAATCGATTTATTAATTGCAATAACGGTATCGATTAAAGAATTCCGTGCAAGAAGGGATATTTGGAGAAAATAACTTTTTTCTTTTCTCCAAGGGAAAAGAAGGGAGAAACCATGGGGTTGAACTTTTAATGCTAAATTTTTGGTTATAGTAGTGAAGATCAAAGAGATGCTTCTTTGTTTAAGCCCTAGCCCTAGCCTTCATACCATCTGAAAATCAAATTTACTGTTAACGCTGCACCACTGCCCAAGTAGGTCAACCTGTTGCTGAAGGTCGTCAGCAAAGAGCAGCTTATGACAGTATATCGTGTCGGGAAGGTCGTTAATATATAAAAGAAACAACAGGGGTCCCAGGATGAGGCCCTCAGGAACCCCAGATGTAACCATAATGTTGTCTGATAGGTGGTTATTGTAAACAAATCGCTGCACTCGGCTCATAAAGTAGGATCTAAAGAAGTTAAGAAGGGTGGGATGAAAGCCAATATTAGAGAGCTTAGCCATTAAGCATTACATTGTACTACTTTACTATTAACCCCTTTGTTACCATATATTATATAGTGTTATTATGTTATCCCATTTAATCTCAGCTCATTTATAACATATAGTTCACCTCCTTTACCTATAGCAATCAAATCGTTGTTCCTGAAGAAGTTACTAATACCTTCGGAGTTTGACTATCAATTTCGAACAGTGAAGAGTTTCTTCGAACTCCGTGGCGCCCTTATTTAAACATTCTTTTTATTTTCTTTCTCAAATTTAACGCCGACCCATTCTGCCTCCATAAACTGAGCGACCGTGGACGTTGCTCCTACGATTTGTTACGGCCCCATTCTTACCGTAACAAATGATACTGGCAAACACGACGATGGAGATAGTGTGAATAACAATGATTTTTTAGCTAAAATAATAATTTTGTATGAAAGCTTCAAAGTGGAACTTGACCCAGATGGAAAATAAAAACCGAAAGTAGTCCTATGTTAGTAACGAAGGATAAAAGAAGACCTAGTTTTACTTGTTCTGGATAAGCCGAGCATCATCACAGGACTTTCAAAATAAAATAAAAAATGAAACTCCTTATCGATAAAATGTGTATGAAAATGAAACATTCGCCTTCTGGTATTAAAACATGATGCTATTGCGTATTTAGATATAAATATAATAACGTAATACTATGGACAGAAATGAACCTCGATTAAATTTAGTAATTTCGAACGTAACAAAACATTTGGGCTTCAGATTACTGTGACAAGTTTAAATCGCCAACAATTGTTTATTGTACCTAGATAAAACCCTAACAATTACATACACTAAATCCAAGGATTATAATTTTTCACAGCGTGAACATGTAACACTAATTAAGTTTGGATTAAATTTTGGTTGTGAACTAATTAGTACGATTTGCTCTTTGATTGTAGTATAAAATCCAGTCCATGTTGGCAAAATTGTGTGGCGAACATTTGTAAGGTAATAAATTATGAATTAAGTGGAGAAATTAGTTTATAGGCCATAAAATTTTGTGCAAACAAATCAATTTCGCTTTACGGTTCGTGTCACGAATTAAGTCTAAAACAATATCATGAATTATTACACACAGTTACTGGAGATGAGGAACTGAATGTAAAGCAATCATAGAACTGTCAAATTCATGTAAATCCCTGCCATACAATACGGCCATCAGGAATAATGCATATGCACGTAAATGTCTACCACAAAGCTGGTATAATAATTATGCAGTACTGTTGCTCATGCTATCTCATACTCCGAAGGATAATTAAGTGATCGAAAGATGTTCATAAATTTCTACAATGGCATTGTAATTATATTGAGCGAAGTGGAATGAGAAAACGGAAATTTATCAGAACTTCTAGTTACACGTTTACTTTATCGTCACAATTATTATTAGTACGATAACAAAAAAAATATAATAGGGCTGAAAGATAAACAGTAGGAGACGTCCACATTTCTAATTAAGTTCTAAAATTGCTTGGTTCTAATCAACCAGTAGAAATACAAATAATGCAATATGATGATGGCACATTTAGATTTTCCCTTTCATGCAGTGATATTTCTTACAGATCGTTACAAATGAAATTTGACCCGATTTTATTTTTTCAAAAATGTATTTAGCGAACAGATAGAAAGAGATGGTAAACTCACAATAATGTTAGTTTTCGTTGCATCACACTTACACAATTTACCTACATTATAGAGTCTCTGTCAAAGAAGAGCCTTGCAAATTAACAGAGATTTTCAATGCTGTTAGAAAAAGGGTGTTTATCACTCTGAAGTTAGATTAGGTTTTACATTGTTTTGTTTTGTATTTTACTCGAATTTAAATGTCCTTTTATTGAAATTGGCAAGTTTTTAATTAAAAACTAAGAGCATATAGCCAATGCTTCTTCACGACATACCAGGTAAACCAGAAAGAACTGATGAAATTTGTGGGGAGACACGGAAAGACGCTAGAGAGCTTGGCCTCTTTTATACAGCAGGAGAAAAACCTCCACAAAGAGATCCATCGGTGGGTTCCTATGCTTACCACTACTTGGAGAGGTATAGAGGAGTTGATAATGTGGAGTGTAAAGCCACAGCCCACTGAACACAGTACATCCATGAAACGTTTCTAAATGTTGCATAAGGGTTACAAATGAAACATTCCTAAGAAACATCTAAGACACATTACTGGTACATTCCTGTCAAAAGCGAATAAATGGTAATGTCTAATAAACGTTTCAATTGATATGTTACATAAAATACAAAACATACACATTACAACACGAACGTTTTAGATATGTATCCAAAAATACATCTTTGTGATGTATTTTTTGGAATGTGATAACGTATAACATTTTAGAAACGTTACAAATGTGATGTTTCGTTTGAAACAAAATAGTCATATCTCAAACTTAACGTTACGGAGTTGTGTTTAGTAGTGTTGTACCAGAAACCTTATCAGTTGAAACATATCGTAAGAAACACATCATACACGTTTCGGTGTGAACGTTTTAGATATGTATCCAAAAATATATCTCTGTGATATATTTTTTGGAATGTGATAACTAAAGCTAGGATGCCTAGGACAAACATAAGGCAGACCCTATTTAAAATCCGTTTTAGATGCAAACTTTATTCTGCCTTTTTTGGTTTCTGTTAGTTTTATTGCGTTTTTTACCTTTTTTTTTGATATTTTCGCGTAAGTATTTAGTACCTTTTCTGTAATTTTTTTTAAGTTTTTTGAAATGTAAGTAAGTATTTTTTAATTTTTAGATTTTATATAGGTATATTTTTCTGGGTAATTTCTAAGAAAGCAAATTGTTTGAAAGGGAAAGGAATTTGGTATACAAACTGAATACAAACTTTGTCTATAATATTTAAGCCTCTTACAATAATAACTCGGATGAGTCATTTTCCTTACTTTGAAACATTTCCCATTGTATTATTTCTACCGGCAAGCTGCACCTACATACAGTCTTTGTTGAAATTGCATCATTTAGTCATTATGCCGAGTTAAGCGTATTTTAATTAGCCCGAAAACTTTATTGAAAAAGAATACCAGCAGATAGCATTTATCAACTGTAATTACTTTTTCAAATAAATATTTATTTGTCTATACTTAAATTGAATATGTATGTGTTGATTTTATCTCGACAGTTTTCGCTTTTCCGTGCCATTTTTCTCCTTTTTTGTCTTTTTAGATGCTTTTTTTAAATTATTTTTTATGCCTTTTTCCTGCCTTTTTGAAACTTTCGTTTTGTCTAACTATCCCAACTTTAGTGATAACGTATAACATTTTAGAAACTTCATTAAAAATGTGATGTTTCGTTTGAAGTCATCTTTCAAAGTTAATGTTAGGTACTTGTATTTAGTAGCGTTGTACTAGAAACCTAATCACTTGAAACATATCATAAGAAACTAAAAATACACGTTTCAATGTGAGTGCTTTACATATTTATCCAAAATTACAATTCAAATTACAATAGATTTATTCATTATAAGTAGATGGGTAATATTGCACATCTAAATGGCTTATTTGCCAGCGAGTCTGTAGCTCAGGTAGTTTGCGGAGCTGTTTTCTGAATTCCTAAACAAGCGACCGATGTTCGAATCCCACTTGAAGCAAAACGATTTTTCAACATCACCGATCTCCTTCGAGTCTACACTAAGAGAATTTTGGGGGCCCTGGAGAACAAGCCACCGGAGTACATTGGGCCCTGCAGGGCGTGCGCACTGGGAAAAGAGCCCCTCAGAGTAGTTGGGGCTCTCGGTACCATAGTTTCTACCACATCTCAATTTTTTTATACTCAGGTATGTTTCAAATGAAACATATATGAGACATTTCAAATATTCACGTATGAAACATTTATAAGGACACATTTCTCCTACATTTCAATAAATTACTCTTCGATATGTTTCTTGAAACATATATAAAATGTTTCGATGTAACGTTTCTGTGTTGTTTCAAATCTAGATTTCTGAAGGCGGACATTAAACATCTATATTATGTGTATGATACGTTTCTGTCGCTGTTTCGGAGATGTTTCATGTTTCAGAGATACGTTTCTAAAACATTTCAGAAACGTTTTTTTGCACTGTGGGAGGTGACAACGTCGACTGCAGGTACACAAGGTACGCCGACCATAAGCCAAGAGAATTCAACTATCCCTAATAAGCCTTGGGCGTAGGCTGTACCTTGACGCCTAGACGAGTAAGCAAGGTAAAGAGGTGAAAGTGGGGTACACCGACTGAGGGAAAGGAGAAATCATGGTCTGGTCAACCCGAGGAGAAGAGAGACGAGAGATCAAAGCAGACGTGGCGGACTGCGAGAAGGAAGGAGAGATCTCGCAAGATATCCCTGAAGCAGCCTCAGAAACCTCGCGAATGATTGACTGTATTGAACGCTCTCTTCATCCAAAAGAAAAGGTGACGTCAGCTATACGGAGATCTTGAGTCGTATAAAGAAGGATTTGGCGCTGAAGGATGCAGGTGAATGCGTCCAAGAGGTACGCAGAACGAATGCGGGAAATCTGCTGATCGTTTTTAATAAGGAGAGTTCAGCCAAAGTACGGGAATGGGACACCCATAGACACCCATCACAGGTAATAGCCGATTCCCAGAGTACACGCGAGCTCTTAAGACGCTTCAAGAACGATGCTAATGAGAGTACTCCAGCTCAACTTCAGCTATAGAGGAAGCAAGCGAAACAAACCCCTAAACCACTTATAACATTTCGAATGGGACAGAGGATGTAAGGTTGTCTGACAATACCGCAGGAAGAGCTACGGTTAAGGCTTCTCCCGCGATGTAATACTTAGGGGTGGTCCCTCACGAGAATCATAAGACCGCAGAGGAACGGGGGCCCGACACACGGTAATTTATTTGCTACGGTGCGTAGGCATTTTCCCACTAAACCTCGAGAAAAAAAACATGCCGGGTGTCAATTTGAGAACTTGTCAGACCTCATATCTTCGAAACTGTAACAGGTAAGTAAAATTTCTCGAATACGTTTCTAGAACATAGAAGGGGAACCAATATGACTCATATAGAAATCTTCTGCAAGTCACCCCTAAAGCCCACCCTCATTTTTTTTAGTTGCACTATGCCATGTGACATATCTGACACCAACTCTCTATATCCCTTCCTTCTCCTATTTTCGCTCTTCTCCCTTGCGCTTAGGTGTCCTCATCGCTGCTTACTGTTTCTTCCACTATGCTTCCCTCTTCCTCCTTTTTCCTCGCCATTTCCTCCCTTGCGTACCCTCCTCTTTCATAATACAATCTCGTTTCTTCCTACCCAAATTTCCACACCTCTTCAACACGTATCTTTCTCTTTTGTTTATTTTGTCTTCAATTTCATCGCTCTTCTCCTAGCCTGTACCTTTATTTACTCATCATTTCCTACTCTACTATGTATCCCGGTGTCTATCTTTCAAACCCTAGCGTCCATCTCCCTACTTTTCTTGCACCCTCTCCAACTTTTCCCACCCATTCCACCTCCACACTTTCGCTCCATACATCATAACGCTCTTCACTAATTTTTCGCCCACCCATTTTCGTTTCTGTATCCCTTTCCCGAACACTCTCTCCGCCATTCCCCATACCTGCCCCATCACCATATTTGCATTCTTTGACAGTTCTTCAATATGCCCCTCATCTTTATTGTCGTACCTTATCGTGTACTACAGGTATTTGCATTGATCTGCACACTGTATATCTTTCTCCCCCCATTTCCATTTCTCCACCTCCTTCTTTTTCCTTCCTCTTCTTCTTTGAAATATCATCATATTCGTTTTCTCTACATTAGCTCTCAGGTCTTTGCCATATATTTCTTCACCACTGCTATAGTTCCTCTCATTTCCTTATCATCTTCCGCCAACACCAACACACCTTTGACCTTCCAATTACCACTCTTCCTTTTTGCTGCCCTTTCATCTCCTCCTCCAATCCCTCTATGTATAGTGAAAACAGGCTCGTACTTAAAGGGCACCCTTCTCTCAGCCCTTTATTCGTCCAGACCACTTTCCCCAACTTTCCTTCCCTTCTGGTCCTGCATCTTGTCTCTTCATATATCTCCTCTATCGGCTCCACTAAATTCTCTCTTATGTTTTTTTTCCCATTACCCTCCACAGTATTCTGGTTATAATGCGCCTTAATGGTATACATATAAAAATTGATAATGCTGGTCATCAAGAAACCGATAATCCGGACAGTCTAAAAACGGTTGATACTCGAACATCACCCAGCAGTTATGGATAAGGGGGGTCCTTCTAGCTTCTAGCATAACAAAAGTGAAGTTAGACGTCAATAATTTTGTAATTTTAATAAACTGTTGAATTCAGTTTTATGGAATGACTTTTTCAAAGGAAGGAGTTTTTATCCATCAATTGTTTTCAATAAACTTTAAGAGGACGTCCTGTACTACAAGCAACGCCACTTGTTTTCTGCTCAAATAGTTTGCACAATTAATTAAATTCTAACAAAATACTTGGCAACATTTAATGTTAAATATCCCTTATGGTATCAAACCCGAAATTTCCCAGAGCGCAAATTGAAATGTGTTTGTGATATTCGCGCGGTAAGAGAGGTTAATGGCTGCGAAAGGAAGGAAGGTGGGTTCTCAAATGAGAAGTTCGGTATTGTAGAGTTCCGTGCTACCTCTTAGGTTCGAGGAGTCATTGAAATTCGTATTGCCAAACCTAAATGAAACTAATCCGATCACTTCATACAACTATTGCTTTGCTAACACCGATAAGTGTTTAACGGTAGAAATTTAATTTCACCGATCGTTAATATGTTTACACGAAGTGGCTAGATTAATTTCGATTTATTTCATTTCGAAGAAAAAAATGCAGCTTCAGTAAAAGGTTTTGAGTGAGTGATAAAAGAAGTTTACCACTCACACTGTCAACAAAGTTTAGGGTTTTAAATTAAGAAAATTCGCTTTTTTTTCCTATTTTCATCAAACTTGAAACCCTTATTTAACACGTAATATGGCGAGGTACACAAAAATCCTTTTAAAGCAAATTTGAGTTACTTCACAAATTAAATAACGTATATGCACTTACATTAACGTCAGGTTGAATAATGGTGAACGTTTATAACCACAAAATTCAGACAGAAGAGAAACTAGATGTAAATCGTCTCAGATTTAAATAATTCAAAGGTAGATATACCGTTAAAATAGATTTATGTTTGCCAAACATCGCGAACTAAAATATCGTATTGCTTAAATTAAATACTTTAATTATTAATATCGACGTTAGTTGTCTACGAGTCTCGGCAGTTGCGAAATAATTTCCAATTTATATTCTTTCTTTGTACTGTCTCAAAAGGATTCTAATGGAGAAAAATTAGTAAGTTAGTGGACCGAAATATTATTCATAGTGAACATCAAAGGCGTTTCAGGATGTGCTTTTTTTCTCTAACTCAGCTACAAATGATGCCCTTTGGACAGAAACGTAAATTAGAGTACATCGTCGTATGTGAACGCAGATAAATGAAACCTGGAAATTAAGCGCCACTCGTATTTGTGTTGTAAAAGAAAAACATAACTCTTCATTATTCTAACGAGCTCAAATTTTAATCACTCGAAAAATTTACATACCTTCTCTTCCACCATTTCTTCTTCGCTCGACGCCGATTTCCAATTCTGTAACAAAATAAAGTCATAAGCAAAAGTTTCTCGGGAATAAATTCCTGAAATGAAATCGCTGAAGCGACAATCTTTTTTAAAGTGAACTAAATTTCTTGATAACGAGCTTCTGATACCGTGACCAACCGTTGTTTCAGCTATTTTAGTGTATATATATATTTTTTTCAGTTCACGCTTTCTGAACTCGTCATATAATTTAAGAAACTCACCGCTCGAAATGAGAAGAATTTAGAAAACCAACTTTTTTCTCAACTACCCTCTGAAAACCATTAAAGGAAGGCAGCAGCCAGTAGAAAAATCCTTTCCTTTCTAAGGGTTAAAAATGGTAAGCTACCCGTAATAAATAATTTACGGTTTGTTTCTTTTCGTACATAAACTAATCGCACCTTTCGGTGTTAAGGTTAGAATTATTTATTGGAGGAGTTAGCGGCTGTAATTAACGGCTCAAGAATTTACCTATCTAAATAGCTAATCGTTAATAATCCATTCATCCAATTAAAACCGTTGGACCGAAATTTGCCATATTTTACTAAATATACCTACACATAAATTATTTATTAACGCGTTTGTAAGTTTTGAATCTAATTGTGTATTTGTTGAAAGAAGCAACAAAGGTTCCTAATGGAATTATAAATCTGCGTGCATTACTTTCAGGGCGGAATATGCAAAATGTGATTATTAAGTCATACTTTTACCTGTTGTAGCTTTCAAACCCTATTCTTTCATTTCGCCTGGAATAACCCAACACTAATGAATAAATTCGCTGATGTCGAAAATATTTCCACGCGCAAACTTTTTGGAATAAGCAGATAAACAAACACTGCAAATAGCTCCCACGAGGAAATTTTCTCCTAAGTATTTGCTGACTTTGAAGCGTATATTTATTTATTCGTCGGATCATGCTTTAAATGCTTTCCAACTACTTAGTCTGGTTAGGGGTGTATACAAAATACGAACAAGTACAAAGTTTTGTAAATGCGTGCTAAGAGCTGGAACTTTGATTTACTTTACCGCCACTTTCAACAACAAGAACAACAACAACAATAACACAACACAGCATCAAAATATCTTATTAATCAAGTATAAAGTAATAATTACTTAGCTTCATTATACACAAATGTATACTTACTACATTTTAAATTTTGATTGAAACTTTTATGCTAATACGTCTACGTGGTACCCTTGTTTATATACCTAAACAAGGGTGGTACAATACGTATAATTTCAAAGCTTCGCATTAAGTACATAGGTACATAAATTTTGTTCGTTTTAAAGCTTAATTTAAAATCAGCCTCGATACATAATTTCACATGCCTAAACCACACGAACTTCTTCTTCGGGAATATCCTCCAGAGTGGACATCGAAGCATTTCGATTACCTTTTAGGGGTAGGAAACAAATACGGGCGATTATTTTGGGGCAGTCAGTGTATCCAATTTTTTTACACTCTCCTTTTCAAACCTCGAAAACATGTTTTACACCATGAGACGCAAGCATGGGACCAAACCTTTTGAAGCGAAGATGTTTGTACAAAATTTCATAAACTGCCGATGGTGATTTGGTGGCATTTGAACAGAATTTGGACCACATTAAAAATTTAAGATCCACAGACATTCCAACATTATACTTGGGCGTGCATCGATTGCGAATAAGAAATCATAGCTGATGTAAGGACGTTTCTATAGTATTGTTTAACGATTTCAGTAATATCGTAGTGAAACATACGTGAAAAAAGCAACACATCAAAGATCGTAACATCTCTTACGATTCGTTGGATGAAAGAATATGAAACACATTGATAAGGATTGCACCCAGCAGGTCAGTTTAGGTCCTGGAGAATGTTGTAGCAAGAGAAGCTATGACCATTCTTTCAATACAGCTACTGGTGTTGTCACTACACACACAGCTGGTATCTTCAATGGCAGTTCTGGACCAACATAGTGCACGAGTAAGTAGGTCTCATATACGGCCACTTTACGTTACTACTAATTAGATTCATTCGAACTCGTGTCGTTTCGCAATCCATCAAACACATGAGATACATCCGAGAATTCTGACAAGACTCACCCACCATGGATACCTTCAATTTGGTAAGATGAAGGATATCGCTCATTTTACTAAAACTTTGGCCTATATTATACCCTTTTTCGTCTTTTAGTTGGTTGTACCTGGAAAAAAGATTGGACCATTCCTTTGGAGGTCTTCCTGATAATCTTTTGGAATTGGGTCCCTTACTCGCCTTTTTATTTTGACGATGCTATTATATTATTAATCGGTTCCCGTCTCCACTGTCATTCGATTTACTTTCAGTTTAGTATGAATCAAATGAGTTAGCTGTAAAAATTACGTAATGGGTGTTTCTGTATTTATACCAAGGTTGATCACAAACGTGTTCAAAAGGAACCACTATATGTGGTGTATAAATTCTGTCACTCTGCAACAGTTAAACGAGATATTCTTAGTAAGAACATTCACGTGGCATAATTTTGAAAATTTCTTGCTAATGTATGAACAATCGAGTGCCCTGCCGAGAAAAGCTCATAGGCAGATTTCAACAGTGGTGGTTATGCAATGTCGATAGTTGATAGATTCAAATGGTATAAACTGCCACAAATTAACAACGCGGATTTCAGTTGTTCCTAAATTTGTCGTTAGAAAATAGTACGTATTTTCCGATTGAAAAGTACAATAGGTACAATCCCTCCTCCCCAAGGTAAAAACTAGGGGTTGAACAAAATCCAATCGATTAGTGACATCACATCGTCCACAAACTGTAAATACTGCATCCGTTGTTCCCTAGGTGAGGTAGTGGTATCGCTATCGGTAACCAAACGGTTGTAGTTGTGACGGCGTATTTAGCGTTAGTGTTGTCGTCTTGCTTCGTCCTATTCAAGTACTTCTAGAAGGTGGCATCCTATAGTACTGAAGTGAATTGGGATCTTTAATGAATAATTGTATCTATGGAACACTTCCTTCCCAAGTGTCTTCCTGGCGGTGATAGTAGTAGCTCATTAGAGGAGCATTTAATACATTTCACCGCTCTCTAGGCCGTTGTTATAAACCTTTTCCATAAGCAAAATATATTATAAATCCATTTCGGGATGGGATGACGTTCAATGTTCAGAAAAACATATTTGGATTTGTAAAATACATACCTTTCACCCCTCTTGGCCGAAATCTTCATGAACAACCTCGAGTCGAAACATATTGCTACTAGTAAATTTTATACGAACCATGTGATCTTTTGGGGTAGGTACGTGGACGACGTGATATGTATGGCGACGACATCGGGGTAAACAATTTCCTCAATGAACTCAACCTCATCCACCCGAATGTCCAATTCACCATCGAAAAAGAAAGCAACTCGTAGACCTGCTTTTACATAAAAGTCCTCAGATTACCTTCAGTATTTACAGAAAACCTACAACTACGGATAATATGATCCCGTATGATTCGGTCCACACCATCACTCACAAGACGGCTGGCCTCCACTCTCTTTTATATAGATTACATAATATTCCTATGACTGCTCCACATTTCATCGAAGAACTTAATATTATTAAACAAATGGCCTTGAACAATGGTTACCCCATTGCCCTGGTCGAAAAATTGTCAAGAAGAATTAAACATTCCATCAACCCTACCCGCCTATCCCCTATATCTTCACACAATCCTAACCTAATCTACAGATCACTAACTTTCTATCCCAACATCTCCTATCCCATTCAACAGATTTTCAAACACCACAGGATCCATATCTCATTTTCAAATAAATTTACTCTACGTTCCTCTTTAGTCAAAAACAAAGATAGTTCCAATAAATTGGACTTCTCCGGGATATACCAACTCAATTGCCACTCATGCCTTTCCATGTACATAGGACAGACAGGGAGATCGTTTTCCTCACGTATTAAAGAACATGTTAAGTCCATCAAAAATAATAACTTTGATCAAAAATCGGTCATTGCGGAACACATTTTAAAAACTGGTCATGATTTTGACCCTAATGCGAACGTCCAAATACTTAATTGTAAGAAAGGTCATTTGCTTAACACCCTAGAAATGTTCGAAATTATCCGCAAGAAGGACAACCCTGGCTTGCTGAATGAGGTCGTAGATTTGCAGCATACTCTTCTTTGTTCTCTTTGTACTTAAAACGTTCTTTGGTGTTTTTAAATTTGCCCCTGCCCGCCGTTGGTGTCATTGACGTTGTCGCAGCTGTCATTTTTCGCTATTCATCACATCTTCACTTGCTTTCACCAACGTTGTACCATAATTTTATTCATCCCCCATCATCCATCGCCCTTGTGGCAATTCCAGGTTTCCCGCTTGTGGGGCCTTTTTAATTTTAATTCTACTTGTTAATCGATGTAATATTTATATTGAATAACCTAACCCTCGATTTAAAAATTTTAATTTGTGATGTGTTAATTGTGGATCCCTTAAGGTGAGCTTCTTATGTTAATTAGGATAAACTGACAATTATTAATTAACTTCGATATATAACTAAATAATTTGGGTTGATAATGGGATATGTCATCTCGAAACATGTTGCCATTATGAAAATTGTTTAATGTTTCATCGTCTCATCCATTCATAAATTACAACTTTATTAAGGAGAGGTTGCGTGTTATTTTTTACCAATCTAATTCACCCCTTCGAGAACCACTTCGAATCCAAATATGGTTAATTACTAAGAGTAACAAGGATTGCTCAATTTATAGAATAGAAACACGTTTGCAGATGGTGATGCACCTCTTATTCCATTTAAAAGGAACCTCCATTAACATTTCCATGTAAAATTTTTTCCGATGATTGCTCGAATGGACCAAAACATGAAATCGTACCAAGAAAATTGGTATTGGTTACATACAATCGAACATTTGTGGCTTGTTCGAAACGTTTAATACTTATGTCGCTCGGTGTTAATGTACAGGTCAGCTTCTCTAAGACCTAAGAGCATCACACCTTGGTTATCAAAAAAATATCGCTAGAATTACTTTTCCTACCAAAATTTGTCTTTTATTTTCAACAAATGATCAATACTGACAATTGCGAGAGTAAGCAGTCGTGGAATACATTGGGCCGCAACTAAAATTATATGTTATATTTGACCCTACTTAATTAATTTTGTGAAAAAAGTCCGTAAGCTGGTTTACTCCCACAGAAACATCCTCACCACTACATTTACAATCAGTTATCAATCCCTACTTGTCATGAATCCGAATCCTCCCTTATTGTATGGCCTGCCCATGATCCATAAAACCGGAGATCCCCATCAGACCCGTTGTGAGTTTTTCAGACACCCAGGTTTCAAAGATCACGGCCTGGTTTAACCATACTCTTAACACTATATTAAAATCCAACCTATCTACTCCATCCAAAACGGCGTTGAACTTACTATACAAGATCTCTTCCCTTCGTTTACCCCCAAAATTTTCCATGTTATCCTTTGACGTTGCCAACCTTTTCCCGAGTATATCGGTTTCTGAATGTTTAAACTTGGTTACCGAACATCTTCTCAAGTCGTATATCGCGGATGCTTCTATCCAACTTATCATCTCATTGCTTCAATTAAGTGCTCAACAAAACTATTTCAAATTTAACAACTTTTATGCCCAAAAATCATGGGCTCCAACCTTTCCCCGATCCTGGCAGATATTTTTATGAACAACCTCGAGATCAATTACATAATCACGTCAACATTTTTTAAAGATCATATTATTTTTTGGGCCCGATATGTAGATGACATCCTTTGTATCTACACCTCTGACCAAGCACCAAGATGAAGCAAATACTTTTCTGTTACACCTTAATAATATTCACCCTCTCATCAAGTTTACCGTTGAATTCGAAACTTCCAATAAACTTCCGTTCCTTGACATCTTACTTCACAAACACCATCACAGTATCGAATACAGTATTTTCAGAAAGCCTACTACTACGGACAACCTCATTCCTTACGACTCCTCTCATCCCTTGTCTCATAAAATTGCCGGTTTGAATTGTCTGATGAGGAGGATGTTGTCGATCCCAATGTCCCCTAAGAATTACCACACCGAATACAATACTATTAAACAGATGAGGCTGAACAACGGTTATCCTCGCTCGTTTATTGAAAGAACTCTCTAAAAAATCAAATGTTCCATAAACCCCACCCTCCTGACCCCCTTCCCTCCAGACATTAACAAGTCTATTTACAGATCCCCTACCTTTTACCCAGAACTCTTACTCCATTAAGAAGATTTTTAGTAAATATAATATCAGTATCTCTTTTTCTAATTCCAATGCTCTTCACACATCACTTGTTAGGGTCAAAGACCCTACTCACAAATTAGAAAAATCAGGGATTTACAGACTTAATTGTCATACTTGTAAGGCCTTCTACATCGGCCAAACGGGCAGATCCTTCACCACCAGATTTAAAGAACATTCCCACGCCATTAAATCCAATAACCTCGACCGCAAATCATCCTTCGCTGATCACATTCTTTCGTCTGGTCACAATTTCAACCCAAAATTAGATTTTGAAATTCTGCATATGTGCAAGAAAGGTCATTTGCTCGACATTCTTGAAATTATGGAAATAGATAAACACAAAAACAAGCCGGAGCTACTTAATGAGATCACAGATTTTCAGAATGACTACATTAGCCTTATGTGTTCACTTTAATTTAGTTTAAGACTGTTTTTTCGCTTTGCTTTCACCCTGTATTTTAGTTTGTATCTCAAGGTTATTTTCTTGATTTTTGTTCATTAGTTTGCGCCACCTCTTGTCAACTTACTTGCGACTTTTGCGACTATTACTTTTATTTTTGCTTTATTATGTTGACTTAAGGTGAGTTTGAGGTTATTTTCTTTACTTAACTTATGCTCTAATTTTGTTCATTGTTTTAGCTTTAAGCTGTTTGTTGTCTAACTTCCTTGAAAATGAAGCCAGGAGGTTTCGAAACATGTCGGTTTTTAATATTGTAAACAAATTTTGTTAATTTAACTTCTTCAATTTTTCAATTCTTCAATTTTAAATTTCAACCCCCTTTTAATCTTTAAAAATTTTTTGCACTTACGATGACGAGCCACTTACCCGAGGATGTAATGGTCCCAGTTGTTTATACATAAACTCTGGTATTCCTCTTCTTTACGTTCAACAGTTTACTTTGTGTAAGTTTTGCATCGCTTACACCTTCAGGTGCTAGTATTATTAGTACCTTATATTTAAAAAACAAAACAATCATCCTATCGTTCTTGTAAATTACCTTCGTTTTTTCATTATACTTTGTTGGAAAGGGGAGGCTGAGTGTTTTATTACTATAATTTCGTTGTACTTCAACCCCTTTTTGTGAGACCTGAACCTGTATTTAATGATGGATGTTATAGAATATAGTACTTATTGCATTTTGATGACCCAATTTGCGCAGAAAGTAGTTTCCAGCTGTACCACATTATCACCCATTGCAAAACATCTTCGCCCATGGTGGATTCTCGTCTTTACTTCATAGATTCTTCTGTACATCTCTAATTTTATGGGATAAATTTCCACTGTATCACTGTATCACATCAGACTATCTTTTGGTGGATTTTCTAGAATAGATACCATTGCGCAACTATTTGATAATAATTACAAGTGGAAAATTTATAAATAGTAGGTTTGACTGGAATATTTATATCTTGTATTATCTCCAATGTAATTTGTTTTTACATTTTTCCGGGGGTGAGAAAGCGTAATCAACTAATAAAATAGAAAATAACTCATAGGAAGAAAATAGTAAGATGTTACTAATAAATATCCGATATGAGTAAAACAGTAATATTTCCTGAAAAACATCCGACTACGTTTTAATTATGCAAAACTTATATCCTTAGAATATTAAATTTTAATAATATCGAAAAGAAGTCTATTATACTTTTTTTAACTTTCCAATTTTGTGGTAGTAGTTTCGGAACATATCGCAGTGCTAAACTGGATGCTTTTCCTTCCCTAAGTAAGATGGGATGCTTTTAAACTATTCAAACAATTACTTTGCTCTACTTTAACGTAACTAACTTTCGGAAAGTCATCATAAAGAGAATGAATGATCACGTTTCTAATTGGTATTCTAGAGTAAAGTTCTTGAGGTTACAAAACCGTATCATTAGTTTTCAAAGAGACGTAAATTTAGAATTGTAAAAATTTTAAATTTAAATGTGGTTGATTTGCTTCCTGTTCGGTATTAACATTACCAATAAAGTTGAGTTCGTGTTCATTGTGTATTTGAATTACTACTAATGCAAGCTGATCATATTTTACTCTATTCAATAGGATTATCTACAACTTCAGCTTTACCTCCACCAGTATTTAGTATCGTATAATCTAAGCATTCTATAAAAGTAGGTACAGATGAGTTCATATTTCTTTTCTCATGGGTAATTTACTTTAGTGTAGGTAAATCACGTTCAGTTCCGATTTTTTTGTCTTAGGAGTAAGTAGCCCCATATAGTGATAGTCATTAGGTATGTGAAACTATTCAAAGTGAATGCCGCAAGCAATGTCAACGCAACTCAATCCCTTCCGAACAAATCCGAATCTTCATTCATCCTTCTCTTTCCTTTCTGTAACTGAATATATTCTAGTAACCCGTCCACTGCCTTCAAAAATTGCGGAAAAGTGGCATACGGCAACCACTTTTTCCATGTTAGATATTTGCATTCCGCATATCTTGTATTTCATAGTTTGAACCTTTTCTTCAATTTTGCGTCAGGCGTATGTTATTAGATCTTTCATTACTTGTTGAATAGATCTTATTTCCTACTTATAATGTACCTGCCATTGCCACTCTACTGAAAAGTTTGCATTAAGGCATTTATTTACAGTTTACGGTGTAACGCTTGTGACTTTTATAATATGTTCCATTCCTTTTTGGTGAAGCTAAAAGCAAACATCACAAAATTTAACGACGAATTTCTCTTACGGGTCAGATTTCTTTCATCATTTATTTTTCACTATAACCCCGCGTAATTTCCCCCAAAGGTCCTAATCGTTAATACATTTATAAGTGAATCCATTAAAGACAAATTGCGTTATCTTGAAATAGAGTAGGTATCTCTACAAAAATAACACGTGACCTCATAATCTATGATATTTCAGTATTTAATTTATATTATATTCGTGTGTAAACATCGTTCGCGTCGTTAATAATGGCAATTTTAGTAGTGTCACTGGAATTCACGTAGATATACTCTGATGTATACCACTGAAAATTGGATTCGTTTTTTCATCCTATACAATGCGCACAAGATTGATGGCGCATAGTGCGAAATCCCCAAATCCCACAAAACATATCACCTTTCTATTAGTTAATTTCTACACTATCGTTGAAATAAGGTTTGAAGTTAACTGAAAAAAAACTAATTCACAAAATATTAAGGGGTTAATGACGTATGCGTTCGTGTTTTGACTTCAAAGCAACCGCCGCACCAAATCCGATTTCCCAAGGGAAGGATGATAGAAATGGTAATAGTATAAGAATAATAATTATAATAATAACCTAAATGTTTTATTTTAAATAGAACCTAACGGGTTTCGACACTATGTCAATACAAGTTGTAACAAAAAATTAAAATTAGGTAAGAGTTAAGGAAATCTTTGGTACATTTATTCTCATCAAAAATCGAAAAAGAACAACATCCAATTCCACGAAGGCATGAAATGAAAATGATGTTCAACTAGCAAGATAAATAAGAGTAAATTGTCCATATAGCAGTACAATGCTGTGGAAGATATTGTATGTGGTCAAGTATTTACTTCATGGTCTAGTAGAAATATAGCTAAAAACCTAGGTTTACCAGACCCTATCACCTAAAAACTATGAATGTTTGTTATGATCAAACATGTGAAGTAATGGCGAATCAATAAGGACAATGAAAGATGAATTAACTGCAACTATTTGGCGAAATTATCTCTAAGAATAGTTTCCACAATCTCAATTTCAGGAATGGTGTGACGCTTTTTACATCTAGCTATTTTATATGATCTTTGTCAGCTTTTTAATCACAGAGAAAGTTTTTCGTTGTTTAAAAGAATTGCGATTGATAATCTTCGTTAAGGTATGCATGATTACCACTTTCGAGTGGCCTAGCTACATATTCAGCGCCCTGAACCAAAAAAAGATCTGTGCACCTCCTTTTTTTCTCACAAATGTTCCAACAAAATACTAGATTTTCTAGTCTTTATTTTTAATTTCAATTTTAAACACTATTTAATTGATTTTTGATATGCTATTGATTGATATGCTATTGTTAATTTAACCTCTATGATAACAAAATCCTTTAATGACGGTAAATGTTCCTTGGCTATATTCCTTGATCTGGCAAAAGCCTTTGACACTGTCAGTCATGAAAAATTAATAGAGACTTTAGAAGGGTTTGGCTTTAGAAATAATGCACTAAATCTTTTCAAAAGTTATTTAACTGATAGAAACAGTACCTAGTCGTAAATGATGTTCGTAGTGGGCAACTTACAATTACTTATGGTTTCCCGCAAGGCACAGTCTTAGGACCTATTCTTTTCATTTTATATACAAACTTTTATCAATTCAAATATAATGTAAAACTGTTTTTATTAAATTCAAATAGATCGGTGATTCATAGCCTTTTTCCGTAATAAAATGAAATTTTTGCGCACGCTTTCATGATCCAGTTCACAACTTAATTTGCCTAATCTATACAATGATATGTAAAATTGTCTACAAAGTATATCTAGTACATAACCCACTAATAAGTTTAAGAAGCAGTGTTTGCAATCCGTTCTTGGAACACCCCTTAACCTATTAACCCGGCACAGACAAAGATAGTTCTCTTCACACAAAAAAAGAAGAACTCCTTTGTTCCTCAAAAATACCACCAATTTACAGAGTCCGTGAAATATCTAGGTATTACAACAAGCTGAACTAGAGTAAGCATATACAGCCCAAAGCGGAAAAGTAAGTGTGACCTTGCAATTGGAGGCCCATCCCCAAAGCTGTTCTGTGGTTGTACACTACTGTGATTAAATCTATGTTTTGCTATGGAGCAGTTGTCTGGCGGCTTTAAACCATGCTCTCAACAACTATACCACTTCTACTGGATCACCATGTGCGAGATCAGGCCATGTTGAAGAGATACGGAGGTAGAAATTGTAGGCGAGGGAATCAACCAGTCGCTTATCCTGCAGACGGAATGGAACTCCTTCGTTCCTCAATTTAAAATGGGGTGTAACTGTCGTGTCTCTAAAGATGAATCTAAAACAATGGAACTAACAGATACTGGCTTTTACTCAAAAGAACTGAACCTCCATATGAACTACTAGGAAAAATTTTGACTGTTTCCAGACAGAACTGGTAGGTAGTGCAGACAGTAAGTCACTAAGTCAGTTCAAAATTACTCAACACGCGCAAGCCCAGCACAAGTATGACACTTGATGTTAGACTGTGGTGATCCGAGAGATTCCTTTAGGGGACCATCTCGTAGCCTTGCACGTTTCCGCACAGGGCTATCAAGAAAGAACCTGCGATTACTTGTGGGCATACTTTCTGTGCGCTGTAAACTAAACAGGGACATGTACGATTTTAATATTACTTCGAAGAACTCTCATTTTATTTAATATTTATTTGTATGTCAAGGCTGCGAAAACACACTTTAACGTACGATGAGAAAAATTGTCGCCGAGGCCGCTTGCGGCCGAGGCAGAACAATCTCAAGTACATTAAAGGTTTTCGCAGACATGATATACACAACATTTTTTGGGCAACGAAATATGATTTCGCCGCGCAACCTGTTTTATTAGATTAAGATAAAATTTAAAATTTATATCAAAGTGGCTTTTAGTAACGGCCGCCGAAATCATATTTGGTTGCCCAAAATAGTTATTTTTGTATCTAGTGCGCAAAATGCCACTTTGGTGATCGAGAACTGATTTTTGAACGAGGCACAGCCGAGTTAAAAAAATAGTCGAGATCACCAAAGTATTTCGCGCACGAGTTGCAAACAAAATTTTTTCTACAAACGTGAAAAAGTTGACAATTATTTTAACATTAAACATACTCTCATATAGTTTACATGCAGTGCGCGAAGTAAGTATTTCGCGCACTGCGTCGTCATTTCGCACACGGTGTCATGGTAACGTAGGAAAGTGAAAAAAGAGTCACTTCACGTATTGTTATCAATGCGGAAACCTTGTCATTTTTTGTCGTTTGTCGAAAAAATTAATTCAATATTTGATGAATAATAATTAAATATTTAATTAATGTACTCAGTATGATGTATTTCGTTTAAGCCTATTTTAGGCTTCATGCTATCTACAGACAAAACAGTTTAGCAAGCAACACACCGAATTTTCGATATGGTGGATATAAGACCACAGAGTAACATAGAGGTTGGATTTATTTATGTAGCCAAATATCAAAAAATTGAGCTATTCGCGGTAATTTGTAATTAAGGACGTACTATATCTTTAATGTTTAAATACAATTAAATAGGAACTCAGATTTCAATTACAACACGATTTTAGTGAAAATGTCTGTATAGGAGGAGTAAGGGGAGATAAAAATTATCCTCAAAAATTGAGGCGCAATAGGTCGAGAGACGATGTTTCAGACCATCAGAAAATGAGAAATTACAACAATAGGTGTTTTCTTTTTACATTTTGTGGTAGCTTTAAGTCAGCTCTGTCAATACACACCATTCGTTTTATAAAATAATTTGACTCAGTTCTCAATAACCCTATTCGTTTTAAAAGCTTTATTTTTATTTTATTTTTTTTATATTAGCCTGAGCCAGAAATGTCTTATGACGCAAGGCACTTTAATCACGTGATAATTGTGCATGTGCCCAACCCTGTGGCGATGCAAAAAGAAAACACCTAATTTTTGGATTTATTCTGATCTAATATTAGCAAATTCGAAAGAAACTCGTCTAGATTACTAATTAAAATTCGATATGTATATGTAAATTAGCACCTCAAGCTGCTATAACTTTACTAAACTCACATCTCTTTAGGGTACTCACTCAAATAGAGACTACGATGGGAAAAAAAACATAATCAGTCGGATGTGAAACATTCTTAAAGGAATAATATCCTACCCTTGCAAAATATGCAATATTAAATGATTTTATGGGTTTTTGGTCACCGTATTTAATATCGGTCATAAAAAATGAATCTTTTGCATCATAAAAAGAACTGAATTTTTATACCCTTTGCTAGTTACATAAGGATAGATTCTTTTTTAGATTACATTTTTATTTGACTACTTCCTACTAAAACAAATATAGTATAAGGGATAACACTTTTGCGTAAGATAATAAAAGTATAGTTCACTTTTTTGTTATAAAATCGCTACTTAAAGGCAGTTTGGTCTCATCTAAAAATATACGTGTTGTCGATTATACTTGAGTTTATGAAGTGTGTTTAATCTAGATACACCATTCGTGAACGCATTGAGCAGTATCTTAATTGGTAAAGATTTATTGAAGTATCTTGTCATAAAAAGCAAAACACTTAAAGCCTTCTTTACATGATTAGTAGTATTAACGATAAATCGATCAGGTTTACTATTATTATTATTCTGGGGGTGGTCCCGATAGGTTCCCGCACTGCGACCTTTTGGTCTATTGTGCTCCATCAGGTTTACTAACTATATGGGGACAAACACAGATGGACCATCAATATATTAACAACATTTTGGCAATACCGAAAGTACGTTGACGAACAAAAAATGTGATAGTTTGTCAGCAATTTAATATTCAATAGTGCAGTGATTATAGAAGAAACGTCATCAATCCGGTGCCCTGTATCAGATGGATTCGGCACAAACAATTGATATTAAAGAATAAGTTTATTGAAGCCTAAAAGTGAATGTCAAAAGTATTAAAGAAAATCATAAGAAACTTTAAAAAAAAAAAAAATTTGTGTGCTTAAGCCCGAAGGCACTAATGAGAATGTAAAAATGCAAATTAACATGCCAAGAAATCATTATTGAAAGAAAGTAAAGAAAACGACCACAGAATAGCTCTGTGCAAATATCAAAGGCCAGTTCTGTTTCGTCCTGTATCTCCTACCGGTAGTGCCAGTGAATTTATGAGTCATAGATCTTTAAAGTCAGCTCATCATGGATACAAACTTCCAAAGAATGAGTTGAGGAAATTTGGAGGTAAGTAGAAGGATTGGTTGGGTTGGTGGGCTCAACTCCAAAAAATTCATGAAGATGAATATATCCACTCCAGCGACAAATTTCAGTATTTGTGTCAATAAGTGGTTGCTGGTACAAGAGCAAAGGAACTGGTTGAGAGTTACCCCCAGACTGCAGAAAATTATCCAAAAGTAATTGAACCTCTCAAGTCTCGCTTTGGACGTGAAGATTTGTTGATTGAGGTATACGTCCTTGAATTACTGAAACTAGTGATTGAAAATTCATTAGCCAAAGGTAACGTGAAGATTTCGTGTATGTTCGATAAGTTAGAAAGTTACCTGAGGGCATTAGAATCCATTGGACTCACGTCCAAGAATTACGCTGCCATGCTGTACCCATTAGTGGAATCCTGTTTTCCGGAAGATGAGTTGAGAATTTAGCACCGGATGAGAAGTTATAATGTGGGGCAAGTGGATTTGGACAGACAAGGAAATCGACTCACTCAGTTATTGGGATTTTTGAAATCGGAAGTGGAGAGTGAGGAGAGAATTTGTCTAGCCCGTGAAGGATTTGGAGTTGGAACGACAGACCCAAAAGGAAAGAAACAAGCCGTAGAGGAAGTGCCAATGCCAAGTGCTGCCGTACTTTTTTCCGGTGAAAATGGTGGGAGTGAAAAATTATTGTGCTGTTTTTGTGAGAAGACTCATCCCAGCCATGAGTGTTTTCAAGCCCGAAATATGTCATTGCAGGATAAAAGGGAAATTTTATTAAATAAGAGGTGCTGTTTTTCTTATTTAAAAATTGGTCATCTAGCGGTGAAGTGTAAGAGTCGTGTAAATGTGGGCGTAAACATTACACTGTATGCCCGGACCTTCCAGCTCACAAAATAGAAACGACAGGTGACAAAGCCAAAGATGAAGGAAAAGGTGATCATTCAAGTGCTACTTTCGCTAATCAGTCATGCACCGGTGATGTCCTTCTTCAGACTTTAGTGTTAACAATGAAAGGAGATGGATGTCAACGAAAAGCGAGAGCAATAATACACACGGGATCTCAAAAGTCCTATATTTTGAAGAAATCAGCGGAGGAGTTGTTATTTGGAGGAATTCAGTCCGAGATGTAGAGTCATAAGAAGTATGAAGGGACCGTTGCAAGTGACAATGGACATTTTAGTGTTCAATTCCAAGCTTTGGACCAACCAGTAGTGTGTGGAAACATTCCACGTCCTTGGTTTAGGGAATTGCAGAGGAAGAAGATTTGGTTTTCAGATGTTGAATCGGACTGTCCAAAGATAGACTTGAGGTATTTTATCCGAAAACGAAAATTTTCAATACTATTTAAAAATTCCTTGAGGTATTGTAGTTTCTCTCATTCATGAAGAAGTTTGTTGGTTCCATCTCCGTTGGTGTTCTTAAATGTCGATGTAGCGTTAGGTTCCTGGTCTTTCCGGGACCTTTCTCTTAAAGGGGGCAATGGATGTGAGATAAATCAAAACACAAAACCTTCTCCTTATAATGTTTAATGGCAAAGTTAGGCGTTTGGCTACTTGTTTCGACAAGCTAAGACTTATTATCATCAGGCCTCTAAAATGAGCTACATTCTAGTACAACGAGTGATAAAACTGGTTAAACTTACGTGTGCAAGAGATAAAGTCAATTATAAAATTAAGAGATGCGAATTATAATAATAACAACCGAAGAGAACGTTAATGAAGAACTAAACATATCTTTCACATCCAAAACTATTTCAACCCATAGTTCCCGTTTATTCTGTTTTTCTTTGTTATAATTATGTATTATATGCTTATTATATGTTAATAAAGGACTTACTATTAGTATTATATTTTATAAGATTCAATTTTGTTTATTTATTCGTTACACATAATAACAAAGTCAACTGTAATTTCATAAGTGATCAAAGGGATACTGAGACTTATTTAGATTGTGATATTAACATTGGTTTTACGGCGAAAATTAGTGCCATTTCAGTTGTTATTATTAGGTACTCGGATTTAGAACTTTAATTAATTTATAAACTTCAGAGACGGTTTACTTGGAAAATGTAACCCAAAAATTCCCAACAGATACATTGTTTAGGAACAGCATCGGGATCTCTTAGATAAAAAAAGAAAACAGGCGGTCGCCCACAAATAACGTAAAACATTATTTTGGGTTGTTTTAAAAACAAATAAAACATAATGGTGTGTATTTTTCTAATGTAATGTCGCATTGTTCGCATGTAAACGCATAACGCTTTTGAAAAAGCACTTATGCAAAGAGAGAAACTTAAAATAATAATGTAGAGCTTTAGAAAAATCTCATTTCTTTTAGTATACTGTTGTTGTAAACCATAAAAAGCTCATTGCTTTGTCTTGAATACTTAATAAGTCTAAGTCCATGTCCTAATTTATTTGAACGTTCTTTCTCAAGATGTATTACCCTACAAACGTATGCAGAAATTTATTAAAATTGAGGATTGCCAATACGTAGGTATATAAGAAAACCTTGATGGTGAAAATCTAATAAATAAATAGGGAAATCAACAATTGAATTTCCATTGTTGCATATACCGCTTCTGAAATTTCACCTTACAGAAGTGTGTTGGGTTTCTAAATGGTCCATAAAGAGTGTCAGTGCATGAATACAAACAACTTCCTTAGAAACCCAACCGAACCATTTTGACTAAAATCGTCTCTAACTCCATTATGTTACTAACTTGCATTTTAAAGTGGGAAGAGAACGGTAGAGATAGCCAAGTTTATTGTTTGCTATATATTTTGTGTAAACTCGCGAAAGACAATATTTATACAATTTAAAAAATACGCAAAAACAAATGCCATAAGAATTCGTCCTGCAACTTCATTTCATTGTAATACTCAGAATTAAGACAATGAGAAAATTTATAATAACAAAAGTCGTAATTTCTTTGAACAAATCTTGCTATATTAAAATGTCTTTTGTTCAAAATTCGTTCATTATTATTTTAATTATCGTTTATTCGCTTACTTCCACCGTTTGTGATGGATTGCCTTGTTTGAGTAGTAAACAGTCGTAATGTCCACAAGTAAGATTCAAATTAATTCTTTCGATTTTTCAATTCCATATAAATTATTGTAAATATCTTTAATTTGATTATGTTCGTTATCGCGCATAGTGTTGGACTTGAAATATGTTGCGACAAATAATAGCCTAATTAGCTTAAAATGTCCTATTATTTAACAATTAAAATATTAACCTCGAAACATCCCCCTTACGTTTTTCATAAAATTGTTTATTGACTAAGTAAATCAGGCGAATGTTAATGAAATAATGGTAACACCTATAATCAATCAACAGTTTTAATAAAAACTTAAAGGGGAGGTTTCGATTTTAATATTTTCACTGTTCCAATGGATTTCATGAAGATCCTGTTATTTATGTGACGGATTGCATTATATTTTAAGAATTCCTTCTATCACCAATCACTGAGATAGTAGGAATGGAACAATCAATTTCAAAGGTAGCCTAATGTGGGTGCCGAGTGGGAGGCAACGAACAATCACCAATCACTGAGATTGTTCGTTGCCTCCCACAACATTAGGTATATGTCCCGGCGCCCACATTACTATCGGAGTAAAAATGCAAGGCCTCTGACTTTAAGTGGTCACTCATAACGAAAAAACTGAAGGGTGAAATTTCTTCATTTTTGGGCAGTACATTAGTCATTTATATATGTTTAACATGTGTAAAAATCAAAATGGTAGAATCAGTTGTTTAACTTTTATTTTAATTAACAGCAATAAACACAAGATGTCGTTTTTTCATTATAGCTTTAAGACTAATAAACCAATTGGCCCGAAAAGCATCTCACATCGACAAATAAGTATACATTTTTGAAATATATAAGTATCTACCACTCAGTTTCAATAATATAGCCGTAATTAATTTTTAAAGTGGAACGCTTGTGCGATTTGAGCCATAATTAGCGCTTTTTCGCACATACACTGATACAAAAAATTAACGATGTATTGTAAAAATTTAAAACTGTACACCTTTTTGTAGAAATAAATGGTCTTTTAAGTGCACTTTATTTCATTAAATTATGATTGCTAATTACTGAGATACAAGCTTCTAAAGTCAGAGGCCTTGCATTTTTACTCCGATAGTAGGCTACCTCTGTTCTGGTCAACTAGAATGAATTCAGAAATATTATAAGATAAGTCAATCCCACCAAGAAGGTTACTCGTTTGGAACTGGTAACCAGAGTTTAATACGTAGTTGGATTAATATCAAGCAATGTATTATGTATTGCGTGGTGCTGCTCACGATCTCCATCCCACTGTCACATTAGGAAACTTCTGCGAAAATACAAGGTGAGATTGCTTAATTATCTAATTTAATCAGTTCATAATCAATCTCGCTCCAGAAGTAGAGATCCGACAAGTCAAGTCCGATCCAGGCAGTACAGCTGTATCATTGGGGTTAAGTGGTAGAATAGCTATAGCTAAACTTCGCCTCATGTCGGTCATTTATTGTGAATTAATTGGCTCTGTTTATAATTTTATGCTTTAATTTTAAACCTTTCTTTTATAACATTTATACATTTCAATAAAGACGATTTATTATTATACCGAAACTGAAGCTACAAAGATGCTACAAAAAAGTAACTAATGGTAGCTAATCCACTGAATTAGCTGTCCGCTAACACTGCGGATATGTTGGAAAACCTCCTGGCCAAGGTTTTTGATCAGCATCTTTTGCCTCAACTAGCATAACTCTAGCATCAACCTTAAAGACTTAAACGATCGAATGCGCAAGAACAACTTTTTTCTTAGGTGGTTGACGAAAGTGGTTCGCAATCTTCTACCATTATGGAATGCTCATGGTTTATTTTCGAGGACTGGTTTTCAAGGATGAGCTTCAAAAAAAAACATTAAGGTAATGCTGGAGTCTGAATCCAGCGACGTCGGTTAAGTTAACGCAACTTTTGTCCTTTTGCATAAACTATATTGATTCTGTTGAAATTAAGCGCAAGAGATCTATGTAAAGGAGTTACCGTAGTTCCGAGGTTACAGATATTCTCTTATGCAAACGTTCTTGATGAAAAACGGAAAAAACAATTTCTTGAGAGAAATTTCTCGAATCGTCATTTCTTACTCCACTATAGCATCATTTGAAATGTCATTCCCTAAGAAAATTACTGAGACACCTTATAACTATTTCTGGTGGTGAAGGCGCTAGAAAAACTGAAAACGTAACTGGGTTTGTTCAACAAGGCAAGAAAAAACAAACCCGTAACTGAGAAGAAAGCAACCGCTACTGTACCAAGAGATACTCACGTCTGTTCTTCTAATTACTTCCAGTTTTTAGAAGTGAGGTATGTATCTATGTATTACGCTTGACAACAAACTGTACTGAAGTGTCTAAAAGCGTAAAAAAACCGTCTGGCAATGCTACCGCGCTGTCTCGGCAGTTTGAGTGACATAGTTGGGTCGAGCGACTCTAATCATGGAGATAACATAAAGACAAGTTCTTAAGCACGAGGTAGACATTATCCCAATTCAAAATACAAAAGCTGAAATATAGACTGAAGTGCAATCGACATGAAAGGAAACAAAAACAAATAAGTAACGAGGTATCATCATCGCTGAGCATAACAATATAAAACACGTGTTGTACCACCAGAAGTCAAGTAGTCGCATTTAAAAATCCCTCAAAAATATCAAAATGTATCCAATAATTAACTGTGATGCTTACCTAATGTAGCTGTAACCCCGTATCCATGGATCATGTCTAATTATCCTGGCGAATATAATACAGTCGTGGTTCATTACAGGCACTACGAATGGTGCTGTTATTGTTCCTGTATTACATTCCCAGTCATATTACTACATTTTACCTAAGTTTTACTTTCCCGTGCAAATACACATAGGGAAAGCAATGTATCGAAAAAAAAATCGATCTCGAGGTTTTGATGAATCTCAACGTTTGGGTCCTCCTGAATCCAAAACCACCATCTTTGAAAAATGATTGTCTGTGGGTGCGTGGGTGGCTGGATGGGTTGGTTGCGTACGTCATGGCCGTGGTTCATCGGTAAAACAAGCTTCTCTTCATAATCGGCCAAAAGGGGCACAAATTAGGGGCGTTATTTTGAGAGCAAACATTTAAATTTTAACCCAATCTAATTTTCCAGTGTATCAATTCTGCGAGTTCTTACTTTTTAGGCTGTAGCTCAAGAACGGTTTAACTTAATTAAAATTTGAAAATTGGAAATTATAGCCAATGGATGGCTAGAACTTTTACTTACAATAATTTGTAAAAAACAAACATTAAACGTAGCCAATTTATTGGTGCCCAAAATTGGTCAAATATTAAAAACAGTTTTTCTCAAAATCTGCTCCAAGCATTTTTTAAATTTTGTACATATAGTTGATGAAAAACTACTGATACTACATTTATTTCTTTATTTCCCATAGGGGAAGAGGGATGAATGTTTGAAGTTGAACATTTTAAGTCATAAGTCATAACTTTTTTGCTAACAAAGATGAAGAAATAAAATTGTACTATTTAAGTAGAGGACATACGACTGTTATAATCGAGTATAGGTAATAAGTATACCAATTTACTTCCGGTCTAGTCGGAAATGAACAAAGTATTAAAAACATTTATGACATACCCTGTATATTATTTTAGGAGAAAATCAGAAATCGTTTTCTGATTACAACTATACTACACACTCTGCATTAATTTTTTTATTTTTTTGAGTTCTTATGCAAAAACTATTTTATTTTGAGTTATTATGGAAAAAACTATTTTATTTGTTTTACGCATGGTCGATATAGGTCTATAATTGTTTGCACTTTTTCGTGTATGCTCACTGTTGGTTTTACGTGAAACATAATATTAGCTTTAATAGGAGCAGGAAAGAATTTGAAAAAATGAGCAGCCATTTACACCATTTCAAATTTATATTCATTTGATGTTTAATAAACAATATAAAAACCATAATCGTAACATTTAATAATGCCGGCATGCATCAAAAGGAAATACATTTGCAAACACAGACAATTAATTACACAATGCATTAGCTTTCAGGATTAGGTATACCTACACATAAAATTCTCGTTGAACATAAAAATGGGTTTAATTAGAACTGTTTTAAGTGTCTCTTTTAATGTTGTAGTGGTTCATTTTTATGTGTTGTCGATAAAGGTTGTGGCGTACTTTCCCGTTCCGTTCCGTCACGACACGGATCATCAAAAAACGTTCAACATAAAATACACTGAATTGAATAATACAGCGTACACTTGTCCGTTCCGTCACATCCCGTCGCCTAACCATAAGTGTGCGTTAAGGACAATCCGTTGCTGGCCGGTAACGGGTAATCGCGAGGTAATCGCAAAAACTGCTGTTGTACCTACATGTATGAAAAAATACAGTGCTAACGAGTTAGTATTTTAATTTGTGGTAACTTAGTAAAACCAAAGAATACTCTTTGGTAAAACCTTTTTGAGGAATCACACTTGAAGTGTGATGTTTATGGTAATTCCTCCTTTCGGGCGTAAATTTTCAAATCATTCCCATGTGATACACTTTCGAATAGAGCTCAGTGGCATAACTATCCCATGAATTGGGCCAGTTTTATAACAAACTAATCGAACGACTGTAGTGCTTGGTTCAAGTGCGTGAGAATTGGAAGGAAAATAATGAACTGCAGGAGCTCTTCCGTTTGATCTTTTTGAACACATAGAAAAAGAAGAAAAGTTCTTCAACTGGGATTGAGCATGACACAGAAATAGTACAAAAAAGTTATTTTGGTCAGTTCTCTTCAACGAAAAAGTTGGATTTCGCTATGTGGAATAACGAACTATCGTCATCCAGAATTTGCGTTACAGAGTATTTCTCTCGCTGCCTTTGTGAGTTCATTAGGGAAACCCGTCGTATCTAACGTAATAACCTGCAGGAGAAAGGGAATCAATCTCATGGTTTTACCCGATCGTCCATTTCCATCGACTTGTGGTCATGCAAGCCTAAATACCAAATTAACTGCAAATGGATTAAAATCTGGAACTGATTATTTTATTAAAACTCGAAATTTTTACCTTTTGGGAATTATTACATCTTTAAACTACTAATTTTGGAAAATATCAATATACAAATTTAATTTGTATAATCCAAACGCCATTTTATAACACAATTTTGTTTTTAAATTATAGAGGTCTGTATAACGGTTTTGATATCAAAAGCAGAATAAGCCAAAGTTTTACTTAAATATAAATTACATTACCCTCAAATTTATAGCTGTAGTAAATTCATGATTTTATAATATTTATGTTTTAAATTTCGGTGCACAATTTTAAATCTATCTAATAATTTAAAGTAAAATTAACACACGAAGTACGAAAGGTTAGTTTTTATAATATTAAAATGTGGTTGAAAGTTGATTTCGTGCAACTAATCGCATAAAAATTATTTAATGACTACATACTTAGTTCCTAAATAATGGTGGTCGCACTTCAAGATTTCAGATTTATTTAAACCTGGGGATGGTAAAGCTGAAATATGAGTAGATATAGAAATTTTCTGGTATGAAATAACCAATACCATTAAAATTTAAAAATAAACGAATTTCATCATCAAATTCAAATTCAAAATAGCACGTCTAAAATAAAGTAGATACAATCCATTATTATAAGTTTCAAAATGTTAAGTTCAAACTCGCTCCTCTTGCAATTTAGAAGTTTTATAAAATTTTAACTGTTACGAATTTTATTAAATACTCTGTAACCCTTTTTTTACAATTTAGTAACCAGAACAAAATCTACGTATAAGACGTAAATATCCATTTTATATTTAGAATTTTCCTTAAAAGTGCACAGTAACTCTTTGTTTAGCTTAGAGCTTTGTATTATCGTAACTATAGCATATTGTTCAACGAAGCGCGCAGTTTTATAAAACTTTTGGTTTATACGATTGTGCAGATATTATTAAATTTTTCAGGGTGCATTCGCATTCGCATTAGAAAAAATTCAAATACCGGAAGAGCCCAAGCACTGAAATGTATAAAAACACTTGTTATTTTACTACTACTTCAGAATTGTATCCTGAACAAGAACTCTTCGGCTATAGAAACTCATTACACTGTAAGAATTGCATTATAATTGCCGTTGTGAACAAATCCTTAGTTTTCGTTTGAATGAATATCAGATATTTGTATTTTCATGGTAAGGAAAATAATAACTGCAATATAATTCATATTGGTTAACAAAATTAATGCTCTACATCAGCGTTTCCCAAACTTTTTTGACCGCGACCCGGTACGAGGTTTTAAAATTTTTGGCGACCCACCTTATGAAAAAACCCCACTTCTTTACAAAACAAATTTTATTTTTTAATTAAAAATCTAGTTAATTGTTTGTTTGTTTTATTTCATACACAAAAATTTCAAAATAATTATATAAGAAAAATAAAAGTAATTAAAAAATTACATTCATTTAAAACTAGTAAATGATGTAAACGAGCAACGTTAGCAGCACAACGCGCGGACGCGAGCGATAAAGCTATGTGAAAGAGTGCAAATGCCACACTTTTCCACTATTCCTAGTGTACCTATAACGTATAACTGATGTAAAAAAACTAATAGGTACTTAAAAATTTTTTTTTGGTGTTTTTACCATTTTATTCCGTGGCCCGGCAAAATTTTTCTACGGCCCGGTGCCGGGTCGCGACCCACACTTTGGGAAACGCTGCTCTACATACAAGTTCGTATTCCTTTCTTCAGCTGCCGGCAAATTATGAAATTAATTAATCAGGTAAAAGAGTATCTTTTCAATAAATAATGACTCTACAAAACATTATATATTTTTGCTCGAGATCATTAATTTACTAATTGAGGACCTTTAATCAAACGAAAGTAAACAGAAGCGAAATTCAATACCGTTGAAATATATTAATGAACCAAGTATATTAATTTACAAATGAACATCTATACCGTTCCAATTTTTTTATTTCTATTAAGACAACTCGAAATCATAATACCTCTTAGACGAGCGTCGCGTCGCGTCGATCGTTTGCCAAGAAAGTAGTCAATATGGACAAAAACTATCTTTTTGGATGTTTTTCTCAGTTATGTTTTCACTGCCTTCCAACTTGCCTGTTCTCGGTCACCATCAGGATTACTTTGTTGCATCTATTGCTTCTCGCAGCTTTTGGTTAGTTTTGCTATGGTAATCCGTTCGTTCATCAAATTTACTTCTACACGTTATTTCTCACCTGTTTTCTTTCCTTTGTTTTCGTTGTGTGTGTTTTCTTTTATTTTGTATACTTTCTTATTTTATCAGTTGGCTTTTGAGTATCTTCTCTTCTCTGTACCACTTCCATTCCCTTCCATGATTTGTTATTTTTTGGTACTTCATTTTTGTTCTTTCTTTCTGCTTTTTCTGCTTTGATTACTCATTCATCCGGCTGCTACTATTTCCTACTTTTTCTTTGTTTCTTTTACTTGCACCTTCTCTCTTTACCCGTCCTCCTACAAAGTGCTCCAAAATATGTTTGAGGTCCTTGTGACTCTTTCCTTCTACATTTTAGCCCGGTTACAACAATGTCATTTTTAAGTATATTCCTTTTCAATCTTACTTCTTCTTCCGCCTTCCTTCTTTTTTCGCTTATACATTTCTTATAGCCTGGTTCTCTCGTTTCATTTCCCTCCATTATGTACTTAATACTTACCCAGCAAACACATTTATATATAAAATACATATAAATTATATAAGAGCTTTTTAGATTTATATAAAACTGGAAGAAAAATAAGAGATATTTAATGACAGGATGTCAGCAATTTTCAAAATAATATATACATACATATGTCTATTAGATGTAAATTCTTTATATCTGTAGTACATGAATTTATATACGTTTTTGTATATTTTATGTAATATTCACACAAAAAATATTAGTTGTAAAAGCGTTGCGATGACCAAATGGCAGATACTCGAGCATAATGTAATTATTACCAATGTAAAAAATTATTTAAGCAGTTTCATACAAAAAAAATGGAAAAACTACATTTTTACATGCAACTGTACTTGTAATTAACTTAATTCTTGCACGAACCCGTTTTTACCTGAACTGAAAGCCGACAGTTTATTATGATATTATATACTTGCTTGAAAAGTGTCCCTTAACCGGATTCGAACCGTTGCGGGTGGGCGTTCCAAATTCCGAAATCCGACATGTGTTTTCTTTGTACCCGACATTGTACCACTGCGCTAATCTGAAACATTCCTTTTTTTTATTTCGTTCTTCCTAGCTTTGCGCTGTTTTCGACAATATAATATATGTAATGATAATTTATAATTATATTTACAGAAGGCATACATAAAAAATATGTAATACTTCTTACATATAAGATTTTACATATAACGTACATAAATCTAATCATATAAATATGACAGCACATAAGTTTGATGGATAATATGTAATTATCTATATGTATATATTATATGAATTTCTGTATACAGAATATCCGTAAGTTTATATACTATTATGTAAAATATACGTAATCTGTTACAACTTTATTAAAGAACACTTACATACTTAATATATAAAAAAGCATATGTAGGGGTATTTACTTCAATCTTATGAGTGTGTTTGCTGGGATCCGTTTGAAAAGTGTTTTCACTATTATCATCACTGTTTGTTAAAGGCTAAGGTTAGTAAACCGGCGCAATAAATCGCATAAGGAACGGGTTTCAGTTAAAACTTTGTCCAAATCGTTCATAGGAAGGGGGGAGGGGATCAATTCCTCTAAATTTAATTATAGGCAACAACAAGACATGAGCATATTAATTGTTCCATTGATCCGCCACAATAAGTAATGGCTTGACTCCAAGCAATGTAATCAAATGAAAAGGTTAGAATTCATTTTTTGCTCAAATCTTCGTGTGAACTTTTAAGATTCTCCATTTTTTTAATTGGTAAGGTTGATTTAGATGTCAACACAAATGAAGGCCCCTCGATGTATAAATTGAAACCTATTACTACTTGAATTAAAACTTTTGTAATTAGTCGGATGACCTTTCCACAATGAACTTGAAATTTGAATAACCGTTCCGCTGCAACATTATCCTTTAATTGCTACAATAATGTCTGTATTACTGTAATTCTAACTTTAGCTTTAAAGACTCACCTGTTACATCTAATATGCATGGTTCATATGAAAACTTTATACAAATTTACTGTAATGTTAAGATGTGTGAAAAAAACGTTTCGATAATATACAATATAAATAGATGTGTAGTGTCATAACTCATAACGGTTCTTGTTCGTTTACATAACCCTACATCGCCAATTGTGCGATTTGTCTTGTAGAAGATTGTGTAGATCCAATATTTACGTTAACTTCTATGCAACTGAAACAATATTTGCTTAATCAACATTCCATAGAACTCGTGCACGAATACACATCCATTTATGTAGATGTGGAAGCTCCTAATTGTCCAAAGCATAAGTTGTAGAACTTCACCTTTAAGGTGTTGGACTGTTACGATAAAACTCCTTCACTTCCATTATGGGACAAGCCGGTAACGTTCTACTCGTATATAAAATATTAGTTATCGGGGAAATAAATCACCGTTTGTGCTTCGGTGAATTGAAAAATTGATAGCACGCCTTTGGTAAATTCCGTTACCAAACTAAACTTAACTGAATTAGAAAAACTACATACGTACCGAATTAATTAACTAAGAAGCGTGTTGTCCACATTTGATCCAAAGCACTAAACAATTAGTAGGAATTTACCAACTGTGTGTAACTTTTGGGTTACCACCTAGTATAGGATTACAAAAGTTCATTCTGAAACAACTGCGTTGAAACTCTGTCGTATAATAGTAGTAATCACTTATTCTGATGAGAAACGTTATACCTTCAATCAAAAGAATTCCTTTGACAAAGGAAATACAACGTGAAGTACTTATCTTTACATGAAACGCTTTAACTCAATTTTCATGTTTGAGAGAGAAGTTCGTTTGCTCCAGAGTAAGTAGTAAGTACTTATAGTCTAAATTTATTTAAATAGAACACTAAAGTAAGAATATAATCTGCAGCTATATAATAAAGAATTTACTAGGTACTAATGAAAATCTAATCTAGTAGTTATATTACATTAGCAACCTCTAGAAATATCACTAACAGTTTTACCGATGTCATTTGTTTGCCGAACAGCGTTGTTTTCGTTATATTTCTTAAATTTTATGGCTTTTCGTCTCCCGCGTTATCGGGTAAACATAAACATATCAAAAATTAATTCAGTGGTAAAGACAAATACTGATGCTACAGTTGAGCCGGCATCAGTTAGTATTAATGGATACGGGGATGATCTAAAATCAAATCCGAAACTTGTTTTATTGAGACATTCCTTTGGTTTGGTCCACCAAAAGTTATGAAAAAATAAATTTGCAAATAATTACCACCATATTTAAGCCATTGTTTACCCAAAGGACGTATACCGTGCTCATAGAATTCTTTTACAGCGTTTGGTTTAAAACGGTTACCTTATTGGTTGATAGAGCTTGGTCAGAGTTTTATTGTACAGACATTCCATGTTTAAAACGCCAACATCGCCATTCCTGCAGAAGGTTGTGCTTTAAACTTCCTTAGTTGTTGCGAATTTCAACGTTTCTATTGCATTGATGTCAATGTATTGAATGGTTCGAAATGATACCAAGTTTTATCGATAGCAATTATTGACAACAGCCCTTCCACACATGCCATATTGTTGTATTCTACTTTATTTGTTTAAATAACAAAAAATTATTTTTACAAATGAATTCTTATCCCAATCCCGCAAAACCAAACTTTACTAAACTAAACAATTAACTTCTTCTATGATTTATTTATTATAACAATACAGGGTGAGTTTTTTTTCATTATTTGTATGGGGATCTCGGAAACCATAAGAGTTACAGATTTGCTTAAATGGGGAAAGATTTGCTTCTTTGGAAGACTAATCCAGATACGCTTTTGTTGATTTAAGAAAATGCATGGCTTACTAGATATTTGTAAAAAAGTAAAATTCTCAAAAATCGTTTCAGCCCTTTAATTCGTTTATTTCTAAAGATAGATAAAAATTGTTTAAATACAATTTGTAGATAATTTTGTGCCGAATAACGTCACCGTACTAGTTTTTTAATTTAGCTTAGCATTTTGAGGTTATGAAGCAAAGTTGAATTTTTTTAAATGGAAACAATAGTTGGCTATGACGTATTTTAATAGTGCATTTTTTTCTGATTGTAATGATGTAAGGGTTGTATCACTTATTTTAATAAATAAAGGCACAATACACGTTTTCCTATTATTAGGTCTACCAAAAATCACATCCTTCCATGGAAAACAAAAGAAATTTACAGTAAGTGTTCGAAATGAACACAATTATTATCGGCACACCTTTAGACTTTTTTGTATTTGGAGGAACAAAAGATGCAGGAGCTGCAGGAAGTTGTTATTAATGCGAGTAGAACACGGGCACCTTCCGCCATCTTGGATTTTAACGTCACTAACCCCACTATAGGCCCACGTGGGGGGCGTGTTTTTTATCCTTAGGACTGATTCTGGATGACGTAATTTATTTTTAGGGATGATTCTGGATGCTGGATGGCTTTTCTGGATGCTGGATGGCTTTTCTGGATGCTGGATGTTGTTCTGGATATTTTTCTTAACGCCTTTTTGGTTTTTCTGTTTTCTTAATGCCTTTTTGGTTTTTCTTGGATGACTTCCTCAATGCCCTTTTGACTTTCCTGGATGTCCCCTTCGGATAACGTCCTTTTGGCTTTCTGGATACCTTTTTGGCTTTCCTGGATGTTTTTCTTAATGCCTTTTTGGCTTTTCTGGATAATTTTCTGAATACCTTTTTGGCTTTTCTGGATGCCCTTCTGTTGCAAAACATTTTATGCTTTTGTATACACTTTGTCATTTTTGAAACAAAAACATCTTATCTGCTGAATTAGTTTTCTTAGAAGTATATCCACGAATCAAAACTAAGAAACAAAAATACTTAAGTCGGAATCTATTTCTATTTCCACCTTTAATTGCGAAATGTTTGGGATTCTTTATGTTGTTGCATACTCCCTTTTTCTGAAAATGTTGTGAGAAAACAATTTTTTAAAGTGTCTTGATCAGCCATTTTTTGTAAACAATGTTCGGTGCGCACGACAATATTTACGTTGCGCACAACATAATTTACGGTGCGCACAACATAATTTATGGTGCGCACAACATAATTTACGGTGCGCACAGCAATATTTTCGGTGCGCACAACAATATTTACGGTGCGCACAACATAATTTATGGTGCGCACGACAGTATTTTCGGTGCGCACAACACCATTTACGGTGCGCAACACCAAATTTTCGGTGCGCACGATTAGCCATTTTACTTTTGGTGGGAATTTTGATTTTTGCAGCCATTTTGGTTTTGTCGGTCATATTTAATGGGCAAGCAAGCTGCATACGTGAACTTTGGAAAGAAATACAAGATTTAAACTATAAACAATAATTGTTGTATCAATCAATCAATTGAAGGAGGCACATTATGGTAAGCGCGTGTGGCCAATACAAATTTCCGATGTTCGTTTTCTAATAGTGGTATTGGTAAAATTTCGTACGAATTTCGTAAAGTTTCGTACGAATTTTGTAAAATTTCGTACGAATTTTGTAAAATTTCGTACGAATTTCGTAAAGTTTAGCTGCTTTTTTGATATGTACAATGTGAAAAATATAAACTAAATCATATGTTTGACGCATGTTAGGTACATTTTGCCTTTTTGGCTTTATGAATGCCCTTTCGGCTTTTTCGGATAACTTCCATAAAGGCTTTTTGGGTTTCCTGGATGACTCTTCTTCAAACCCAAAAAAGGTACTACACGATTTATTTAATCTAATCTATAATCTAGTAACGGATTACGTCATCCAGGAAACCCAAAAAGCCTTTATGGAAGTTATCCGAAAAAGCCGAAAGGGCATTCATAAAGCCAAAAAGGCAAAATGTACCTAACATGCGTTAAACATATGATTTAGTTTATATTTTTCACATTGTACATATCAAAAAAGCAGCTAAACTTTACGAAATTCGTACGAAATTTTACAAAATTCGTACGAAATTTTACAAAATTCGTACGAAACTTTACGAAATTCGTACGAAATTTTACCAATACCACTATTAGAAAACGAACATCGGAAATTTGTATTGGCCACACGCGCTTACCATAATGTGCCTCCTTCAATTGATTGATTGATACAACAATTATTGTTTATAGTTTAAATCTTGTATTTCTTTCCAAAGTTCACGTATGCAGCTTGCTTGCCCATTAAATATGACCGACAAAACCAAAATGGCTGCAAAAATCAAAATTCCCACCAAAAGTAAAATGGCTAATCGTGCGCACCGAAAATTTGGTGTTGCGCACCGTAAATGGTGTTGTGCGCACCGAAAATACTGTCGTGCGCACCATAAATTATGTTGTGCGCACCGTAAATATTGTTGTGCGCACCGAAAATATTGCTGTGCGCACCGTAAATTATGTTGTGCGCACCATAAATTATGTTGTGCGCACCGTAAATTATGTTGTGCGCAACGTAAATATTGTCGTGCGCACCGAACATTGTTTACAAAAAATGGCTGATCAAGACACTTTAAAAAATTGTTTTCTCACAACATTTTCAGAAAAAGGGTGTATGCAACAACATAAAGAATCCCAAACATTTCGCAATTAAAGGTGGAAATAGAAATAGATTCCGACTTAAGTATTTTTGTTTCTTAGTTTTGATTCGTGGACATACTTCTAAGAAAACTAATTCAGCAGATAAGATGTTTTTGTTTCAAAAATGACAAAGTGTATACAAAAGCATAAAATGTTTTGCAACAGAAGGGCATCCAGAAAAGCCAAAAAGGTATTCAGAAAATTATCCAGAAAAGCCAAAAAGGCATTAAGAAAAACATCCAGGAAAGCCAAAAAGGTATCCAGAAAGCCAAAAGGACGTTATCCGAAGGGGACATCCAGGAAAGTCAAAAGGGCATTGAGGAAGTCATCCAGAAAGACCAAAAAGGCCTTTATAATGGTACAAATTTAGTAATTTTGATAAAGCTCATTAATATGTAATGTATATAAGAGATAATGATAGAGAGAGATAGAAATAAAAATAACGCATCGTAGGTACCTACGTGAACAATACAATTTGACAAACAAAAATTTGCAAATACAGACCGAAATGAGTCATACACGTACACTGTTTAATGAATCGCTAAAATCAAAGGATGTGTTTAGTCGTATTTTTATGACATCTCTGATAATACAGTAAATTTATGCTTTCTTTAAAAGATACCTTGTTTTCTTTTGTGATAATTGGACCAATTTTTCGTATTGAAGTACCTAATACCAATTTTGAAGACTTTTTTAGCAAAATAAATTCTTTTTGTCTATTTGTCTCTAAATTGTACAAGTTGAAAAACAGAAATACATGTCTGTAAATACATCCGAAACCAAAAGACATTAAATGATTTATTTATTTAATCAAATCTAATAAATATTTTTCTAGCCTTAGACCTTATTGCATGTAAACAATTCCTGCCCTTAGGCATAACAAATTATATCGTTATTACGAAATTGAACATTTCCATACTGTTCTCTAAATTATACACCTAAGTTACATAAAATCTCCGAAATGAAACACTCATTTTTTGCTAATACAACAATACAACATAACAGAACTTAATCTCAATATATTCGAATCTAGAAGGACAGTACAGAATATCTTATTTATTTAATCAAACTTCTAATTCCGTAGGTAATTAAAAATCCTCATACATAATTACACTAACAACATCTTATTTAAGCAAATCTCAATGCATCTTATTTAAACAATTCTCAAATTGCTAATCGTATCTAAACGGACACTACATCATCTTATTCATTTAATCAAATCTCAAATTGCGTAATTAAAACGAAAAATCAAATTTGCCGCCACAAAATGACTAACAAATTCAAAATTACCATAAAAATAACAACAATGGCCGACAAATCAATTGCAAATATTTACATAATCTTTTACCCAATGACGTAATCAGTCCTGGAAATTCCAATGATAGCGAAGTTCAGAACGAAATCTACCTTAGCAAAGTTCAGAACCAAATCTCGATGCCCAAACAGCGCCCTCACGTGGGGCATGCGCAGAGTTCAGAAGCAAATTTCAAGGTCAAAACGCTGCCCTCTACGTGGACCTAGAGCAAAGTTCAGAATCCAGAAAAGTCAAAAAGGCATTCAGGAAATCATCCGGGAAAGGCAAAAAGGCGTTAAGAAAAATATCCAGAAAAGCCAAAAAGACATTCAGAAACTCATCCAGAAAAGCCAAAAAGGCATTAAGAAAACAGAAAAACCAAAAGGGGATCCAGGAAATCATCCGGGAAAGGCAAAAAGGCGTTAAGAAAAATATCCAGAAAAGGCAGGAAATCATACAAGAAAAACCAAAAAGGCATTAAGAAAACAGAAAAACCAAAAAGGCGTTAAGAAAAATATCCAGAACAACATCCAGCATCCAGAAAAGCCATCCAGCATCCAGAAAAGCCATCCTGCATCCAGCATCCAGAATCATCCCTAAAAATAAATTACGTCATCCAGAATCAGTCTTAAGGATAAAAAACACGCCCCCCACGTGGGCCTATAGTGGGGTTAGTGACGTCAAAATCCAAGATGGCGGAAGGTGCCCCTCTTCTACTAATGCGTTTAGCAGATTACATGTAAATGGGCGTAAAATTGGGAAAGCTGTTAACTCCGTATTGAAAAGGTGTCACAATGTGTGTCGATAATAATTTCTTTTGTTTTCCATGGCAGGATATGATTTTTGGTAGACCTAATAATAGGAAAACGTGTATTGTGCCTTTATTTATCAAAATAAGTGATACAACCCTTACATCATTACAATCAGAAAAAAATGCACTATTAAAATACGTCATAGCCAACCATGGTTTCCATTTAAAAAAATTCAACTTTGCTTCATAACCTCAAAATGCTAAGCTAAATTAAAAAACTAGTACGGTGACGTTAATCGGCACAAAATTATCTACAAATTGTATTTGAACAATTTTTATCTATCTTTAGAAATAAACGAATTAAAGGGCTGAAACGATTTTTGAGAATTTTACTTTATTACAAATATCTAGTAAGCCATGCATTTTCTTAAATCAACAAAAGCGTATCTGGATTAGTCTTCCAAAGAAGCAAATCTTTCCCCATTTAAGCAAATGTGTAACTCTTATGGTTTCCGAAATCCCCATACAAATAATGAAAAAAAACTCACCCTGTATAACTGCTTTACTAATATTACACTAATGTTCACAACCGCAGTTCTGTGCTTACAACCATTATCCCCACAACAGGCCGCTTTCCTCTCATACCATTATTCTCTTCCTTCTAACCTCCACCTCACTCCCTCTCTTCCGTCACTTAAGATCTCCCTCCAACTCCTACCCTCTCTTCTTAACTCCTCACATTCCTCCAATATATGTCCAATACTGTCTTGGCCTTCCCCGCATAACCTGAACTTTCTCCTCTCTTCCTCCCACCAATATCTATTGTCCCACTCCTCGTTACCGCACCTGCACCTTCCCAGCGGTCTCTTTTTCTTCAGAGCCGTACCACTAATCAGGTACCTCGGGATGCCCTCAGTCCTTATATCCCAGTATCTTCCCTCCTTTATTTTGCCATGTCCCTCTTGTATCATTGAGTCCCTGTCTTTCATCACAATCTCTTCCCTCTTCTTAGCCTCCACCCCCCCTCGCCCTTCGTCTGCTCCCTTCTCCTTCCGCACATCCCCCCCTTCACATAATATTTGCGCCTACGTTCCTGGCCATACATTATCTTCTCTTTCTTTGCCTGCTCCCAACAACCTTGCAGCAGGGCACCTCTCCACCCCTTCTCCAGTCCCTCCTCGTACTTCATAGAGATTATCCCCGTCTGCACCCTCATCCGCTCCCCTATCACTCCTTTCATCACAATATACCCCGGAGTTTCCCTATTTAGTCCTACCACCCACCTCCAATACCTCTCCTGAACCCTTTCCAGCACTTCCGACTCCCTCCAAACCCATAGTTCCGCCCCATACATCATTACACATTTTATACATTTTTCAAATAACCACCCCCTCCTCATCACGTCGGCGTCGTTCCCAAGTAAACTTTCTCCCATTCCCCATATCTGTCCCTCTATCTTATTCCCTTTCCTTCCTAGTTCCTTTACATGGACATCCTGCTTGTTGTCGAACCTCATCAGTCATCAGGTACCCCAAGTATATGACTCCTCCCACACTTTGTATGCTCCCCCCCCCCCCCCCGCTACATTCTTCGTACCTTCTGCTCTTGTAAAAGACCATCATCTTCGTCTTACCTAGGAACCCTTTTGCAACTCTCATCATATCTCTCGTCTCGTTAGCAGTCTTCACCAACATCACTATATCGTCCTCATAGGCCAGAGCCCAAACCTTGAGCCTTCCAATTATCAAACCCCCATACTGTACATCCCTCAGCCTCTCCGCCAGACCTTCCAAATTTAAGGAAGGGTCCTTTTTATGTCTAAGAACTTTACCCCCCTTCCTCCCTAGCTCTTTGTTCACTATCTGTCTCACCACGTACACATTATCGATTGCCCTTCTTCCCCTTCTAAAACCCGCCTGCCAACCTCCTATTAAGTTCTTCTCCTCCGTTTCTCTCTCCAATCAATCATGGATAATCCTCGCATAAATCTTGTACCCCACATTTGTAACACAGTTTTCCCCTCTTGTTCCATCCCCCTCCCTTTCCCCCTTTTTCCGTCTACTTAAAAAATTCCTCTCCCATAATCTCAATCCTTGCCGTACCACTCACTTCTCTCCTCGTACTCTCCTTCCTCCATATTGTTGTCTGTTGATTATGAATTTGTAATGGTTACACAAATACCCAAAAACTGTATGATCACACTAATACGGATTCTTGATAACACATGTCATTTCAAGCCCACAATGATTAAAATCAGACTATAAAATGGACTCCTATACTTGACTTCAGCAATTAGTGTTTCCTGAGATTGCACTGGAGCCTTCTACAGGAGTTGGTGACTTGGTTTATTGAAACGCTCTGTACTTTATTAAGGCCGACGTTTCGGCTAGAAAGATCTAGCCTTTATCGAGGCATCTAAAGAATGTGTGCTTCATAAACGTTGGTATGACTCGATAAAGTGCTTTCTAGCCGAAATGTCAACCTTAATGAAGTACAGAGCGTTTCATTAAACCAAGTCACCAACACCTGTAAAAAGCTCCAGTACAATCTAAGGATACACTCACTTCTCTATCAGACATGAACGAAATAAACTTATCAGTGTGAGAAAGACTATTAATGTTGCAATGCGTCAGTTTAGTGATTACAGTTGTTTCCAAGGGTTCAACAAAAACTTTAAACGTTAGTAGCCCAAAAATTACAGTTGAAAAAGAAGACCATCAATAGGCGAGTAACGTGGTTTCCTTCAAAAGGCAAAAACTAAGGAGCGAAGAGGGGTGGAGGATAGCGGAGGAAATAATAAAGAGAAATGAAGATGTGCAAATGCAGAATAAAAGAATAAAGCAATTAGGAATAGGGAAGGAAGAGATTAGTAACCAGGTATCAGGGGTATCAGGAAGAAGCTGATTGTGGTACGTTTTAGGGTTGGAAACGAGGAAAATGATAATAAGTATTGGGTGGGAGGAAGAAAAGGGGTATGCAGATTATGTGGAGAGGGAAGGGAAAATATGGTGCATGTGGCGGAGGAATGTGGAGAGTTAAGAGAGCAGGAGGAAGGTTGAAGAGGGGTGTTGAGTGAAGGAGAAAATTGATGGAAGAAGTGTTAGAGAGTAGGAGAAGGAAAGGAGGGGTAGATTTAACACGGTAGTTTTGGTTTTGTTTGTTACGAGTTGTAAGTTCAGTCGCATTTATGGTGGTCTTTTTATGTTTAGTATGTAGATTTATTATGTTTAGTTTGTGGTTATGGGGGTAGAATAAGAATCACTGTATATTTTTATTAATACAATAAATAAAATATTGATTAATTGATGAATAATGTATAACCAAAGCTAGCTTGCTCGCAATTAAATCACCTGCCACTTCCGTGTTAGTTTGTCTGAAATCCGTAAGTTCAGGAAGATCCACATAAGTAACAATCGAAAATGGGGCAAATATTTAAAAGGTAGTCATAGAATTTAATTACGTTGAAACCTGGGAAATTTTTTCTTTCATACAGAAGCGTATTCACAGCCTATTCACTCAGTTCTTCTGGCCTTTATTTATTTATAAAGGCATTGTGTAGTAAATAAAGGAAAGTAAACAATGCGTTACCCTAAATGGATAAACTTAAAGTTTTTTTATTAATTTAACAGAGTGTCGAAGTTACGTTAAAACTTGCTAATTCCATTATTCATAATTGCCACCATTTATATAACAAGTAAATAATAGAGAATCATTTTAATAAATGTAATTACTCGTACAATTGGTAATTAAGAGCGAGCCAAATTTTCCTTTTAATTTGTCGTTAACCAAAGACGAATGTAACTCTCTTACAAAAGTTTGTATTATTTCAAATTTAACTGATTAAAACATTTTGAAACGGCACAACCTAATAACAGAGGCATGACTGATAATTACCAAATGGTAATTATTTTCGCGTTAATTAACTGTGCACCGAAGTAATTGATCTAACCATACAGTAGTACTATCTACAGTCCAATTGTCACCCTAATTGGTGCTCAGTAATTGTCCTGAAAAGAGCAATTACCCCACCTAAAATGTAATTCAATTAATTTCCTAGCGTGATTTTTTAATATAAAAAAAAGTACTTCGCGTGAATTAAAATGTTGATATTGCGCACCGTAATTTAGATTACATTTGCGTGGCATTAAAATATGATTTACAAGTCCTTGCAAATCTAATCTGCCTGATGATATTTTTTTTTACAAGATCGTAAGTATCATTACATCGATATTTATTAGTGAAACGTGTTAAAGGTCATCTAATTACGTACACGCTTATACTACAGCGTTTTTATGTAGGTACCTATACCTTTTTTTAGCGTTATCAATTTAGAATTGAATTTCAGCATTTATACCTTTTTTACATAGGTGACAACCTGCACCGGGAAGTAAATTGTGCAAAATTTAGTACCTCAATTCCCTTTACAAAGTGTGTGAAATAGCATCTGTCATTATGATGCGCTGAAGAGTGCTTAAAACGACAGCTAGGTGTCACTGCTTTATACAATTTCATCATATTCCTATACGCGACTATCCTTGAAATTTGTGCTCTCGTTTAGTGCTTCTTCAAAGACTTATAACTGTATTAATTGTACTTGTGTTTTCTAGCCGATGCTACTAGTACACATTAGCCTATGCATAAAGTACACGATATCCCAGTTGAAACTGACACATTTTAAACGTGATTATTGAATAAACGAAATAAGATAGATATGTGCGGTTTCAACCAACGAGTTTCAAATTTCGAAACGTTTTTTCCCAATCACATTAAAAAATGTCCCAGTTATACAGGGTGAGGGAAAAATCTTCAACTAAAAATTACTTGATTTATTGAAATAGAACCCCCTGTATATTTTTACACTATTCGAAAGCTAAGTTACGTTTAAAAAATTGAAAACCTACTGGCGATATTGAAACTAATCAGAGTGCACGCACTCACAAAAATTCGCGTAGGTATCTTCCTTATTTGTAAAAATTAATTACATTATATGTAGACATTTTTAAAAGCTAAAGAATTCGGCTTTCGAATAGGTAGTGTAAAAATATACAGGGGGTTCTATTTAAATAAGTCAAGTAATTTTTAGTTGACGATAGGCAATTTTTTCCCTCGCCCTGTATAACTGGGAAAATTTTTTAATGTGATTGGGAAAAAACTTTTCGAAATTTGAAACTCGTTGGTTGAAACCGCACATTTCTATCTTGTTTCGTTTAGTCAATAATTACGTTTAAAATGTCAGTTTCAACCCTGGATAGCAATAAGTTTGATGCGATTACGAAATCTCTCCAATAAGTAGTAAGGTACAAGAATCACAAGCTTTCCGTAGCGGTATTTAATTGTTTAAGGGAACTACGTTTGGTCGTTAAGAATTTATCATTCGAACTCTAAGAACAGTGCGTTTTTTATTTACTTACCCTGTTTTTCGGGCTTAATTGTAAATGATTAATAGATTTTAGTTCTACCTAACATATGTTTGTGCATTTATAGTAGAATTACATTTTACCAATAATATTAGAGTGGTAAACATATACCTAATGTAAAAGTAAGTCAGTATGAGGAAAACTGCGTATCACAATGTTCGATATTTTATTTGCTGTGGGTACTGATAGTTTATTGAATATTTCTGAAACAATAACGTTTTTAAAAAATTGATAATGTCTGATCATAGAGTCATTACTGAGAGGTTTTGGGAATGGAATATTGACCACAGAAAGGGAGTCTAGGGTTTCTCCCTCTCAAATGATTCAAAATGAGCCCTGCGAGGAAGAGTGGCAGAGTTTACAGTCTAACAGTTTAGGTATTTTCAAAGCTGATATGAAATAAAAAATCAAAAAAAATCTATTGAAAAAGTTGATTCATCGGATATGATCAATGTTATGAGTATAGTGTGTTCCAATATAAGTGTCCATTCAAAGCGAAACCCTCAATAAGACTTAAAAATACAAAAAGACAAAATGAGTTAAATTACGTGATAAGTTTACCTGCGATCCTTTTAAATTTACAGTTATGTCAATAGATATTAATAGTTGTTTTTGGGCATTTACAACCTTAAAATTGACATTTTGTAAAACAACATTAAATTGATTGAATAAAATAAAATAAATACGTTTATAAATACACAATTAAAAATAAACTTCCATTGTGGTAAGTCAGAGACAATAGGAAAGGATCATGTGTAAATTTAGTTGATGTGTTTTTATTTTAGCTGCTACGTGACACAAGAAAATTCGTGTGCGCAGCACGTTCGTATCATAGAATAGCATGCAAAAGTAGAATGAAATGTCAAAAGCTGAAAAAAGGTGAAGTTTATGGCAAAATAATGGGGGGAAATATGTGAATGTGAGTAAAGAGGGTGATGAATGGTGAGGGTATAGACCACCGCTGGGCTGGAGGTAGAAAATGATTGGTGCAGGGTAACGAATTACGCTCCTTCAGTGCTATTACCAGGCATAACCCAAAAATGAGATTACAGAAGATTACAGCGGGTCGTTTTATTGGGCTTAACGACGCCGACGGACACATATTCAGGGATACTGCCCGACGCGCACTACCATCGACAAGGCTACCGTTTGCTTAAACCGAGAAAGGTCCCCACGATGACACCCTTACAAAGAGAACGAAGAGTTGAATTCTGCCAAGCATTTCAAGGCGATACGCACTGGACGGTGTCTTTTTTACTGATGAGGTCATGTGTTACTTGGAGAGAAATACGTTAAAAGTACTCAGCAAAGGTCGGATCAACGTTGAAGTGTCCAAGTTCTCTCAAAAAGTTTATGGTCTGGGACGGTATTTCAACAACACTTTGTATCGTGGCAGGTACTGTCAACTCTGAGACCTATTGCTCCATTGTTGCTGAACACTGCAAGCACTTTGTACCCTGAGGGCTACAGGTTAATGCAGGACAGTGCAAGGGCGCATATGTCACGATTAACACACAGTGGTTGCATGAACAAGGCCTGGAGACATTACCTTGGCCTGCGGTGTCACCCGACATTAACCCAATCGAGAACATCTGAAGTTTAATGAAAAGGGAGGTCGAACAGACTGGGCCAAGGACACGGGAAGATCTCATCGCACTTCTATTGAAAACATGGACTTCTGTGACAGACGAATACGCTGACCGACTAATAAGGGGCGTACCATCGCGTCTCTCTTGGCGGGCGCTGCATATCACGTGGGGCAAAATGTTCCCTAGCTGGACGTTGCGTAAGACGTTCCCTCATGCGCACACTTGTAGTTTGTTATTAAAATAAACCCGTTGCGAAGATAATGGTGTTTTTCTGCGGTACTATATAAGATATTTCAATTACTAAGCATTGTAGATGCCCAATACTGCCTATTGATATTCGATCTATCTAAGACTGCAGGTAAACTAATCCCCTTAATGACCTTACTATGTTCTATTATATTTTTGTTGTTGTAATGAAGGTTTGAATGAACGCTAGGTACATGTTGTAATTTTAATAAAAAGGTGTGAACGCATAAATCAATTCGACGTGGCACGGTAAAAAAAAGTCGACCTACGTCCCTATTAGAAATAAAGTGGTAATCTCAGTTAATTAAATTAAAAAGTGTAACTCTTGAACAAAAACTCACAGCTTTAATAAGTACCGAGTATGGCTTTCATATAAAGTTATGTTCACATAACAGCAGAAAATATAGTGTGTTCATGTTACGGAATGCTGCATAGCGTGACTGTATAACCACCATAATACATTTTCAATTTCTGCCATTTATACTTTTTTCAGTTAACGAACATGTTTAGTACAAGTTGTAACAGGACTACATCAAAATTATCAAGCAATAAACCCACGAATAATGCCTAACGTAAAGACAATTGCAATGACAAAATATCGATTAGTAATCTTTAATTGTCACTCATGATCACATTTCATGTCCAATGTACCATATCACCAATAATTTAGATATAAAAAGGATCAGAGAAACACCTGAACTAATCGGGAGCTAGTAAAGTATATTTATATATCATGCACGTGAGTGACCGAAACATTAATCAACTTTAACGAAAGGAAACCTCTACACTTATATCTACAATAATAATTAATAATTACATATAAATCGATATACATATATATTTCAATACATATTTCAATGAATGCCATTGAATGCAAGAACTAAATTTTTTGAAATTAATTTTACCGAGTACCTACCTTTGTAAGTATATACTGAAGAGTGAAGTATTCAGCAGAAGTTTTGCTCCTACAGAGCATGGTCTGCTCTTGAACTTTCTACAAAGGTGGATTTTCGGACACTAGCACTTATATCCAGCTTCCTTTCAATTATATTACCTCTAAAGAAATGAATGTCATGGATGGGTGTCAACGAAACCTTTAAAACGCAACAGCCTTATGTACACAAAAAGAATTAAAATTTTGTCAATAAATATAAATACATACCTATAACCTTTTCGACACCAAAAAACTCTCCTACAATAATTATATACCTTTTGTTGGTGACAAGATATAGATGCGGGAACGAGGAAAGGAAGAATTGGTGGGAGGATGATAAGAAAGAATGTAGGTTGTGTGGAATAGGACGGGAGAGTCTAACGCATATGTTACGAGAATGTGAAGAGCTGAGTGAAGAGGATGGAGAGAGATTTTAGATCAGAGAGAGGGGAAGGAATAGGATGGGTGGAGAAGGTGAAAAAGAGGGAATTTGAGAGGGAGGGAGTGGAGGGAAATGGGGGATAGTTAGGGATTAGGGTGTGGGGAGAGCTTGGTTTGAGGAATTATGTTTTGTTTTATTTAGTGAGATTGGGTAGTGGGAGGGTGAACTGTAAATTGGAATGGGGGAAATGTTAAGATTAAGAATCTTTGTTAAAAATATAATTATTTATGATAATAATAAACATACATACATTGTTCTGGTTACCTCTTGTAATGAAAGAATTAAAAGTATAACGCGTGAATAATTCTCTATAAATTCCAGTATAATCATGTCATGACGTCACCTTGCCACTCAAAATTTGATTGCTCCAGTCACAATTTAAAATTATTAGAAAAAGTATTGAAAATTTCATGGACAATCTTCATAAATACATTCACTTTTGAGTCTGCATTACTCCACTGAAACCTAGCTGAGCATTTTTCTCTAGTTTGCAAATTTGCTGAAATCTGTAAGTACGTAGTGTAGATCTTGTTACTAACATACCTTTTCAGTAACTTTTTTTCTCGTTGGAGCTTTGGTTTGTGAATTATCAAGCGGTTTGTGTTTTCTAAGAAAATGTATGCCAACTGAACCTAAAACTCGATCTATAAATGACTGGATAGAAACATTTAAAACAATTAAAATAATGAATGTGATGTAGGTACCTACTGATTTGATGTATTGTTCATGTCATAACATCAAGCGAATAATGAACGTGTCTTACAGGACCAAACTACAAAGAAAAACGTTTGAAACAAAATTTTCTCACGATGCTACTATAAATAAATCTTCAAAATCCGTGAAGCTATTTTATGTAATAAAGTTTCTTTTATGTTGCCACCATTATTTATTACACAAGTTTGGAAAAAATGTTATACTTAACCAAAGTTGTAGATAATTAAAAGCCAATTTTACAAACATATTTTCTTTTTGAAGTTCGCAGCTATAAATAGGGGAAACATGACATTTTTTCGATAATTAATAAACCAAAGCTCAAATGAGAAAGGGTTACTGAGAAGATATGTTAGTTTTGGCCAGATCTACACTACGTATAGCGTTGGGTACTGTCACTACATACACCCTGGTAAACACGCAACTTCCTTATATAATTTGTTTCTTTAACCTTTAAATTTAGTTTTTAGTATTAATTCTAACCCGTTTCATAATCAATAAATAATAGTCGTTTGCTGATTTTGAAACGAGCACCATATTTCGTGGCTATTATCGTTTGATATCTTATTTTAAGTGTTACATGTGTTCCGTTCCTCCAATTTAAATTCGCTCAAATGGTCCTTTCGACAAAAGCCCTACATCGTGGATATAGATCTACAGCCCTTAAGGTTAAACACAGATTCAGGCGAAGAAAATGGCCGACGAAGCTAAAGGTTACAGCAATGTAAGTACCAAAGTATAGGTAGTCGGAGAAGTAAAATCCTTGACGATTACATTAGACCATGTTGTAGAACTTCATCCAAAGGAACAAGATACTTAGAAAGATGCAACAGAGTGCCTACCTTGGAATTGCAGGAGCAATGACGACGATTTTTACAGCAACTAAGAAGCCTCTTTTGAACATCATTCCTGTACATCTAGTAATTAGCGCTGAGGTACCCTAAGAGGGATATAGGATAAAAGTTTAATCACGAAGAGAAAACGTCGAAACCCCATTGAACATTGTAACTGACATAAAAACCAAAATAATTTGCCCTACTAAGCTGTTTAAGACAACATTCCACTACTAAGGGAATAACTCCAGCAAGGTAAAGCTGAATGGAACCTTATATTACACAAACTGTTCCATAACCACGAAAAGCTCTGGAGTGAACGAAACGAATGGAGGGTTCCAAAGCGGTTTTCCAGTTATAGAGTCTTTTAAAAATGAGTAATAAACGTCGAATTTGGTGGATTTCTTTCAAATTTGAATGTTATTCCCTCCGTAACGGTATGAGGAGGCTGTCGTACAAATTAGTTTACCACCACTCGTGATCAAAGAGTATAAGACATTATCCTTGCTCATTCTAATTCAATTTAAATACCTGTTTTTCATTCGTAGTTGAACGTACGATTAAGGTGATATCCAGCGATGCTTCATTATTCATAAATATTTCCAAATCAAATTTCTTCAAGAAGCACCTTATCACCCTAAGTTGAGTCTAAACTATGTTGAACAAGTGCTTTAATGCTTTTGAGTTGGAACGAATGATGTTTCGTCAATTACCATTACCGTCAATTACGCTTTCTGTATGGGACCACATCGGTCCTTTTACTAACTATTCCATAGACATAAGAGTTAACATAGTATGTAGTTGAATTTATTGTAGCATTATCAATTAATTATGTATCCATATTACTTATTTCTTCATAAACCCACAAATTAATACAAAAAATATTTTTTTATTACAAACTAGCCTTAAACGACATAAAAATTGAAAACTATCATAATGTTACGATGCAAAACTATTCATGCAGCGTTCATCATTTCATTCAACAAAGGAATGTTCGGCAAACTAAACTAGATTTGAAATTTACTAACCATTTAAACTTTTTAGTAAAACCACGGCTTCAAACCATACATGTGTACAGAATAACACCTAGCCCTCAAATCAATAATAATTAAAGACTCTCACCCTACAATTTTACAACAAAAAACCGATTGAAATCTAATCGTTATTTTATACGAAAAGAGCTTCGTGCATTAATGTAATACGTGTTACGAGAAATTTTTGTTGAAATAACCTTTTTCAAATCAAGACAGTTCAAAATAGTAACGTATTGTAATGCACGGATGTATGTTCGATTTTGCTTAAATCGACAACTCGAATATCTGAATTTGAGGGAGGATATTGAATGATGTTAGATATTCGGTTAAAAAGGAAACTCGTATTTCATTTTCAGTCATTATTAGTATAGTGTTTGTCTAAAAATCGCTCACACAAGTTGACTTATACATGCGCTCGCTGGCGTAATTTATTAAATTATCTAATGCACCCGTGAGAAATAACTCTTACTCCATGACTGTGATATATGAGTATTATAAAACCGCAGTTGTGGGATCAGATGCTTTGAGTCTAATGACAAAAGTCATCTCGCTTTATGGTTTCTTACAAATGATACGTACCACTTTAAAGAATTTCATTTCTTACTTAAAATTGAATATTCTCGTGTGTGCTATTTGTAAGAGTAAAAACCGATAAAAGTATTTGCAGTTTCTGTTTTTATGACCTCTTCGCGTGTGTTTTATCACGTTAAATAGTTCATTGCATTAATACCGGTAGGTAGTTCCATGTGGAACAGTTAACGGGGCACTGAATCGTAAGGCGATTTTTTACAAATTTGTAGGTTTGCAAAAGTACTCCGCATGTTATCGTTGTGCGCCTAGATCTGTAGAGCAAGTATAAATATCTGTGCTTGACGACAAAACCTTGATAGTGTAGTTATACAACGCATTCGTTTTTACCTTTCGGTGTAGGGATTACAAATTTTATGTCACGTACCAGGGCTAATCGTTACTTGATTTTATCCGTGCGGTTAGTTAACCGGACATGGCCTGAGTATCGATAGGACGAAGCGTAAATAATATTAATAACCCCGTGGGGAGTACTACCATATCGTGGTCAGGTGACTGGGTAATGTCGATGCCTCTGCAAGTGATGCTGACGAGAACTATATTCTCAGCAGGGTCACCCATGTCAGTAAGGGCAAAGATGAGGGGCAAAGCTAAACGCAATCAACCATCTATGGGTGAAGCTCCCACAGATGTGAGAGCGGGGTTTTCGATATTGACACCCAAACCTCAGACGAGCAACGTGACGGCCGCGGACGTCGCAGGGATACTAATTCCGATCAAACAGATGACGCGATAGTTAGTTAACGGACCAGCCAGACGTGTGTTGCCCGATCCGCCGGCAAGATCTGCCTGGAAGTCTCGACAAGACATAACATGGGCAGTTGAAGTGAATGTTATCCGCTGTTACTACATGGCTGCAAGTTTGTAGACAATATATCCCAGAACGACACAGACTCGTCACAAACATATGCGCAATAAGCCACGGAGAAACAATCCCACCACATAGACAAAGACAGACACAGACTAATAGATCAGAAACGCGTGACAATAGGCAACTACATACAAATACAAACCATTAAAGAACAAAAAGCAGTCGAACTGAAACAACACACTACCAACAATCTGCACCGGTCAATCACACACCAACAACAAGAACCACAAATATACACAAGCACACAATGAAGCAACAGACACCACGAACAATACAGAAGAACATGCATACACAACAAACGCCACACCAAAGCCCATTATTATTATTGGTTCTGGGGGTGGTCCCAATAGGTCCCCGCACTGCGACCTTTTGGTCTATTGTGCTCCCCGGTGTTATCTACCCTTCAAGAATACCTGTATCTTTTACAAAGTCCAGGATTTTAGTAGGGCGAATCTTCGTTACTTCCTCTTGTGTAATTTTTTCATTTCCAAGTAGGAGTTCCCTTGCCTTTATGAATGCGTCACATTGGTAAATGACGTGATAGGGCGTTTCATCTGCCTCACCACAACCCCTGCATGTCGGGCTTTCAGTCAGCCCCATGTTGTGCAGGTGCTTGTTCATGCGACAGTGGCCCGTGACCATTTCTGTCGCAAATTTTATCTTCGTCCTGCTTAACTTTAAGATGGACGTAGCTAGGTCCCCGTTTGGGGTTTCCAGGAAGATCTTGAAATGACTCTGTCCTAGGATTTTCGACCAATGTCTGCAATGCTCTTTCGTGAGTATTGCTTGAATCTCCTTTTTGACTGTGTTATAAGTAATCCCACAAGCCGGTTCGGGTCCTATGAATGATTTTGCGCTTGCCATTCTCGCAAGCTCGTCAGCAACCTGGTTACCTGCGATTCGCGGATGCCCAGGTGCCCACACTAGTGTGACTGAGTTGCACTTACCTAGTGCGTTTAGCATTTGTGTGCATTCAAGGACTAGCCCTGAATTTACCACATATGAGTCGATTGCTGCAATCGCTGCTTTGCTGCCTGTCACTATAAAGATTTTCCTTTTGATAAGGTTCTTTTTTAATAGTTGAGCAGCCGTCGTCAGGATTGCATATACCTCGGCTTGGAATACGGTCGCTTGTTTTCCTAGGCTTACAGAAATTCTGCAGCCCCGTCCATTGCTCCCGTATACTCCAGAGCCAGTGCCCTTTGTGGTTTTCGAGCCGTCTGTGTAATACACGATTCCATTCAGCTTCGCTTTACTGGAATTGCTCTCCCAGTCTTGCCGAGTGGGGATTGTTGTCTTAAACAGTTTGATGGGACAAACTGTTTTGGGTATCCTCTCAGTGTTCATACTAAGGGTTTTGTCTTTGGAGATTTCGTCAAAAATGAGCGAGTGCCCCGCCCTTGACGATCCCTCCTCGCCGTTAACTCTCAGCCGGTATGCCCCTCTGAGCGCCTCTGCCCTAATTGCTAGGTTTAGTGGCGGTTCAGGGGGGGCTCCATAGCTGCCGTAGGGGTGGTTATCATTGCCCCCGTGATGCCAAGGCAAGCCCTACGCTGCACCTTGCTAAGTTTCTGTATGTTCGTCTGGGTGGAGGTTTTATGCCACCACACCAGTGAGCCATACGTAATGATCGGTCTGATCATTCTGGTGTATATCCAGTGAGTCATCATTGGAGATAAGCCCCACTTGCTTCCGGACGCTCGCCTGCAAACCCACAAGGACTTTGTGGCTTTGAGATTTGAGCCACCAAAGCCCATACTAACCAAACCAATTTTTACTAGTATTATTAGTTTACTCTTCCTTTTTCTAAACTTTCCAAACTGTTTCACTTTGGACCTTTTCGAATGCTTTTTCCAGATCAAGTGTTGAAGTAAATCTGTTGTTATTTTATTGTATCTTTCACCATTACATAATGCATGATTTAATTATCGGGTCATTATTGGAGATAGACTTCACTTAGTCTAATGTAATGCCAATGTAATTTATTTCACTATCTGCACTTTGAGGCCTTTTGTGAGAAAATGGAAATTACTCGTGAAGATTTTCGTGTTTCACGATATTCATAAAAGCTTAACTCAACAACGGTGCATAGAATCGGCTCTTACAATTGTTAGTAATCATCATCACACAGTTTATAATTGATTTACAGACTTTCATTATGGTCGTGCGTCCGCCAGTGATGCATATCGTGAAGGTCGACCAAAATAGGCGGTTGTGATTCCAAAAAACATCGATACTGTCCGCATCATGATTGTAGAAGATCGGCAAGTCACGTACAGCTAAGTAGAGACATCCCTTGACATATCACAGACTGCAATACATTCGATTTTGCACCAACGATTAACTGTCAGAAAGATATTATGTTCCCGATGGAATCAGCACAATTTGACTGAAGCTGAAAAATCGAGGTTCGTGTTAATTGATGTCGAGAGCCGAACAATTATTTGAAGGAAATTTATTGCCTAACTACCTTTCTTTCTTCTCGAAAGTCAAACAAAAGATGCGTGGACATCATCATCGTTGATGACTTTTTTGTGAGATCCCAACTTTAGAGTACTATTCAAAAGGTAACCCTCACATACTGCTATATTCTTTAGCTTTATGGGCTCTGTTCCCCGTGAGATGACAATGAGATTTGTTTTTGTTGGATTAATCGTAAAGTTCTCCTCTTCGCATTATGTTTTTGCAAAATTTAGAGCTACGGTATATCTTCAAATCTGCCACATACCACAATTAGTATATCACCATCATATCCAAGGGATATTGCCTGCCTTATTTAGTCATAGTCTCTCAACGACGAAACATATCTGTAGCGGCGATAGAACTCCCTCGTGCGGACATCGTTTTGCACCTCGGACTGACGGTTAATTGTGACACATGTTGGAACGCATGAAACCAGTCTACGAACTGGAACCCAACAAAACGCAAATTGTGTGACCTCTTCCAGTGGAATTTAGGAACTGTGTAGAAACGGTGGGGGTAAGTCCTGAAGAGCGTTTCGGCAGAATGAGTTTATTCTGGAGTTCTGTCTACCTTTCAGTGCAGACCTCTTGGCCGAGTGCTATCTGTAACTTACTAGCATAGTTATCAACACTTCACTGTACCTACACTGTGCAATCGCTTGAATAAGTAAAAATGAATATATTCTGAACATTTTATTACGTGGATTGCCTTTAGACATCTTGCCTTGGGAATGGAATGAGCACGGTCTTCTTCACTAAATTTATAACATCTTCAGTGCTATCTAGTCGTTGTCATCTTCGTCGCATATTTCGTTTAGTTCCTCGTCCACCACTTCATCGTTATTGTGTTGTGGGTATATGTAAAACAACAAATATTAATTCCTCTGCTATTAACGCTTCTTTGTAATTCGCCATTTCTTTTTCTGATATAAGTATCTATACACAACTATTTATTATAGATAACGTTCACGACGTTCACGTTACTAGTGACGCTAGCGCAATACGCATAAAACGCCTATAATATTACCACAATCTTTGCATTTATGTATGAGGCTAATGCTGATAAATCAATTGTTGCCTTAAAAGTAAAACCAAAGAATGTAATATATTACGTTCTTTGGTAAAACGTTCGCATAAATGTTAACGGTTTCTTTTTTCCAAAACCTGAATGCAATTTTGTCAGACGGAATAATTATTTTTCAACTAAAACTCCATCATCAACTTTGCCTACTGAAATATTAATGAAGATGTCTGAAATATTAATGAAGATGTAGGTATTCCAAGTTTTCATCGCGAAAGCGATTAATATGAACGTAAATGCAAAAAATGCATTGTTCCACTCTTTCGAAATTTCAAAGTAAAATGTAAGGCAAAACTAATGATTTTACGTGAGGTACTGTAAATTTTACAAATTATAGTACACGTTCGAGCGAAAGTTTCTGAACATATCCTGAAATTATAACTTATTATTAAATTGGTAATTTAAAATTAGAATAATATGACAAATTGCTCTCCGTGTAAGAGAGGGAAATCCACAATTTGAGAAAATAGGCGTATAAAGAGCAGCGCGTTCAAAGAGATTTATATATCGGTTAAATTTTAATCACTTTCCTTTTGTATTAATTCGCCATTGCTTTAAACATTATATTATCGCGTGTTACCATTATAATTAGAAAAAGGTATACAACACTGATAACATGATTATATTCACGCAGTGTTCCTAAAACAGTAAAATGACCTAATTTATAAATATAGAGAATTTGTTGAAGTACAAACTAGTGCATGAATACGAAAGAATAAGCGTGCATAATGGCTCGGTTTAAAACTTTTTGGATTAGAACTATAATTCCTGTGAGAGCACTTAAAATTTGAGACGATGCTTTTTTTAATTGCTTTTTTAGTAAACCCAATCCTTCTTTACCGTTCTCAATTTTTTTCTTACCGTTAAAAAATTGTTTCCGATACTTTTTCGATTACTACTTCATAATTTCATTTGTTAACCTTTTTTAAATCCCTTTAAGATTGATTATTGTTTAACGACCAACATCTTACTTTTTTAATGCTTCTTACTTAGATAAATGGTTTTCTAAAAACAATTTAGGTTTTCCTGGTCATTAATCGTTAAGACCTTAAGGAGAATTTGTTCCGAAGAAAAAAATGTAGAATAATTATTATTAAAGCATCAAGTAAATTGCGATTATTATCATCTATTTTGTAAATTGAGAAGTACTTAACTCGTATTCAAATATTTAAGGGAGTCAGTCGTGATTAACATGGAAAAAGGATTCGGTGAGGTCTTTTGGCTGCTTAATTATTAATAGTAGTAGGTAATTGTTGGCATTGTGACTAGTTTTGTCACGCATAGGAGATTTGTTCTATGTACACATCTAATTATTAGTAATGCCTTATATAGATCAAATGTAAAGATAGTCTTGAATGTGGAGACCCATAATGTGAACTTTATATGTACCTACTTCCAAGTTTGCAAAACTTAGTTAGCCTTAGCAAGGTTATAGATTCGGTTGATATAGTGTGAACTTCATTAAATTTCCGAATTGAAGAAACTGGAAGTAAGTTGCAGAATTCCCTCGGCAATAAGCTTTTATACGAATTTTACAGATTTTGCTTACAAAAGACTTATTACCGTGCAGCGAATACTTTTATATTTTATGATAAGTTAAAACTTACATCCGATCAATATGTACAAGGAATGCAATTTTTCTCATTTTGCTGTTAGTACTTTTCAGTTACTTTTCATTGCATGGCATTATTGGAAAATGAATTTATTTATTAATTTGGAGGGGAAGTAACGTAGAAAACAAAGCTATAGAAAATGCTTCCTTTAAATTTTTGTCTAATATAATATGTAGTAACCGTAAAACGGATAATCACGCCGTATACGTTTTATTGATACACAATATCTCAAATGCACGGCAAGAAACATAATACATTTTTGAAACCTACCCATGTGGTACAAAACGATAATATAATTAATTGGTTTGCTTATAAACCGTCGTTTCCAATGTGTGGACTGGATAGAAACCGCCACCACCCCATGCAAGATATCATTGAAACAGCGAAAGCTACGAAATTTATTTTCAGTGCCTAAATGTCTGCATAGTAAGACGATGGTCTCTATACAACGAATTTGTAACACGATTTGCTACCATGCTATGTATGTAGGTACAAAGAAAGATTTCTGTTTTCTAATATCTTTCACCTTCGCCAATATCCGAAATTACTTCCTGTTCCTCCGGCCTAGCACCTCATCGGAACGAACGATTTCATTGGATTGACCGGGTGTCCAAGATTTTAGTGAAAATGTTTTAAAAAGTATTTATTACGTTACGGATATAAATTTTATTTATAATTAAATTTGCGTGCCTATTACAATTAGTTTTTCAAGAACAAAGTAAGTACAGTGCGCCTGCCATTCTGCGCTTCACCGCGCTCTGCTATCATTCAGCATATTTTCCCAATCACAATCGTGCTAAAAAAATTACGTCCATTCTTGGTTCAAACAAGAAAATTGTAGGAAATTAAGACATGCCAATTTTCCGAATGAATTTTGTGACAATTTCCACAAGCTCTAAGCACCGACGGTTTACCTCTCTGAAGTTATTAGTTGTGTAACTTTTCAGTTTTGCCTTGATTCAATGTGAACGTTTCATCTCGGCCAATCTTAACTATTATTATTACGGGGACTGTAAGGTCATGTGACAATATCTAAGGAAGAGCTACGGCTAAGGCCTCTCCCTTGTTATTATTACGGTGCGCAGGCATTTTCCCACTAAGCCTTGAGAGAAAAAGGCCCTCTAAATGTACGCTTTTTGATATTTTAGCGACGATTTTCTCGAAAACGATTAATTTAATTAAAATGTGTAAAAGAGCTTTTTTGTTCCTATTCCTATTTCAATGATGTACCTATGATAATCCATCACTTCCTATGATATAAAACCTTTCCAATTTTTTATTATTAAAAATACTTTTTTGTACAACTGTCATTAAAAGTGACATTTTTAACGGCTGTCAAGAGTGCTAAAAGATGACGTTTACAGAGTAGCGTGTTAAAAATCCTAATACTAGTGTTAAAAATATTTTTTTTGTATTCTGTCTCCAAAGTAACCATTTTGAGGAGTGAAAACAATCCGCAAAATACATCTTTAAAGGACAAGTACGCTAAAGTCGCTATGACAACCTTAATGCTGGATTTTCATTCGTTTTGACGTATTTACGATATTTTTATTTTGACTTTTTACGAATTTACTTGTTGTTGCTATAACAACTATGCCAAGGCTAAATATGACGTTCTGTACGTACCAAATTAAATTTTTATGAAATTAATTTGATAATTTAGAGAATTCATGCAAAAAAATGTTGTATGCATCACGTACGCAAAACGTTTTAGTGGATTCGTCTTAGTTTTCGGACTCGGCTTCGCCTCGTCCGACAAACTCGACTCATCCACTAAAACATCATTTTGCGTACTTGATACATAAATATCTATTATTTCTGACCGTGATATATTATATTATTATATTATATATTATATCGTCATAGTTACGATATCAATAAAGAGTATCATAACTCCCTTGGGATATAAAGACGCTATAATTCCCTCTACGTCTCTTTATGAACAAGTAACCTAGCAACAACCAAAACTGCAATCGACGATACCTGAATCAAATATACCGGAAATGAACAAATTTTATTAAACTCGGTCAGAAATAAAATTATCTATGTACCACGGGAATTAATAGGTCTCAATTACCTCGTGCAATTGCTGTCCCTCGGGCCAAAGGCCCTCGGTAATTAAGACCCTTATAATTCCCTTGATACATAAATAACTATAACACTAGCCAATAATTAATAGAGCTGTAACCAATATTTGTTTTCTTTGTAACTATACGGCGTCACATAACATGCCCACTTAACCTCAAATGCGGTAATAATTGTGGTAATAATTGTTGAAACGTCAAAAAATAATTAACTGACAAGAGACGTCAAAATGACAGTTTATGGAAATATGTATTAATTTTTCTATTTTATTATCAAAATAGAACAGTTATACAAAAAACTTTGTATAATATTTGTGTTACTTTAAACACATATATCATAAATAGCTATTTTCTACAAACGTCAAAAAATGACAAGGTTTGCGCATTGATAACAATACGCGAAGTGGCCCTTTTTTCACTTTCCTACGTTACCATGACACCGTGCGCGAAGAAACGACGCCGTGCGCCAAATACTTACTTCGCGCACTGCATGTAAACTATATGAGAGTTTTGTATTTTAACGTTAAAATAATTGTCAACTTTTTTACGTTTGTAGAAAAAATTTTGTTGTGCGCGAAATACTTTGGCGATCTCGACTATTTTTTTAACTCGGCTAGTTCTCACTAGATACAAAAATAACTATTTTCGCAAAAGTTAGTTTGAAAATGAAATGTGATTTAACAAAACAGAAATTCTTGTCTTTTACAACGATGTATGTAAACAACGCGTTGTAGGCAGATTATCTTCGTGATAAACATCATTTAGAACCGGTGAGCATGTATGTTCTTTAGACGCTTCCCTTCACGCTGAAAGAAACCAGAGCACGTAGAATGATACTAAATTTGTTGTAGCCAACTTTTCTTAACCCTTAGCTACTAATGATGGGTCCTGAGGACCCATCACGTTTTAAACAATGCTGTACTTTTGACGTTTGGCAACATTGGATGCCCTCCCACTCAGTACTCTTCCGCCTTATTGTGCACTTGACTAGGAGTGTATTGTTTGCCCCTTCAGTGTTGTTTGTATCGAAGTGGTGAGAAGTTTGTGTCTATCATCAGTAGTAAATACGCGAAAATAATTGTTTTGGTTGGTTTGCTGATTGGTTTCATACTATCGAGTTTTTTTTATTTTTATTGTAAGGTAATTGTTTATTTCTTATCAATAGGTACTAATTTACATAAGGTATTAGCTAATGCATATTATATAATTATTTTTTACTCTCTTTCATCAAATGCAAAAAATTTCGTCTAGTTCGAAAGCATTGACAGAACAAGAACTCAGAAATATTTTGGAGTCTGAAGAATTTTGAGAATATTTAGAAAACTCAACGGAAAATGTCTCTAGTAATATATTCGTGGATGAGCCAAATAGAGAAGCTGTGTTAGATGAATTATAAATATTGGCTGAAGGCAGTGACGTTGATGAAGAGGACAATGAGATACTAAGTGACCATAATTCCGAAACAAAACAAGAAAATTCCGAGTCGGAAGATGAAGAGTTGCCTATCAGGAGCAGTTGGTATGGAAAAGATAATACCAAATGATCGAAAATGCCAGCTTTGAGAGGGAGAACCCCTGCTGATAATTTGGTTACCATCTTGCCTGGACTTGCTTACTCGTAATGATCGCCCTAGCACTAGTAATTTTAAGTTTTTTATGATATACATAACCAGCTAGATGTAAGTTTTTGAATAAAAGTTTTTATTTTATGATATTATTCTAATTTTATTATTGTGAGTCCTGAGGACCCTTCAGTAGTACATATGTCAGTCAAGTGTGTCGATAGTAGCTAAGGGTTAAAAGAGTTAATGAGATGAGATACATAAAACTAATGCAAGTGAAGGAACCACATGGCAATTTGGTAGCCAATGGCAAGGCTACATTATGTGCGTAAAGGATAATTGGAATGTTATTGCTTACTTATATCACCACGAACATTATTCCAAATAAGGAGACCTTGAGGCCCAATTACGTAATCCAAAGGACCATTTTATCACAGAGAAAACGAACGAACTAGAGAATTAACCAGAAGATAACATTCTATAACTTGAGGCAAGAAACAGGAAATAGTGTGGAAAATGACCAGATAGGAAACGAAAAAACCACTTGGAAGGAAAATGAAGGAACGTTTGAATCGGTCGAAGAAGAAGAAAATCGGGGTAGCTGTGAAGTATGGACTACTAAATTTGGTAAGGGAGAAAGCAAATTACAAATTAGGTTGTCGAGGAAAAAATTTATTGACTCTGCACGTCATGGTAACCTTTTAGTTGACAACACTTCCACGGTAGACCCAGATTTTTGTAAATCTTTTGAATCTTCGGAATCGGAATCGACATCGGAGGAAAGGAAGGGAAAGTAACTCGTAACGTAAATGAGGACGTCAATGATAGTTCAGAATGATCAATGAAAGGTGGTCGAACCGAACGAGGGGAAGAAAAAGAAAGGGGCGCCAATACGAGAACGTAAAATACGACTTCAAAATTGACCAAAAATGTCGCATACAGTCGCAAAACATAACAAGCTACAAACGTCTGTATTTCAGAAACTTTACTTATTTTAATTGTGTCACTTTTCGTGTTACGTGTGATATTATCTGTATTCAATGTCAAACTAGTTCTTTACCTACCTTTAAGAATCACTTCGTGGTTTTGTATAAAAAAAGAAGTACGCACATTTTCAAAAAATCATCAATTTCCCCGACAATAATATTAAGTAAAAGTGGCCTCACGTTTAAATGTTAAAATATCGTCCTCGGTCAGGTTTGTCCTTCTTTTCTTTGTTCGTAGATAAATAATTTAAATAAAATACAAATCCTCTCCCTTAAAGCGGTGTTCAGTAAATCGCCTTTTTTTTAATAATCCGCTTTCATGTTTCAAGTCTAGGAATTCTAAAGGTTTTAAATTTAAAGTAGAACCGCAGTTTTCCATTAGGAAAAACACTCGGTTTTAGTAAATTTACAATTCGGTTCTAAAATAAGATTAATTTAAATAGATGATCAGTAATAAAATGCGTTTGTGGGTATGAAAATTGGTCACAAAACCCACGTTTTGTTTATAAAATATATGAAGCAAGTGTTGGTGACACAACTAACAGCAAGGAATTTACTTTTTACATTGTTTGTTGTGCTTTAAATAATGTTCAACGTCTTTTGTTTGGAATTTAGAAGCTGTCGATTTATTTTAAAAAGCAAAATTATAAGTATAATTTACTCTACAGTTATTACTAATAATAATAATCAATATATCGACAAAGTAATCAAATAGAAAATGGACAAAACCTGTTTCTCAGCTTCCGTGCTTTACCGTTGTGTACACGTAAGCTCTAAAAATGGATACCAACGCAATGGTTAGACCCAGCAAACACATCTATATATAAAATACATATAAATTATATAAGAACTTTTCAGATTTATATAAAACTGGAAGAAAAATAAGAGATATTTAATGTCAGGATGTCAGCAATTTTCAAAATAATATACAGGGTGTCCCTGAAATGCGTGGACATCGCTTAACCACAGATTCCTGGTTCGAAAATAAGACGATATAACTAAACTTACCTATATACAATTACGTTTCGTTTAGCTAGTATTCAGCTTCAAAGTTCTTTAAAAAAAAAGTTATTTTATCCATAATGACAGAACGCTTGGATCGATTTGGATAATATTCGGTATTGTACTCCTTACAGATGTAGGTCATCTTTTAAGGTGATATTAGATATTATCAGTGAACCATTAGTGTACGAAACACGGGTAACACGGCATAAACCAGTCAAAAACTTTTTAATGTTAAGGCCAATAACTTTCAAAAAAATAGTTTCAGAAAGAGACATTCCATAGTAATTTTTTTTGTTACTTGTTAATTGATGATATCTGTTAAGGTTTAGACACAAAAAAATAAAATCTGAGGGACGGCGCACTGCATTTCTTAACAAATGTAACCTAATAGTCTGGTATTCTATGAAATAAATGACGATGATATTTTTATTAATGGCAAGTATAGTGTATGCAGTGCGCCGTCCCTCAGATTTTATTTTTTTGTGTCTAAACCTTAACAGATATCATCAATTAACAAGTAACAAAAAAAATTACTATGGAATGTCTCTTTCTGAAACTATTTTTTTGAAAGTTATTGGCCTTAACATTAAAAAGTTTTTGACTGGTTTATGCCGTGTTACCCGTGTTTCGTACACTAATGGTTCACTGATAATAACTAATATCACCTTAAAAGATGACCTACATCTGTAAGGAGTACAATACAGAATATTATCCAAATCGATCCAAGCGTTTTGTCGTTATGGATAAAATAACTTTTTTTTTAAAGAACTTTGAAGCTGAATACTAGCTAAACGAAACGTAATTGTATATAGGTAAGTTTAGTTATATCGTCTTATTTTCGAACCAGGAATCTGTGGTTAAGCGATGTCCACGCATTTCAGGGACACCCTGTATATGTCTATTAGATGTAAATTCTTTATATCTGTAGTACATGAATTTATATACGTTTTATGTATATTTTATGTAATATTCACACAAAAAATATTAGTTGTAAAAGCGTTGCGATGACCAAATGGCAGCTACTCGAGCATAATGTAATTATTACCAATGTAAAAAATTATTTAAGCAGTTTCATACAAAAAAATGGAAAAACTACATTTTTACGTGCAACTGTACTTTTAATTAACTTAATTCTTGCACGAACCCGTTTTTACCTGTACTGAAAGCCGACAGTTTAATATGATATTATATATACTTGCTTGAAAAGTTTCCCTTAACCGGATTCGAACCGTTGCGGGGGGGCGTTGCAAATTCCGAAATCCGACATGTGCTTTCTTTGTATCCGACATTGTACCACTGCACTAATCTGAAAAATTCCTTTTTTTTATTTCGTTCTTCCTAACTTGCGCTGTTTCGCGAGTTTAAATTATGTTTGATTATCGCTGAGTGAAGTCTTATTCAATGATTATACCTACCTTTATGTTAAAAATGATCAGGATTTAATTTATTTTATATTATTTATTTTCTATATAAATTAGACGCATTTTAGTCGATACGGATTTAATATTAAAGGTACGTGAACTACAATTTTTGGCGTTATAGAAAACCCGCGCGTGCGATTAATTATGCGGCGCAAATAGAAACGGACTTTTATTTTCGACAATATAATATAGGTAATGATAATTTATAATTATATTTACAGAAGGCATACATAAAAAATATGTAATACTTCTTACATATAAGATTTTACATATAACGTACATAACTTTATTCATATAAATATGATAGTACATAAATTTCATGGGTAATATGTAATTATCTATATGTATATATTATATGAATTTCTGTATACAGAATATCCGTAAGTTTATATACTATTATGTAAAATATACGTAATCTGTTACATACGGTTTATATAACTTTATTAAAGAACACTTACATACTTGATATTATAAAAAAGCATATGTAGGGGTATTTACTTCAATCTTATATATGTTGTATGTATATTTTATATGTGTGTTTGCTGGGGAATATCATCGTTAACACATTTTTTCTTGATATGTAAGAAGTATTTTAGTCGTATCATCTCCACATAGTGAAAAAATCTTCCGAGATTCGTCGTTTCCTGACGTTCTGAGCGATGGAGGTGCTGTAACATTTTTTTCAGAAGTGTACCTTCCAAGGTTGGTCAGGTGATCAGCACATTACATGGTTGCACCGTGCCACGGATTTAATAAATCTGTGACACACTGTATCGTCCTTAGAAAATAACTAAGGATTCGGTTAATTTTACTACTCTCAAGAGTTATGATACTTCATTAACCCGATTAACCGTGGTAGCGGGGGTTCATCGATATAACACTCATATATCTAAGGTAGCGGAAAATTTTGTGGATATACTCATAGTTGGGGGACAATCCTTACGAAACAGATTTGGTTCACATTCAAACCTTCAACTAACGATGGATTAGACTTTGTTTCAATAGATTGGAGCAAATGCATGCTGTTAGGATTAGTATCATTATTTTCATTCTCACTACCAAAAACATTGGCACATCAGAACAAGATGTATAATCGTGGAAGTTTTTCGAACTAAACCAGTAATTTTTGGAACCACTTAAAATTTTTGAATAATTTTCATTTGAGTGGGAATTTATTCAAGATGAGAATAATGATGGTACACTCGAAATTCAACAACATCATCCTGAATATTCCACGTGCAAAAGAGACCATAGTTTCCTGAATTCTCTGAGGATGATGCCGGTGGCAACTCAAATAGTTTCGAAGACATTATATTCTTAGTGTATTGCTCCAAAATCTTGTAATAATGAGAAATGCTACAGCAGATCTGATTGTTCCAACATGAGCAAGCAAAGATTCGGTAACTCAGACTTCATTTGTTCGTGACTGTTGCCGATACTGTTCAGAACATTACCACAACTAGCCCTTACAAATTCTTGAGAGATGGCTATCTCTGACGAAATCGTGGAGCATGTAGTTTTTCAGACCAACCTCTATGCCACTCGAAAAAGTAAAATTTAGTCTCATGGGTATCAAAAATTTACCCACTTATAGAAACTGCTGGGGTTCCAATTCAGATAGACTACAGGCCCGTGTCAAAAATTGATGGGTCATTTGAACCACCAGGAGACCTATGTGGAAAGATAGAAGGGCATAAAATAATAAGATTCAGCACTACGTCGTCACTTGTAAGCTGTCCAACTGAGTGCAGGTGAGAATTCAAAAGCACAGGTAGAGCGGGTATACATTTTGGTCATATATTTTTGTACGGCATTCTTACCATCGATAGATCCATAAAAATTAATGAGGAAACGCGTAGTGCCGTGCAAAAATAGTGCGCCACAAAATTTTTGATTTTCCGACAATTTTCAGGATAAATTTGATCATTTGATTGTGTACGGCATCAGTTCCATACAGTTTCAATACCTCTTCTAATCCATTATTCCGCAACGCCGTACAAAAATCATGCGACAAGGGGAAAAAATCGAGGGTTGCAACCCCCTCTCTTGCGTAGTCACTCAGTTGGACAGCGTACAAGTGACGACGTAGTGCTGAATCTTATTATTTTATGCCCTTCTATCTTTCCACATAGGTCTCCTGGTGATTCAAATGAAATGACCCATCAATTTTTGACACGGGCCTGTAGTCTAAGACCTTCACGATGATTATATTAAATTAATCACAACAATAGTTCGAAGGACGCAAACGAATGGAGACTCAGTGGAAGTAAATGTTCTACGTGTCCATTACGATTATAATAAGTACGAATATGGGGTTCGTTAACAAATTCAAGTTGAACTTTGAAAGTGAACGTAGGAGTCAGCGTATTTTACTTTCCCGTACATTTTGATGAATCTCGACGTTTTGAGTCCCCCACCAAAACCACCATCTTTGAAAAATGTTTGTCTGTGGGTGCGTGGGTGTGTGCGTACGTGGGTGCGTTATGGCTGTGGAGCCCAAACTACTAGACCGATTTTGATGAAATTTAAAACCAAACAATATTAAACAAACTTGAGTTTGATCAACTGCAGTGACATGCTGTGCAATACATTTCGGACGTACCTAATAGTAAATTCATAAAATCAATTCCTATTAATATTATCGATAACTAATGTTTAGTTTAAAACCTTGTTTATGCATAGTCAATACTCTTCATTTGAATCTAAGCAATTTTATAGGAACAAAATGGAAATTAGATCGAATATATTATAATAAAGAAGTTACCAAAGGAAAGTACCTAAAGCTCTTTTGCAAACTTTCGCAGTAGTAGTGGAAAATAGAATTATTTTATAAATCTTGGCACATTTACTGTGAAGGAATCAACGTTTGTAAGGATTTGTAGAAAACTAATTGCGACTGTGTTTTCTCATTACCTAGACAGTTGAAGGTAGTAAATTTCATTTTATTTAGTAAAGGATATCGATAAAGAAATTGTTAAACCTTAAAGTTGTAGGTTAATCAATTGGACACGTTTGCACAAAAATAGCAGTTGTTATAACAAAATTAAAAATAATATGAATAATATAAAAAATATTCGTTAATAATACAAATACGCTTTTAAAATTGAAGATCTGAAGGAATTTAAAATATTTCGCATCCCCTTCCCGTTTCATTTTTCGGAACATTCTTAAGATATAGAATAAGGGATAAGTAAAAAATGCCGCTATTGTGTAATATGATTTAGCAATTTTGTGTCCGAAGTTCTTTACGAAAAATATTTACGCTTTTAAACGCAACCGATAAAGTTTGTTTTTCAAACGAAAGCTAAACATAGTCTTTTTAAATTCCTCTAAAATGAAAATGAAAAATCTCGAATTACGATAAAACATTCATGATATTCTATAGTATAGTATATGATACGACAAATAAGAAGTGGTTATCGAAGAACGTAATAATTTATGCTATTAATAAGTGAAATTTAATCACAGAAAGTCAAGACAACAAGCACGAAACGTGATCAAAAAAGACCCATCGAAATCAAAAGATTTGTATTAAAATTGTAGTACACGAAGCTTTCATAACGTATAGACCAAAAATAGTGCAAAAGTAAATAAATACAAAATAATTACCTAGTGATCAATGCGGTAATTTTCTTTTTAATTCAGCTGAAATTATCACAACAATTTGTTAATCAACATGAATACCACACTGATATTGCACAAATACTGAGTAAAAATAGCACGGGAAGGTTAAACGATTGTTTGTCTAGTAATGGTTTCAATTACGTATTCTATTTACTTGTCATTCCTGTATTCATCAAATGGATTTGTTCTTCCCTTCTCTTATACAGGGTGTCCCAATATTCCATGGACATAGAGCTACAGTATGTTTGTGAGATCAAAAAAAGTCGAATGTGCTACACTTACCTATATACTAAAGTACGTTGTTAAGCCGAGAGAGGGCGTCACAGTTGGATGAATATTTTTGTTTTTTTTTAATAACTCGTAAATACTTTGTTTGATTTTTTTAAAATTTGGTTTGGGTACATTTCAATGTAGGAACTACGTTTTTAAGTAGATATCAATTTAACTGAATGCCGGGAAGGGTGAAAACTACCCCCACCGTTCGATATATTTTAAGTTAACTTTTTTGTGGGTCGTAGGAGTGCTTTAATTTTTTGTAAAAAGGGAAATACATTATATTTTTCGACTCTTACAAAAAGGTTGTATCTCTTTTAGTTTTTAAGCGAATCACACAATAATCACAATAAATGTTCACAATATGACCACCACCTTCGACTCTGCATAAATTAATTCTACGCGGGAAACTGATATTAACTCTTCTCAAGAGGCGTTGGTCGAGTTCGCAGCATGTTGAATTCTACCCTACAATTGTTCAATGTTGTCGATTGGACCTTCATAAACTTTAGTTTCCAACATGCCCCAGACGAAATATAATCACGAGGATTAAGGTCCGGAGAACGAGGTGGCCAATGAATGGGAGCATCTTGAGCTCTGCCAATCCACCTTTCTGGATATTCCACATTTAAGTAGTCTCTAACAATACGAGAAAAATGCTGTCGTGCACCATCGTGTATGAAAAACATTTCACCACGTAAATTAAGAGGTACGTCTTTCAATAATTGAGGCATACTTTCTTGAATAAAATGCAAGTAAAGGCGATTTGGCAATCTAAATGGACCAATCGATTATACCCATCCACACATTAATTTTGAATTCCTACTGAAAATGCCTCTCTCTAACAGCGTGAGAGATGTATCCTCCTTTTTACAAAAAATTAAAGCACTCCTACGACCCACAAAAAAGTTACCATTAAATATATCGAACGGTAGGGGTAGTTTTCACCCTTCCCGGAATTTAGTTAAGTTGGTATCTACTTAAAAACGTAGTTCCTTCATTGAAATGTGCCCAAACCAAATATTTAAAAAATCGAACAAAGTATTTCCGAGAGAAAAACAAAAATATTCCTCTAACTGTGACGCCCTCTCACGGCTTAACGAAGTACTTTAGTATGTAGGTATGTTTAGCCCATTCGACTTTTTTTGATCCCACAAACCTACTGCAGCTCTATGTCCACGGAATATTGGGACACTCTGTATAATATAAATATAAATTATTATTAAGTACTATAATTTCATGTTATTCTTCTGACTATGTTTTGATATATCCAAGGAGTGCTGAAGTTGCCAATTTTACAGATGGTAAGTGGTTGGCACTCTCAAGTATTTATAACAAATTCTCCAGAACACTTTAACACAATTACCTACACTACATGACAGTTGGAAATCAAGCACTATCAGTTTCTCTCTCTAAGTACACCTCTCCTTTATCTCACTTAGTTACCTTGAATACTCCCTAGTCACCCTCAAGAACGCCATGTAACAGACTCAAGTTGATGATGTATAAGACAGTATTGATCGATTGCTCGATGAAATACCCCCCCCCCCCCCCCGCAAATTGTGATCAACAATTATTGTAAGTATATATACGTAATCTCTATATTATATAGCTCGAGGAAGTATAACTTTTGTGTCAGTTGAACATCAAAAACCACAATAACAAACCAAAGTAGCTCAATAATTTCGGAATTCCCCTCTATGAAATGGAAGTTAACAATAGACTACCGTCCCTTGACACTCTTGTCTCAAGAAACGGATCTCACTTAGAAATATATATTTACCGTAAGGATACTGGCACTAAGAGATTCATAACTAGTTCAGTTTACCTCTTTCAAAATAAAGTTATCTTAAAAAATTGCGTACAATTAATGAAATTTCTGTATACAGTGGTTTAGTTATAAACTTAATTACGAAACATAAACTTACCAAAAATACCAGGAATGTAACCATTTTAGGGAAATGTTCCAATAGATCAATAAGAAATACGATAAGTTCAGTGTTCATGTTACGTTCCAAAATACTCACCGGTTCTTTAATTAAATGAGAAACTCAACCTCCCCTTAGCAATGTATTAATGTAGACGAAGATGCTAAGGGGAGGTTGAGAGTTTCTCATTTAATTACCTTTTAACCCCTTTGTGAGGAATCCGAACCATCAGAGATGTCACCGGTTCTTTGTTTTCTTTCAGGGACTAAAAAATCTTCGTCATGCCTAGCGTATATTGGGCAATAGCGTGGTCTAGCTGGTTATGTTTAGGAGGAGATTCCCGTTTTGACAATTATTCTTCCCCTCTAAATCGGTCAAATATAGGGTCAAAAATTGTTCCTTCTCCTTGATGCAAAAAGTATGGCCTAGAAGTTTATTGCGGTAGAAGGATTTACCAGCAAAGGAGCTGACCATAATCCGAATGATCAAATACAACTAAAGGATATTACTCCAGGTATACTAATTACTAAAGGAAGACCTGCTGGGAATACTATGTTGAGATTTCAAGAAATGTGTACCCTAGTGTCTTATGTACCGTGCAAAATACAATTGTGTGGGGAGTATCCACTGTGGATCTCGACAGCAAATTGAACAAAACGACAACAATGAATGAGGAGTATTATCAAAAAAGTTCGGTGATATACAATGTTGGCCGAACTACACAACGCTCCTTTTCTCGATATTTTAAATGTTGAAGCGATATGCAGTATCGCAGTGTAGATACATAACAGAAGAAGTTTCCTCAAAAATATGGAGAAATGATGCATTCCCAAATTATGATAAGAAGACTCAAAACCAAAGTTTGCCTAAAACGATTGATTGAAAGGCATTGAATATAAATTTAGAAAAAGACTCAATTTCTGAAGAACAACCATCGGCCAAAAAGAACAAAGTGCGAAGAGGACGTTGCGATTTCTGTCCTCGAGGACAATAAAATAGCCATAGTGTGCACAATTTGAGACGAATGGATGTGTAAGGCACACCGGGACGTGATTTGTTCGATGTGCGCATGCAGAGACGAAGATGAGGAATAAAGAATAAAGACACTACCTACTCATGCATTACAGAAATTATGTTTCTTTGTTATTATTTCATTGCGTTAATTATGTTTATTTTATTACATTTTTATCAAATAAGTTTTGTTTAAATACCCGACACGAGTATATGTGTAAAACTTAGAAGCGCAAATGACGCAGTATTACTTGCTTCCGGCAGTTCCGGCTGATTTATAATTTTGGACTTATTTAAACGTAAAAAGGGGAAGATTTATTTGAAATTCAAGGAACAATAAATAATTCAAGAGATAGATCTTTTCTCTTAGTTTGAGAAAAATTATTACTCCAAACCTAACTCTTAATCATTTAATGGCAAAGAGTTAAGGCACTGACTTTTAACGTATCTAATGCAAGACTTTATGATTGTCAATTTCGGTTAAAAAATCATTTATTTTTCTTCTGACAAGGGAATATTGTTAGATATACATACTATGAATACCATTCTCCATCAGGAAATTATTTGTTCAACAGAAGATCTAGCGATTGCTATTAAAACAACTAAGTAATATTTTCTGACGTATGTATCAAGTCTTTTTTCGATAATTCCAAGTAATCGTTTATAATCAGTTTCTCTATTAACTTTGTATCCAACGATATCCTTAAAATGTAACAATCTAAAGCTTGTGGAAGACACGCATAAAAATAAACTGCAAATCCTACAAAACAGTTGTATGCGCTTCTCGTTTAACATAAGCAATACAAACATATCACGCCCTACTACAATATTGAAAATGGAATACAAGATTTATGCTTCTTTATGGTAAATTCAAAATTCAACATCTTAAAAACCAAAGAACGAGAACCGCAATATCTTCATACGCTGTTATCTACAACTAATTAATAAACTTATTTACCCAATGCTCTTCTATTCTAAGTTTTAGTAATAAATGTAAATATACTTTGTCAAGTGTACAAGCGTCTCGATAAAAGGAAGAATGTATTAACTATTTAATTGTGTACCTATGTATGTATATATTTACTTATTTAGTTATCTCTATAGTTAGATAAGGGAAAAGTGAAAAAGGGCCACGCCGATCTTTTGTCCCTATTGAATGATTTTGTTTCAGTTCAATAAACATTATTATTATTATTATTATTATTATTGTACTTCGGTTCTTATCGACACTTAGGCTAAGCCTGGTTAACTAACAGCACGGGTCGGAATCAAGTAACGATTAGTTCTAGTATTACATATACCTATATAAAATAAAGAAGTAGCTGTAAAAAAACATATTTTTTTTGAAATAGTATTATGTTTATTGTGTAAATGTTTGTTGTTTAACTCGGCGCACAGGTTGCACTCGAGCGGATAATGTGTTGTTTGTGTTTTGTGCTAATTGTGAATGTATTGTGTGTTTGCGTTTGGATGTATGTAAACGAGTTAGACGTGCAAAGGAAATAGATCATGTATATTATAGAAGAAATAATCGTTTGGTATATTATAACTATTATTAGTTATTACATGGTAGGTAATTTTTAGTTAATTACAGTACAGAATATCTGCCAATATTAACTAGTTTTTTGTTTACTTTCAATTTCAAGCTAATATCGTTAGTGAGCAACTTGCACACTTTGTTCTGTCATTATTTTCCCAACCATTGCCAAATTAGCATCATTTCTTTTGGTAGAAAGCGTTAATCGCATCAAATAACATTGAAAGGAAATACAGGAAATGTCACCATTTCATTAGTACTGAAAATTATGATGTTTTTCGTCCTTTAAAACCATTAAAACACAAACATGACAGTTGAAGGAAATTGTCAACACATTTTTATGATATTGCGGCGCGGCATGCCATTCGCTGTGTCAGAATTGACTAATTTTTGGTTTCTTATGCACTGCTTCTGTTACGTTTTCATTGCGCTTCATTTCACTTTCCAGAGCATGCTCCATGTAAGATTTGATAACGTAGATCACAATTCGAATTTATGGAAATCCCCTTGAAATTGCAGGGAATGCATAACGCTAATGTAATCTTAACGACCGAAGATCTCATTTTCACTCTGCGCGTCACATAAACGACACAGGGCGAAAAACATTTTTATTCTGCTTTAATTTCAATTAAAGAAGTTGAATTTAAAACGTAGCATGAAAATTTAACACTTGACCAAATATTTCAAACAAAGTAATTTATTTAAAATAACTACAATTTAAATTTAAAATAACCAGCAACCAGTTGACGGTTATCATACTATACAAGAGACGTTTTGAATTTCATCATCAACTGGACGTACATGCTGAATACAGTCATTAGTGACGAGGTGACTCAATAAACTGCCATTGAAATTCAAATTTTGTTATACTCGCGACGCTATAGTGTAATATTAAAACAGAGAGTCTGCGAGAAACGCATTTTTTTCTCCACGACAGAATGAAATCAAAAATTCATTTTAACTTGTGAGACAAAATTGAAAAGCAGCTACATATAATAAAAATTTACATCAGAAATATTGCTATCAATCCCAAGTTTTCATGTTGTTCTTCCTTGTTCGATAAAAAATAACAAAAAGTAGCTTTTCAATTTAAGTTTTATTTACGGGAACCGTCAAAAAGGGGAAGGTTTAAGAAATTTATGCCCTTTTTTTTGGTTTATAATGGACACTTTTTCAAATTTAAATAGCGCCGAAATTTTTATTTAATATAGATGAGCTTTTCAAATATATCTCCTGAAGGCCATAAATCTTTAATACGAAGTTAGATGGCGTTATATCAGTATTTAGGGTAGAAAGTTAGACGTAAAGTAGTACTTCGGTGCAAGAAGGAAGTGGATCGATTCATCATTTCTTCCTTTCTAAAGATAGAAATATAATATCTATCGCATTACGGAATACACGAAAAATCTGTATAACGCAATTTTTTATTCATGGACTTAGCTTCAAATTAATTACAAACTTTTTACATGTGGGAATAAGCTTTTTCGTTTGGAAAATTTGTTGGTTTCATGTTTTCTTCACAGCATTCCAGTTTTGAAAATCTTTCAGGTGTTAGATTTCACTTTGCTCTCTCAATTAATTCATCCCCTAACCGGATAAAAGGGCTTCACCTTTCTAAATTACGTTTGAAAATTAGCATGCAATTCAATATTTCTCACGAATAAAGTACGCCTCTGCCGAAAAAATGTAGATCCGGCTAAGCTTGGCATTTTTTTCTCTGTGAACCTTTTTTTGTTTGTTTATACTCTACGTTATTGTTTTACACCGTAAAAATCTTTCAAATTGTGAGACAGTTAACTAAATGCAGTGAAGCTTAACTTACCTCCACAATAATTGAAATAATTATTAAATTAAAATAGTTCAAACTCACACAGTGTCAGAAATTCACATTGTAAGAAAGAAAAGTGAAAAAAGACAAATTTGGTAATCACTATCTTTATGCACCTCAAACGTTAAGTGTCCGAAATTACGCGCGAAAACGTCATTTTCATTGTGAGTGGAATCGTATACTCAATAACTGCAGATTCAGAACGCGACTGAAAGCAGGCAACCCGCGATGCAACATTTAGTTGAAAGAGTCTACATGCGCAATGAAGAGACCCAGCCCAGACTCCCAATTTCATGCAACAGCTTGACGGACGCACCAGCTTGACTAAATGTTAAACTTTCCTTTTCCCCCTTTTTCTATTATAACCAGTCAGAAATGTTAACTTTCTAATCCTTAAAAAATTTGAAAATCCAATTACGACTATTTTTTTTCCTACTACAGTTTTAAATCTTAAAACACCCCCAGATACTCCGAGCATGTGGGAAATTTCATTATTTTACATTGGCCTGTTATTTTATAAATGAGAAATTAATACAGTGGGTGGTAAACAAATCCGGCGTGGAAAACAAAGGAAATCTCATTTAGTTCAACTTTTGATATGGTATACTGAAAATGATCGGACGTAACATATAAATGGGAGTAAATGTTAAAATATAGGTAGCGAGAAAAAACCTTTTTTACATGTCACCGAGTAAAACAAAGTTAACTTCATTGAAAAACCTTGAAAGGAAAAAATTTTGTATTAAAAAAATGGGAGTAGGCTTATAATTTAACATTTTGGTTTGAATATTGGTTCAAAGGACCTTTTAATGAAATAAAAAATGATATCCAAGCTGCAAACAGTTGCTTAACAAACACTGCTTTATGTTCGTTCTACTTCTAACGTGCTTCTACAAATGAAAGTAATATGAAAGGTTACCCCCCCCCCCCTGTGGCTGCAGTCACTGAGATGGAAATTTATCCAATTACATAGATAAAAAATTGTTAAATTCTGAACTCTCATTACTTAGAATGAAGCGAGATTATAAACTGAAATTAAGATAGACGCCAAGATGACCACTCTAGTATCAGACACTAATTTATGCTCTTGTAACACATGTTTATCATGTTTGGGAGTATGATCAGATGATGACATTAGTTTATTTATTTATTTATTCATGTTATGGGCCGAGATCTAGGAACAGGGAATTTCCAAGCACCTCTACGCCCATCAACTGCTTACCAAAAAAAGTGGTGGGTTTCCATAGAAAGCATTCACATTTGGTTACGCGTGTGGATGTTATCATCTCCAATTCCAAGGCACACAAAGGGCCAGATCGTGTAGAAAAGATGCTCGAGTACCCGTAATTCAAACAAACGTTCAGCGAATTGATTTGTTAATTCGAAGTGATTGATTTCTTTTTATGCACGAAATGGCAAGATCTCTTGAGATAAATGTGGCGGGTGCCGAGCACATTGTTCATATAGAGTTAAACTTCTGTAAAGTTTGTGCAAGATGGTTACTTACCGATGCTAAAAAGCAAAGGCGAATTCTCAACTGCTCTTCTTCTCTACTATGCACGTGAAGGAGAAGCATTCTTGAAGCGTATAGTCACATGCGATGAAACCTGGATTCACCAATTCGTTCCAGAATTCAAGAAGTCAATCAACTTCGCTTAAGCTTCGAAAAGCAAAAACGTGTCCTTTAGCAAGCAAAATTTTGCCTGGAAGCAATCCATCAGTAGCATGATAAGGAGCTTTAAATGGTATAAAATTTTGCAAATGAAGAAGTGAAGTACTTTATCTTCACCTGTGATGGCACATCAACTATACCACTGTTTCTGGAGCGACGAAAAAAAAGGAGATAAAACCAAAAATCTGAACAATTAGCTAGTTTTAATAACTCGAAACCATTCCCGATAGAACGTTATATATTTGAATTAATTATGATTGAGAACAATCAAGCTACGTGTTTCGGTAAATAATGCCATCATCAGACTACTAAAAAATTATTTCTCAATCATAATTAATTCAAATATATAACGTTGTATGGAGAATGGTTTCGAGTTATTAACACTAGCTAATTGATCACTTCCGCCCATTCTGAGTTTTATCAACTTCCTTATCTTCCATCACTATGGATCAAAGACATCAATATCCTGAAACTTTTTTCTACATCTTTGCCCTCTTTCATCACCTTTTCTGGATTTATGCATTCTTTCAGAAATTCGGTCAAACCTTCACGAGACCACGTCATTTAAGGTGATCAGGAGAATACTACTATATGATGTAGTAATAATAATAATTCCAATCAAAACGTGTTCCCACCATAAGCGGTGAATGTTTTAAATAATAGCATGAACTGCGCTCTAAATGGGGTCCGTTACTTTAGCCACCTCCAATGTCGGAAATGATTCCATGCTCGTGCTCCGTCTTCTCTGTACCTAGCACCAGCTAGCTCCCAAATGCCAAAGCTCGCTCCACTGTCCTGAAAAAAATCCATTATTTTCATTTCGGGGGCGACTAAGCTAACGCTGCCAGTGGTTTTAGGCCTTCCAACTACGGCGTAGCTATAGACTTTTTCTAGGGGGGCCCAAAAATAAATGTTCAAATTTGTAATTTAATATTACTTATCTTATTTACGAACCTAAAGAGCCAGATTACGTTTCTTTGGATCTTATGAATTCAACGTTGAAGGCTTAATTAATAACAACAATTTTTTTAAAATACATTTCATTAATTTTCTCTTTTCTCACACAATTTAACGGCGGGGGGGGGGGGCTGAACCCCGCCCTTAGCTACGCCACTAAGTGGGGTGCACTTTCGCAGACTGCAATCGCAATGTGATGTGAGCCGTGAACAACAGGATTTCCGTCCGATTCGAGACAAAATACTTTGCACATTGACATTTCGTTCAATTCATTATTCGTTCGCATATGGCTTTTAATCAGTTCGCGTTGCTTAGTTAACTTGAAAAATCACTTCATCCAATCTAGTTCAATTTGAACTATTGATCTAGTTCGACTAGTTCATTTTATTAGTTCGTTCGCGAACTACACATCACTATTGAAAAAAGATCTAACCAAACAACACAAATATCAAATGACCATATAAATCATAGATCTGAAATTGTAATAAGACCAACCCTCTCAGGAGCCGGTATATTATTTACATTGCGCGTCTATTGTTATAGGTATAGATTTGGGAGTTCTACAATCAATAGAGGTGCCAACGTTACCATAGGAGCGAGATGGAGCTAGCTCAAATTCGTATGCTATATTTTTTGGGAGCATTTGGGCTTGCGGGGTGGGGGGCATTTTTTCTTTGTGAATTGATTACGACGTCTGGCGGGTGGTGCTAGCTGTATAATTTATGGAGCTAGCCAGAGCTAGCTCCAAGTAACTCAGAACTAGATTTTGAAAGCTGTACAATTGTTGGGGACGGCAACGTTATCTTAACCCACCACGAATGTACGGTAGTACTGTTTACAGTAGGTGCGGTAGGGTGTTGTAATTTGGGAGCCAGATGGAGCTAGCTCAAATTCATATGCTATATTTTTTGGGAGCATTTGGGCTTGCAGGGGGGGGGCACCATTTTTTTTGGGGAATTGATTACGGCGTCTGTCGGGTGGTGCTAGCTGTATAACTTATGGCGCTAGACAGAGCTAGCTCCAAGCAACTCGGAGCTAGATTTTGAAAGGTCTAGAACCACTGTGAGGTGACAGCGTTAGCTTAGCCGGCCCCGAAATGAAAACAATGGATTTTTTGCAGGACAGTGAAGCAAGCTTTGGCATTTGGGAGCTAGCTGGTGGCACAGAGAAGCCGAAGCACAAGTATGAGATCATTTCCGACATTGGGGGTGCTAAGGTAACGGACCCCTCTAAATGCAACACTCCATTCGCTCGTGCTGCAAACAAAGAACTCATGCGGTAAATGTTTCTTCCCGAATACGTTAGGTAAATAACTATTTCATAAGTCGCCTCCCAACTTACAAACTAAGAAAAAAGGAAACTCGAAAGAAAGCGTTACTTATTTGAAATGAGCACATATTATATAAGATCTTGCGTTTAATATTGAGATAGAGAGGGTGTATTAGTCCGAAAAATAATTGAATTTATAATCCTTCTCTTCTTTCCTTTTACGTTTAGATAGTTATATACTTACTTTTCTGTTGCATTATTTACCATGAAATTAATCCTTTACGTTTCCTTCGTGTAAATTAAAAGCTAAACGTTGTTTTCTAAACGTGAATAATTGTATACCGTCTCGTAAAAACTTAGACCATTAACTTTATTGTCACAGAAACACACGAAAAAATAAAAGTTAAATCATTAATCAAACTTAAAGAAAGAAAGGAAGTCGACGCTTTTATTAATTTTCGAGTAGCTACTACAGAAATTGCAGCGACTAAATGTGCTGAATAATGCGTAATCTATCTTCTATTTGTTCATGTACAGAACTATGGTCTGTGGCACTTATACAAATAATACAATCAAACTGTAATCAACGTTGTATTCTGGTTGGATTGATAACATTCTAAGATCATTTAATTTTATGTACATTGTGTAGCAGTTGCAGTTCTCGTGTGTCGGTGAAAATTGTTAAAAATGGTGTTAATGTCGGGAAGGCTTTGTCAAGTTTTCGCCGTTGTTACAGGTAATATTTGCACGAGGATGTAAGTCGTTAATAATCTTTTTCAGGAACGTTAACGGTTATATCAGACGGAATGCACTATGGGTGGTCCTCGCCAATTGTTCCAATGTTAAAATCGTCGGAATCCTCTATTACCATAAAAGATTCGGATGTAGTCTGGTTGGAGAATTGCCTAATGTTCGGTGGAGTAGCGGGGTTGTTTCTAACAATGTATCTATTGGATAAGGTAGGACGGAAGTGGACGATGTTAATTGCGGCAGTGGAAAATATGGTGGCGTGGATTTTAATTGCAACTGCAACGTCCCTAAACGTATATTTAGTGGCACGATTCATTGCTGGCATAGCAGCTGATGTTAATTTCGTGGCCGCACCAGTTTACATAGCCGAAATTGCGGATAAGAAAGTACGTGGCCGTCTAAGTTCGCTTATAAATATTTTTTCTCTGCTTGGAGTGGTGCTGATATACTCTGTTGGACCATCCTTAACAATTGCCTTATCAAGTACAATCGGAATTGGTTTCATAATCGTCGAGTTTCTCACGTTTTCCTCAATGCCCGAAAGCCCTTACTATCTCTTGGTGCGAAAAAAGGGCGAAGCGGCTCGAAAATCCTTGCAGACATTTCGTAATGTGGACGTAAGCGATGAATTCAAGGAGCTAGCGGAAATAGTTGAAAGAGAAAACGCTGCCAGGGGGAGGCCCCTCGACCTAATTACAGTTAAAAGTTACAGAAAATCTATTTTGATAGTGACAGTTTTAAATTTTGCCCAACATTTTACGGGGCTCAGTGTCATGATTATGAACCTACACATAATTTTAGAGGAATCGGGTTCAAGTGCAAAGGCGAACAGCACAGCGATTCAATTTGCACTTCTCATGGTGGTAGCGTGTATAATTTCAATGTTTCTTGTAGACTCGGTGGGGAGAAGAGTACTTTTGTGTACCTCCAGTTTCCTCACGGCAGTATCACTATTCGTAATCAGTACGTACTTTGCCGTTAAACATGCCGGTGTGGACACGAGTGATTACACGTGGATTCCGATAACATCTATAATGCTTTATGCAATAGTTCATAAAATCGGTCTTAGTTTTGTACCGATTATTATAACCTCCGAATTATTTCCTACTAACATCAAAGCTGTAGCTGTTACGATAGGCGATGCATTATACGTAACTGCTAGTGCCATCTCAATTTTCGTCTTTCATTATTTGTACCGCAACTTCGGGATGCACGTGCCGTTTTTTCTTTTTTCCGTTTGTGCAATTTTAATTGGAATATTTGCTATATTTATCTTACCGGAAACAAAGGGAAGAAGTTTGGACGAAATTCAGCAAATACTCAAAGGCGAATATGGCCTAAATTCAGAAACGGCTAAGATACTACCACCTGATGGAGGATTGGATAATAATTACGGTGCAACGTCCAGTATACAGACGGATTTATAACGTGTAGAACAATATGCTATTATATTAAATTTTAATTTTAAAATTTTAGATAATTTTTAATCTCTAGTCGATAACTTAATTTTTAAGTAGTTTGAATTAATTAATAGAAATGAAGATAAATAAGAAACTGATTACTAAACTACATATTAAATAGCGTTTAATTCAAGAAAATTGTTGGAGTATTAATTGCCTAACAAAAAAGAGCGAGTGGTAGCTTAACTTAAAACGTTGCCATATTATGCAATCAAAATTTTGTGAAATTTTTGTAGGGAAGAGAGTGTACCGCGTGGTCCCTAAAATGTCAAATGAATGTAGCTGAGCAAATAACTAAACCAAATATAACTTTGTATGCAACTGATTAACTGAAACTCTCCAAGGGATTTTAGTGTACAAGCACACTTGATGGTCAAAGATATTTCAATAACCTTTGGATACCCTTTTCGTTCACCTCAAATACAAGCTTGTAAATATACTCCCTTGTATGTTGCAGGTAATTTTTTTTCCAGCAGTGTACAATTCTACAATAGTATTTTCTTCAAATAAATTCTTCTTGCGTTTAATTTACGGATAAGCTTTGGTGATTGTGGCCGTTGAAAAGTGCTCAAAATTTTCATTTTTTTATGGCAGTTTTGCCAGTTAAGGGATACTTAATACTATTTAATTGTTGATTATATGCCGAAAGTTTATCGTATCCCACCCTTCATTTAAAGGGTCCCTCTCTGAGTAGTTCCAGTTGCATTTGGATGATAGCGCTTGTGTTCGGAACCGATGAGGTTTTTTATTAGGATTGGTTGTTTAAAGGAAGTTTGCCTTTACCATATAGCCACCCCTCCTTTTCTTAAAGAGTAGCTATTAGTCAATACATTCATAAACTAAGAAATCGGAATAGACCAAGGCCTGTTTAGCTGGCCTTGAATAGACGTAAAATACGATCAAGTGACTTAACCTAATTTGAGATCTTATCTCGATCTGGACAGTAAGTAGCATGTGATTTCGAGTGAAGTTCGAAGTTTCGTATTGTTCATTTATCATACATTAATCAGAACTTTGGCCCCTGCTGACCACCACTGATAGGTTTGTTTTCCACCCCTTGTTACAGTTACTCCGGCTTGCTATCGGTCGATGCTCCAAGAATGAAATCAGAAAAACAAAACTCTGAAGGAAGTCGTTTTTAACAACTTTTATTAATTTGGTCAACAATAATCTGCCTTTACTCAAATTGCGCAAATTGCTTACTTGTACATGGAGAATGAGGTACATGAGGACAATCTCCAAAATAACTTCAGATCAGTAAGCGGTTACATCCGTAAGGGTCTCGGTCCCGGTCTTCCGCGTTTTTCGCCTTTGTAGTTTTGCTTCACAAATTATTTTTTTTGAGTTTATCTTCTATGTCATATAATCATAATTTTGGGAAGCTTTCGGTTCCTTTTTTTTCCTCATAAACTTTAATTTACCATTACTGCTCTATCTCTTCTTCCGTTGTTATGATCTTTTGTATTTGCAAACTTTTCTTCTACTTCTTTATATATTTTAATTTTTGCTTGCATATTTGAAACCAATCAATTATTGATTTTTTACTTCTGCTGCTCATAACTCGTGTAAAATTATCTTAATCTTGAAATTGTGTGTTAGTGTTAGTAACAATTAAGTTGGTTTTCTATACAAATTTCGACCGTTCGTCCTCCAATATTATTCTTCGTCTCGTTGCTCCCTTTTCATAATATGGTTTCAAATCTTTCATTATTACACGCTATTCTTCCGTTAAGGTTAGAAAGATTTCTTCTACTTGATCTAATGTGTTCACTCGCCTCTCGTCTTTGCACTGCCAACCTCCTCCAGAGTCGTCCTTAAGGAACTTCATTTTACCGAATTTTATGGAATGTAAATCTTGTAGAGAATTGAGTATTTTTACAAAACTCCTCGTCGTTCTTTATAGTAAGCCACAGAGCGATAATGCAAGTTCTCTCCAGTGTTATTTCTCGCCAACTCGAGGATTCACTGCAAGATATTCCGTGGGAATCACTAGGCAGAATGGTGAACCGGTACAAACCCACTTCTTATAAATGCTCGTCCTGAGAAACCTATGGATTCTATCCAAGGGAAACTAAGTTTCGTTTTGCATTACCTTTCCACTTTGCCATATCTTTTGCGGTACTGTGTCGTTGGTTAAAAGGGAAACACAACGACAAATGAAAATTTGACGGTAAAACTGAAATCTATGTTTTAGTAGAAATTTAATTCACTTTATGACATACGTGTATTTCCCTCACGTTTTATTGCTGAGGCATCGTTTGGGGATTATGCATGCTTTATCTTAAAAAACCCTAAAATTCGAATACCTTTGATCGTCAAACCAAAGACGACGAGGCCGTAAAGTTTTGAGTTCAAATCCTGCATCATTCTTTTTGGAACCAATATAAAAACATACAATTGTTGCCTAATATTATTTGCCTAGGAAATGATGAAAGTGCATCCTGATCGCGTTGATCGTCCACAATTCGCAACCAAACAGTAACGTTTTGTAGGTACAAACGCTGTTTATAAACGGATTTTCTAAACCTCCAATGTTAATACAGTACACACAGGCAATAGCCTGTAGGAATTCACTAGTCATACGTTATCATTAAACGAAAACTGTTAAGTAATGCAAGCCAGAGTTATGGTACGTCACAATTTGCCCAAATGAAGAAGTTACTGTTTGTTTATGTCAATCTTGTCTTAAAATATAATACGTAATTTCCTAAGAAAGATGGTGAATGAAATGGCAGGATTAACATGAACACTGCGCTACTCTTTCTATATGGTTTCATAGAGTAACCGCCTATTGCAAGCAGAAAAAAGTCCTTTGTCTGGCACGTTTTTCGAAGAAGATGATTAACATCTAATATAATCCTGACCTTCGACCTTTTCAGATAAGCTCATATTTACCTATGAATAAGTTTAAATTTAAATACAAAACTCATTTGTTATCACTCAAATAGCTGTTTCAACTTGGTCTTTTTATTGAAAATTTATCAATAATTTGTTTTCCAGCCTCTAGAACACGTATCGATTTCGAACTTTCACAAGGTGATCACTGTTTAAGTGTATTGCTTTACTTGTCGTTGTTTTATAAAAAAATCAATTTATTTTGTTGCAATACGTACAGTAGGTTAAGTGAAGAGCAGCCTTGGGCTGAACTGCGCCTCTTACTAAATAAAGGCATATTATTATTATCGTACTTCAGTTCTTATCGATACTCCGGCCAAGCCTGGTTAACTAACCGCACGCATCGGATTCAAGTAACGATTAGTTCTAGTAATAGATACATATACCTATACATATAAAATAAAGCTGTAAAAAAACATAATTATGTGTTTTGAAATAGTATTATAGTCCAAGAGCTGGCTGCATAAAAGCTGGCCTATCGAGTAACAGCATGAAATGATTTTTAAAAGCTAGTACTTATACAGACCATCCATAAAATCTTTGGCTGCCTGGGCGGAACTTATGCAGAAATTCGCCATGCCCTCTCTCCTGAATATTTTTTGCCACGTTACTGTACCTATCGAGTAACAGCATGAAATTACTCTTAAAACATAGCTTTTATACAGTTAAAAAAGAAAAAATTGTCTGCCTTGTTAAATCTTGTGCAATACCTAGACAGACAACTTTTTTACATTTTTTTTTGGCACGTTCCTGTACCTATCGAGTAACAGCTTCAAACTATAACCAAATTATAGTTTGAACATAACTCTATAAGAAAAATCATGGCTGCCTCGTCAAATACTGTGCTAATGCCTAGGCAAAAACAATTTTATAATATAAAATATTTAGTAATAGTATACAGGTTGTTTTTTGGGAGCTTTAGTTAGACATTTCTGGCAAAGTTTTATAGATAGGTTTTTGAAAATTTGAACTTAGGGATTACTCTGAAAACCGAATCGATGTAAAATATTTTCAAAATGGTAGCGCTTCCGGAAATGCCGGGAGTAGCTGGAAACTTCGTTTTTTTAAATGGGAATTATTGCATTTTTGGATTCTACGTGACATTTCAGTTCTTTTAATACCCACATGTCAATATCTACAAGTTATGGTTTTTAAGTTATTTTCACTTATTTAAAAAAAAATGGCACATGCAGACGGTAATTTAGGAATTCATTAGGTACTTGAAAACTGTTGCAGCTGTGGCAACCGAGTATTCTCCAAAATACAATAAACCTCGAGCACATTTGAAATACATCTCGATTCAAAGGATTTTAATCGCACCAGCAAAGCGAATTATGGCGATTAAATCTTTACTAAATTCGGCCCAGTCTGACCAAACAAGGTTCTCAAAGAATCTTCCTGGTTCCTCAACATTAGAAATTCGCAAATCTCAATTCGTCTTGAGAGGTCAACTGGTTGCATCAAATGCCCATTACCGTTTAATTCATGGAGTTATAGACTGTGCGGATCTTCTAGGGCAATTGAATTTTAATATACCGAACCATAGACGAACAAGAAGCACACCATTGTTTCACGTCTCCACCTATTCGTCAAACATTGCTAAAAATAATTCCATCGACAGGATGACTAATTCCGCCAACTTAGGAAAACAAGCGTGGTTTGACATTTTCGAGGCATCACATCATAGATTCAAAAGAAGTGTTTTAATAAATACAAAATATTGACTATTCGTTCCATCAACATCCTTAACGTGGATTATTTCATTTTATTTTTATTAATTTTTTTTTTGCTGAATGTAAGAGTAAGTTGTTAGTAGGATTGAGCAGATCAGATCTTTACTTTTATTTTTATTTTTTATTTTTAATGTTAATTTGAAGTAGTTATAAGTTGAGTTTGTATTAATTATGTATTAATGGTATTTCCCGTAAACCAAAATAAATAAATAAAAAAAAATTTAAAAAAAAAATAAATGATGAGAAAACGAGCGATAATGGCAGTTTTTTAGGGTTTTTTAGATACAACTAATATTTACGCCCAAAGCAATTACCTAATGAAGCACGCCGTGAAATATCTAAGTACATTAATAATTTAAGCTTCATCTTCAACATAGGGTCTTAATCTAGGTAATTGTTTTGGTGGTACAAAGCTTCCAATATTCGAACAATTTCATTTGGTCAGTTTCAATTGTTGGTACGTTCACTAGGACGCGGTCTTTCTGGATATCGTTCAATGAACGTATGACAAGCACGTGACGCAATTCTGGCCATTTCACCATAAATAACAATTAGATTCCAAAAATCTTAATATGTAAAACCATTGCGCGCCATTTTTTTCCATTATTGAAAAACTTATGTTAACCTATACGGTGACGGTTTAGTATCACTTGATTTGTTCAAAATTCGATTGCCATGGTCCATGTCACGGTCGACTACTAAAAAAATCCAAAAAACTGGTATCAATGCGATGAAATTGGAATAAGTCAGAAACTATTAAAGACAGGGATAGGAACATGTAATACCAAAACATGCCCATTTTGATTCTCTATCAAATGCAATAGTAAGAAACTGGTCGTTTCATTTAAAAAATCTGAGTTTTTAGTCTTTGAACTTTCCTAAATTTGGAGCCCCATAGTTGCGAGCTCATACGCAACTTAACTTTCTTTAAGTGCACCAAAAGAAAGCCTTATTCCTCCTCTATACGCTAGAGAAAACTTGGTTGTCATAGCTACAACGGTTTTCAAGCAATGAATTCCTAAATTACCGTCTGCATCCGCCATTTTTTTTAAATAAGTGAAGATAACTGAAAAACCATAATTTGTAGATATTGACATGTGGGTATTAAAAGAACTAAAATTTGACGTAGAATCCAAAAATGCAATAGTTCCCATTTAAAAAACGTTTCCAGCTACTTCCGGCATTTCCGGAAGCGCTACCATTTTGAAAATATTTTACATCGATTCGGTTTTCAGAATAACCCCTAAGTTCAAATTTTCAGAAACCTGTCTATAAAACTTTCCCAGAAATGTCTAACTAAAGCTCCCAAAAAACACCCTGTATACTATTACTAAATATTTTATATTATAAAATTGTTTTGTCGAAATCATTATAATTGTTCACTGGACGATTCTTTGTTTATCCCTAAGTACTTCTATGATAGTTATATTAGTGGTATCATAACACTTTGAGAAAGAGAATGTTATCTGCCTAGGCATTAGCACAGGATTTGACGAGGTAGCCATGATTTTTCTTATAGAGTTATGTTCAAACTATAATTTGTTTATAGTTTGAAGCTGTTACTCGATCGGTACAGAAACGTGCCAAAAAAATTTAAAAAAAGTTTTCTGCCTAGGCATTGCACAAGATTTAACAAGGCAGACAATTTTTTTCTTTTTTAACTGTATAAAAGCTATGTTTTAAGAGTAATTTCATGCTGTTACTCGATAGGTACAGTAACGTGCCAAAAAATATTTAGGAGAGGGGGCATGGCGAATTTCTGCACAAGTTCCGTCCAGACAGCCAAAGATTTTATGGATGGTCTGTATAAGCACTAGCTTTTAAAATCCATTTCATGCTGTTACTCGATAGGCCAGCTTTTTTGCAGCCAGCTCTCGCTCTATTATGTTTATTGTGTAAATGTTTGTTGTTTAGCTCGGCGCATAGGTTGCACTCGAGTGGGTAATATATTGTTTGTGTTTTGTGCTAATTGTGAGTGTATTGTGTGTTTGCGTTTGGGTGTATGTGAACGAGTTAGAGGTGCCACATGAGTGGTTGTTGAAGTGTTGTGTGTTGGTAATGGACTTTCTGTAATGTTATGTTGTGTATGCAACAGAGTTTCAATTTGTGAAGAGAGCAGTGTTGTGTTTCATTTTGTGTTTGAATGGTATTATTATTATTATTATTATTATTATTATTATTATTATAAAGGTCCTTGAAGTTAATTTACTTGCCTAATTCTCTTTTTCTGAGAGGTTCATATGTACTGCTACTTCGTTGTTAAAAGATTCATCTTGTTTCTCAGTTTTTATATGTTTCGTTTTCTGTAGTTCGCAAAATTATATTTTGGAATGATCTATATTGCAAGGCACTGGACTACGTCACTTAAATGTCCAATATAACATTGGAGTTGCGTACAAAGCACAATTTGGAAGAGAAATACAATATTTGGCCTAATAAGTTTGTGACAGTAATGAGTTACAAAACCTGTTGTACTCTATAATCATGGTTCCAAAACGAATTGTGCCATAATATAGTGCAAAAAAATTTTGAAACACAAATCTGGGTTGAAGAACTCAAAAAAGTTAAGAAACTGTTTTTAGTTAGACAAACGTCAACCTCAATACTATCAGAAAAGGTATTTGTATAACAGAGGCACCCAATAACCAAAGTGCAAAGACTTTTATTTTATTAAGTTACCGTTTCTGTGTACAATCCCTATTTTGAGGGTTTGTCCACTAGCTTCAAATTTGAGATAAAATAGACTTTTAAGCCAAATTATTAATGAGGTTACAATGCTTTTTAAAATCAGTGATGGGGACACTTTTGCAGTCAAGAACTGAATATCACAGCTTTCATTATAGGCACACAATAATTATTATTTCCTCTACAAACTAACCATAAGGTTAGGTTAGGTCTTTACACAAACTTGCAGGATGGGAGATTCTAAAATTATACAATAATTGCATATCTCATCATAAATCTTACTTACCAGATCATTCTAACATAAATGCATATAAAATTATTAAAATTCACAATCTAATTTGGATGGGAAACTATTAAATACCAATTTAACTGTATGAAATACATTTACAATAATGGCAGTTATCCGTCAAGATTTAATTCACGGTTTTCTCGAGTAACACTAACGAACTTATCCACTTACCTATTATCTATATTCTATATCAAAGTTTAGTTAGGTAGGTACTTGTGTAACTATAGACGTTGACTAACTTATATTATAAACTTCATAACAATAATATACCTCGTAAATAATACTTTAGGTGTATAAACTTGAACCATTTACTAAAATGGAACGATGTATCATCATTTTGGTTGAAGTGCGCGACCGCTTCCAAAATTATTAGTTACCTATACTCTCAGTTACCTAAAACTTTTATTCGGTAAAAGTTTTGGCATTAAGGTTACTGATTTTCCTTTTTTACTATCCTTATTCAATGCAGACAAGCAGTTTATGTTATTACTAAAAAATGTACTCTCATATACTTCCTCCGTCACCACAGAACCGTAAAAATATTGAATACCCTAAAGAATAATTAGTGCGAAACCCTAGCCATTAAGCAAACAAAGTTAGATTAAAAACAAAGAAAATCTTTGTTCGGTTGCAAAAACTCATAAAAGTTTTAAGTGTACAATTTCTGCTTTCGACTTTAATGTCTTTGAACAATGAAAAAAAAGTTGGTTCGCTTAAGTGTAATCTGCTAACTTTGAATATTGATTTTCAACACACATTTTCGTCACGGTGTGAAAGAAGACAATACAGCTCCATTTTTCTTACATCATATTACGTTAGATATTTTCGTACCCTTTTGTTCTATGCCTAAGCGATTTTTCACATTATCCTCGCGCTAACTCTACAATGTGATACTTTTTATCATTAAATTAATATGAGTTATGTACTGAAAGTATCATCGTTAGAGCAATTGTATGGAATTTGTATCGCTCTTTATATCGCACCATGTAGATATGGTTAGATGCGTTGATAAATTGTTTTTTAAATTAGGGCAGCTGTCAGGATCCTCTAAAGCATTTATCTTATTCAAATATCCGCCACGATTTAAATCTTACGTTTACCATATAGCCGGTTAAAACGTAATCGTGATTACTGAATAAATGAAATAATTTAAGACCAGATGTCCTTGTCATCCTCTATCCAAAGGTGACTGACTGACTATCCGATGTAGGATTAACCATTCCAAACAAAGATAAATGTTAAGACAAACATATTTATTTATTTACCCTTTAATTACATGGTTCTAAAAGGTAAATATGTAATTCAATTCTGTGTAGGTACTCCTAATATTTTAAGTTGTGGGAAATGATTCAAATAGGGAAACGATGCCCCAATATACTGAATATAATTATGGTAAATTCCATTAATGTTTAAAAAGGTTTAATTTTTAATCAATCAATCAGTATTTATTGTATTTATAAAAATATACAAGTAATCTTATTCCTTTACCACTATTACAACATAAACAAAACAATAAACAGCAAACTAAAACATATTCAACTTGTACTATCCCCATCAGATCGACTTAAGTTCAAACCACTACCCAAACCAACAATCAAAAAATTACCCACAACACTGTCCCCCTTTCCTTCTTCTGCTCTCTAAAACCTCCTCCATCCATATTTTCCTCTTTCCATCCTCTCCCATCACGTCTCTCCAACCACCCTTCTGCTCCCCTTCTTCTTGGCTCCACATTAGCCTTCCTCTTTCCTCATCCCAGTCGTATCTTTTATTTTTATCTTTTTTTCTTTAACCCATATTTTTCTGTACCCTACCCTCACCCTGATCCCTCTCTCCTTTTCTTCCTTTTCAATCTCTCATAATTCTCCTTGTACGTACCTTTCTTCTCTCGTCAGATCATCTTCAATGTGTAGTACATTTGAGTTTCTCAAGTTTCCCTTTTTCTTCATTACCTCGCGCTTATCACACCAACTGCCCAACTTCGCCACTACTGCTTCCTTTTCTGTCCCCTTATTCACCGTCCATACTTCTTTAACGCTTACCCTCACTCCCACTTTGTCTCGTATAAACCCTTCCATTTCCTTCTCGGGCTCCGCCGTTTTGCTTCCTCTCACAATTATATTATTTTTTCTTCTGATTCTTTCATTCTTTTCCATCTCCCTCTTTATTAGTACTATCTCCCCCTTTATCTCTAACCGCTCCTTACTCCATTCTTTCTCTTTCTTCCCGTACTCTTCCTGCATTCGTTTTACCTCCTCTCTCAGTCTTTTACTTCCATCGTTGTTCTCCATGATTTCTTTTCTCACCTCCATCAATTCCATCTTTATCTCGTTTTCGTGCTCTCCAGCATACTTAGTACTTTATCCATCTCCTCCTCTTCTATCTCAATTTCCCCTCTACTTCCACCTCTCCTTTGTGGAGATCTCCTTGTCGCCTTACTTCTCTTGAACAATTTCCCCTCATCCTTCTTTCACTCATCCGGCCCCTTTACTTTTTTTGCACACTTTTTACGTACAAAATTTTGGCCACTAATTAACCCTTACTAAATTTAGCTGCAGCCGGAAAATGTAATAAGCTATTATAAACTTCACTATACCCGTCAAAGGATGGTCAAAAATTTAAGTTCATTTATCGAAGTTAAAAATTCCAATATCTGCGACCTCTAATCCGCGCACTCCGATTCCGGGCTACGCTAGATACTTCCATTAACGTTAATTATTTCGTTATTTTTCATCACTTCCCCTGCCTCAACACCTCGCTGTATTGCAGTTTTTTTCCTGCGTGTGCTGACACCGCTTTGCACCGAAACTGTTACTATTATCACCACTAAATTCGAAAACCCGAGGAACGTTTAACATACGTGTGTACCGGCCCTATACATTACAACAGTGTCTAAAGGGTTTAAAAAGGTTTAATTAAAGAAATTATTTACCCAGACACAACTGTACTAAACATGGCGTTCACCTTTTCGGTTCAGGATTCTAAAGAGAGGAGAGTGGACGTAATCCGAGCCCATGTAGACCTCATATTCGAAATAGTTGTGTTATTTCCAGGATATAAGTTATCTGACCCCTCTACTGGTATCACAATGTACGTTTAACAACGAAAAATGCAAAACTTCGAATTCTTCCTTTGTAGCCAAGATTGCCCATCCCTTCAATAGTATCTTGGCCATCAATTTCTGCTAAGCTTGGATTACTAGAAGTTCTTCCTGTCTAGTTCAACCTCTAAATCACTTGGCTTGAGGTTCAAAAATAAAATCATGACGATCATCGACCCGCTATTCCTTCTAGGATTGTATTGAAGAGTGGAATATGAGAGAATTTTTTACTACAGGAATTTGTTAGGAGTAGTTAGTAGGTAAACATACTGAAAGTCCCCTCCTTGAGGGGGGGGAGAGCTTAAGGGAGGGGGGCTATGTTGGGTTTTTCGGTTCTATATGAAAATAAAAGTGCATTAAATTTCCTATAAAATTATTTGCATATATATTTGTCGAATTTATTACCAACGGTTTTCGTGATATACGTTATTGAATATCGGTAATTTTCGAAAATATCACTTTTACGTAACTCTTTTTGTCAAACATTTGCTTCTAATGCCTCCCACGATCGTTTTCTAGAAAAATTATAAGAAAGGAAGTTATAGAGCATTAAATTTCCTTTAATTTGATGTATCTTTTGCTACTTTATCTTCAACCAATCAAAAGTTATATCATTTCTAACATCTACGCTCAATTTCGATGTTTCTCTAGAAATGAGTATGTTGACATTACCGTGATGAATAACAACGTTTTAACAAAAGAAATAAGGTAGTTACAATGGATACAACACTTTTTTTAAATATTGTATTACTGCGAATCGTAGGTATAATGAAAGAATTGCTAACATTTCAAAAAATAAAAGGTAATCTCTTGAATTCTCAACGGTTTTCGAGAAATAATCGTGGGTGGCACGAGAAACAAATATTTGACAAAAAGAGTTAGGTAAACATGATTTTTTTGAAAATTATCGATTTTCAATAACGTATAACTCGAAAACCGTTGGAAATTCGACAGATACGTATAGACACACTCTTATAGGAAATTTAGTTGGCGTTCGATTTCATTTAAAATCAATTTCTTGTAGAGTCTACCGTTTCCGAGATATAATCCAAAAATCCAAAAGGATTCCCCCCCCCCCCCCGCCTCCCTTAAGCTCCCTTGAAAATGACTTTTAATATGTTTACCTACTAACTGCTCCTAACAAAGTCCTGAAGTCAAAATTCTCGCATATTCAATGCACTCTACAGTCTACCCCTCTTTTGAGTATTCATTAACTGGACTATATTGGTGAAAAATTTTGGAATATTGACGGTCAAAGTTTTTGTCAAGGAAAGGCATTTAAGTAATCACTGGTATAGTCTGGTATATTGTGATTTTAAAAACATCACGGACCACGGTGGTAATATTTGAGCAAAGATTTGGGTTATAACCCTGAAAAGGGATGTGTGTATTTGTTTCTCGCACATTGGATATTTGCCAATATTTCGGCTAGATTCTTTATCGTTTTCAGTTATGCGACATGTAATATTAGATGAACTTCTCTTGGATAATGTCCAATTAACGTGTGGATCATATGGCTTTCCGTTAAACTTCGTTCCAGATAAGTAGTTTTGACAAACCAAACCAGTACAACACGTGTTTTACGTATGTTGCCTTTCTTGCTTGATAAATTTTAAGTGTACTAAATTGGTGTCGTATCTTGCATTGTGCTTCACTTGATCAAAACCGTTCCAAAAATGCTACTTTAACTTCCTCAAAATGGTGCCAGTTTCTCGCAAGCAGGTCGGTCAAAAAGAGTTTGCATTTCCTTATAAATAAATCTCCAGTTAAATTTAATTTATTCTCTTCGTTTATGTTGAGGTTCAACCAATATAGTTTTGTAAACTTCATTTTTCGTGACCCTTCGTTCACAGGCTGACCCTTTTTCTTAATTTAAAGGTAACTCCGCAAATTATAAGTACATTAAAGTTGGGTAGCCAAGCTCCGACGATTAATGGTAAGATAATCAAATGCCAACAGTTCCACAGTCTGGATTCTGGATTCTGGATTTCGATGGGAGGGTGGGAAATCCCCCACGCACCTAGGCCACTTATTCGGGCCCTTTGTGCTGCCTCCCTGATTAGAGTCGTTCGACCCCGCAGCGTCACTCAAGCCATCCCACACGTGAGATAAACCTGAGGATGCTGGACGGAGAAGCGGCTCTAATCTTAGCCATGTGCGGGCAGGATTCTCCCAACATGGATGGTCTTAATTTGACAAGTACGGGACATTCACACAGTATGTGTTGCGCCGTCTCGTCGTCTGTGTGGCATCCTCTACAGGATGGTGAGTCTACCAAGCCCATGCGGTGCATGTGCTTGTTAAGTTTACAGTGTCCAGAAAGTATGCCTACAAGTAGCCGCAGGTTTCCTCTGGATAGCCCTGTACAGAAGCGCGCCAGGCTACGAGATGGTCCTCTGAAGGCCTCCCTCGCGTGGGGGCAGTCTAACATCAACTTCCACCTGGCCCTGTGTTGGGCTTGGGTGTCTTGGGTTATTAAGTTGTTTGCAGTTGATGCTGTAAGTGGAAGAGCCGGCTCTGGACCATAAAACGGTTGTTTTGAAGCCAGTCGGGCTAACTTATCGGCTTTTTCATTGCCTATTATTTCAGCATGCCCTTTAACCCATACAAGCTCTAGGGTATTGCTGTTTGTTACTTGCTCTAGTACCTGGTGACACTCGGAAACCAGCCTAGAGGTAACTTTGTATTGATCTAGTACCTGCAGAGCAGCTCTGCTGTCACTGGAGATTCTGATGGTTTTATTCTTTATGCTGCGCATAAGAATAGTTTTTGCACTTATCGTTAGGCCTGCTAGTTCTGCCTGAAAGACAGTTGATATTTTGCCTAGTGGTTGGCTGATATGGAAGTTCAGTTCTTGGGAACCTGTGCCTGTTCCTTCCATTGTTTTAGATCCATCCGTGAAGATGGATATGTCTGGTTGGGATGCCACTTCCACATCAAGGAAGATGTGGTAGTCTTTCCCTAGTATGAATCGAGGGATGAGTGAGTCAGATCGTCCTTCTAGAATAGGTAGTCGCTTGACTGCCTCGCCCAGAATTCGAGAGTGACCCACCTCAGTGCCTTTCCTGTTGAACAACCCTTTATTTCTCAGACGCAAGGCTGCCAGTGTGGCCTGCTCTCTCACGTAGAGATCCAGTGGAGACAGACCCAGGATGGCTTCCATGACGGCTGTAGGGGTTGTTCGTATTGCGCCCGTGCACGCAAGGCACGCTAGTCTTTGCACATGGTTTAACAGTGCTTTGGTTGTGGATAGTCTGGTTCTAGGCCACCAGACAATTGCTCCATAACAGAACATGGGTCTTATCACGGCGGTGTACAACCACAGGATAGCCTTTGGGGATGGGCCCCAAAGTCTTCCGATTGCGCGACGACATTGCCAGAACGCCCTGTTTGTTTTCTCCGCTTTAAGCTGGACGTGCTTGCTCCAGTTCAGTTTATTGTCGAGTGTAATACCTAGATACTTCACTGACTCTGAAGACTGGAGGTATTTTCGGAAGAGTGGAGAAGCTCGACGGCTCTCTATCGTCCTCTTCCTTGTGAAGAGAACTACCTCCGTTTTTGTCGGGTTTATGGACAGGGAGTGTTCCTTACACCATTCTTCGGTCACTCTGAGAGCTGATTGCATCAGACTGTACAGAGTAGCCACAGTCATAAAATTGGTGAACACATGGACTAGGTAGAGTCTTCTCTCCTTGTGGGTTCCGGAAAAGTGGATAAAAATGCATATGACGCGTAAAATTGCGTATTACATTAAATTTTACAATTAATCGCACATTAACCCACTATACTTATTAAAACATGGGAGACTGGCTCTATAATATGTATAAAGTCGCATTGAGCCACTACAGTATTACGTCAGATGAACTGCAAATATATGGCAACAATTGTACTCCTTTTGATGGTAGTGATGAGAAACTGGAAGAACTTCGAAATATATAATGTATAATATACATATTCAAGGGAAAAAGAACAAAACTTTTTTGAGTATCTATGTTTGAAAATGTCGGAACAAATGAAATTTGTGGGAAAGCACTCAGAGAAAAATAGATAGCGCAAGGAGAATATCGTTAAGATGTCAAAGCTCGGGGTATGAAAGTGTTGGAAAATGTAGTGGAACTAAAGGAGCTAGTGTAAATGGATTTCTGACTGCCGCAATATCAGCTTAAAAAAAACGTCGTAGGAGCAGTAAATGATCGTCAGAGATCTAGACAAAAATTATAAATCGTGACTTTTTGCCGTTCTGATTCAGAAATGCGATTATTAATAAAATTTAGCTTGAAATCTGCTTATTACAGTTGATGTGCACGATCGTCTCATCTGCACTGAAAGTAATAATTGCAAGATCCGAGTCCTCTGAGCATTGTCTGCATATGCTTGTATAATATTAAAGCAGATATTAAAGTAAGAAACGTAAATGAGGACTCCCTTAGGAAATGAAGAAACTTCGTCACTTTTTATAGGAAAAAAATCTTTAAAAGCAGTAATTGAACTTAATTTAGATCCCGAAGCGTAGAAATAAAGTTGTAAGTGTAGTGCAGCAAGGTGAGATTCTCGTACATCAAAATGTTGCTATTTCGGCAACAAAATTCTAATGATACATTAAACTTATGAGGTGTACTTGTCTACACTATAAAACTCGGGAAGCGTTTTATTTTAAAGGTCGCGAAAGCGTTAAAAAGATCATTAACGGCAAACTCTAAACTCCTTCAAGTTATTACTTTTTTACAAATCTACGAACAAAATAAAGTGAAAAGCGAAAAAAATTTCCACGCAAAAAAAGATGAATAACCTATAAAATAATATAAAGTGGTTGTACTGCATTATAGCAGAATCGCAATGGGAGGGGTTGGCTCTATTCAATGCACGTACTTTCGTGTTTGAAAAAGTGTACATCAAAAATTCCTTTAGAATGAAGAGTAATTTATATTTTGAGCAACTTCCTCATATACCGAAGTTATAAGTAAGTTGTAAATTTTTTCCTATTTTTCTTTATTATTAACTTGGCTCCCAGGTTTCAAAGTTAATCTACAGTTAATAGAATCCTAAATGAAAAGACCAAAGCTGTTTACTTCAACCGGATATTTGACTCGTTTAATCAAACCTAAAAAGTATCAATCAACTCAACTGGAGATAGTGATTTTTCTCTTTTTCCCTCTCACGACGTTTGTTACGCTCACATATCAGGTTAATAAAAATACGGTTAGAATAATAGAGCTGTTTTCTTTATTTGACGGTCAGAACAAAGATATGATGTGATTGGAACATTTTATTTGGCTGTAAAAATCCAAAATAGTTTATACGTTTTACAGAAGATGGATTTTTCAGTAATAAAAGTACTGAAATGGCTGATGTCGTAACAGCTCGTATTTATGAACTAATAATTATGATAGTGATGGAAAAATAAGGATTATGTTTAGTGGTTGAAAATATAGGAAATATATCTTACTGCTTTTATCGCTGCCGCCTTAGTCGGGTAGTTGAAACTTTCATTGCGTTAATATTGCCTCCTTTGTACTCCTTGCTATTCACAAATTCAAAAGCTCTCACGTTCAGTAGTAAGTATTTGATTTGGTTGTGCTATTCCATATTTCGGTGTTGAGACGCAGCGCAGTACTCTGGTAAAAGCTACAAGAGAGTACTATTTTTATATTTATTTGCATTCGTAACTATAAGCTATTTGGAACGTGAGTAATCATAAAAAATGTAGGTAATCGAAAATTTCAAAACCGCCCCGCATATAACGATTACATTACATTAAAGTACATAAGTCTTCATACTTTACGGTTAAAACATTCAACAAATGTAACCAGTTCATTCTTTTATTTTTCTTATTCTTCGATTACCTACGTAAAAAAAGTCTTTTGCTACGTGCAGTGTACGTGGTATTCTTCACAGGATTAAGTGGTAGAGCAGACCACAGCATTTCTGTGGTACTGAACTTCGCACTGTTTATAAAATTTTCGAGGTATCCTATTTTTTATTTCCTTAGTTTACTTTGTTTTGCCAACTCAAGAAGGTTTTCTAATAATAATAATTTTTTGTAATTTGTGGTAAGTATTCCGCGAATATATTTGGATGGTGAGATTGGTTTCGCCTTTAGATAACCTTTCATTGAATGTCTAACGAAGTTTCGTAAGGTGGTCTCGCTGCATGGTCGTTTGATCCTGGTAGATCCGTACGCCGCTTGTACGAAGACGATTTCGGAAAAAAATCGTTACGATTGTTAAAACTGGTTTACCTGGTTGTTTCTTGCCGATACGTAGTACCCGCAGATTAGGGTCCATTTCCCCGGCATCCCCCACGCCGAATTTCGAAATGAAAATTTGAACACGAATGGTGCTCGTTTTGTGCCGTTAAAATTTCGTGTTATACTCTTTCCCTCCTCAAAAGATATTAAGCGAAGCAGTGGAAATGGCAGCCTCCCCCCACAATAGATTTTATGAACGAAACTTATGTCAATCAATTGGACTTTGATAATGCTCCATTGGGCACAAATTTCCATCAGTGCTCTCCCCCTTCAGTAGATATTACGGAAACTTACGGGTCGAGTTGTCAAAATGGGAGCCTTCTCTATTTGGAATTTGGGATTTAAACGGGTCTCAATATTTTATTTATATTTTGTAGCTACGCATTTATGCTGCATACTTTGATACTGCTATTCCTGCCGTTCCCTAAGACTCTTTAAGTTTCAATGAGATTCATTTTGCATAAAGTTTTATCTTTGAGAATTCAAGTACTTAACATGAGTAACCTTAATTCCTCGAAAACTGTAACTTCCTCGGATCATCCTGAAATCTTGATTAAAATGTCTCTCAACTATCTCTTAAGCCCTGTTATAAGTTTAAATGGAATCCTTAGAGTGTGGGAGCCTGAAGACGGCTTTTAACTTACGGACACCTAGTGCAACATCAGGGGACATATGCTCGAAAAAATCGTCAAATATGCAGTCTTCCTCGAGTCTTCTCAAATGGGGTTCAAACTTCCCTCAAACTGAAGCGGAAGATAAACAAAAAAGAACTTTTGAAATAGACCGAAATCAAAACATGAGGCGCATGGCTAACGAATCTGTATTCAATTGTTTTTGCAAATCTGAGTGAGCTACTCCTAGTCTTCTTAAAACTGTTTTTCTTTATTCAAAAGTATAATACTTCACCTCGTTGCACAAATAAATTGCATAAAAATTGAATCAAATTATTTAAAAGCTGAATCTTCTCGGATCAAAGCGTTTCGTAAGAGCCCCTTGTATGTTTCTGTAAGTTAAAGTGAAACAGTTTAAGTGTTCGATTTTCCGTAAATTTTAAACCTACAGAATCCAGATTCCTTGTGAAGGAGTAGGTCTATACGCACAACAAAATCCTCAAAAATTCAGTCTTTCTCGATTTTTTTCAAACTGTTCCTTTAGAACTTCTTAGGCATCTCTGTGAGTTTTAGCAAAATACCTTAAATATTCGATTTTTCTCAAATTTTTTACTTAGAAGATTTAGGTTGTCCGCTTGACCAGCACTAATCCCATCCAGCTTATTTACCAAAAATTTCCTCCAAATTGAGTCTATCCCCGGATCATCCTTAAATTTGGTGTAAGTACTCTTTAAACTCTGTATATGGGTCATTCTTAAAAGAAGGGACAAATAGGAAACTAGAAAATATATTTTTATAAAGTAAGATAATGATAGTTTTTCAAAACCAAATTGGTGACTTATTAATATCTTTGGATGGTATTACTATCAGCCAAGCTTAATACTTTTTTACTTTCGAGATATGTGGGTTTTTTCAAAATTGCCAACTTCGGAGTTGACGATGAATACCTCGGAGATGACTATAGATGGTTAAATGATTCTTAAGTAGTAACATTGTGAAATATTGCGGAAAATAATTAAATAGTTTATGATATAATTTGGTACTGTTTGTTACGAGAAGGTTTCAAGATGTAGATTATTGATTGATTTGGTCTATCAATATAGGAACATCAAAATTGATTAATCTACTTCGGAGTTGATCCTATTTAATTAGCCTTCGTGAATAAATAAAGGAAAAACCATAATTTTCGCAAACATTTATTATTAATAATTTTTATTAAAGAAACTGGTAACTCATCACTTATAAAAACAAAAAATAATGAAAAGAGGACAAACGTCATTCTCAACGAAATACTTAGAACAATCTATTTTTATATTTATCAAAATCAATTTTAAAAAAATAATGATGTCTTTTGTTAATTGTGGGTGGTGGTAATATTATCTCGATATCTTCTTTCCCAATTTCACTTGTGTCTTCTGCTACTGGAAACACAAAGTAATCAGGATTACCTGTTTGCCTTCTTAGAAACTGTACTACAATATTATCACCGTTAAAAATTTTGACCAGCCCGACGTAGTACTTTTTAGTTTTCTTTAACTCAAATTTAACCAATAAATATGTATTTATTGTAAGTGGTAACTTTAAATTTTCTTCATCCGAATCCGAATAAACATCCGAATACCTGATACGAGAATCTTAAATAATCTGAATTAAGAAAAATACAACTCTAAATGTAAAAATATGATCTATTCCAATAACACAGTTAACATGTTTAAAGAAGCAAAGAATATACAAAAAGGATACCGTTAATTTTTCTATCTTCGTAAATATTGCTTGGGGACCCTAGATTACATTCATCTTCTTGGTTAGAAACATGGAAGGATTCTGGGTCCAGTTGCAAAGGTATTTTATATTCACCGATATGGTAGTGGTCACAGTTTTTATTAGTTGTACATTCATTGCACGTTAGTCGGCGAATTTGTAAAATATGCGGCTTCTCTTGAGACCATGTAACTTGATGCGCTTGAAGAGTTCCTTTAAATGGCTGTATATTGGATGGTAGTGATAAATTATTATCAATCTGCTCTTGAGAAACTTTAATTAAGGAGATATTTTTTACCATACCCTTTATCAATTCCAAAAATTTATCGATGTTCTCAATATCTTGTCCCATAGCCACCAAGCGGTCCGCTATTCTTTTTATTACGCCCCCAACACCATCAGGGGCGCCTTTTCCATGTCCACGCTCAGTATAATTCCATGTTATGGATCTTAAGTTTTGAAAATTGTTCTTGATTCGTGAGCCAATGATATAAAACATTTTGCAGTTACGATACTGAGTCGAGGGACCATCACTTACAAAATGCAGAATTGACAGGTTTGGGACTCTTAAAGAAATTACATCGAATACTGGTTGTAAATGAACTAGAATTGCCACGGGATCGTGTCTTAAGGATTCCGATACAGTACACAAAGATTCAGATACAATAATTCCATCCTCTTTATTCTGATAATAAAACACTACAGTATGCAGGCTCAACTGCTGACGCGAGCCACCAAAATGCATTGACTGAATTTCGTTTGCATATTTGCAAGCAAAATTTTCAGAAAAGTCAACATGAATTACTGCAGAATTGTCTGTAATATATTTTTTTATGTAATCAATTGCTTTGTATTGATGGTTTCTGTTACTAATATGCTTAAATAAATTTGGTATCTGTTTATTTAATTCATCTACTATGTTTCGTTTTGTACACTGAATTTGTTCTTTAATAGTTTTTTTGCATCGCTTAATGTATCCCTTTATATTAACATCTACCGTCTTTGACACCCACTTCTCATAGAAAGACACATCATCTGGATTATAAGCCGTTATTTCCAATTCTTTTTTGTTGCACTTATTACACAAACGGCTTAAACATTTCTCTAACATATCTTCAGGGCAACACATAGATTTACACACTTTGTCTAAGCAATTTTCATTAATGATATTTAGTATTTTTAATCTTCGTATCAACAGTTCACCATTTTCGCATACTGTACAAAGGCACGTATCACGCCGATTAACATTGGGATGGACAATCCAAAATGGTTTCAATTTGCAAAATGTCGAGTAGCTTAAAAAAATCGCATTCTCTTTACGAAAGTCATCATATAGTTGTATTAGTGTTTTATTTAAAAGTCTTTTTTGTTTTATTAATTTATGTCTTGTAACTGTGTCTTTTTTTCCTGGACATAATTTGCTGTTAATATCTTTTTCTAGGAAGTCCTGTACCCTTAATCTAAGTGCCTGTATGTTCTTCAAGGCTGTTGTTTTGTTGTATCTTCTTGATCTTTTCACTTTATAACTCATGAAATTTAGTTCACCCATACATTTATATTTCTTCAAAATTTTTCCTGTTAAAACGTCTCGAAAATATTTCTGGGTTGATTTTTTTTTCGGTAGGTTTGAATAATTAGTGGAAATTTGTGAAACCAATGCTTCGTGGAATAAAAGCTTCTTCTTGACTTCTGCTGATACAACATGACCCTTTAGTAATGTATTGACTTTGGTCATTGGACTGTTCCGTTTTATTTTGTTTTTTAACCTGAAATATCTATTCTTATACTTTCTTGCTTTAGCCTCAGCCTTCATCAAGTGTGATTTCAATTTCTGGTTATCCCTGTGTACCTTAGCCCTATTTTTTTTTACTATTTTTCGACCAACCCGTGACTGACGACTTGGTAAGACTACGACTTGCAATTGACTAGGACCAGGTTCTGGTGTGGACGGTGGAGTGTTTTCATTTATGTACTGATCTATAGATCTTTGTTTTTCTTTCTGCTTTTCTCTATACCTTTTTGAGCTATTCCTCCATATTTTTTTCTTAATACGTTGTTGCCGGGGTGTCAGTTGCTTTATTGTTTTTATTTTATTTTGGCTCTTACGGCGATGGTACCTTTCGCGTTCTTTTTGTTTTTCGCGCTCGTAAGCGTCGGGGTTATTTTTGAGCTTTTCTCGCCTTAATCTTTGGAGTTCCGTTTTTCTCCATTTTAGTTCATCAACAGATTTTTTAGTTTTTGCCATCTACCGATAGAACGAATATAATTTTAAATAAAATGTAAAAAACTAGCATTAATCGTCAACTCCGTAGGCCATCCATCAACTCCGAAGCAAAAAAAACTTCGGAGTTGACGACTTCGGAGTTGATGATTTAACAGTTATTTTACAAAATATCGATGGCATAACCTCACAATGTACAGCTTTAGTCATGTTCTTAATATTACTACCATAAATTTGGGATTTACAAAACCCTTGTTCATAAAAGTATATTTTAGGCAATTATGCAAAGAACTACGGAGTTGATTTTCATAAAGGTACTCACCTAGATTTACACTTTTCAACTAAAAAAACACAATATATAAATAATGCGTCTTCAAACTTAACTTTTTTTTATGTAAACAAAATGGAACTGAAAGATCAGTCCACCTTTGAGAGTGACTTTATTGCCATCTAACGTCGAATTTCTTAATTTAAATTCGCTGCTTCGGAGTTGAGTAACAACTTGGACTCACGACTAGTGTGTAATATAGAGTGTGAGATCGGATATTTTTTCTTGATTTTTTGTTATATTACGATATGTGAAATGTTTTTTATCTAGTATATCAAAAAAGAAGCAATCACAGTTAACAAAAATTACTTTATTTAACGATACACATTTTAATATGCGTGTGGTTTCAGCTTCGGAGCATGACAATTTTGATTTTAATTGTGAAAAATAAAGTGAAAAGAAATACCGAATTGCATTTTTATGTTAGCAACACCTTAACGCCCTTAAGGAGTTTCTGTTTATGTTTAAGAAAAATGGTTTGTTGGTGTCCTTAAAAAGATATTATTGGGTTTCAGTAATTATCCCTTCTTTTAAGAATGACCCTTAACTCTTAGGGCCGATTGTACATTCACGGTTTAAGGGCAGCTCAAGATGTGAACCGAGTTCTGGAGATTTCAGTGTTGTACAATTTTGCTGAGCTAAGTTTAAGTTTGGCTAATATTACTTAAGCGGCCGAATTTGGCGGTTTAAACCAAGTTCAATTAATATTCTAACCTAAATTTGTTATTTGTGACACCAACTTGATGATTATTTAAAATTAGTACTTACTGATCATGAAGACTTTACCGCACTTAAACGGAAGTGCAAATTTGTACTCGGTTCAGGAAAGCTTTGGCTTAAACCGCAAATGTACAATCGGCCCTTAGAGTTTAAGTAAGATATCCTGAAGATTCGATTTTTCTCAAATTTTTTCCTTTAGGCTCCCTTTAGTTACACCTCTGTAGTAGAGGGAGGTTCGTATCGAGGAAAAAAGGTGCAGTCGACTGTATCGTATTGTATTGTGGCACGACTTAACCCTTCAGAAGCTTTTTTCTTTCTTTCTGGAATACAAGCAGAACAGTGTAAATACACAGGAGTGAAAACGAGGGAAAGGATAAGAGGGATATTGAGTAAAGTATGGAAAGGGGAGGGATTTCCGGAAGAGTGGAAGGAAGCAAGGGTAATCCCGATATACAAGGGAGGGGAAAATGTGAAAAACTAGTATTACTAATGCGGGATACTAGGTGTAGGTATGCTGAGGTGTTAAAGAAGGAAATAGAGAAAAGGGGTTTAGTGAAGGACTGGCAGGCGGCATTCAGGAAGGAAAAGCGGACGGTGGATAACATTTATGTGTTGAAACAAGTGGTGAACAAAGTGATGGAAAGGAAAGGGGGGAAAGTGTTTGGGTTGTTTTTGGACTTAAAGGCAGCCTTCGATAATGTTAATAGGAAGAATATGTGGGAGATAGCACAAAATGAGCACAAAATTATGGTATTGCTGCATTTTGATTTTGGTGATGGTGTACCTCCAACTTCACGGACCTGAGATAATGAGGAAATATAGGGTAGGAGAAGATCTGCTGAGGGTGGTAGAAGAGCTGTATGAGGAGACAAAGTGCGTGACGATGGTGCGGGAAGACAAAAGAGAACGGTTTTGGACGGAGAAAGGATTGAGACAGGGATGCCCGTTGAACCCGAGTCTTTTCTCACTATACATTGTGGATTTAGAGGAGGAGTTGCGGAGATATCAAAAGAGAGGGTTGGTGACAGGGAGGATAAAAGTGTGGGTGTTGGCATATGCGGACGACGTGGTAGTGACGGCGGACAGTGAGGAAGAGATGAGGGAATTAATTGGAGTGATGAAGGGATATTTAGATTTAGAGAGGAAGGGGTTGAGCGCGAATATTAAAAAGGCAAAGGTGATGGTATTACAAAAGAGAAGAGGGAGGAGTGTAAAGAAAAAGTGTCGGTGGGAGGAAGAGGTGATAGAAAGTGCGGATGAGTGGAAATATCTAGAATGTATTTTGCGGTACGATAACAAGGATGTGGCGCACATCAGGGAATTAACAAATAAGGGAAATAGACTAGTGAGGAAAGTGTGGGGAGTGGGGGAAAGAGTATTTGGGAAGAATGTGGAGAAGAGAAGATGAATTTTTGACAAGTTGGTAAAGAGTGTGATGGGGTACGGAGCGGAGATATGGGGATGGAAGGAGTGGGAGAAAATATAAAAAATACAGGAAAAGTACTGGAGATGGACGCTGGGGTTGGATAGAGAGACGCCAGGGTATATCGTGGGGGAGGAGACGAAAGCGGAAAAAATAAGGATCCAGGCAGGAAGGAAAAAGGTGTAATATGAGGAGGAGATCAAGAAAAGGGAGGAAATTATTGGGGTAAATGAGTGAATGAGAGAAAAGAACGGATAAGGTATGGGCAAGAGGTTGTTTCATAAGAGAGTGGGATATGCGAGGGAGGAGATAGAAAGGAGAAGAGAGGAAGGAAGGGATTTAATAGGGGAATTAGCAACAAGAGATAAAGACATCCAAGGCCAGAAAAGGAGAGCGAGGATAGCAGAGGAAAGATATAATGAGGAATATATGGAGATAATGGTGGAAGGCAAGGCCGATTATACATATGTATATTGGGTCACAGATATCTCGCAGAAAAATTAGGTTTTGTTTTAAATTTCGAAAAAATAATTTTATACTTAAAAGTGAAACCTAATTTTTAACATAACCAGTACACTCTGAAGGAATTATTGTCCACGTCGAAATTTTGGATAACAGTGAATGTAATACTTACTGAAAAGTAAATATCAATAGAAACTAATCATCGTTTACAATCTTCCGGATTAAACAGATTCAATGAATTATCCTTTCTAAGTGATAGAGAAAAAAGAAAAAAACAACGGTTTCTCAATGATGACCGTAATTAATTGATTGGAACTCAAATAAAAAAGTCATAATTGTTAAAGTATCTACTCCAATTCAAATTTATAGCTGTAAAAAGAACGCGTTTAAAAGAATAATGTCGTAAATGTCTCGTAATTTCTGCAATGGAAGCTCGTCGAATTTAAATTGCCCCAATTTACTCGATTGCATTCGGATGTTATTTTTTCGCAATTTTTGCTTAGTAGGTAATCTTTTGAGATAAAACACACATTTTTGAAAGTTATAATTGACCTTCGTTAATTTTCGAATTTCCAAGTCCTAGTTAGGGTTGTGTACGGCACGTATGCTAGATAACAATTACGACAACCAATTGGGAAATCGAGTACGGTCAGATTACATTGTCTAAAACTGATGTAGGTATTTAATATAAATCGACTCCGAAACCACAATATGTTCTACGTTTATGTAAATGAACCAAGATCTCGACCATTGTAATTATAGCCGTAATGTTGCAATTATTTTAAGGTTATAAGAGGTGATGAGATCGCTGTCGGTTATCTTAAAGACCGAACGGTCCACATACACAGAGGCAAAGTTCTATGAGTAGAATAGGTTTTGAAGAGGTTCGTAAGGATCAAGACATTGCATAGAAATAGTCCCTTGATTCTATAAAAGATTTCACGAAATCGAACAGTATAAAACGGGTCCAGCCAACTGGAGTGCACCTTTTATAATAAGAACGCTTAAATTATCCCCCGTTTTGGGTACACTTCACTCAATAGCAATATAAAACAATTTTATTTATTTTACATATGAATATCGCATAAGCATAAAATATCAGGTTTAATATAACTATAAGTTAGAAGGAGGTCAAGCAAGTGATATTTCCACTAGTTGACTTTCAGGCTTCATTTAAATTTATAGGAAAACGATTGTAGGAAAGGGGTGAGTTATATTTTATACATATCTACACGTTTATAGATACCTAATCCTTCCGAAACATTAACGCTTTACACTTAAGCTCAGGTTTAATGGTAATTTCATAAGTTCAAAACTGCTGTACGGTATAATGATCAATAATTATAGAATTAACCATAAGTTTGCGGAATTACCAATACATTTTTAAGTGTTATAAGGATCGTTGCATCTCGATTTAAAGTTGAGTTAAACGTACTTTTCAATTCAGTGTTTCCTACTTATTACCTACTCGTACATTTTCTGGGTTTCAGTATTCACAAATTTGATAATTCTAATGTTATGTATAACAAACGTAAGTGTACAATTTTATGAACTTTCATCTTTTAATGGAAAGGGCAAATCTGTGTGTCAATTGCAAAAACTAGTCAGGAGAACATTTTGTAGGCTTGTTTTAGATTAAATTACGTCAACCCTCCAGTCGAGATAGAAACAACCCCTAAAATTTAAGTAGTAAGAAAAGGGAGAGTGAGTGTCTCTTGTTTTAAAGATCGTTCAATGACTTTTTGAAAAATACCACATACACTTGAAGCAAAAACCTAGGTAGGTACTTATCAAGGGTTCTGAAATTGAATATAATAAATTAATAGAAAGCAACCATCTGATATGTTGTTGAACTATTCTTTGTCATTCCCGAGACTTTGCCTTTATTAAATTATTTTCAACATAGTACTGTTGAAAAGAACCGAAATTATATCTACTTATTTATGAGAAATATGAAGAAGCGCAAGAAAGACGGGAGAATGTTTAACCTTTAAGTAGCAGTTTTTCAAATACATTTTTGTGCAAAATTTCCCTTCACGTAGAGCTTACGATAACGGAATTCCGGGATTTCGAATACCACGATCGCGGGACAAAATTGATGCAGTATTTAAAACCGGTATTCATACGTAAATACCGGTATTTCGGTATTAATTTTATTTTATTTTAGTAGAAAATATTTTGGATTAATGATATTTATTTATAGTGCAAAATATTGCATCTATACAGGGCGGTCAAATCCGAAAACTTCTTGTGTTCGGAGAAATTACTACGTCAATTGAGAAAATTTCTATAAACGGTAACTTGATTTTTCAAATGGCACTGCCAATTTTTCTTTATTATGTTTTAATTTTTGAACTATGAATTTATAAAATTATAATTGCGAGTTTATTATTTCCAATTTCAATATCTGACATTTGAAAATCATAGTGTATGCCACAAAGATCCTTTACAGATTTACGAAATCCGTCTTGTCAAAAACAAGAAAATAACTATGGGTAAAATATTTCACTCACACGAAATGAAAATTCTTTGATGACGATTTTGGCAAAAGGATTGAATTTTGTGAAACACCCAATGGCTGATTTTATAAACGCAAATTAAAATTATTTTCACAATATTTGCCTTAGAGATGAGTGTATTTCATTTTAATGGACGTATTAACAAACAAATTAGCCGATACTGGAGCGATGAGAATCGCCAACATTGTAAGGTAAGTATCCAATGAAAGTGAATGTTTGGGCAGCTAAAATGGCGAGCTGTACTTAAATACGTTTAAAGAAATAACATCCCTGTAATGACCTGAAAAACAACTAATGTTGGAAAATGAAAGTGATGCGGTTGGTAATGTGATTTTGCACACTAAATGGTAGATTTCCTGGTCAAAAAGAAGCCACCACGTTAAGCCTCTAAACTTCTTCCGGGGGGGGGGGGGGGGGGGGGGTTAAATTTATTGTGTACAAAACACATTCAGGATATGAAAAATTTGATGGGAAGAATAATAACATCGCGTAAAGAAATTCAACATTTTATGTTTATAAAATAATGGGCGATATTTCGAAAATTTATAAAATAAACTACTTCTTTTATTAATTATTTATGTTTTATTCCAGAAATTTCCCGGTTTTTGCTTACTTTCTCCAAAAGTACCGTAAAACAGGTCAAATGTGTAATATTTGAAGAGATAGTCAAACAACTTTCAAAATAAGGTAAGCCGACACGTTTCGAAATATAGTTAGTCATTTGGAGGTAGGAAAAGTGTACTAGTTGAGGGTATACTTTCATGTTTATGTCACAGAGCATATTCCAACACCAAAAAATCATCGATTTACATAGGGGTGGTTGTAAATTAAGTAATGATACTGATTTTTTCAATTTTTATTCGAATAGAATTACAATTCAATATTGTTTCCCTCAAAATAACTTCCCTGAGAAGCCACGCGCCGCTGTAGACGATTCTTCCAATCCTCATAGCAGTGCTAGAACTCGGATACTGGTCGGTTACAGCCGTTTGAACGTTTTCGAGTGTCCCAAAATGAATTCCCTTGAGGTGATTTTTTAATCTCGGAAAGAGGAAAAAGTCACAAGGACTCAAGTCAGGCGAATAAGGAGGCTGAGGAGCCACAGGAACGTTTTACTGACCAAAGACTCGTTTATTGACATTACAGTGCAACAACCAGTTGTTCTTGATATTTGGTCTCACACGAATGACCCTTATTCGAAGTTTTTCAAGAACCTCTCGGTAAAAGTGTTGATTGACCATTTGGCCTTGAAGCACAAACTCTTTGTGGACGATTCCCTCGCTATCGAAAAAACCAATCAGCATGCATTTGACCTTCGACTTGCTCATCCTTGCTTTTCTGGGCCTTGGAGTGGTTGAAATGAGCCACTCCATGCTCTGCTGCTTGGCTTCCGTATCGTACGCAAACACCCAAGACTCGTCACCAGTAATGACACGTTCCAGAAAATGGGGATCATTTTCAATCTATTCCAAAAAACAAGACACATTTCTGGTTTTGCGTAAGGTTTTTTGGAACCATTTTTGCGCAGATTTTTTTCTTCCCCAATTCATTGGTGACATTCTGATGAACGGTGGTGTGAGTCAAATTCAATTTTTCCTTAACTGTCAACCGACGGTCTGAACGCACAACATCCCGGATTCTATCATCGTAGCAGTGATCGACAACGCCAGTTATCACTTCCGTTTACAAAAAAAAATTGTGCACTACTCGTTTAAACATCCGATATTATTAATTTCTTAATTACTCAGGACATATACGTACTTTGAAGAAAATTACACAGTGAAACAACTACTATATCTCAAAATTTTCTGATAGATTATACAGGGTGACCCAGGGCTGTGTGATCGGTCCATAACTTTTTTGCTATTCAAGATATCGACATGCGGTTTTCACCGCCAAGTAAGCACACTTATACTGCACATTATAAAAATATTTTGATTATATACAGAATGTTCCTATACAGGGTGGTAAACCAAAGTTATGTTTTTTAAATGGGACACCCTGTATATTTGTACATTATTAGTTTTTACATGAAAAAATAATGGCACTTTGTATAGGTCATTATGGGTCTAGCTCTCTCAGTTTCGCGTTATTCAACGTTCTATTCGAAAAAAGGCTCATATTTGATGAATCACTGCCCAGTAGGCCATGGATGTTTATCGAAAAACTTGCCACAGAAAATTTTAGAATAACTTGGAATTTTAATAAATAGTCGACTTTTGGTCCATGTATGCACACACTATACAGGGTGCGCTGAAACGCAAAAAGTCGAATAACTCTTTTTTTATAAATGGAACACCCTGTATTTCTGTTCAGGAGTCGATTAAGTTTTTTATAAGCTTTCCACAGATATGAAATTTGTATGGTCAATTCTGAATAGTTACTGAGGTTTTTCGGAAAAATTATTGTAATTATGAAGTTGTTGATTTTTGCAAGTAGGCTGCTGTTAGCGAATATCGCAAGTGATATGACAGTTAATTTAGGTTTCTTGCAAGACGAGTAAAACATACACTTGAGTTTCTTCATCAATCCTCCCTCCCAATATCTCCTTTCCATATTTAATGCTGCCAGATTCTTCAAATCGGTTTCTAAGTTTTGAAAAGAAATGACTCGGGGTACTCTCGCATCGGGAGATTTTTGATGGTATATTCTACTGGCAAACAAAACATATCGATCGGCTTCACCAATACAGTCACAAGGGCGCCGCCAAGGGGGGCCATCGCCCCCCTGGGAAAAAGAAAAAAGGCAAGTTATTAAAAATAAAAATAAATTTTTTGCGAAATTTTGAAAAAACGCCAGAGCCACGAACTCCCAATAGTGCTTGCCCCCACCCCCCTGGGAAAATTTTCTGGCGACGCCCTTGTACAGTAATCCATATTGATTAATTCATTTTAGTGTCGAGCAAAAATGTGCAACAGTAACAATGTAGATTATCACACTAGCATCTAAATTAACTGTCATATCACTTGCGATATTCACTAACAGCAGCCTACTTGCAAAAATCAACAACTTCATAATTACAATAATTTTTCCGAAAAACCTCAGTAACTATTCAGAATTGACCATACAAATTTCATATCTGTGGAAAGCTTATAAAAAACTTAATCGACTCCTGAACAGAAATACAGGGTGTTCCATTTATAAAAAAAGAGTTATTCGACTTTTTGCGTTTCAGCGCACCATGTATAGTGTGTGCATACATGGACCAAAAGTCGACTATTTATTAAAATTCTAAGTTATTTTAAAATTTTCTGTGGCAAGTTTTTCGAAAAACATTCATGGCCTACTGGGCAGTGATCCATCAAATATGAGCCTTTTTTCGAACAAAACGTTGAATAACGCCGAAACGGAGAGAGCTAGACCCATAATGACCTATACAAAGTGCCATTATTTTTTCATGTAAAAACTAATAATGTACAAATATACAGGGTGCCCCATTTAAAAAAACATAACTTTGGTTTACCACCCTGTATAGAAACATTCTGTATATAATCAAAATATTTTTATAATGTGCAGTATAAGTGTGCTTACTTGGCGGTGAAAACCGCATGTCGATATCTTGAATAGCAAAAAAGTTATGGACCGATCACACAGCCCTGGGTCACCCTGTATAGTTGAGAACTTAGCAAAAGATTCTCCGGCCATGAAGTACTGAGATAGCCACCATATTATTGTGTCTTCAATCAAATTGAATTAATTTGGAGCCAGTTGAAAGGAAACATTAAAAAAATAATATAAATCCACGCCATAGTACCGATTTTGTAATTGAACTTTTAAAAAATGAAATAAAGTGCATCCAAATCTCAAATTTGCTTATATAAAGTGTGTCCACGCTAGAGGGGTAGAGAAATAAATGCTCACCATTTAAAACCAGATAAGGATACTGCTGTTATTTTCATATGACAGGAAAGTGAAACCCTCCGAGATTATGCGACACTGTTTTCAGACAGTTGCATGGTCATGCGCATGCGCGTCAATAACTTTGTTTTTAAAGTGTGGATGGACGAGGAACTCAGTCATTGGACGATTCTTCTTCATAGAGGCTACAGTGACAGAACATGTTACAGAACTTTGTTATTGGCCACCTTCCCCCACGATAGATTTTCCAGCAAGATGGGGCACCGCCACATTATCATCGACAGGTGCGTGACTTCTTGAATGCAAATTTTTGCCTGGCTACCCAGGTCCCCCGATTTGACCCCTTTGGATTTTTTTCTGGGAATTTGTGAAGAATGTTGTTTACCAAGGAGACAGACCAAGAACTTTGAAGCTACTGAGGGGCGCCTTCACAAATGCAGCAGCGCTTGTGACTCCACAGAACACTTGGAGGGAAGTTGAATACCGTTTAGATGTTCGCAGAGACACCCAAGGTTGCATTGTCGAGTTGCATTGACCATAATGACCATCCTCCGAAACTCGGTGAGTTTTTATTTCAAGTTATGTAAAAGTTTATGTTACCAATCTATTATGCACATTTGAAATTCGATTCCTCTACGTGGACACCCTGTATAAGTATGTTAGTTTTCATACCATCGAGAATACTTATATAGAAATTTATATCTACAGTTAATAATTACATAGGTATTATGAAAGGTTACTTTAAACGTTATACATGGGGTACGCATGAAACTGTATTTCCTATTGAAATCACCTACGTAACGAAATTTACATTACAATTAGAAACTGATGTTTTTGATGGAACACCAGTACCTACTTTTAAAATTATACCCCAAAAGGCGACAAAGTAACTAGTTCCCATAGACTCGTCAGTATTAAATCCAATTAAACTGGAATGAATGTATTTTAGAATCTCGAACGCACAGGAATATCTTGGCGTTGATTGGACGATACAAAGAAAGTATTGCGATGCCAACACATAAATCCAGTACATGCTCAGCAGAGTTACAGTATTTTGTTAGAGAAACAATCCCATAAGAATAATTGTTGTAATCCTTTAAGTAAATTCATTTATTTTAATATTTGCGTTGCACACCGACATTGTTAATGAAGATGAGGAATTGTCTAGCGTCATTTCTCTTAAATTAGTCTACACACGTATGTAGGGCAAACACTATCAAAACCCACCCTAAACAAACATTAATTAATTTCATTAATTTACAAGTTAACTAGATAACTTAATGTAGGTTGGTAACATTTTTAAGATGACACCTTGCTTGAATATATAAAACATTTTATCCTTTTGTAGTCCTTGTTTGTAAGGGTATGTTTATGTTGCATAATTACACGCTGTTTAAACGAGAACGGTCAATTAATTTAATCAGATTGAAGCACGCTATTTTTTTCAAAGGAAAAGTTTCGTACGGTTCATCTTAGTTTAGTGTCGTAATACAGAGAACATGAAAAAGGACGGTAACGGAAAACATTGTTTGCAATTACATTTATTAATGCTGGATAAGGTAATTTGCGTTTAATAGTCGTTAGTACGATATTGAATCGACTACAACCTGCACTAAAACCAATTAGATTGTTACTCTTGGAAAGTAAACGGTGGCGGTATAAAACCATTACACTTAATTCTACATAACAATAAATTTCAGTTAATTGTAAAACTAAACTCTATATCTGTGTTTCAGGTAATATCTAGCGTGTTATGGAAATTAACAAATTGTTATTTAGTTTTAATAGGTAAGACATTTCTATTTTGTGCTTTCTAACTACCACTAAAACATGGATGTTAATAGTAGAGTCTCCCAACAAAAACGTTAATGTTGGAAAAGTACAAATTATGTAACTATCATAAAATACGTAAACCTTACGGTCTCCATGTAATAAATATACACTACATGCGAATACAATAATCTGCGTTAATGTTCTGTTAAACTTTTTTGTACCTTAGCGGAATGGAAGTAGAACAGGTACCTAGGTAGGTAATACCCCTTAGTAATGCTTTTTTTCTAGTTAGACGTAATGAAGTGTAGTAGGTAATAAAAAATAGTAACGAAATCAAATTATATTTTAATCTACAATCGTAAAAACTTTTAAAGCTCCATAAAACGTAGTCGTAATCAAGTAAGTAAATTAAAACTGAAATAATTTAAATTCGGTTGAATTTTAATGCAAGTACCTAACATTAAACGACGACAAATAAGGTAGTTTTAATCCTTTAAGATCCCACCAACAAACGTAAAAGTAATCGTTTACTGATCATTTCCCTTTGTGTATGTAGTAATGACTGCATATTCTTAAGGATTATTACCGGACGTAATTTTGCATGTTTTAAAGGAGAATTTTTAAAACTGTAATACTTATGGTCCCTTTTGTACAACCTCTATTATTATTCTTTATATATAATTATGGCATGTTTTAGGCACCACTAAAGGCGCTATTTACAGATCATTATGGAACGCGCTAACTTCTGGCTATCTCATTAAATCTAACCTTTTTCCCCTATGTTATTTTCCATAAGAATGTTTTATAGATTCTGAGAAAACAAATCTCAAACACACTCACCATGGGATTGAAGTCTGACCTTTTGGGGTCATTTTCACATTTCACTCATAATTTTCCATCCAGTGGTTCCAGAGTAATCTTTCAAGTCTTTAAGAGTGATGAATTGAAGTTATTAAAGTTTAGACTTAACATTTGGATTCTGGATTATAGATTATGAAGGGTGGACGTAGTCCACGCGTACATAGGCCTCAATTTCGGGCCTTCTGTACTACCTCCCTGACTAGAGTCGCACGATCCCGCAACGTCACTCAAGCCATTCCACACGTGAGATCAACCTGAGGATGCTGGAAGGGGATTGGGAAACCTTTTTCGTGAAATGGTACCTAGGAACCGTTGTTAAACTGCGGCTCCAAAATAGGTACGAGGGTAATGGTAATGCCAATGTAAAAGAAACCTTCCACTCAATTTCCGAAACCAACTAATAAGCGCTGTGTAGTACTACCTTTCATTTTGCTTTTAATTGTTTAGCCACGGTAAGAAATAAAGATCGTGAAATACTAGCACCAACTAATCCTTATTTACAGTAATCTTTTTCGTAAATTAGAAAGTATCGAGATAGCGCTGTCTGTCGTGTAAAACAAAATAGTTTTTCAAAAACATACTTTGAGAAAATCTTATTTCCTCTCTTATTTTACAAACAACGATTATCCCAAACTGAAACTAGTTGATGAAGAAACATATTGCCGATTTCTTCATTATCTTAAAATAAAATAGCGAAGGAAACGACTCTTCTCCATATACATCGTCGCTGAGCACCACCACGTGAGTTTTAAATATGTTGCCTCAGACACATAAGGATGATTTAACGGGACGTGAGGCTCGAAATATCCCTTTGAATATCAACACACTTGCACCAGCAATACTAACGAGCCATCATGGTATTTCTCCGTTGCAGCAATAGCCACCCCTCAAACCTAATAGTCTAGCAACCGAATTGGTCAAGTCATTTCCAGATGAGGAATTGTTTTTTTCACATTCGATACACTATTCGAAGATACCGAAGGTAAGCCTGGCACCTTGAACCGGCCGGATGTGGGGGTGGTGGGCGTTTGAAGTAAAATGGAAGATGGCCTACTTTACTCAACAGCCAGATGGTCGATTGTGGTCTTATTTAATTCATGGTCACGTACTGTGGTAATACATGATAATGCCAGACGTTTTAGTGCGCACGGACCCATTCCCAGACCTCAATAACCTACTTTTATCAGATGAAAGGGCTTCATATACGTGCGTCTTTAAAAATATAAAAAAAGTCACACGGTACTAGATCGAGCAAATGTTCATAAAATTTCTTCTGAACAATGGAAGTGGTGCATTATTGTAATGGAAGAGCGCACCTTTCCGAGCCATTCTCGGTTCTCTATCAATTTTTGCTGCCGCCGTTAATTTGTATAAAAAGGAGACAAAAGAGGCGTAATATGTACCGTTGATAGTTTGACTCTTTGTAAGGTAGTCAATATAAATACTCGTACATTGATCCCAAAAAATAGTCGCCATCGAAGGGCAAATTTAACCAACGTGAATGAAATGGGTTTCACACAAGAGAAGTCAATACTGAAATCTTTCATGATCCAAAAGGTAAACCTCAGTTTCGATAGCGGTTGCGGAAGAAGATAAATGGTTGATATTGCCACTAGTCGACCTTACTTTATACTGCAATTTATGTAGACATAAAATTGAAAAGGTGATCCAGATCCAAGAATTGGACTCGTAAAAAGTTTTTTCTTTCAGCCAATCTCGGCGTCTTTTTCTCTTTTGTACCTATCTGGTTCTTCTTGTGAATCGCATAATTACCCATATCTTCTTTTGGATTTTTGGTTTATTCTTTTGTATCTCAGCAGCTTCTTTTTCGTGCAGATCTCAATATGTTGTTTTGTTTTTCGGATCTCAGCGTTTCTTCCTTCGTACGGATCTTTTCCTCTTTTAACCGCGGCATCTAAGTCGTCTTGTGTATCTCAACATCTTTTGAATTTCGGAACGTTTTTCTTCCTGCGGATCTTATCATATTTCTTCTCTTGATGTCATCATTTTTTTGCAAACCCCGGGATTGCTTTCCTTCATTCTGATCTCAGTATGTCTCGTTCCTGCGGACAATAGTTCTCACGAAGACCCAAAAATTGATGGTACGCGTGAAGATCACCGATTCCACTATCAACTGATTTAGGAGAATGGGTATATTCGCTTCAAATCCTAGTGCGCAATGTAACTTGTTTAGAGAATCTAATTCGGGAAATGAAAATTCGCTAATCTACTACTATCGGAGTAAAAATGCTTTAGAAGCTTGTACCTCAGTAATTAGCAATTATAATTTAATGAAATAAAGTGCATTTAAATGATCATTTATTCCTACAAAAAGGTGTATAGTTTTAGATTTTTGCAATACATCGTTATCTTATGAGTCTTAAAGCTATAATAAAAAACGATATCTGGTGTAACTGAGCACCTGAAAGTTCGATATTAATAATATTGACGGTAACATAAAAAGTTAAACCAATTATGTTGTGGTCTAACACGATTTAAAAAAAATGTTATTATACATCTTTTTTTTAAAGAAATTTTGAAAAAAAGTTGGATGCTTCGACTGGCGCGGTAAAGTGCAGTGCGCGGTGAAACTGTTGTCGTACACTATTGCTATGAAGCGCATGGTTTTGTACAATGCAAAAGAATAATCGTATTGTTGTGGTTTGCCGCTCGTTGTTTACAATGTAGTAGATTACCTCTCGCGGGAACATGTGCGTCTTTCTTTCGCGATAAACATAACATTTACTTCGAATTACAAGAAAACAAATTTTGTTTTCAATAATGGAATAATGCAGCTTGATTTCAGTAATACAAGTTTAGCAATTAAAATAAGAATTTTTTCTTTAGTTTCCGTATATTGGAAAATAGTAAATTTTCGATTATAGCTCATAAACCAGTTAATTATATCAATAATCAACATTTATGGGCTTTTGACTTTTGATAAATATGTGTGCTACAATATTTTTAAATTTTACAACGAATATGTCGAAAACGAAAATACTGGAAAGTGTTTCCATCGCTTAATAAGGAAGAATTAAAGCAAGTAGAGGGCAAATCTAACAAAACATTATCCCGTGCAAATAAAAGAAAGTTAACAGAAAAAGACAATCCATGCGCGGAGCCAGGCCCGGACTGGCTCCTTTGGGGGCCCTCGGCTAGATATTCAAAAGGGGCCCCTTACCGGGCAATTTAGAGAGAATAGAATATTACAATATGTAATTTTTGAAAATTAGGCTACTTACATGCGTAAAAACCACATTTAGCTATTTTGCCACTCGGAAACTAGTTGAGTAAAAAAGTAATAGGGCGGCAGCCCAGCGTCATTTTAGGTAGTGATCAATGCGCGTCTGCAAATCATACTACGTTGAAGATGGGGATAACATGTTCACAATTGTGCATAAAAAAGTGATTTGAGCGCGTCTGCAATTCAGGTTAATGATTTATGTTCTTGCGTATGTCACGAAAAAGAAAATTGCAGACAATTCGGATGTGGATAAGTATTTTAATTAAGCAATTTAAATCATAGTTTGCTAAAAAAATGGTACTTCAATTGTTTAATTAACATACTTATCCACATCCGAATTGTCTGCAATTTTTTTTCGTGACATACGCAAGAACATGAATCATTAACCTGAATTGCAGACGTGCTTACATCACTTTAAAACAGTGATTTTTTATGCACAATTTGAACATGTTATCCCCAGGTTCAGAACTTGTGACCATTTTTATGCTCTTATATTTTACATCATCTTCAACGTAGTATAATTTGCAGATGCGCTTTTATCACTACCTAAAATGACGCTGGGCTGCCGCCCTATAAGCTTTTTCTGTTTTATTTTGCTTACTTTCACAATAAATATTTATATAATTTTTATATACCGTACCTAAACTAGTTCCATGCTAAAAAAAATATGTATACTAATTAATCAAGAGTGGTTTATTACTTAAAAATGAGATTGAGTAATATTTTTAGTTTTAGGCAACCAAATCACACGGTTGAAGCCATAAAAATCTAAATCCTACTGTAATACCTTGTAGATGTTAAAGAGGTACACAACGGTAATAAAAAACCAAGCATATTGAAAAAACAATGTCCTCTTTAATTATGATTTAATTGGTACCAATTGTAAAATATATTTTATAACAACAAAGATACATCAAATTAAGAAAGAAAAAACTAAGACTGAGCGAGTGAGCGTCGCGACAAAGAGGTTAGTTATATTACTTCAGCTGCGCGTGCATTCTAGATGTGAACAATCAAGAAAGTCGAAAGACAAAGCTTCTCACAGCTAAACTTCAATACTTGTTTGCATTTAAGTTCTTTGGTCACAACGCGCTCTTTATCTGAGACTATGAGCACTGCACAAAACGCCATGAGTCAACCAGCACCCCTCTTCCGTCGCCACTACGTAGGCTATCATAAACAAAAACCAACTGGCAACTACTTAGTGCTTAAAATTGATTGTTAACGCGTAAAATTACTGCGAAATAAATAATCAAATTACTCTGATGTAACTATAATCATAAAATAGCATATCCATTTTTTGAGGGCCTCTCCGGGGCCCCCTTGGGCCGGGGGCCCTCGGCGATCGCCGACCAGCCGACCTTACCAGTCCGGGCCTGCGCGGAGCCTTCTTCATCAGGCACCCATATATGAATCATGGCATCCATCCGGGACTTATTAAGTTGAAGATGGCGCACACACTTGTGAAATATATGGATTTTAAATGTGAAGGATAATGATTCACCTTTTTTAGCATCTGGTATTCTTTACAATATCCTCCTGTAGTCTCAATGCAGTACATGCTTACAGCATTGCCAAAATATTGGTAATACCTAAAGGCTCAAATGCTACTAATGCTCTGCAAATCGGATATTACCTACTTACATCTAATTATAACTTTTGTGAAATTTGTGCTGTGTGTACTGCCGATAGTATAATTTTGTCGAGAATTAGTTGTATTATTTAAATGATTAGCGAAAAGTTCTAAAACCTAACAACCTATTGTACCTATAAAATGATACAAACATAATTTCATTGAAATGTGCTTTTAGAAAACTGCATGAAGTGTATGTAAATTTTTAGAAAGGTAATAAATCACTTAAGTGTAAAGATTTCGAAATTGGCTGAACATTTCTCATCTTGTTTAAACACATAAAAACTTGTCAGTTTTTTACTTACGAAACATTACGACGTAAGATTAATCAATAAAAAGCGGAGCTAAGAGATCTTTGACAAATAAGATAGCGGTTATCTTAACCCTAGTTAAGCTTGACATCAACGTGGGGTGAACGTTGATACAATTCCATCTGATAAAGCGTAATTTGATCATTTATTTAAGTGACTTAATAGTAAATTACCTTTCAATTTGGAAGAGTGATATATATTCGGTTCAAATTTTAATTAGAAATTTTACAGGAAAAAATTGCGCAGCTTTAATGCCATTTTTACAACCAGAATTGAACGTTACGTAAATAAAATTGACATACATAATATTTAAAAAAAATATATTTCATACAACAACGTACCGAACTAAAATTTTTCGAGCAATCCGCAAGGGAGCATCTCACTTATTTTTACTTACTTGAACCATGAGTGTCATCAGGAAAGCGAAACGGTGATGGTGCTAAAAACTTAAAACATTTTTATGTCTTCGGGGAGTCTTTGAGTATTTTTTTTTCTACAAAGCGCTTTGTTGAAATATTTTCAGTACGTATGCATTCGAGTACATAAATTAAGTGAACACAATTGTTATGCAAATATATTATAGTTTAGACTGGAAAAATAAATTCTTGAGATGTGCTCCTTTCAATATTCATGCACTTGAGCACCTACGTAAAATGCATTGTGACTTCTGCTTACACAATTTTAAGAAAGGAATCAATTTGTGATACTTGACAGCTCTTACGTGAGACTTCTAATGTTCTCGTTTTCACGCTCCTAAGATTTATTTCATATTTCTAAGGATGATATGAAATTGCTAAATATATACCACAAAAAAGATAAACATTCGGATGCAATGCAATGAAATATATTACTGAAAAATATAACCATTTCTCAAGTTAAAATTCGAAGCATAGTTACTGCATAGAAACGAAGAATGGTGTAGTAATATGAAAATATGATATTCGTGAGTTTGACTGTTATGCATTCGAGTCGTAAGCTTGAATAGGTAGATCTATAATGGCCACTCAACTTTATGTAAATGGTACCTTTTTTTAATTTCGACAAGCTAGAAATCCGATTATAATCTAAACAAATCATCTTTTTAACCTTTTTCAAAATTTCCTGCCAACACTTTCTAGAGAAACATGACGAGATACTCTCTGCATTGATGGTATCCTCCAGATCAGTTAGCCAGTGTCTCTGCAGTCTTCTCAGATGGTATTGATTGGATCCATCAAGGTGTTAATCGGAACACTAAATGGGGTGGAACGTAGAATGTAGGAAATTTAACTTCACAAAATCTTCCCCATAGACATATATTTATAATGTGGTTTATAACCACTAGGTGAAATAAAAACAATTCGTTTCTAAAAATACAAAGTTTACAAATTTTTATTTACCTCACATATTCTAAATTCTTACCTAAAAACACAAAGAAACAACAATTAAAACTAATTATTCCACCCACTAATCTACATTTACTTAAAACATTTAACAATCAATTTACTTGTACGTTTTACAATCACAACAAAATAATCCAACTTTCACCTATAACCTCCACTCAAGCGAGCATGCGTTTTCTACTCAGCGGTTAATTTAACTTTTAAAAGCCTACACCTTTGACATCTCCCCCCCTCCAGAGGAAGACCCATAATACCGCTGCATTGTTCTTCTAGACTAAGTGCTAGTCCTTATATGGATTCCGAAACCGGAACGAGTTTTGTGATATGGAAAAGGTTTGATTCTGATTTCCTGTGCCCTGTATCTATTCGGTATATTGAGTTTGAAATTTTCTCCAAAACTTTATAAGGTACAACTTTCAATTCATCTAATTTTTTTCTGTTTAATCGATTTCCATTTTCAACATATACTAAGTCTCCTACGTTCAATTCGCACTTTCTTCTGTTTTTATCAAAACGCTGCTTATTATAGTTGTGTGGTGTTTTCTAAGGCGAGTCTCCTGTCGTGAATTAAATCATTATGTGTTTTTTCTTGTTTCAACTCCTCTGGTACTATATCAACATTTTTCCCTACTAACAAATATTTAGGGGAAAAACCTGTTACTGTATGCTCCGTTTCATTGTATCTTTTTGTGCATTCATGTGCTACGGTTGTCCATGCCAATTTTTCTTTTCGTTCATTAATTTTACATCTGATTTTATTGACTAGGGTTTGATTAAGTCTTTCGTTCAGACCATTCGAGAACGGTGCATTTACTGCAGTGAAGATAATTGGTATATTTTCTCTATCTAATAAGTTTTTAAAATCTCTTGAATTTATACCTGGATATTGGTCTGCTAGAATCATGCCAATTTTATTGTCCTGCATCCCTTTTTGAATTAGTTTTTTAAAATCACTGGAACTTTGAGTTTTTTAGGTCAAAATGTAGGCATATCTAGTGAAATGGTCCATTAAAAGATATAAATATGTTTTTGTAGAACGTGAGCCCCCAAATCCACCAATGGTATCTATAGACACTATCTCTAAAGGGTAAGTTGCGGGACCCAAGTGCGACATTAATCCACATTTATATTTTCCTCTTGATTTGTTCTTTATGCAAATAGCGCAATTTTCACAGATTTGTTTGATATTATAAGTTAAGTTTTTCGCTGTATAAATTGGTTTAATTTTATTTTCCATTTGTTTTATCCATATATGGCAGTAAAGATAATGTATATTTTCAATAAATTTTTTACTAAATTCTTCTGACAGTATAATCTTTTCTTTTTTCCTTATCCTCTTATAATATATTTCACCTTTCAAATTTAGTTTTTTTTTGTTATTTTGTATATCTTCATTTTTCTCTTGATCAGTTTGGATATCTTTCAATGTTATTACATTTACTATTTTTAAATTTTCATCCTGGTTTTCATGTGGTTGTAATACTGGATTTCTGCTTAAGCAGTCTGCTTCTAAATTATATTTTCCGGGAGAGTATGTTACTTCGAAATTAAACTGCGATAAATAATACGCTAAGTCTCCTAATTCTTCATCTGTTCTAGCCTTAATATTCATTTTTTCGAGGGGCCTATGATCACTGAACACTGTGAATTTTTTTCCCATGAGCCAGTGTTGCCAATATTTGACAGCCTCTTTTATTGCCAGGCATTCTAGATAGATGGCTTTTTTTCTTCTCTGTGTCTCATTCAATTTTCTCGAAAAATATGCACATGGTTTCTCTTCTCCCATTTTTTGTGGTTGTTTCATGACAGCCCCTATGCCTTGTATACTTGCATCTGTGTAAATATGAATCGGCAAATCTGGATCAAAGATTGCTAAAATGGGTTGTGAACAAAGTAACTTTTTTATTATTTCGAAGGATTCTTGGCATTTTTCGGACCAAATAAATTTTTGTCCTTTTCTCAACAAATTATGTAGAGGATCTAATATAATTGATATATTTGGCACATATTTTCCATAAAAATTTATTTTACCTAGAAATTGTCGGATATTTTTTTGTGTTCTTGGAACAGGGAACCCTTTGATAGCAATTAAATTATCTTTCACTGGCCTAATTGTATTATTTTTTATTATATGGCCTAAATACTTTACGGAATCCTGTGCGAAGTTACACTTTGAAAATTTCAATCTAAATCCTTCCTTCCTAATTGCTTCCATTAATAGTGTTAAATGGTGTATGTGTTCTGGAAATGTTTTTGAAAAAATCAGGATGTCATCTATGTAATTTACAGTGAAATGTGACAGTTTGTGTTTTCTTAAAATGCTGCTTAAAATTCTCTGAAAAATTGCTGGAGAAGTTCTTAACCCAAAAGTTAAACAAGTCCACTGAAAGTGACCTTCTTGAGTCACAAATGCCGTTTTTTCCCTGTCCTCAATTTTTAAAGGGTTTGACCAGAATGCTGAATTTATATCCAATGTTGAAAACAATTTGCAGTCTCTCCTTTTTACCATTAGATCCTCGATTAATGGGAAGGGCTGAGATTGAGGAACTACAATCTTATTTAAATCGCGAAAGTCTATATATAACCTTGATCTTCTTCCTTCTTCTTTTTTATACGCTAGTGTTACCGGCGCAGCAAAAGGGCTATATGACTCTTCGATTAGATTTTTTTGTAATAATTTCGATACTTGTTGCTCTATTTCTCTTTTATCTGCAATAGTACACCTATACGGCCTTTTACAATAGTACTTATCTATTAATAAATCGATATGTGCCTCATAACCTTTTACAGTACCTATATCATATTTGTCTTTTACAAAAAGTGCTTTGTATTTGTTTAAAAATTCCTTTACTTCCAATTGTTGTTCGCCGTCTAAATGATTTATCGAAATGTCAAAATTGGCTTTTTCTATGTGTTCATTAAAGTTTATTTTATATTCATTCTCCTTATTCTCTCCAGTTTTTCCTGAAACGACAGGAATTATTTCTTCAAATTGTTTACCTGAAAAGCCAGGAATTATTTGTAAATTTTCATTTTGAATCAGACGAAAAGTTTCTATGCAATCTAATCCAATTAAAAAATCGTAATCAAAATTTTCCTTATCAATGACAAAGACATTAACCCTTTTTTCCATATCAAAAATTTTAATTTTTACATTTACCATTCCTATAGTTTTTTTCACACCATTAATCGTTTTCAACTTTACATCTTTTGTTTTACTAAATGATTTATTTTTCAAGCGTAATAATTTTGAATTTACTAAAGAAACATTGGAACCTGAATCATAAATTCCCAAAGCTTCTACTTTATCATTTAGTAATAGTTTAATTTTGATTAATGGTGGAAGTACAAGTTTTTTGTATCCATATCATTAAGTTCTGCATCTAATTCTGCATTATTAATGTTCTTTACTTGATCTGATCTTGGTCTCTCGTTACTCCTGTTTTTAAACCAACAAAAGGCTTCAGGATGGTAACGAATACCTTTGTTCTCTTTTTCACAAATTCTACATGGTCTGTCTCTTCCGTTTTTCTCTTTAGCTTTATTTTCAAAACCTGTAACGAACTTTTTTTCAGGATTTCTTTTATTTACTAAATTTTCCAAACCTCTGATGTTATTAAATAAATCATTAGTCTCTTTTAAGCTATTTCTATCAATCTTATCAGATATAAAATTTAGTAGCCCTGTAGCAATGAGGTCAATTAGCGTGGGCTTATCTATTGATTTATTTATTTCTAATAAGAGCCTTTCTTTTTTTAAAGCGTATTCTAGTAATGAACCCTGTATATATTTGAATGACATTGCGTACCTGATTGGCGTCCATACTTTATCTGCATAAGTTTCACAAAAGTTTTTTTTCCATGTTAACCACTCCGAGTGTATTGTATGCTTCATGAGCATAGAACTGTACCAGTCAAGACATGGTTCTTCTAGAAATAACCTAATGCTTTCAATTTTTTCAATATCTTCTGTTATTCCCAAACGGTTACACTCGCTTTCAAAAATGTTCATCCATTGGGTTACGTTTGAGGTTTTTCTTGTGAATTTTTCTATTACAAATTTTTCTGACAGCTTTCTTATGTTATGGTATACAGGAGTATCGTCCTTTTTCCCCGCAAAATTTTCCAGAATTCTTGTTAGTGCCTGCTCTGAAATTCCAGCGGTGGGACTCTGCTGCTGTATTATTGGTGTAATCTCCTCTAGTAAATTCCCCTTAAACTGCATATTTCCATCATCATCTAAATACGCCTTTTCCATTTTCTCTTGTCATTGAAATCCATACTTTTCTTTTTTCGTGTCGCTTTTGTAATGTAGTTTTTACTTTTTGATAAGCTTGAGTTTTTGTAACTTCCTCGTGCAATTTTGCCGACTGAAACTGATCTGGAATGATGAAAGTGTGTTTATCGCCTGTAGTAATTGACGCTATACGGATTGTATTTGATTTTGGATCATCCCCTGCTTTTACCACAAATTCAAATTGTAATTTATCCATTTCGTTTTTCCAAGAATAATTGTTGTTTTATAATGTGGTTTATAACCACTAGGTGAAATAAAAACAATTCGTTTCAAAAAACACAAAGTTTACAAATTTTTATTTACCTCACATATTCTAAATTCTTACCTAAAAACACAAAGAAACAACAATTAAAACTAATTATTCCACCCACTAATCTACATTTACTTAAAACATTTAACAATCAATTTACTTCTACGTTTTACAATCACAACAAAATAATCCAACTTTCACCTATAACCTCCACTCACGCGAGCATGCGTTTTCTACTCAGCGGTTAATTTAACTTTTAAAAGCCTACACCTTTTACATATTTATTTAAGTTAAAGCTGAAGTTGATTAAAGTTGCAAATTGAAGAATAAATTGAAGATTACATACTACATGTTTCGACAATATTAATAATTGTCATCCTCAGGATAAAAATTGCATCTAAATTAAAGTTGTTGTGAACGGTGAAATGGAGTGCGAATGACAAATGGAACGTGAAACCATGGGGAAACCACAAACAAGGAATAAGAATCCAAAGGTCGGTAAGAAAACATGAAGAAACACAAAATGAAACCAAAAGCACCTTGTTTGTGGTTTCCCCATGGTTTCACGTTCTGTAATCTGTTGACCTTCAGTCTGTTTTTCAATTTTTATAAAGTCTACACAATTTAAGTATATAATGTAATTTCCTTTGGAAAATTTTGACTCCATTTGTCATTCGCACTCCATTTCACCGTTCACAACAACTTTAATTTAGATGTAATTTTTATCCTGAGGATGACAATTATTAATATTATCGAAACATGTAGTATGTAATCTTCAATTTATTCTTCAATTTCCAACTTTAATCAACTTCAGTTTTAACTTAAATAAATATATGTCTATGGGGAAGGGTTTGTGAAGTTATTTCCTACATTCTCAGATGGTGTTGCTCTAATAGTGATTGTAAATATTTTGTAGTTTCTGTATAAGGTATTTCAAAATTATTTAAGTAAATGCACTGAAGTTTTCTTTGGGTGAAATCTACATGCTTTCATTTATTGTGATTCTAGGTGATTTTTGACTTTATTAGATGCTTCAGTTGCTTGCGAGCACGATTGCCAGCAGGGAAAATTTTGCTAATTGCTTTGATTGTATTGCGTTCCGTTGACGTCCTGATAGGTAGGATTGAAAATATTTGAGTATTTTACATAACAGATCCTAGCGCCACACTTTGCCTATTGTTGAAATGCTTGGTTAATGAAATGAATTTGCTGAACGGTTGAATGAGCTTGCCGAAAGCCAAATTTGTGTAATAGACTCCAATATTCAGAGAGTGCATCGGCATTAGGATTTAGAAGGATCATTCCCATACAAATATGGTAGACAGCAAGTTTATTGGACGTTAATATGACACGTCATTTAAGTTTTGGTATGTTTTTAACATTTTGGGCAAACATTTTTGGGGGATGCATGGTAGGTGTAATTGAACACCATCATTCCTTTTCTAGGTACTTCTCGTAGTATTTTTGGTGTTATTCCATCAACACCAGGAGTTTATCAGGAAATGAATACTTTTTTGTTTTGCATTTAGAAAAATTATTTCATAATAAACCGTAATATCATTCCATTGATCGAATCATTGAATTAAATCCTATTGAATCTATTGAAAATTATAACAATCATAGGTAACCTCTTTGTAGTATGGGCAAAGCCTAAGTCATTGAATGCTACAAATGCTTAGTTTTTGGTCATTGATCGCAGTCTCGTGTACCTTTGGAAAATCGACATATACGCCGAAGAACGCTAATTAAAGAACGGTTGCTAAAGTGTTTAGACCAGTCATGGGCAAAGTACGGGCCGCGGGCCAAATGCGGCCCTTCGGGCTAGTCAGTGCGGCCCGCCGCGACATAATAACCCGTACAATTACACATAGGACAAAATGTAGTTTCTTCGTAGCAAGAATAGGTTAACGATTTCCTTCTCATTGCGTTTTAAGTAGGGTAATATCACAATTTTTTGTTTTATCTGGCCCTCTCCTTAAAAAGGTTGCCCATGTCTGGTTTAGACTGATATAAGAATTCTAAAAAATTAAGCTGCACTCAGAGCAGGCCCTCCAATACATCTGAAGCAAACAAACAATGTTTATGAAAAAACAGGTTACCGGGTAAATTTGGACCAATGTTTACGTCCAATAAAACCAACAATGTACACCAAGCTATCTTTTCTAGATTATTCCTTGGTAGTCAAACTGAGACTACTGAATGAGGCAGTAAACCAACAAATCTTTCAGACCTTCAATCACTTTTGTTCCGCCATTTTTCTTCCAGAATGTCAATATTACCAATCCCTGCTTGTTTTAATGTACAACACAATAACATCTCTTCATTCTTCAAAAGCTTAGCTCTTTCAACGTTATTTAAACAACGAAACTGAAATGGTAACACATAGTCATGCGACTACAAACCTTAAATCCGTCACTCCCACCCAAGAGTTAATTTATGGTCCAGTATTTTTCATCATTAACATTAGCGATCTGGCCGCAATAGTTACATACTACTCATCCTGGTTCTTCGCAAAGTAATTTACACCAATAAGAGTCTGGACTAGGTAAACATAACCTAACAAATAAAAAATCAACATTGACAAGACCCATATAATTCACTTCTTTGACGGTCATGTATCTCTTTAATCGGCTGAATTTTGTAACGCACACCAAAGAATGACAAAAAAACTCACTTCGCCGACCTATTTAGTGGGAAGATGAGTGGTGAGTATAACAAGGATAAGAGCGACAATTAGTACGTACATACCATGCTTGTTTCTGTAATCCACTGACGTATGCTCTCCTCGAGTGATGCGAAACTTCCACGATCGATCGTATCTTTAAACGACAAAAAAGTGCATAAAAATTATAAAATCAAGTGCGCATCAGTAAATGTAATCACTTTGTGTGTTACGTCTATTCAAATTGACCCAGGTACGACATAAACGCTAACTTTTATAATTATGCCTTAGAACGTTGAGTGAAAGACTTATTCAATGCTTAGAAGTAAAAAAAGTGTTCGGTTACATACCGCTGAAATGCTGAATAAATAAAGCTCAATACAGCTTTAACTATACAAGTTCAAAACGGTCTTGCCTATGAAATTTACAATTAGACGGAATACTACATCTTAGAAAAATTCTTCAACGATTCGGAGAGATTCTGAATATAACAATACCTTTTACCTTCTACAAATAGAAAAATATATCAATATATTGTTATCCTTTGACATTATGTACTACAAACGCAGCACGTTCTCCATGTCATAAAAAATTTCATTGTTAGCATCTGCAACGATAATGTTTGTAACCTCTTCCTTACTGTGCAGTATCAGTTCTTTATGCAACTCTGTATGTAAATCTTCGCCATTTCTAAGGAAGTCTTTTCAACAACGTTTGTAATACTGCATAAAATGTCAAAGTGTACAAAGTAGAATGCACAAGAATTATTGCTGCCGATATTATAAAACCCCTAAGAAGCTACAAGGGGCGACACAAAATTAAAAAAGAGGGATGTTGACGAAGACAGTTTGTTTGTTACATCAACATGCACATCCCCGTACAGCAAGTGCCATAAAGAAACTCTTAAACTCATTCGATTCGAAAATCACAGTCCTAATCTGGCAACTTAAGATTTTCATCTTTTCACTTCCCTGAATGTGAATATTGCGACTGTACAGCGAATTTCTTTATAAAATATAATAAGGTGATTTGTGCAGCTCAGAAAAGGAAATTCATTAACCGTAATGTGACTTCTGTGTCTGCAGGGGACGGAATTCGAGAACTTTTAACTGAAGATCCAGATGCACCGAAACTTGAAAATGCAAATATATCAAAAACGGTTACGTTTTACGATACCCCTAAAAGTATCTTATTTAGAGGAATTCTAAAGTTATAGACAAACGACGATGGAGTTGAAATTTAGGGTTGTACGTCACTGCCTTTCTGAAAAATGATGCATATGATCTACAATTAATTTCCCGAGTTTTCGGCACATACGATTAATATTTAAAAACATTAACACTCTGGATCTCCTGAGTTTTGAACATGGCATTATAGAAGCTTTTGCTTCTGGACATGTCTTTGAAACGCCCTGTATATATAACTAATAATTACTGTGAATATATCGTATAAAACTAAACTGAGTAGTTTTTACTGAAACCGAGAGTTACGAGAGCCCACAATAAAAAGTGGAAATTTGTTCTGACATATCTAATAATTGAGTTTTATAACAGGAACTAGCGATGTATGTATGGAGGAAATTGATAGAAGTCGGGTATCCTTTGTGGAGAAGGATGTGTGTCTTGATGGAAACTATACTTGATGAAATGATATAAATCCATTCACCGTCTGTATTGTCTTTATCATATTATATGAGAGTACGATTGCAAGAGACTGACTATTCATAGAAATAGGGTCATATTTGATCTTCAGTATTGTTAAGAAATTGCTGTTGCTTTCTTATTTTGTGCCTGTATGGAACGCAATCAGCAAATCTTTAATTCGCACCCTATTAAAAGTGTTTACAGTGTTTCTAGAGTTGTTAGACTAAATGTTAAGTATGTATTAAAAGAAGGAAAATCGTACCAAAGAAGGATCTTCTTTAAACATCTCAATACAACGCTTATACCTAAACTTAATGTTCAAAGGAAGGGAAACTGTGAAATTTGGTATTATAGGTTGCCTTAAGGTAGGGTTTGTAGGATTAAATTTGAGGTTAACATTAATTCAATTTCATAACAAATCAACAGGAAATGGATATTAATTGAATAAAAAGGCAGGCACACAATAGGTACACGTACCAAACATTTTTATTGCATTTTGTTAAATTTTTGTTTCTCCTATTTATATTATAAAAAAAAATAACTACCTACCTTAAAATAATTGTATTGGCATTTAATGGATCAAAATTGTAATTGTGCAAAGCTTGTAATACATGCGACTAAACGTAGTCTGGGACACTACTGCCTTGGCGAACTACATTCCCACGCAAAGTATGTGTAAACGTATAACATTGTTCATTGTAACTTGCAATAAGTCGGTTATAAAACTTGCATTCGAAAAATTTAAATTTAAAATTAACCAGAAATTCTTTTCAGTTTAGGTACATTGAAAAAGTAGTATTTTATAGAAGGCCAATAGTTTACCACCAAGCTCAACAAGTTTGGCATACGAGAGATAACTTGGAAGATGCGAATCTTAGCGAGACATATGAGTTATAAATCACCTCCTTCCTGGGAGGTACAGCCACATAAATCCGTTATGACATGCACGAAATTTCAATTTTCCAAACCAACTTTTTCTCCCTCAAACGATCGTGGTTCCCACTTGAGTATAATACTTATTAATAGATGTCTAATACTATAGGCCAGTCTTTCACCCTTAAAAAAATGCCAGGTTAATGAAACTTAGGGTGGTGGTTCGAGATATAAACAAAATTCAAGTGTTTAAATTATGGATATACCCCCGTATGTTAAAAATATCATGGACAGAAAGAAAAACAAATGAGGAAGTCCTACATATGGTACACAAAGAATGAGAACTAGTTAATACAATAAAAAGAGCAAAACTAGAATATTTGGAACACATTATGTGGAGAAAAATATCATATGCTGCAGTTAATAATACAAGCAAAGATATTAGGGTATGCTGCAGTTAATAATACAAGCAAAGATATTAGGGCGGAGGAACGTAGGACGAAGAAGGACATCATGGCTAAAAAACTTACGGGATTGGTACAATTGCTCCTCTGTAGAACTGTTTAGGGTAGCGGTGTCGAAAGTGGGAATTGTACTATTATGATCGCCAACCTCAAAGAAGAAGAGGGTGATGGTTGTGTATGGTATAGTAGTGCTCCATCCGATTTATCGAACAAGATTTCCTTGTGGAATATTCAGTTTCTCCTCTATAACCTTTTTCCCTTGCATCCCACGAGATAGATTATTCTATTCACTTTTGTAAAGCGTTAAATTTCCTATAGTTTGCACTAGCCAAACATATTTTTGGCCCCATATTTACCGAGGTGCAAAGAAGTGCACAATTTTCCAAATTGCCTAAAAATCGCAAAAAAGTTATATGTAAGTTGTACGTGTTGAAAGGTGGTTGTTACATGCAGTAAAATCCCCCCCCCCCCTCTTCTGCCTAATTGTGACTAACTTTACCCAGTGTGGTGGTCGTGATCTACAGATTTAAAAATGAAAGAAGTAACTCTATTCGTCTGTCATTTGGCTCGTTGGCAACATCCTCCCCCCACAAACCGCCGAAGGAAGTGATCGGTCGTGAGTGATAATTGTCACAGTAAATAAACGATACCTAGTTGACTGTTTAAGTGTTGTTTTCCAACAATTTAAAAACTACAGTTCAATGAAATGGCTTCTCCCAGTTCAGGAGTGGACGGTGTCGGAGAGTGTTTCATTTGTCATTAAAGGTTGGCAGAAGGTAATCCTTACTTACATTTCATAGTTTTGTAAAGTAATCAATTAAAATAATTCGATTTCTATTGAAAGACATGCCCCCTACCACAGATGCAGCCACTCACCATGCTCACCGCACGTACCTACAGGTGCAGAGATGGCTCGGAAATAAGATGCTGCCATCGGTGTGGGGGTGGTCGTTGACGAGAAGAGCAGTCGTCCCCATTACCACCTCACGAAATGCAGCTCCCGACAACACCATGAATATTATTTCCTGGAATTGCAAAAGAAGGTGTAGCACAGCAGCCTGTAGTTGCAAAAAAGCAGGGCTCAACCATTTGAAAGAATTGCAGAAGGCATGGATGCGAAAACTCTCCTGAACCTGACTTTCACGAGAAAGTAGAAGAAGAAGAAAGCATGGCTGACGGTGAATTCGATGTTGAACATGAAGAAGCGAGATACGAAAATCCTTCCATTGATACAAAAAGGGGGAGGTTTACTTTTTACATTTACTTTTACAATACCTACAAATTTTTTCAATTATATAATTTACGATATAATGCATAAAACTACTATTTCTGTTGCTTAAAGTAAATTACAATTTCTACACTATTTTACCTTAATGTGGAAATATAGCTCTTTCGACATACGTGTTCTTATGTTCTTTAAAACCTGAAAATACTATTGATGAGGCCTAAGGATAAGTAAGAAATTTCCATACAAAAATGAAGGGGTAGGGGGGCAACCAGTCAAATGAAAGATGAATCGAGTTACTGCTTGCATTTTAAGTAAATAAAGTGGTCTATCTCGTAGGATGCAAGGGAAAAAAGTTATAGAGGAGAAACTGAAGAAAATTCTGGTTCTGCCTGTTTTAGCCTTTATTTTAGCACGTCCACATCTAGAATATCACCAGGAAGGCAGTGTGTTTCTTTTAACCCTGTAAAAACTCATGTTTAATTTAATGAATGCTGTGTCGACGCCGATGATGAAAAAAGTGCCAAAGTCATTAAACTTCATGTTGAAATCCATTCCCGATTTCTGTAATAAGTCGTCGAGATATGTAACACGGAATAAAATAATGCTAGAGGCGCTTAATAATAATTCAAAGCTGACTTGATCTAATTTAAAGTTTATTAATGAAAATAATTGGATTATGAGAACATGATTTACGGTAGTGGGGTTGACTACTTATTCATGTATTCATGATAATCCTTACCCCCTATAAATAAGGGTTGGTAATAATCTACTTCGTTCTTGAAGTAACTTCCTAGCTACAAGATACATCGTTGATTAACTTCGTAAAGTGAACATTAATTAAATGAAAATTAACAGAGTTTTGTTAATATTCATTTATTTATTTAGAATCCCAATTACGTTTTCTCGGTTTTCATAAGCAATTAGAAGAGTTTACTTTAATTTTTCGTTTCTTTCCAGAACCGCTCGTTTTTATTTACGTAGGTACCTAACTTTAGAAATGTCGTTATTCGGTTTTCCTGAGACGGGTAAAAGCTGAGAACGACTAAATAATGGAATATTGTATTGTTTTCCGTGTATATCATATTTTTTGCTACTGGTAGTCCCAATTGGGCCCTATTCAGGGCCGGATGCTCCGACGGCGACGTTCAGATTTCGTCAGACCGTGCGCATGACGTCACCCGTAGAGTGAATTACATTTGCGACATGCTCATTTGATGTGTTTTTCGTCTGTACCGAGTTTATTTTTCGAGATACAAAAAATTCCATAAGAACAAATATGCTCCTTATGATGTCTTTTATATGTAAAAAATAATAGGGTAGCTCAATCTCTCTCAGTTAACCTGAAAAATACTTGTATAAAATATCATAATTACATCTGATGGTGTTTGCGCCGCGACGACACAAAAACTGTGCTAGATAGAGGAAAATTGCATATGAAAAAAATTGTAGAGCATAAAATTTACTAAAGAAAAGTCCGCGGTAGGGTGTCACGATCTTCGATAGTTTAAGAGTTACAGGCGTCCAAAATGATGCAAACCTTATTCGCGCAACTGTCCACACCGCTTTTTCCCAAACTAATGGAGATAATTACACCCTCCCGCGGACTTTTCTTTAGTAAATTTTATGCTCTACAAATTTGTTCATATGCAATTTTCCTCTATCTAGCGCCGTTTTGGTGTCGTCGCGGCGCAAACACCATCATATGTAATTATCTCAGACAGATTGAGATAATTACACCCTCCCGCGGACTGTTTTGTAGTAAATTTTGTGCATTACAAAATTGATTCAGTTCATTTTTTCTCTGTCTAAAATATATAATGGTTTTCGCAGCGTTCGAGGAGAAAGCGTTAGGAGATCTGGGTGATTTCATTGATGGATTCAAGACAATTTCGCACTTAACTCTATTTTTTAACACCTTGTGGTAATTTACATTTAAAAAAAATGGTTACCTGTTGATCTGCACAAACATGAACATCATAACACAAGGTGGAAAAATGTACCGTTTATTTATTTATTGAACATAACTTAAATCGAGGCGTGGTTTAAAAACGTGAAATAAAAAAGGTAACGTAGGGCACCAATAAAAAAAGGTAAAGTAGGGAACCAGTAAAAACAATATGATAAAATTAAGATAAAATTCATTTTGTGTCTTTTATATCTTAAAAATAATAGGGTAGCTCAATCTCTCTCAGTTAACCCGAAAAATACTTGTACCTAAAAGTATCATAATTATATCTGATGGTGTTTGCGCCGCGACGACACCAAAACGGCGCTAGATAGAGGAAAATTGCATATGAACAAATTTGTAGAGCATAAAATTTACTAAAGAAAAATCCGCGAGAGGGTGTAATTATCTCCATTAGTTTACAGTGACTTTATTTTAGAACAGTGATGACAATGGGTGTCTCATTTTTTATTGGTTGTGATCCTGGCAGCCATGTTGCGACTAAAATTTGAATAGTTTTGCATTACATTCTTATAGTGTCGGTTTAGTTTTTGTGTAAATTGTTAAAATCTAGACAATATAATGTGGTTTTAAGTGCTAGGATATTGAACGGTGTTTATGTTTTATCACCTGTTTGGACGTTTTTAAGTTTAACTTAGATTTTATAAGAAAAATTAAGTATCTGCTGTTTTTTTATTTCCCACCTACCTACTCCATTTTATTTATTTAACTTAAAATTAGGAACTGTATGTATATACACAATGCTTAAATATTTTCGTTAAGGTTTCCACGGATGTATATATTGTTTGTATTTTCTTCTGGAGTTTCTCCGTGTTGGTTTTTATGTAGAAAATGCCTACGTTTCGATTCCACAGACCTTAAATTAAATTTGAAAACTTCAGAATTGATAAAAAAGTCTTGATAAAGATTCCATAGATGGAATCGAAACGTAGGCATTTTCTACATAAAAACCAACACGGAGAAACTCCAGAAGAAAATACAAACAATGCTTAAATATCATATACAATTATACATATAGATACAATTTCTGTAAAAATTAAACATTCAATCGTCAGTTTCTCGCCGCTGTTTATAGAAAAACATACGCGCCAGTGTTTTTTATAGCAAATTTTGTAAGCTTTCAATTAGTTTATATAAAAGTTTGTCGTAAAATAAATGGAAACGAAGATATTTAAGAAAAACTTAATACAAATATACATTATAGTTAAATTCTGTGAAAATATATAGTTTTCAAAGATGTATTTTTACAATAAAGTGCAACTTGCGAACGATTTATTGTATTGTATTACCTTTGTATATAGTATATATAAAGTACTGAAAATAGGATAAAACCAATTTTAACAAAAATTTAACGGCCATTTTTTAGCGAAAATCGGGATTCTTAATAAAATGTCAATTTTTGAGTAGGTATACCTTTAAAGAGCTGTAACTAGCGAACTGTTTGTCGTACGAACTTCTGCCTGCGCTTATTTTACAGGTCCATTATATCTTTAAAAAACTAATAAGGCACTTTACTGTCTACAAGTAGTCAAAACATAACTATTTGCAAAGAAACGCTGGAAAATGAGGAGAATTTTTCATTATTTCTTCCTCTATCGCCGTATATAAATTACCACAATGATATTTCGTGTATTCATATAGATTCAAAATTGAATTCTCTACAACTTTTATTATATGCACTAAGTACATAGAATCAATAGTTTTCGACTTATTATTGATTTTATTATGCAAAACGAGCAGCGATTGTGTCTTAGAAAAAGGTTTAAATGATTATATCTCTGTCAATATTAATCGTATGGAAATGTTTAAAAAAGAAAATTATTCGTAATTAAATTCTCTACAACTTTTATTTGAAGCATTTTGCGTTACGAATGGCTATTCTCGAGATATAAGCGAAATACGCGCGATGCGCGCACGTGTTACTGTTTAGTGTTTCGCCGCAAAACAACATTTTAAAACAAATCTATCTCGGCTCCTATTGGTCGTAGAGACAAAATTAAAACACGAAAATGTGCGGAATTTTGTCAGCTACAATTTTCTTAACGTTTTTGTTTTTGATAAGATTGATACTTTTTCAGTTATTTACGAAAATCTGTTTTTTGGCACTTTTTCGTCCCCTCCATTTATCTCGGAGGGGGGTACGGGTGGGGACTTTTGAATACTTCAAAGGGAGCACAAATCAAGCCTGTTCCCAAATTTGCAAAGCTGTAACCATTATTTCATCCAAATCGTTAAATTTGGTCTTATTTTACTGGACTATTTACTAATACTGTTTGAATTTAGTCGCAACATGGCGCGGAGGCGGGACTTACGCTCTATTGTCGTCACTGTTCTAAAATAAAGTCACTGTACATTAGTTTGGGAAAAAGCGGTGTGGACAGTTGCGCGAATAAGGTTTGCATCATTTTGGACGCCTGTAACTCTTAAACTATCGAAGATCGTGACACCCTACCGCGGACTTTTCTTTAGTAAATTTTGTGCTCTACAAATTTGTTCATATGCAATTTTCCTCTATCTAGCACCGTTTTTGTGTCGTCGCGGCGCAAACACCATCAGATGTAATTATGATATTTTATACAAGTATTTTTCAGGTTAACTGAGAGAGATTGAGCTACCCTATTATTTTTTACATATAAAAGACATCATAAGGAGCATATTTGTTCTTATGGAATTTTTTGTATCTCGAAAAATAAACTCGGTACAGACGAAAAACACATCAAATGAGTATTCCTCAAATGTAATTCACTCTACAAGTGACGTCACGCGTAATATTTGCGGACCGCCCACCATGCGCAACATCCTATCTTTAGTATTTATATCGTGGGTCCTATTCATATATTGTGCTTGATACGATCGATACCTGGGAAATTTTGCTCCCGTGCTTACCGCGAATTTTGAAGTTACAAACTCGATGGGTAGGTACCACAATAAATATTTGTGGGTGTAAATTAGTTGTTATTATTTATACATTTTAATTGTATCTTTGTGCAGTGGTGTATCCAGGGGCGGTTTTGGAAGTTTACCCCCCCTCCCTCCCCCTCTTAGTCAGCAGACATTAGATTTTACACTTTTAATGGCGTACTTTCTGCTCTAATCAATTAATTAATCACCAATTACTTTTGTTGATCAATAACCCCCCGTTAACTATATGAGGGGTACAGAACTGTTAAGAGTAGTAATTTCAGACAGTGGAATTCTTCTATTTACGGTGCAGATCGAAAGTTTAGCCTTCCAAAGTCACGTTACCTACGAGATAAATTAAATCTCGAGGTTCTTAACATGGTAAGCGAAGAATGAAACATGATAACAATAATAATAAGACAATTTCTAATTTTAGGCGACAGGAACTGTTTTTAAAACGGAACTTTACACATAAAAGCTAACGGTAGGTATATCGATAGCTCAAAAGCATATTGTAGGGCCCAAAGAAATGGGATACGCCAAGGCAAGAATTGTATCACCTTTCCGAGCAAGAGGGAAATATGTATTTTCTCATGCCCTGCAAGTGCCATTATGCATTCCGAAAAATTTAGGATCAATGGGGTTTTTAGAGCAATCATAACAGAGCCCATGTCAAATCTTCGAATTATGATACCGTTCTTTTGGTTTTAGATAAGTTCACCCTAATCTACCACAAAATTGGAAAAGGAAAGGCGGCAACCAGAAGGAAAACGCTGCTAAATTAAGGCGATAGGAATGCGCCACTAAATCTATCACTCGGAGGGAAAGGCCCAAATTTGAGAAAGGGGAATGTCTCCTCGGTTAATACTGGATTGTCGGGAAGCGACACGATTTAACCAAGCTCTATCAGCGGAAACCTCAGCTTTGTTAAATCATTTACGATATATATCATATTCCCCACCCCTATTCGTTCAATATAGTATGAATACATAAAATGACGGTAAAGGAAGTCTCATTACCTGCTAGTAATCGCTACAGCTACGCTTAACCGAGGTATGCACGCCAAATAACCGAATTAATCCAAGAACCTACACGGGCCCTTCGATCTCTAAAAAAAGTGTCAACAAGTCAGAATCTCCATTCAACCTGTACACACGCCACTTCTACTACCACACGGTCATTGATTAGTCGCCCTTTACGACACGCAGTACCTCTGTGGTAGAATTATTCTTACACCGCCCCTACACGGGGTTGATTAAGTTCAATACCAAAATATGTCATCTCAAGGTTCTATCCGCTTTTGTAGCGAGCCTCGGTACCAGACATGAGCATTCAAATATTTTCAAATTTCCCACAATTCAACATTTTTTATTGTGAGAGACTTATAAGACTTCACGCCGTCCAATAGTTGATTTTCAGGCCTTTAAGGCAGTTACCGCCGTGCATCTTTTTGTATTTATGTAAGTACTTCTGTTGAATGTCCAATATGTCCTTATGAAAGGTATTTATTAACGATGAACAATTTGTCCCCAAATTACAGCGAATTTTGAGAACGTAGGTGTGGCGACCACATGATCCTGCTACGCAGTCGCTTACATACTGAGCAACGATTGATTCTCATTGGCCGACCAATGACAAAGCGTCGACACCGGCCAGAATCCTTTATAAGCGAACGCTGTTAGCCATAGAAGTCAGAGTCAGAAGTCGTAGCCGCCAACACCGACCAGTCCATCTACATCGATCCATCAGCCTTGTAATGATGTGAAATTTGTACATATTATTTGTTTTAGAACTCCTGGTAGGAATTCCTTAAATAATACAAATTTCTACCAGGAGGGGTCGCCAGCAAACGTAAACATCATTCCCACCAGATATCTCTCCCTCCTAATACTCCCACCTGACCTGAAAATACCTTTATAAGGAATTGCACCGCAATAAAACTGGAAGAACTTACCGAGAGATCCTTCAGATCTGAAATCCGATTAACCTAATACCTGATTAAATGCAATTACGTACGGTTGTTTAGAACCGAGCTAATTGTATTCCGTTTTCCGTTACACCTGTTATGCAATTACGTACGGTTGTTTAACACCGAGCTAATTGTATTCCGTTTGTTTAACCTGTTCTGTTGTAGTTAGTACGGTAGTAGAACCGAGCTAATTATATACATCCATTCCGTGCCTGAAAACTTACGTACGGTAGGACAAACCGAGCTAAGTTTACAACTTACCTTAGGACCTTTCTGTATAGCCGTCGGGCTGCGCTCAAAGGAACTAACCTTAATTAACCTGATTACCATAAATCCGAAATTAACCGCATTCCTGAAGAACCTGTAAATTCAAACCGTTTACTTGTAACTGACCGAACCCATTTAAAGAAATAATACTCACCAATGTATTAATTGAATTTTATTTCACAGCATAATTATTCACATTTTGTAAACGATTAATATTCAATTACAGAATCACCTGTCAATTTACAATTATTAACTGGTGTGAAGCGAGCAACGTCTTTGAGTCGCATTCAAGCAACCGAACCAGAATTATTTATTTTCGTTATTTAATTACTTGTTAATTTATTATTATTTTTTCATTATATAAATTAGTACAAGGTACAGTTTTATTATTGAGTAAACGAACTGGTCTCCGACTATTTGCTACCCGAGGAAAAGTGTTTGTAAACCCCTGGAGGTTAGGCAAAACATCATACAGCCTAATTCAAGCAAACCAGGGAAGTTTATATAAACAAACCCTTACCAGGCACCCTAGCAGTGAATGCTAGGCAAGCAAAGTATTACATGGCGCCCGAGCAGTGAAATACCCAGGATTCAAGGCCTATTACATGGCGCCCGATCAGTGAAATACCCAGGATTCAAGGCCTATTACATGGCGCCCGATCAGTGAAATACCCAGGATTCAAAGCCTATTACATGGCCCGTGCAGTGAGAATAACCAGGATTTAAAACCCTTTATACAAGGAATCCTCGACAGACTCAGAGACGCAAGGTATATCAGTACGCTGGACTTGAAAGCAGGATATTGGCAGGTACCTCTAAGTGAGAAGAGTAAACCCGTGACAGCTTTTACCGTGCCAGGGAGAGGACTCTTTCAATTCAGAGTACTTCCATTTGGACTGCATTCAGCTCCCGCTACATTTCAAAGACTACTTGATTGCATTTTGGGACCTGAGTTGGAAGAAAAAGCATTTGCTTATTTAGATGACATCATTATTATAGGTAAGAACTTTAATGAACATCTAGACAACTTACGGGTGGTGTTGCAACGTCTAAGAAGAAGTGGTCTACAACTACAAGTTGAGAAATGTATGTTCTGTAGAACAGAGTTGAAATACCTGGGACACTTGGTCAATAAAGAGGGAATCCGTCCTGATCCAGAAAAAGTTGAAGCAATTGTGGGAATAGAAACACCAGGTAATGTTAAGGCAGTTAGGCGATTTTTAGGTATAGCTTCCTGGTACCGGAAATTCATTCCTCATTTCTCCCAAGTGGCTCAACCGTTAACAGAGCTCCTGAAAAAGAACAACAGATTTCAATGGAATCAGAAACAACAAGTTGTTAAAATGGAAAAATTAAAAGAAATCAGGCAACTAGCCAGAGAAGCCCTAAGCAAGGCGTTCGAAGAGCAGAGAAAAGGGTACAATTTAAGAAGGAGGCCATACAGACCAAAAGTGGGTGAGTTGGTGTACTACAGGGAACATACTTTGTCCGACAAGGGGAAAGGGATCACAAATAAACTTACCCCAAAGTATGAGGGACCATTTAAAATTAGAAAAATCCTGTCCCCGGTAATTGTAGAACTGCAGGATGAAAAGAACAAAAGAAGACACCTGAGAGTGCATGTGAAAGATTTGAAAATCATAGGGCAGGAGATATCTGATGAACTCTCACCTGTAAGTGACCCCACAGCGATAATATCACAGAGAGGGGACCTGGAAAATGTATATAACCAAGTTGCAGTAATTTCTACAGACAGTTCGGTTAAAATGGCACCAGTGACAAAAGCAAAGAAGAGTAAGAGGTCCTCAAGGGGAACGAGGTCGAGGGGAGTAAGTCGAAGCGAACGCCCAAGAAGAGATGCAGTCGAGGAGTTGAACAACCAAATGAAGAGGCTATTTGGTAGTCCTCATAGCCCGTATAAAGGCCCAACAGAAAGAGATGGGACCCCAGAGATATTCAAAATAGAAGAACGCCGGTAAGTCGGGAATCAACACCGTCGCCGATGAAAGATTGGCCAAAATTGCCCACACCAACGTCATCAATAGTGGAAATATGTGGCAGCCCAGTAGCGTGGGAAGAAATAAGGCCGACATGGAATGCAAGAGAAAACGAAATGAAGGCTGAAGATATTCAACCATTAAAAATGCAACCAGCCGTCCAATTTTTTAAGGAAAGGGGGAATCAAATGGTACAACCAGAGGAGGAAAGAAAAGGTGAAGAGGAACAACCACCATTAACGAGGAAAATGAAAAGGAAGCAGAAGAGAAACAAAAGAAGAATGGCAATTTTAATCGGGACAGGAGAGAGATTATACTTGAAAAGAAACGATGCTGAGGAACTGGGGTTACGAAGAGTACCGGCCTAATCCGAGGAAGGGGTGGTATGTAATGATGTGAAATTTGTACATATTATTTGTTTTAGAACTCCTGGTAGGAATTCCTTAAATAATACAAATTTCTACCAGGAGGGGTCGCCAGCAAACGTAAACATCATTCCCACCAGATATCTCTCCCTCCTAATACTCCCACCTGACCTGAAAATACCTTTATAAGGAATTGCACCGCAATAAAACTGGAAGAACTTACCGAGAGATCCTTCAGATCTGAAATCCGATTAACCTAATACCTGATTAAATGCAATTACGTACGGTTGTTTAGAACCGAGCTAATTGTATTCCGTTTTCCGTTACACCTGTTATGCAATTACGTACGGTTGTTTAACACCGAGCTAATTGTATTCCGTTTGTTTAACCTGTTCTGTTGTAGTTAGTACGGTAGTAGAACCGAGCTAATTATATACATCCATTCCGTGCCTGAAAACTTACGTACGGTAGGACAAACCGAGCTAAGTTTACAACTTACCTTAGGACCTTTCTGTATAGCCGTCGGGCTGCGCTCAAAGGAACTAACCTTAATTAACCTGATTACCATAAATCCGAAATTAACCGCATTCCTGAAGAACCTGTAAATTCAAACCGTTTACTTGTAACTGACCGAACCCATTTAAAGAAATAATACTCACCAATGTATTAATTGAATTTTATTTCACAGCATAATTATTCACATTTTGTAAACGATTAATATTCAATTACAGAATCACCTGTCAATTTACAATTATTAACTGGTGTGAAGCGAGCAACGTCTTTGAGTCGCATTCAAGCAACCGAACCAGAATTATTTATTTTCGTTATTTAATTACTTGTTAATTTATTATTATTTTTTCATTATATAAATTAGTACAAGGTACAGTTTTATTATTGAGTAAACGAACTGGTCTCCGACTATTTGCTACCCGAGGAAAAGTGTTTGTAAACCCCTGGAGGTTAGGCAAAACATCATACAGCCTAATTCAAGCAAACCAGGGAAGTTTATATAAACAAACCCTTACCAGGCACCCTAGCAGTGAATGCTAGGCAAGCAAAGTATTACAGCCTGCATTCCAGAACCAGTCTATCCTCCGGCAACCGACCTCCTATTAACCACAGTGCGCGTTGTTAAAACTTGTACATATTTGTAAATAGAAATGTTAGTTGTTTTCACAACTCCCAAAACTTTATTGTTTATTTGGCACGATCACCAAATATCTGGTGATCCGATCCAACCGCCAAAGTAGGTATGAAGGAAGCTCTCTAGAACGGAGACATAAGATACCAAAGCACCTTAAAGGTTAAGAATTTTTTTGTTATGATCAAGAATGTGTATTATTAAGGTCAATTTGATCTTTCAGGGTACTCCGCACACAAACCTAAAAGTCTTCCAAGACGTATGTTGAATAATAGTCTCCATTATTTAGCTTTAGGTTTATATTACAATTGGCGGGGGGGGGGGGGGGGGGGGATGAATCGATGGAATTATTCTGTCGTCGTTGTAAGTAAAATAGCGTGTAAAATATTGTTATTCCTTGTAAAATGTTAGTATGTGTTGGCCCATATGTTGTGTGTGGACTAGATTGAATTATGTCTTCCAAGACATTTACTTTGGATTTTCTATTGCAAACTATGTTTGTATTTTTGATGAGAATAAATACATATACTTACCAGATATCCTTAACGTTGTTGCCTAATTTTAATCTGTCACAATCTGGTACCCTTGCTAGTGACACATAGTGTCGAAACGCGTCGGGTTCTGTTTAAAATAAAACTTAGTGGAACTACCTGCATTTGTTATTACAATATACTCAAGATTTCGAAAGCTTTCATGCAAGGCGAACAAATTTTCCATAAACTATATTGATTGAATGCTCTTAGTAAATTGAATTTCCATGCGTTGCATGGCGTCTGTATCAATGATGCTTTTAACATTGTAGTATAAACATCCTGCTCGTCTGCACGTAGGTATGTTTATTCATGTTAAAGGCAGAGTGGCATACACTCCGCCACAAAAATGTTAAATTACGATACTCCTTCAAATTCTCAGAAGCTGCTTTGAAAAGAAACGACTTCATGACATTTTTGAAATGCTGTTAATTTAAAAAGCGAGTGCATTTGGTTAAAATCCTCAAAAAAATTAAGGTTTAAGCGTTAAGTCATGGAAATGTATCCACTAATAACTTCATTTGTGAGTGAACACGTTCATTTTCCATTCTAGTTATGCTGTGTAAAATAAAAAATTTAAATAGAGGTCATGTTCGCTATTTAACATAGTTTTATTCAATTAATTAGTTAGTTAATTATTTTAATATTAGATATTTATTATTTCTATGAAACCAGACCAGATTCATTTACTACAGTCATAAAATTCAGTTAATCCCTTCATATTTAGTCAACCTTTTTAACCTGAAAACAAATAGATAAAATATTTTACTAGATACATCACTATGCCGTGCAAGACATTTTATATTTATATCGCTTTGTACACACGTCAATCATACTTAAGCCGGTACATTTTAGTTTAGTTTACCTCCTGTGGAGCTGGTACGTAATACCGTTGATTGAGCTTTAGTCAATGGTGATACTGAGTAGTTCCCCAATTTGCTGTACCCGTAAGTTTCCCACCAATCAGAAAACTGTTTTTCCGCCCATTTCTCGTTCGGATGTATTAAGCACTCTGTAATATGCATTTCCATCAGATTTTTCCTTTTACGTTTTCGTTGTCAATTGTACAATCATGTTCATATATCCAATCAAACAATTTGTAAGTGTTTTATTTATAATTATATTATTGTAACTACATCAACCGCAACAGGTCCGACAAATCGACGAAGACGAAAAACAAGAAATGTAAAGGAAACTAGACTATTAATGATTTAACAACACTTAAAATTAAACAGCTGGCATTTTTCCGACGCAAACGTTGTATTTCCCAATTTTCTTTGTTTTAGTTAAGTCAATCGATCACGTGGTTTGGGTACTCGTGTCTAAGAAATTCAACTTTTGCAGTCACACGTTGCAAACATTATTGAAGAATGAGGAAAATACATCTTCTCAAAAGATAGAAAATATTTATATTTACGGGTATTAGGGCAATTTCACAAGCACGCTTTGGCAACTAAGCATGTTATTTAAAACTCGAAAAGTTTGAATTAAACAATCATATTTGTTCCTCTAGAAAGCAAAGCTCAAACGTAGATATTAATATAATAGAATATTAATTTAGCTTTTGTAATTTTGAGTTATAATAACAACTTTGTAAACAATAGGCCGTATTAAACAGATACTTATTAATTATAGTTACTTCATGTTCCTTCTATTTGTAGCTGAAGTAGGCTAAATCCCCGACAATGAATTAATTATAAGTGAAATAATTAAATTTCAAAGAGAATATCTTTATTCAAACTAATAATGAACTGTTTACATTAAAACAATAGTTAATGTTTGTGTTTGTTTGCGAATAGGATAGTCAGTTTAGAAGCATTTCATTTACTGATAAATACAGTTATTAAAAATAGGGATTCCGCTGCTGTATAATTTAATTAATTGAAGGTCCCTTGAACCGCAGTGATATTCGAAAATTGATAATATTTCAATTTACTCACGATATCTCTTGGTCAGATAAATAGTAAATACGTTTTTAAAAGAGCTCAAAACATAAATTAAGAGTAGGTACCTAGACATACATGTATCAACTATTGTTTATAAAGCAACCTTGTGTATGAAAACAAAGGGGTTGTTGAATAACAGGAAGCACACTCCTTAATTCTAAAAGAGGCAGTCAAGCGATCGACTACCCTGGAGAGAGAAAAACTACCACACATTTTCATATCTATCTTCACGGATGGATCTAAAACAGGTTCTACATGAAAGAACTGAACTTCTATATCACCAAACCACTAAACCTGTTTTTCAGACAAAACTGGTAGGAATAAACGCTTAGGGCCACAAAAATTTTCATGCACAGCCAAAAGATGTAAATTATCACAATTTCCAGTGGCAACAGATGAGCCGCTCTGCCATTTCAAAATTACTTGAAGTTTTGTTTTAGAATCCCACCAAGTACTACAGCAAGTAACAAAGAGTAAGACTCTTGAACTTGTATGGGTTAAAGGACATGCTAACGAAAAGCAATTAAAAAGCCGATGAGTTAGCCCGACAGTAAGTTGTTTTATGGTCCAGAACCGGCTCTTCCACTTACAGCATCAACTGTAAGCAACATAATAACTGAAGACACTCCAGTCACTGTCTCTATGTTTAACCATCTCGAGGTTGGCGCGTTTCTACGCAAGGCTATCAAGAAAGTACTTGTGTGCATACTAAACAAGCACATGCACCGTATGAGCTTGGTCGAATCACCATCTTGTAAAGGATGATACACAGACGACGAGGCGACACGCCACATACTGTGTGAGTGTCCCGTACTTGCCTAACTGAGACGGTCCATGATTGGAGCATCCTGGGCGGACATGGCTACGATAAGTGCCGCTTCCCTATCCAAGATCCTCAGGTTATTCTCACGTGTGGGATGGCTTGAGTGAAGTTGTGGAGTCAGCTGACTGGGTGACTCTAATCAGGGAGGTAGCACAAAGGGCCCGAATAATGACCGCATATACGCGTAGTCATCATGATCCAGAATCCAGGATTAACGTTCACATAAGTTCAAACTAACCCACTCTTTTTTTGTGATAACTTATAATCTTTCTCTTTTTCATTTTTGATTCGACCGAATCTTGACAACTAACTGTTTTTTGGGAAGTTTAAATATAATATTAAAGGGAGGTTTTTCTTCCGTTAGCTGGTCCTGAACAGAAATTGTTCTTGGTTACCCTTCAGCTTTAATCGCAAAGGCGCAGTCGATTGAAACCTCACGTTCATGCATTCTCCTGCTTCTCCTTGATCCATAATCTTATTTAGTACTTTAGTAATGGTTCTAATCTAATAAAATCTGTTGCATTATGCATCCCTTTTTTTGAATTTACTGTTATGATTATTAGACTCGCATTATTGTACCGCTTCTGCAGGGCTGGGCAAAATACATGCACTAACGTATTTCAAATACAAATTACAAAATATTCCTAGAAATGTATTTGCAACACAAAATACGAGATACTTTTATATTATTCTTAAAAATACAAAATACAAATACAATATTTGAAATACAAAAATACCTGTACGCATACGGGGTGTTTTTTTGGGAGATTTAGTTAGACGTTTCTAGGAAAGTTTTATAGGTAGGTTCTTGGAAATGTGTACTTAGAATTCACTCTGAACCTATCGTTAACATTGCGGTGGGCAAAATACATTCATTAATGTATTTCAAATGGAAAATTCAAAATACTCATGAGAGAGTATTTGAAATACAAAATACAAAATACTTTAGGGAAAAATCATCAAATACAAAATACAAGTGTATTTCAAATACTGTATTTTCAATACAAGTATTTTGTGACTGCCCACCCCTGCGCTTCTGTAATGTTTTCCGTAATTTGCAGGTGAAGTACTAACATCGCAGTTACTTCACCCAAAATAACCCTTCAGAATTTTGTCCGTGTTGGGCAATTTAGCATTGCAGCGATTTGGAGTGTTGGCAAATTTTAAGCAGTAAACTCTTTGTTGTCACATGGGTTAAAGTTTTTCTTAGCATAACGGTTAGTTATTTGGGGGGGGGGGGGGGGGGGGTGTGCAGCATTGTGAGGTAAGTATTTACTTTAGTTGACAGGATTATAAAGTTTCAGGTAGAATTTTATTTCCAAAAATGCAAACACGCATTCAAACAAAAAAGCATATAAGGGTAAATCGAACCTAGGAAAAAAACCCGGAAAAAAACCGGAAAAAACCCCAGGAAAAAAACCCTGGAAGAAAAACCTCCGAAAAATAATTATAGATGGCTGTGAATAAATTTTGTTGTTGATGAAGATTGTCATTTGCGCCGAATGAAACATAAACGTTGAATAAATGATATAATAACATATATGTACTTTAGATTTATACTGCATTATATTTTACATCAATATTACAAAATCACACATAATATACAAGGTATCAAAGAATAAAAAAGTATCAATTGAAAAAAAAATATACTAAACCTGCAAATAACCTAGGCGCTTTAGTGGCAATCTACGTTTAAGTTTGGCATTACTTTTATTTCCAAACTTTGTATATTTATATATTTATTCACAGCCATCTATAATTATTTTTCGAGGGTTTTTCTTCCGGGGGTTTTTTCCTGGGGTTTTTTCCAGGGGTTTTTCTTCCGGGGTTTTTTTCCGGATTTTTTTCCACGGTTTTTTTTTCCGACTACCTGGAAAATCTGACAATTTCAATTACAATTATAATATAACTTTGATAATCTCCCCTTCGGGGTTTCTACGTTTCAAATGGTATCATCAACTGTGACTTTGCAAATACGCCAATACTCCTCGTATTCCAATGCAGTTATCTTCGTACAGTATTGCGCTTATTGTAACCTAAAAATATTTGCTGTGTCTAAATTGTTATATGGATACATACAATCGAAATCTTGAGGACTGTGTTAGTTTATACTATTATATTCCTGTTATCAAATTTCAAAGTTAGGTAGGAAAAGGGAACACCAAAACCGCAAGGAAATGTCTCGACTCTTTTCACTATACGAGAGTAGAGTATAATTTTCACACTAAATACATCTCAACGCTTCGTTCAAATAAATGTAGTAAAATAAAGCTAGTTAAATTCACATTATGATTCAAAATGTGTTACGAGAATAAACTCTAGCAAAGTTCTTAATTTGGATTATTAATTTCATAAATGTAGCTCGTACAGAAAGTAATAAATTTACAAAGTAACGACATTAATCCCATTTCTCTCAAAGCTTTAATAACCAAATGAAAATAAGGCCTTTAAAAAATTTCATACTTTTCGTGGAAAATATAAAGTGTTAATTAAGCTCTGAGATTTTTATCAATAAAGCTACATTTTTACGAGTCACGGATTTTATGTAAGTACCTAGCATGAAAAAATTATATACCAGAGGTCAATCACCATAAAAAAGTAAAGTATGTGAGTGAATAATCTACTTATCACTAGAAAATAGTGTTCCTGTCACTAAAAGATGGAGAAAATATTATTTTCCTCTTTTTAATTCTATAAATAAGTAAATCTAATATTGCGTTTTAAAAGTTACTATAATAATATAATAATAATAATTTATTGAATGCTCCTTTACAAGAAATTCAGCTGCCTATTCTAAGTATCTTAAAATTAAAATTAAGCTTAAAAGTTACTAACAAACCATTAATCTCACGATATCTTAATTTTTGTGTAGTTGTTGACGCAAATTTGTATCATTCCGCTGATGGGCATCACATTGTTACCAAAGACAATTTTTAAGGCTCCTAAGGAGAGCTCTGTAGTTCAAATTGGTAAAATTACTATTTTGGACGTAATCATCTAAAACTATGCATAGGTCAAATTCTATGTAGCATAGTGATCAATTAATGTAAACCTTCTGGCTGCAAATTAAATATTTAAGTTACAATCTTGGTCGAAAGTTCTGAATGAGAGGTACTACATTTATGCAACTTTCGACCAAGATTGTAACTAAAATATTTAATTTGAAACCAGAAGGTTTACATTAATTGATAACTATGCTACATAGAATTTGACGTATGCATCGCTTTTTTAATTTTTGTTAGATGATTACGTCCAAAATGGTCATTTTATGGTCATTTTAGCAATAAAAATGGCGGAGCTGTCCGCTTAAGAGTAGGTAACTGAAGAAAACCACATCTAAGTTTGAAATGACCACAGTATAGGATTTCGTGCTTGTCCACTACTGAATAGCTCTTGTAATATAGAATTGTCATTAATTTTGTCATTTTTGAAGCGCCCCTTTTTCTATTGATTTGTATCCTCTTTAATTGCCGATATTTTGGTAGGTCTTTTCAAATGGAATATCCAATCGGTGGCCCTCTGCAATCGCCCCAACGAACAGAATTATTGGTATCGTTCCGTATGATCATGTGGTTGCAGATCTGTGTGCGCTTTTATAAGTTTAATATCAATATCAAAGAGTATTCTCTTTGGTTTAATCTAATATTAAATGATAATTGTGCAATGCAATGTGTTGGTGACGTGAACTTTTCCCAATTATCCTCGTATGTTTATGGTATTGTATTTGTGGTCTAACTGTAAAATAATCTTGTAAGCTTTGTTACAGTACCTACCTATTCTAAAGAGAATTCGTGTTACAGCTAACATTAATAAACATTTAATAATACCACCGCAGTGAAGGTACTATTACTAACAGCAGTTCACTTTGCACGTGTATTTTGTTATTTCCATGTAATGGAATAACGTAAAATTTTCCAAAATAATTATGGTAAAAATGAACACACCATAGGTACCAGGTTTATCACAAAATCCATTACAGTTAGAAAAGATCTACCCTTTTCTAGGTTCCGTCTCCGTAGTATTTGTCGCTAGCAACAAAAAATATACTGATTAAGTCCTCTTTGTGCGGATTTTGGCAACGCAGTATCATTGGCCTATAAAGTAGGACTTTTATATATTCCTTAATGTACTAGGTATAGCATCTTTAAATTTGAATGTTTGCTACCAAAATAACGCCCCTAGTTTGGGCCCCTTTTGGGCGGATTTTGATGAGAAGCTTGTTTTACCGATGAATTTTTTTTATAGGCCTTAGTTTTAAATTTCATGAAAATCGATCTAGCAGTTTGGGCTCCACAGCCATAACGTACCAACCCACCTACCAACCCACTCACCCACAGGCAAATATTTTTCAAAGATGGTGGTTTTACACTCAGTGGGACTCCAGATTCATCAAAATCTCGAGTTCGTGTATATGCACGGGAAAGTAAAAATTTAATAAAAAATTAGCAAGTGTCCCGTTTTAGCCACTTAGTCGGATAAAACGGGATACTTATGCTTTTTTAAGTTCCATAACGTTTAGCACTCAGCTGAGAAGGCACAACAATTAAAAATATTTTACTGAGAGAAATGGCAGATAGAAACTTCGTCTTCGTCTTCCCCCACTCCCGCATAAGTTTCGTGGACCCAACCTTCGTAAAGTTGGCACCTTATCCAACCTTCTTTTGCCTTAGAATGGAATAAAATTCGGTGCAAACTATGCAAGCCGCTTCTTCGCTCTCATATTCTGAACTGGAATCATTGCTTTCTTTTTATTTCTTTCCTATTTTATTTTTTGGACTCTTAATACAATTTTGCCTTTCTCACATGGTCTCTTCTTCTAAACTGCTACTATCCTTCTTTAGTTTCTTTGCTTTTATGTCTTTTCTGGTTGTCGTCTTAGTCCTTTTTTGCCCTGTTTAATTTCCTTCACCTTCGCTTCAATAGTTGTACGAGGAACTTTATATTCTTTAGAAACCTTAAGATACCCATTCTTCCTTCCAGTAGGTACCTCCTCAACAGCCTCACGCATACTTTCTTCGTTCCAAGACTGCTGTTGTGATTTTCTTTTATATTTTCCCATTGCACTCAAATCCTAAAAAAGACATTGACGGTATAGTTGGGTAAGTGTCCGGTTTACCCAACTATCGATTGCGAAAACATGTGACCATATTTAAAAAAAAATAAAGCAATGTCCAATAACTTATTGTGGATAACTATAGTAAACCAACATAGTGTTCCCTAAATCTACTCACCTTCAATTAATTTTGCCTGTAAACTGAAAAATCACCCATTGAAATCGCTCTAAATATTTGAACTTAACCTTACTATTCGACAATCGACACTTTCACCTGTTTCGCTGTCTAGAGTGAAACTAAGAAAAATTGCCTGTAAAACACAACAAAAATTAGAAAATGTACAACACCGACTCATAAATCAAGAAATGTTTAATGACGACTCCGATATGGGTCCCCCCTCAGCGTGGGCGTTGGCGAATAATACTAAACAATAACTAGAACTGAAGGTTTGAAAAAATTAGTTCGTGAGTGTAAGGGCATCCCTATAATAAGGGAAGAACTGTCCCAGTATACAGTGGAAACAGAAAATATATCGCATTTTCTGTGCAATTTTTAACACAATTCTATGGCTTTTGTCCCAAAAGTGCGACCAATAATAAATTTTTTGAAAACGAATCATCTCTTCCTTACCTTTCGCATCTATGAATCGTTTCTGTTTTTCGGTTTGTTTTTCAATTCCTACTATTAGTTCACCCTCTTTCTATACAGGGTATTAGTAAATTAGTGCGACAAACATTAGGGGGTGATTCTGCATGAAAAAATAATGACAGTTTGCTATATAAACGTATGTCTGCAAACACTTAGTTTTCCGAGATATGGGGTTTCTTAAAAACCGACGATTTATTTATTGCTCTGAAACCGGTCGAGGTATGTAAAAATGTAAATGAAATTTGGTGGGTGAACAACGTAATAGAGGTCTAGAACTCGTCAAAACTAACACTTGAGTAAACAAGAGTAAAACTCTAAACCTTCCCAATGTGTTTTCTTTTATTATGATAATAAAAGAAAACACATGGGGAAGGTTTAGTTTTCCTCTTGTCTAGTCTCGTATACCCCATTTTTAATTCCTCAGCATCTACATGGACCAAATTATAAAACTAACACTTTTTTTAAATAATTTTTTTCATTTTGGCTTTGGTTTTCGAATTATGGACTTTTTTTTGTTTCTTTACAAAACTCTATACCTATTCATTATTTGTTGTCGGATTTCAAAAGATCAAAGTTTTTTGGAATCAACAGTTTAATATCGCTACAACTTTATACAAAAAATTTACAACAGCAAGATGGCGGTCATTTTAAATTTTTCAAATTGAATAGCACAAAATCTACTCCACAAATTTTGAAAAAATTTCACCAATAAATTGCCTAAGCAATTATCTACTAATTTGATTTTAATCATTTTCCTGTAATTTTCATCCTAAAGAAGTTATTGTAGAAAATAGATTCATGAATTTATGCATTATGCGATATAAATGTATTATTTTCACAAATCAAACAACCAGAAATAATTGAACGCTTCTTACTTTAATTGTTTTTATTTGTTTGACAATTGCAGTGAATCGCAGTTCTATTTAGTATTCAATAAGCGTCAATTGGCCGCTTTCCGTATTTGATCTAATGGAACCTTTTGAAAACTTAAGAGATGGTTGATGTACGGGGAGGCAAGGCGAAATTCTAGGGCAGCTGTAATTCTTTATCACGAACAATACCCTAATAGAAGAGTTCCTGATCGCCGCTATTTTGAAACAATTCATTGGAGATTGATTGAAACTGAATCGTTAAGTGCAATTCGACAAGGTAATCCTGTGAGATCAGTGAGAACCCCTGATTTTGAGGAGGATGTTCTCGTTCATTTTGCTGCAGATCCAACAACAAGTACAGGTCGAGTTGCTAGAACTCTTAGAGTAAGCCATACGAGTGTGTGGAGGGTCCTTCATGAAGAACGTATTACCATCTTCAGAAGGTGCAGCATCTGAAAGATACTGATTTCCAACCCCAAATAGAATTCTGCAGATGTCTCATAAATCGCAGGAATGTATGAGGAAGCTTTTTGGATTACATCCTCTACTCGGATGAGGCAACGTTTGAGCGGAATAGGACTTTTAACTGAAGATACAGTCACATTTGGGACGCTGAAAATCCCCATGGTGTTTTCAATCGAGGACATCGGGGGCGAATTTCAATCAATGTGTGGGCACGGATAATAGGAAGTCATCTCGTTGGTTTTTATTTGCAAGAGTAGTTACCACTGCTAGTGAAATAAGGGATAAACCCGAAATTCTTCAACATATTGTTCGTGAAGAAATGTTAAAGCGATGTAGAGGATGCGTGCAAAGCCATGGTGACCATTTTGAACAATTTTTAAGGTAATCATTCAAAAAATTAAAATACAGTCTAACTGAAAACAATTAAAGTAAACGTTCAAATTATTTCTGGTTGTTTGATTTCTGAAAATGATACATTGATATCGCATAATGCATAAATTCATTAATCTATTTTGCACAATAACTTCTTTAGGATGAAAATTACGGAAAATGATTAAGATCAAATTTGTAGATAATTGCTTAGGCAATTTATTGGTGAAATTTTATCAAAATTTGTGGAGTAGATTTTGTGCTACCTATTCAATTTGGAAAATTTAACATTTTGCTGTTGTAAATTTTCTGTAAAAAAGTGTTGAGCAAACGTAGTAGATATTAAACTGATTGCAACTATTGACTACAAATAATGGACATATAGAGATTTGTAGAAAATCAAAAAAAAGGTCCATTATTCGAAAATAAAAGCCTAAATGAAAAAAATTATTTTAAAAAAAGTGTTTGTTTTGACGAGTTCTATAACCTCTATTACGTTGACCCCTTTGAGTAGAAACACCCTGTCATTATTTTTTCATGCAGAATCGCTAATGTTTGTCGTACTTATTTTCAATCGTTAAGAAAATGCTTGTTATTCATTAATCAAGTTCGAATAATTTTTTTTAACTTGTAGTCGATGACACTTGATGTTCATGAAGTTTTTTCAAAAAAATTGTTCTTTGTTGGCCATAGAAGGAATTGGCTTAAAAAAATTTTTTATATTACTTTATATTTTAATCCTTTATAATAAAGATTTTAAATCAACAAAAGAGTTAATTACTTACTTGTCTTCTTCACGGATGCATCAGTTCTTTGAAAAGTGTTCCTTTCTCTTATATCCCCGTATTTATATTATATTAATCTTACAAAAGTACTTGTTACCTCATAAAATATCTGTAAGCAATAAAAGTGGTTTATTATTGAACAGCCTTAGACTAAGCACTAGAAGCTGCCAAGAATTAGTTAAACAGTAGGTACATATGTGAATTTTCAATTTGTCTATTTACATTATATATTGCTGGCAGAAACAAACTCTAAGATTTTTCCGAGACCTTGTTACGTAACGTTTTACAAAAGTGGAGATAAATTATACAATTCGAAAGATGTGTTTGCAAAGCGTTTCTATTAAGCATTTCATGTGGAAATTTAATGATTGTGTACAGCATTGGTTCCACATACACTGCTTCTTTATAGCGATAGATAGAAACGTACTTTCAGAAAAGAAAACACTAACGTAAACCGTTAGAGATAATGCGAAAAAAGCTTTCATAGACGATAATAATGAAAAACGAGAAACCGTATACACGTATGCAATTGGGTGCAGCACTGTAATAATAAAATATCTTTCCCAATGACACCCTATCGTTTCACTTCGTGCACAATAAAACGTTGTACTTTTTATTTAATATCATGAAATGGCTTCCCTTACTCTTGTGCTTTTGTATCACATATAACTGTATTTATCTATCTGCATTCGAAAAATATCTGGAAGCGACATGTGGTAAGTATTACAAAAGCATGCTACCCGGAAAACTCATCGCGACATAATTTAAATTCTATTTTATGAATTTTTATGTGATGAATTTGACTTTTTTTTTAAAGCAAAAGTTATTATGTAATAGCCCGAGTTCTCGCTTAATTAAAATATACCCTTTTTCCACATTTTTATGAAAGTATTATCTACAGTTTTTGTTTGGTTGAACAATACAGACGGTATATTCCTGAAACGAACAAATTTATGTGACGTCCTATTTAAATATACAATCACGGCCATTTTCTTGTTAACAGCATCTTGAAAACTTCACTTTTAATTTCTAACTTATTTGCGCGTAAGATCAAATAACTAAAAACTCTACTTATTTTTCATATTTTCAAGTTTTATAATGGCCGGCATCTTGTAAACCTAAAGTATATCGGATTTCATTTGAATAACTTTACTAATTTTCTTCATCGTTGCTTTCACTTATACATTACGATTTGGTCTTTGGTTTTGGATGGAAATGAAATTTCCTGCTATTTAACAGATTTAAATAAAAATACATTTTCTAATATGTTTCACTAAGATAAGCAATTTGTTCTCCGTATTAAGTTGGCCTAATAAATAGTTTCCGGTTTAAGATCGCATTTTCGCAGTTCTGACATTATTTAGTAGGTAATTAGTCCCTATTAGTGATATAAAGGGAAACTACACAAAACTTCACGTCAATCTCTTTCCTTTAACTCATCAAGATTATGTGTACCAAAAGCATAACTAATTCGCTCTTCAGTTTCAGTAAACTGTGGTTACTATAGTGAAACAAGCTTGGTTAATACCTTAAATCTTGAATTTATTAAATACATGTTGTAATGGGACAACATATTTTTGTATTTCAGAAGCAACAGTTGAATTATAAACACGTACAAGTTTGGTATGCACTACGTCGTAAGCAAAGGATCAGAGATAGTTAAACCGCGAAACGCAAACCGATAGGTTAAGGCAAGTGGTATAAAATAAGTGGATATAGGATAACGTTAAAAACATTAGTACTCGCGGAAAAGCATCTCCATACTAGGTGTATTTGTTTTTTATTTATAGAATAGAATACTATCCGAAGCATCGAATAAAGGTGTCATAGTGGAATCAAACAATGCTGTGACAATGGCAAGAACAGACCACCCGAAAGGATAACGGATAGCGGCATTAAGGATAGCGCTCCAATTTACAAACTGCCTGTCCAAAATGCAATATAGGTCCACACATAAGAAACCACTTTAAAATGCGACGCGCTCTCTAAACAAGTCGGAAAATGTAGCTTTCTCAATTTGCAACTGTTTCCATTCTCGGTGCTTGGATCAATAAAAGAATATGTACTTACTACAATTTATGTTCCTGATATCAATTCAGGGTAGTAATATTTTCACTCGTTCAAATGATCCTAAACTTTTTTTGTGCGTTTATTCTAATATTCTAATTCTAATTCTAATATGAAAAATAATTGAATATATTTCCTATTTCAAAGGGATAAGGGTAGCACATTTACCGCTATGCTTTAGCACATCCTAAAGATGCGATTCATCGTGGATCAATTATTTCCACTTTTACAATATTGGCGTTTGTTTAAACATCCAATTCTATTCCCTTTAAGTGATGGGTATGTCAAAATTTTATTCCCTTAAATTGAGGATAGGTCAGTGTAGAATCGATATCCGTAATATTTTTGAATATTTGTGTCAAAACATCCTTAATTTATACGTAAACGTCCCCAAGTTCATGACATATGTACATGATTAATTTTCTTGCAAGGAAATGAAGGATATGTGACAAAAAATACCTAGGTTGTTTTTCCTTTCCCGTGCATATACCTATAGACGTGTAATATCGGTCTAGTACAACTGGCCGCGAGACAAGTGCCGTGCCGCGGCCAACTGGCGCCAACTGCTTCTAAAAAGGGTCTAGGCCTATTCGCCGTCGTCGTTTCGCCGTCGCCGTTTCGCCGTCGCCGATTCGCCGTCGCCGTTCCGCCGCCGGTACAGTTGGCCGTTGGTAAAATTCGCCGTAGGAACGATTCGCCATACAAATCGAAAATCGAAAATAACTTTTAATCTTGAGGGACTGTTATCAATTGAAAAAACTATACTAAACCTACCTCTAACCTAAGCGCCTGAGTGGCAATATACGCTTAAGTTGGCATTTTTTTAAGTTTCAAATACTGTTTAGTATCATAATATTCACATTTTTGTATCAATTGAAAAAAAATATACTAAACCTACCTCTAACCTAAGCGCCTGAGTGTCAATATACGCTTAAGTTGGCATTTTTTTAAGTTTCAACTGCTGTTTAGTATCATATTCCCGTTTTTGAATCAATTGAAAAAAATATACTAAACCTAAATTTACTATGAGTAAATTATTTTGATGAATACGTCTTCTAAATCATCTTCCAACGGCGAATCGCCCCTACGGCGAATTTGACCAACGGCTAACTGTCCCAACGGCGAAACGGTGACGGCGAATCGGCGAAGACGAACCGGCACCGCGGCGGCGAATAGTCCCTAACCAACTTCCCTATCAGTTTGTTGGTTTTCAATTATTACTAGCCATTTATTTATTTGAAGTCAAGCTGTACTGGCAGCGACGCGACGACCACTTGTCCCGGCAGCTACTTGTCTCGCGGCCAGTTGTCTCTGCGTCCAGTTGTCTCGGCGGCCAGTTGGCCCGGCGGCCAGGCGGCCGCGGCCACTAGTCCCATTCCGGTGTAATATACCCATACACATAGGGAAAGTAATGTACTTAATCGAAAATAAATCGATCTCGAGGTTTTGATGAACCTCAACGTTTTGGGTCCCCCCGAGTCCAAAGTGTGGGTGCGTGGGTGGGTACGTACGTTATGGCTGTGGAGCCTAAACACCGATCTTAATGAAATTTAAAACTAAGGCCTATAAAAAAACTTCATCTGTAAAACAACCGTTTAACTTAATTAAAATTTGGAAATTATAGCCAAAGGATGGCTAGAACTTTTACTTGTAATTGTTAAAGAACAAAAATTAAACGTAGCAAATTTATTTTAAATTAGAACCCCCGTATATTATTTCATTTCCATTCTTACAAACGAAATGGGCCACGGCCAGAGTCAGTAAGATTTAGACGACTTCAGGGGTAGGACCGTGTAATGTATGTACAATATGTATTTTCTTTTTTAAACGATATTCACGTGAGAGTGTACTAACTGTATAAATTTTATGTTGATGTTTTTTAAAAATACTCCATCTTATACAGAATGTCCAAAAATTAGCACCAAATTATGAGAAGTAAGTAAAGCTTAATATACATAGGTAAGTACATACGTAACTTTTCACTTTTGTATGGAAAATACAAATATTCGTATTGAATTTAACAAATCTGGATTAAGTGACGCTGTGAATATCGAAAAGTCGTGTTATAACAGAATAAAAACAGATATTTGCAAAAGTTGTCTTTTAAAAATCGTTATTTAATGGCTTCAGTTGTTTTCCTTTTCTAGTGTTGTCAAAATGATTGCTTATTCAAAAGAAGAATGAATCGATATGACTTTATGCTTGTAGAATGTATCCGAAACTGCTTACTGGCGTCGCGAATTTACGCCAAAAGATTTCCTAACAGAAGTTCGGGAAATAAAGCTGATTTGGAAAAACTCTTAGTTCAATTTTAGGAAATTGGTAGTGTCCAGCAAGAAAAACCCCCAACTAATGCAGATATTGTAATAGAAAATAATGAAATTGGATTTATAGTTATTGCCTCTGTAGTCGAAAATCCCTATGATTAATTGATCCTTCTTCTTTGGAACATTTAAATGAACCAACATTTTTTTATGAACAAGTTTCCAATTTTTTGTTAATCCAATTTCCTTAGATATGGAGTTCCTCCACATTTTTATCCAGATGATTTTAAATGTTCAATTCCAAAACCAAAAGATACTTTTAGACTTTACCTAAGGACACGTAAAAGGGCAACGGACAAGCATTTCAGAAGCATAAATCCAGAAATGTTGTTGAAAGTTTTAAAAACAGGATACGTTTGTATTTAGAGGAAGACGTCTCTATAGCTAATCGACCCCTAGCCTCCTCCAAGACAAACTCTTTTAAAAATCAAGCATTTAGCCGTAATATTCAGTGTCGAGTAACGTGAATAACCCTGTATAATTTAAAAATATAACTCTTTAGGTGGCTACCTTGGTCTGTCGGTGAACTTCCATCATTCCTAAGATGTGGCGTCAAATTCCACTTCTAATATCAAAATTACTAGCTCACATCGCTATTTCTTAAAGCAAGTGGCGTTGGTGCAATTTTGATGATCAGTTGAGACAGAATTGTTATCTTGAAGAAAAAGGTGTTGATATTTGCCTGGTACACATTTTCTTTTGTTCCCGTATCCACAGTTTTCAGCTACATATCACAAACTAATTTCCTTTGTTATTAAGTTCTCCTATTGTGTCTTTCCAGCCGTCAGCTACAAAATGGCGAACGCTCAAAAATATTAATAGCGACCTGAATTTATCCACTATACAACATAGGTTGCAGATACTCAACTGTAGTAAAAGCGTTCCCTCTACCTAGACTTCTTAATATACGTGTCATGACCGTTCAAGCTACCACAAATGATGCTGTACGATCTGGACACCCAAATGAGGAACAAAATTGTTCTGGATGATCCCAAAGTGAGAATTAGCACTATTGCTTGGATTCCAGGAAGATTTTAATAAAAGAGGATACAAATGGCGAAGGAAAATATGTTTTTTTACAAAGACAATACATCGTATCATAAGTTTGAGGGTTACGATGGCAAATTGCACGAATTGGACTGGAAGAACTGGAACACTTATGGCCGTTGAACACAATAATGGAATCACCAAAAACCACGATTCATCTTTCGTTGGACGATGTTCAGTTATCCCATGCGTTGCCACAAACCTTTTGACAAGGTAACGACCACAAATCTTCGATTGGTCGAGCTAGTGGAATATTTTGAGGTCAGGCCAAAATATTATATCGACGTGGTGGGTCTTAATAAATTTAAACAATTTTGGTAAGCCTTTTTGTGTATAAAGCTCGACATCTACAGCTTTTAATCGAATCGACCGTTAGAGAGTCCTGAAATAAAATAATAAATTGGAGAGAATGTGCATCGATTGCTCTTTAGGATTACAAAGTTGTAACATCAAAAAATTAGTCTATTTCCTTTTAACTCCTAACATTTATTATTCTTTTCCTTAGGTGACGAAGGGAGGTTATAAAACACACTGCAGATATGCAAATACTTGTTATTAAATAAACACACAGGCAAAATTAGGGGAACACAAAAAGAAAGTCTGAATTTTTGAGAGTAGGTAATAGTTTTTTTATTGTTTTCGCTTCTTACGAGTTTGTTTATTCAATATAAGTAAGAAAAAACAAAATCTAGGCCTGAATATTGTTTATTTATGAAAAAACAATGAAAACGGTCTAATTTCAAATTTTCCGAACAGAATATTCCCATGGACAATATGTTGAAAAGATGTTTAATAAAAAAAAATTAATTACGTGTGTTGTCTTCTCGGGCTCTTATAAGAGCTCAGATACAATTTCCCATGCTCCTAATAACACTTTTGATCATTTCCTGAGACAAATTGTCCCACTCTTTGACCAGCGCTCAACTCCTCAACATTCCTATGAGCTGGATTTCTTTCTCGTACCCTACGTCCAATCATGTCATGGCATTATCGTGCATAATAAAAATCTGGGCCTATGAATGGAGGCAAAAGGTATGGGGTTCCAAGATTATGTACCTGTGCCCAGTCAGAGAACCGCCATCAATGATGACCAAGGCGTCCTGGCAGAATTATGCCACCCCACACCATAACGGATCCTCCACCATATAACACCGTTTCGGTAAAATTTGCTTGATGCTAATGTTCTCCTCTATGCCTACACATCTTTTCCCTCCCATCGATGAAATGCACGCTTTTGTCGGAGAATAAAACTTGACTCCATTCTTGGGACCAATCTTGGTGCTGACGAGTGAACGCTAATCTTGCAACTCAATGACTCACCTCAAGTTTTGGTGCTTTTACTGGCCTGTATGACTTCATTTAACCTTGTTCTCACTGTTCGTTCACTTACACGCACGTTACGCACTTCTTCCAAGAGATTTCGGGTTTGAACAGCTGTTTGACGACGATTTCTCAGAGTTTGCACCCTTACAAAATGGTCGTCTACGGCACTGGTTGCACGATATCTGCCTTGTTCCCGCCACCGCACATAAGATCGTGCCTGTCTGTATCCTTGTACATTACGGTGGATCACAGATACTGATACACCCAACGTTCGACTCACTGATCGGTAGGTGTGACCTTCTTGAATCATTGTCACAGCTCTGGCAAGTCACACATTTTGTATGCAATGCAATGTTAACTGTCCAAACAAAAACAACAAAATGGGTTAGGGCCACTAGGACTGCATAAACGAACATTCATAACAAAAACACTTAAAAGCACTGATTGTAAATACACACATTTTATGAGTGTTGGACTGTTAAAGAATGTCAAAAAGCGCTATAACGTTATGTGTTAAGAGGGTAATAATTTAACTACTTGAACTCGTTGTCGAATTACCCACAAGTTTTAAAAAAATTCAACCTTTTTTTGTGTGTTCCGCTAATTGTGCCGGTGTGTGTACATTAGCTATGAGTAGAAATATAGAAACACGTTCCGGTCAGCAACAAAAGATTTATGTAAATATGAATGTACAATATAAATTTTCTAATAATGGTAACGTTAGTACAAAGTTTAATACAGTTAACAACCACTAATTCTTTAGCAAATTAATTAATCCTCACAATGAGAGATATTATTAACTTTGTAGTGTAAGTTTATGGGTTGCAAAAAGCTTACACAAAACATCCATTCGATATTACAATGCGGTTGCACGCCTTATGAAGACCTCCGTAGTAAATTTGGACAAAATGGAAATAAAGTGAACTTCGAGAATTGTACAAAAGATATCGCGAACGTAGGATTTCTGATTGTAAATTTGAATAGATATTGTATCTGTAAATAAGAAGGTAGCAACATATTGGCAAAATCAAATTTTCAGGATGTCAGTGTAAAAGTTTGATACCTAAGTTTCGAGAACTTTCAGTATTATTTCGAAAATTGGTTGTTTCAACATTTGCAGTCCATGAATTTGTATGAGACATAATGCGCTCTTCGCTGACTATGTTTGAATTTTTAAATTTCAGTCTGTGAATTGTATTAATATTTTATTAGTTTAGTTCTCGCAATGCTCGCCCATATTATTATAAATGAAACTATTTTTCATTCCTATTCTTATGTACTTTCGGGTTTACTACATTAGCGGTCTGCTTGTGGCGAAGAGTTCCTTTATCAGTATTTAAATCTAAAAATCTAAAAACCAAATAAAATGTGAAATAAGCAATTTAATGCTGAAAACATATAAAGTCGTACAAATTAGGCCTCTATTTAAGAAATGTATGCCTTAAAAAGCAAAATTTTCATGTAAATTTTTCTGAAATGTAACATTTTATGGTTCAGTTTACATATTTAGTGACTTGTTTTAACCAATATTCATAAATTCATTTAGGTTAGTTACTTAAAATGAAATACTTCGTAAATGTTATATGTATACAGCATGCACTTCTATAGTTCCTATGAGCACCTTTTTCTGTTGGTGGAACGGTATTCGCTCGACCTACGTGTACAAGTATGAACATTTGCACCGCTTTTGGTTCTTTTGGAACCGCAGCTACAACCGATAAATCAAAAGGAATATGAATTAGAAGACCAGTAACCCTTGTGTTCGTTGAACACAGCACTGCAAATACCAAACACCACAATAAAAATGTATTAAAGCGAAGGCGTTTCGACAACAGAGCTGTATCATCATCAGCGAACAACTTAAGGCAAATCACAAAAGTGAGCTATTTATGCTACTTAAAGTGGATGTAACATAACTAATTACAGTGAAGTATTCTAATTAATCCTAAGGATCTGTATCATCATTATTCTTTAGAAAGCGTTTGTTTTTGTGAATTTCTAAACTTTCATAACAATCGAATTCATTGTTATTATTTACTGCTTAACTAAGGAAATATTATCTACTTCGTGATTTTTTTCAATCCTATGTTGGGCAACGGGAGATTTATCAAAACGGTTGTATTTGAGGTGAGTCAAGTCTTCTTTGAGTTATCTTTTGGCTTTTCCAATATACACATGGTTACAGTTTTATGGTCCAGTACCCGCTTCTCCACTGACGGTACCTACCAATCGTAAGCAACCTAACAGCTCAAGACATTCAAGTCCAGCACAAGGCTATGAGGATGTTAGATTGTCTCCATGCGGGAAAGGCCTTCAGCTTCATCCCCTTCCAGCATCATCACGTGTAAAATCGTTTGAATGACGTTGCGGTGATCTACTTTAATCAGGGAGGTACCACAAAGGATCAGAATGTGAGGCCTAATTGCGCGTGAAACATATGTACCCTCCTATCGTAATTCAGAATCGAGAATCTGGATCCGTTTTTTGAGAAAAGAGCGTCTATTGTCAACTTCCGTTTCATAAGTAAATTGTGGAATTTCGAATTTAGTTGTGCTGCAATATTCTGAGGGAAACAAATTTTAGTATTTAGGATGGAAAGAACATCATCCATACACTCAGTCCAAACTCTAACAAAGTGTTTGAGGTCAGTTTCAAATTTACCTATACAAAGGTTAGCAGTAAACGGAGATAAGTTATTACCCGTTGTTATCTGAGTTTATTTCTAACATTTTCATGGGTAAATTTGAAATTGACGTCAAACAATACTATTTTTCTTATTCTTGATAATAAAACACAATTGATTTTTCTGAATTTTATTTTAAGAATCTCTGTGGTAAGGTTACCGTTGTCAGGAGAAAGAATATATAACTTTAAAACATTACTTATTTTTAAATAGAATTTATTCGATGTTGACAACTTTAAAGTCAATTTATTTCTTATAGCTGAAATAGCAAGTTAATAATAATATTTCGTTCTGGTTAGAAAAGTGCATTGGACTTTGAGTATTACGTAAGCCGACTAATATGAAATATCATCATCTATACAGGGTGTATCATTAATAATGGGAAATATTTAAATTGGAGAATCCTGTGTAGTTGGCTCTGGTTTCAATTCATTGTTGCCGTCTAGTAGGACTCTGCCATTGCTGTTGGTTGTTGATGTTTACCAGTTAGTTTTAGTTTTAAAGTACTGTGCAAAAATACTTTTTCAATTTTTAAATAAAACCACCCTGTAACTCAGTAAGGAGCCAGATTTTATCTAAGTGATTTGGGTTAAATCTTAATATTTAAAACCCAGGATTCTCCAGTTTAAATATTTCCCATTATTAATGGTACACCCTGTATAATTAACTGACTTTGTATCATACACCATTTCCATATGAACGCCCTTGACGAAACAAGCTTGATGTTCACCAAAATCCTGATAAAGAATTATTTACCTCTATAATGACACCTAAGTAGTGTAAAAACGAGTGGAATTTTTCAATAACTGTATCTTAGTGGAATTCATTATTATTTACAAATTCGGGTCCATTTCTCACGTGTCGAACTGAACTATAAAGCAATAGATCAATGGTATTTCTTATACAGGGTGGGCCATTGAAAAGGTATCACGCCTGTTTTGGGACACTTAGACCTGTTTCTTAAAAACCGCTCGGACACGTCGATTTTCTATTTTTGGGGGACAACTTTTGATGTCACATTTGACTTTGTCAGGTCAACCCCCTAGCCCCAGCAACCCCTAACTCAAGAATTTAAATAGGGAAAAAGAGTCGAGCGACCCCTCATTTGAAATGTCTTTTAATTCTCTATTGGACAGTATGAATGAAAATTAGTTTTATTCAATTTTTTTTCACCCCAATGAAAAGCATCCTCCAGATTAACTAAGTTGGGGGTTTGTTTAGGAAAAATCCTGAAACACACCGCCTTAGACCTTTTGAACGGCACATTTTGATGTCAAATTTGACCTTATCAGGTCAACCCCCTAACCCCAGCAACCCCTAACTCAAGAATTTAAATAGGGAAAGGGTGTCGAGCGACTCCTCATTTGAAGCGTCTTTTAATTCTCTATTCGACAGTATGACCAAAATTAGTTTTATTCAATTTTTTTCCACCTCCATGAAAAGCACCCTCTAGATTAACTAAGGTGAGGGTGTTGTTTAGGAAAAAATTCTGAAATGTGCCGTTCAAAAGGTCAAAGGTGGCGTGCAGGCTTGGGCAAGTCCTCTGTACTTTAAGTCCAGATGTATTTAAATACGTACTTAAGTCCTTTTTTGTACTTAAGATTTTGTACTTACAAAAAATTCACAGAAAAGTATTACAAAAATTTGCAATAAAGTACTTGCTAGTACCATCAAGTACAACAAAGTACATTTCATGTTTGTTCTAAAAAAGCACACATTTTCGGCTGCATTCGTAAACCGAACAAAGTAAAACACCGTTGATTGAAATATTAATATTTCAATCAACGACCGAGCCATATCAACTTTCGTGTCATTCAAACATAACATTCTTTTTATCAGTCAGCACTTGACATAGACGTAGACCGCATTAGAGTGCTTACTTAGCAACTAGCGGATACGTAACTTGCAGTGCCCGTATTTTTAATTATATTTACGACTGCTTTGAAGTGTTTTAGTGGACAAACGAAATAAAACAACCGGAAAATGGCATACTTACCCATTTATTCTTCGGGGAAAATATTTTAAACCAATATTAACTACCTACTTCTGAAGGTATAAATTTAATAAATTACAGCTGAGTTAGCTGAGCTACACTGCTCTGGACCAACAAAAACTACGAGGCATGCTTTTTAAGTAAGTACCGTTTTGAAATATACAATATACAAGTAGACTTTTTCTAACAATTTTATTTTTTCATGAAAGCCTGTACTTTAATCTACTTTTCAACATAATTTCCACCAATATTAGGCACTTATCGTATCGTACAACCAGCTGTTGAATACCATCGCCGTAGAAATCTGCCGCCTGATTGAAAAACCACTGCAACGTTTTGTCATTATTTTATAAACCACACTTCTTGAAACTCTAGGAAACTGATCAGATAATCGTAAAGCGTCTGTTCTCTCTCACTTTTTCATCAACTTTCTGCACCAAGTCATCATAGCAATGAGTGAAAATCGTTCACTTCGATCTTCATCATGCATGTTCGTACGGCCACTAAAGCTCTCACCCATTTCTGTACCATCCCATCACTCATAACGTTTTCTCCGTAGACTTCATTAATCTGAGGATGAATTTCAGCCGTTTTCACGCCTTTAGCACTAAGAAAACGAATCACAGGGCGTATTTCACAGTCGGCGGTATTCTCAATCGAAGGAGACATTTCAAATACTCACAAGCAAACGTAAACATGGTCGAATAATTCCACAATGGCGTCTGTGGCTTGGTAAAAGATCGGGCTACACAGAGCACATGCGCCGAATTCCTACCGCAGCGCTACAGCGGCGGAATTTCAAAACGGTACTTACTTAAAAAACATGCCTCGTATTAATGGCTCAAAGTGAGCTAAAAATTAATAATTTTTCTACCACTGCTTAAGATTGTGTTGACTTGTATCTGTATTCGCTATGTTGATTTATAATAAAAAATAAAACGAGCAGTTATTGTAGTACTATGTACTTGTGTACTTCAGTTGGATTTAAGTACTGTACCTATACTTGAGGACTTTACTATAATCTATACAAAATGTACTCCAAGTACATTTGGTACTTGAAGAACCTTTGGTACTTAGAACTTTGTAGTTAGAACTTCAGGTCACTGTACTTGCCCAGGCCTGGTGACGTGTTTCAGGATTTTTCTTAAACAGCACCTCCACCTTAGTTTATCTAGAGGGTGCTTTTCATGGAGGTGCAAAAATTGAATAAAATTAATTTTCATTCATACTGTCGAATACTTAAATACTTAAAAGAAGCTTCAAATGAGGGGTCGCTCGACCACCTTACTGTAATTTTTGTTTTTGTTGGGGGTTGTCCCCCAAAAATAGAAAATCGACGTGTCCGAGCGTTTTTTTAAGAAACTTGTCCGAGTGTCCCAAAACAGGCGTGTTACCTTTTCAAAGGCCCACCCTGTATTTCTAATGTTGTGTAATCAGTGAAGAGGAACTAGTCATGTATATACGGAAAGGGCTGATTCTTTGGCTTATTTCATAACGTAAAAGTTCATATAAACATAGGTCCGCAAACGCTTCCTTACTAATCTACTGGGTCTTGAAATTTGAATTTTCAGCTCCTACAGTTTTTGAGATATTTAACTCAAATTTGGCTTATATTATTGGACGTCCTAAATGGTTGCTCTATAAATTTTCATAAATTAACGTTAAACCGTTTTAAAACAATGTTAAAAAAATTTATTTAAATTTTTAACTAAATCGCCCATTAACTTTTTTTGTACGCACTTTTTTTGTATATAGGTAAGTAAGGTTCAATCAACCTATTTTTGACCCCAGAATATGTGGCATAATTTATAACCAATCTTTTCGGCACACCCTGTATATGTATATAAGTAGTAATTATTCTTCGTTCCTCCGGTAACAGAACATGGGTACCCTTAGGTAAAACATTATAAATGAAGTGTATATAATATTTGTTGACATTCTTTATACAAAGTTTCTGCTGAAATAATACAATAATAAGGTAATTTATATTACATAAGGAAAGTAAGGCAGCAATATTCTCTTAAAATAAGTTTTATTGTTGTACTTAGTTGGCTACAATAAAAAGTATCTCCATATTTTCCACTATAATTATAAAAACTGAATGTTTATTTATGTATGAGTGAAATAATTTTCAATTTCCACAAAAACGTTTTCTTAGTCAGTAGTTATATTTACTTTTCTACTTGACGATTCACTAAAAGTAATTTTTAAGTAGGTATCCACCAAAAAAGTAAAAAGGAAGCAGTATAAAGAAATATAAATGTAAATTCTTATACCATTATAACTAACAAGTTGCATAAAAGATTTACTTCGCCATGACTAATGGACTAATTTTCGTATTTTAGTGCTATATAAGTAAAAGAATCGTGAAGTAACTTTATTGATATTATTCTTATGGATCTTGCTGAGTTGTGACATCAAACTTTTATCTATTCGGAAGTTAAACAATCGTAAAAGAAGTATTTTTAGTTTTAATACAAAGTAATTACGGTTTAATGTCGATAACAGATTTAAAAGCCTTTTATTAGCTTTTTCGTAATTATTTTAGTTCGTTTTAAAGCTTTCTATTTGTTTTAGTTAATTTCTAAACATTGAAACGATATTAGTAATTTAATCAAATATATCTAACCACTCTAAAATTAAATATTTATGTTAATGAAATCCATTTGTACTAACAAGTATATTTATTATTCAAATGATAGCAAACAAAGATACATTCATATTCAAAGTGGTGTAGGTACATCAACTGCAACTTGTTTTGTGTTTTATAAGCATCCAAATGAGTAGCAAAACCAAACATATTTTTTGTTCACTAGACACATATCACATTTTTGTTGTGTTTTGCCGGCAATTTTCGTTGCTTGCAGTGGTGTTTCTGTCATACTCCGTCTCTAACTCCTTTAAATACGCATAGAGTTAGGTCTTTATTGCCTTAACGCATAGAATATAGGTGACAAAATTATATTGCTTATCTTGAATTAGGTTATAAACATGTCTATTTTGCATTAAGAATAAAAATGAGAATTAAAATAAGCTAATTAACTACTCTTAGCAAAAAATTTTGAGTGGTATAGGTACTAACTGGTATTGGCAAGATTTGATATTCTGTTATACTGGTAACAGATTCTATAGATTGGCGAGCTTTGTTTCTGCGCTGGAATAAGTGAAAAGTTACTACACACCTAAATGGTCAATATTATGGAACAGAAAGCCTTATGTCATTATGTAACAGTGAGCAATCGATATTATATTTTTATTTCAATGCTCTTATGATTGGCAAAATTCGTAGACAATTCGGCTCTCGAGATTTTTTTTTCTGGAATTTACTGCCTACATAAAATGCCTGTGGTGTAGGCAGGAGTGGTCAGTACTAATTCTAGTTAATGTCAAAAATACAAACATTTCATAGTACCCTTAATTGAACTCAGTTCAACCTAATTAAACCTAGTTAAACGCTAAATCAATATCAAAATTATAAATAAAACAAAAATTGTATATAAAACAAAATATAATAATTATTAGTATTTTAAGGCAATAGAGTCAATTATATACTTAAAACTTTATTTATGAAATGCACAAATATTTCGACAGCGGTTGCTGCCTTCGTCAGTTAATACATATTATAATAAAATAAACCTACTTTAAATTTTCAAGTAATGAATTATAAATAAATTATAATAAAATTCAATTACAATAATACACAAATTTTAGATGTTGAAAATAATTATCAAAAACGGTTACTTTTAGAAATGATGTAGGTACATTAAAATTAACAGTAATGTCGTTTGTAACAGCAAACAAGACTTGGACGTCCTCCCTTTTATTTATATAAACATCTTAAGAAGATGATCAATAAACTTACTTACTTACTTACTTACTTATATTTCATTACTTGAAAATTTAAAGTAGGTCTTGATATTAACGCTGGAGCTACATCTGGTCCTAGGACCTTCGTTTCTGCCCAAATCCGGACTAGTACCATTTAGATTAATTGAGTTCTTCTCTTTGCTGATTGGTAGTGGTTGGACAGCCTAACTACCTAATTTGTCATTTGAGAAAAGCTTTGGAGAATCTGTAACTTCGCAACCCAAAATTTCTAATATTATAACAATGTCAGAACGCGTTAATTAATTGCTTGCTTAAATTAAAACGGGGGTACGTTTGCCTATGGCACTACTTAAATTTTTGCCCTCAAGTTCGGCGATTTTCCACCAAAGGGTAGTCTTCCAAACTGTTAATGGTGCACAATCTCTTATTTCAAATACAATGGTTTTTTAAATTATTCTATTTATTTATTATGTACATATAATGTTTTAACAAAAAATTCGATTTTAACTATATAAAGAATTTATTTTCCCCCATACAATCCCCCGACCACCTTCCTTCTATCTAACACCTCCTACATCCAATCCTCTTCTTCCCCTCTTTCCTCTAGTATGTGCTTCCTCTTTCTTCCTTCCCTCTGCAGCTCTTCACACTCCACCGCCATGTGCTTTCAACTCTCATATCCTTCCCTACACAACCTGCACCTTCTTTCTTTCTCCTCCCTCCAGTACTATTTTCGCTCTCCTCTCCTGCGCTTGGGTGACCTCATCCCTTCTTACTATTTCCTTCACTATGTTCCGATTTCGTCTCCACTTGCATACCCTTTCATAGTAGTGCGGCGGTTAAGGACCGGTACTGTGCATTTTGTGATACAAGTGTGAGATTTGGTACAGTTGCTTTCAAGACTCCATCTAATAATTCTAGATGTGGGGCACGGTTTCCACTCCTTGCGGACACCCCTTATAGGGGGTTTCAACCCCATAAAATTTGGTTTTCTGGAAATATCTCTCGATAGTGGAACTTTAGAGGAAAAAGTTTCAAATAAAAGTTGTTCTCCATCAAATTCTCTACAAAAATGATATATACAGTATACACATGCCGCTATAGGCCAGGCAGAAGATCCAAAAACGTAATTTGCAAATGAGTTTTTTTTTAAATTTCAAAGGAGGATGCACACTTTTAATGAGATTTCCAAAAATGACGGAATTTGATAAAATTTTAGTATATTGTAGATATCGACTTTCTGACCAAAAAGTCTCATGGGCCCAAAGCGATAATATGACTGGTTTCCGAGATACAGTGGCGGGTATGGGGTATCTTGAAAAACAGGAATTAAATTATAACCATTATATTAATTAATAATTATACCATATATACCATAAAAGGTTGATATTTTCTTTAAAAAAGTAATACAAGTAATTTAATTTGATCTTGGACGGCTGTCTAGGATGTCAGGTGCTGATTTTTTTGTGTACAGGGTGGCCATAACTCGGAAACTGTTTGAGATAGAACAGTGAAATAAAAATCTTATAATAAATGTGGCCAAGAGAAAATGCTGGAAATTATTTTCAATTACATACCATTGCCACCAGAGGGCGTTTCACTGATTTCAATTTGAAATGCCCATTTTTTGGGCAATTTTCCTCAGTAATATTTAAAAAAATATATTCATTGTGAACTAGTGATCAATATGTAAAACTTTGTTATAATGAATTTTAACGTGCTGTTACGATTTGTTTATACCTCAAATTGCCTCTTATATTACCACATTTTTGACTATATCTTCGGTACCTACTATAAAACCTATTGACATAATTTTTTTTTAAATTACTCCCTTATGAATTTTCCTTCCAATAGCAGTGAAAAAAATATTTGGTACCATTTGAATTTTTTTAGAAAAGTCGACCGTTTTGTTCCTTTAACAAGTTGCGCCCTCTATTGGTAGACGGAGATAAGAAATTGTTGTGGTTTCGAATTTTTTTGGTAATATCAAGTGTTGTCTTTACATCGAGACCAATCTTGACAAATTCAAGCAAACCGTTTCGAAGTTACACGATTTTTTCTAGTAACACGTAATTTAGATCCCCGTCCCTTTATTTTGACAGCAATCGTAAAAATTCATTAAACAAAGTTTTACATATTGATCACTAGTTCACAATGAATATATTTTTTTAAATGCCTTACTGTGGAAAATTGCCCAAAAAATGGGAATTTCAAATTGAAATTAGTGAAACGCCCTCTGGTGGCAATGGTATGAAATTGAAAATAATTTCCAGCATTTTCTCTTGGCCACATTTATTATAAGATTTTTTATTTCACTGTTCTATCTCAAATAGTTTTCGAGTTATGGCCGGCCTCCTTTCTTAGTTGTACACCCTGTACACAAAAAAATCAGCACCTGACATCCTAGACAGCCGCCCAAGATCAAATTAAATTACTTGCATTACTTTTTTAAAGAAAATATCAACCTTTTATGGTATTTATAATTTAATTCCTGTTTTTCAAGATACCCCATACCCGCCACTGTATCTCGGAAACCAGTCATAGGATCGCTTTGGGCTCATGAGACTTTTTGTTCAGAAAGTCGATATCTGCAATATACTAAAATTTTATCCAATTCCGTCATTTTTGGAAACCTCATTAAAAGTGTGCCTCCTCCTTTACATATTTTCTAAGCTCTATACTTTATGAAACTCATTTCTTGTACAATTTTTAGCAAAATGATAAACAGAACATCATTATAAATGACTGCATTCATCCAGTGGCGGTTGCTCTATAAGGCCGCTTGGCCGCGCGCCCCTCCTAAGGATTGTTAATAACGTACCACAATTTAAATGTTTCCAAATTGATACATACATACTAACTAAACCAAATAAAATTTCTAAATTTCAACAAAAAACTAAATATCTAGTCTACTTCTATCATCTCATTCATCTAATACCTAATAGTTTCGCGCAACGAGGATTATTACTTTGCTAATAATAAGTCTCGGCGCCCGCAACCAGCGCCCGGCAGTGTAGCATTTGAAAAGCATACGAAACAGCCCGAAAGCCACAGGATGATACACGATCGTAACGTGCTATGAGGCCGCAAGATATCGGCGGCGGAGGCAGTATCTTATCGTTTGCCGTTGTGTTTGTATGTATCATGCCGAGTTTTTCGTTTTGTTTGTTGCGTGCGGCTGTGATAATGAATACGGTAAATTATATTATTCAAATAAATGTTGATAGGCTGCCGTTAGTCGATAAACTTAAAATTAAAGAACTAGGGAGACCGTTACCAGACTTAAAGTTATCGCAAAGTTGCGAACGAAAAGCCGAAAACAGGTCTTTTAGAGGTCGATTGAAATGTAAAGAACCTGTCACGTGATCTCTACAAGGAATGAAAATTGAAATAGTCAGCTTATTATTTCCGCTCAAAGGTCCAATTGCACTTAATTGCATTTAGAACTATTCAATCTTTATGTTTGTACAATTTTTAATGATATTTTAAGTTGTACAGCTACATATTTATTAGTTTCTTATAGAGTAAAGATCACGTGACAGGTTCTTTACATTTCAATTTACCTCTACCTACTTATTTTATTTTGTTTAATTTGTGTAAATATTTTGTTCTTTCATTTTTCTACTTAGACAGTGCCTTAGTTAGACTTTAAAGATTTTATAGGTAGGTGAACTTTTATTTAAAACGAGCAACTTTTGACTTTTTTTTCGGCGTGGCACCCCCAAAATTTTAGCCTGCGGCGGCACCGGCGCCTACAACGCGCTTATTCGATTTGCGCCCCTCCAACTTAAACCTCACGACACGCCACTGCATTCATCCAATAGACAACTCATATCTTTATGCGGAATGTAGATGTACCTACACTTGATATAATATTATGCATATCTTCTTCCAATTATTGCGAGTACTCTAAATGAGTGAAAAAATGAATGAGAATAAAACCTGCCATGAAAAAACATAATAAGTTACAATAGTGAGCTAAAATCAATCACCTAAATGGCATTTATTTCACGATGCAGAATTATCAGCAAACAGTGATTGATTTTAACTCACTAACATAATATGTTTTTTCATGACAGGTCAAATAAAAAAGAAAGAGTTTCAATTTAGAAATATGTGGCCACTGCAATACCTACACATTAAAAGTTACTCTTTTGTTGTTTTATCAGTTTCTGATCGGATATTTCGTGTTATTTTTACTTATTCCCCAAAATGTCACAGCGTGATTTTAAAATTTTCAATTTTGCCGATCAGCCGCTTCGAAAAAGTAATTCGGTAACTAAACCCATAAATTGGGCCGCGTGTCTCCTATTAAAACGAGAAAGGTCAATCCGCCACTAGTCCAGGACAAGTGCTTGTTCTGCGACATTGGTGCAACTGGAGGTAATCCACTGAGGAATAAATTCACCAAAAGTTTGAAGATTGGAGAAACGGCAGCTTATTTACAAAACTCAAAAATTTTGTCGAAAATTGGTGGCCCCGAAGCTGATTTGATAGCCTTAGAAGTTAAATATCATGCCCGATGTCTTGTATCGTTTTACAATCGCAAAAGAGCAGCGATGACGGCTAATGATACAACAAAATCTTACAGACAATTAGCGGGTTTCACTCTTGCCAGTATTGTAAGTTATCACACATGAAAGAAGTGAAAGAAAATAGCTCCAATAACGTTGTCTTCACATTGCCGGATATCCAGAAGATGTACGCTGACCAGATGGAGAAGTTGGGTTACGCAGTTGACATCCAAAAACTCGTCTGAAAGAACGACTACTAATGATGTGTCCTGAAATCGAATTAGGGATTCACGGGCTTGGCTTGGCTTGAATTTTTAAAGCCTGACATAAAATCAAGTCAAGTCTACAAAAAACCAAGTCAATCTTAAGTATTATCCGAGCCAAGCTTATTTGTGGAGCTTTTCCAAGTCAAGCTTTCTAGCTTTTCCCAAGCTTTTAAGCTTATACTTCTATAAGCATTTTTTTACTATTCCATAGAACATAATTCTTAGAAGATCCAGCTGATGATTATCATTCTACTATAAAATATATTCATTCGGTATAAAAGAAGTACCCACTTGTAATTCAGGGTATATTTGATATTGATATTCAATCTCAAAATCGCAATGGGCGCAACGGCACCTTGTACAAAATCTGTTGCACGTCACGCTGTAACACTAGTTTTTAATTGTAAAATGATACGACTATCAGGTGATGTCCGGTTTTTGATTTGTACGAACTCAGAAGTGATAAAAATTATAAATTAGAAAATGTGAATGCGTAGATATTCTGGAAAATGTACGGTCTAAATAACGGTTCTTCGAAATTATAGATATTTTGTTAGAACTCATAGTTAACAATCGCTTACTTAAGCACTCAAAGGTGACTAAAACCAAAGACCAATTATATGATCTTTGCTAAAACTAACCACTAACCAGCAGTTGAATAATACTGCGACAGTCCGACAATGAGCTATACACATATGACGTAATGCGCAATGTGTTCCAACCTCACTACTCTTACAGGAGGAGCAAGTTTCAATAAGCTTGATAAAGCTTGGGAAAGCTTGATAACCAAGCCAAGCTTGCATTCGCAAACATCAAGCCAAACCAAGCTTTTCTTTTTAAAAAGCTTGCCTTTCAAGCCTAAGCCAAGCTATTATATTTCAAGTCAAGCTACTTGGCTTGGCGAATCCCTGAATCGAATGTTCTGGAGGCCCCGGTCAAACATGTTTATTTTCTATCAAGACAGACATTCATAAAACAGTAAGGTCAAGCATCAGCAGAGATTATCACGAAGAGTACAATCAGCTATTCAATTGTGCTCACTCTGTTAGACGAGACATATTTGATCACGCAGCATGCGACTGGGAGGATGTGTCTGACCATAGTCAATCTTCTAGCGTTCCGAATTAATTGAAAACAGTCGTCAAAGCACTCCTTTCGAGTCCTTCTTCCATGAAAGAGGCTGAAGATGAAGACCCAGTCATATTGATAATTTCTCAGCTGATAAATAAAATATCGTTCAATAATGTTTACTTTGCTCTTTCATTTTCAGGTATCTACAAAAATCAAAATGTAGGCCTCTGTTCACCATTTCACTAAAAATTGCATAAGAAACGAATTTCGTAAAGTATAGTGGCTAGAAAATACGTATAAATGGAATTTTAAAAAAACACTGATTTTCAAATTACGTTTTTGGATCTCCTGTCTGACCTAACGCGGCATGTGTGTATATCATTTTTGTAGAGAATTTGATGGAGAAAAACTTTTATTTGAAACTTTTTCCTCTAAAGTTCCACTATCGAGAGATATTTCCAGAAAACCGAATTTTAGGGGGTTGAAACACCTATAAGGGGTCTTCGCAAGGAGTGGAAACCGTGCCCCACATCTAGAATTATTAGAAAACAACTGTACCAAATCTCATACTTGTATCACAAAATGCACGGTTCACCTTCAATACGGTCGTTAACTACCGCACTATAGTACAATCTCCTCTCTTCCTGTCCAAATTTTATGTTCTGTCTCCTCAATCCTTCCAAACACTCCTTCAACATATTTCCTTCTCTTTTGTCAATCGCCCCTTCACATTTCATCGCCCTTCTCCCCGCCTGTATCCTTAAATTACTAACTTATAATTTTGCATTCCGTAAAATTGTATTATTGTATTTGATGTTAAGTACTTGCAAATTATTATAATGATTAATTTTAATACAAAAAACAATTTAACACTGGCCTGCATGTGTTCTCTCGTGCAACCCCCATTTCACCTCCTTCAGGTTTTACTACTATAATAAAATAAGCAAATAGTATTACTAAATTGGTTTCCATTCAATCAACTAATTCAGGGGTGGCGAACCTTTTTATAAACGCGTGTCAAAAATGTGCGAATAAAATAGATACATTTTCTAACGTGCCAGGTTTTTTATGTGCCTATTAGTGGAACTAAGTGAGTTTAAAAATGAAAAAAAAAATAAGCATTAACGCCCATACAGTAATTTCCCGGGGGGATTCGGGGAAGATCATTAGCTATTTCAACAATATGAAGCAAATTAAAAAAACGTTTCGTTTATTTAAGAAATGATTACTGCTTAGAGCCCAAGTCCGGGGGGGGGGGGGGGAACTGCCCCTCTTGCCCCTCCTTATTGGCGTCCATGAAAATAAGTTTAATAATAAAAGAAGTTAGGAAGGTAGTTTTTCATTTATTTAACAATATTCATTCAAAATAATTGTTATAAAATAAATTTTCAAATAAGTTCAGTTTCATATTATTTTAATCTCGAAACCCCCCTATCGCCAACGCCTAGCTACGGCCCTGTCATCCCTCAGTCTAAAAAGTTGAAAACCCTAATGTTTGTTAAGATGGCGGCTTTGTTCTGGAATTGAGAAAGTTTAGTTTATATTAAATATATTGCACCGGGCACCCAATAATCTGTGAAAAACACATAGGGGCATTAAAAACGCCTTCAAAAAGGAAGGAAAGCTCACAATGATATCGATTTCTAAATGAACACAGTACGCTGTCGCTATTCATCCAGCATGTGTGACAAAATTCGTTTTGTTTGACAAGAATGTTGAACGACACGGCGGCATAAATTCAGATCACATATTGTCCGTATGGCCATTACTGCGATTTTTTTCCTTTCTCGAAGTAATTGTTGTTAAAGCAATTAAACTTTAACAACCGAAATAGTGTTAATCAGAAATTATGAGCATTATAAATACTCCAGTTATATTTTGGTGTAGTTTATTGCTAATTAGTTTAATTGCGCATAGTGAGCGTGTAAAATTCATAATGGAATAAATACACTTAACGAAATGAGTACGAAACTTTAGAAATAATTTCTATACGAAATATTTGCTTTCAACAATACCTATAATGTCTGTTAACCATCATATTTAATTTAAAAACATGCGAATGTCAGTATTTATTGAAAGTGTTTTACTATTCATCCTTCTATTCTAGAAAAAAAGACGCGTGACAAAATTAATATAAACCGTAATAATAACCACCAAATTGAAAGTCCTGAGTTATTCCTTATAAAGGTAGATGTCAAGTGTTTGAAAGGCTCTCTAAACTACTCCTGTTGACAACACAAAGAAAGTAAAATACCTAAGATAGTTTCCCCAAATCGAAACGAAACCAAAAACCTTTGTAAAACGTACAATTCGAACAAAGGTTCTCAAAAAGACCCATGATAAGAATCCGAAGTTTGCTCGATTAATAAACATCTCTCGAAGTCGAATTGTGTGCGATGTGCTTGAAATTCGTCTATTTCAATAGGGCAGTAAAGGATTTAGTAGTGCTGCTTGAATTTTATCCCAAACTGATATTAAATATAAATAAAGTTGTGATATTCATTACGTTCAATTTAGTGAAACAATAATAATTAAAACGTATTCTCTATTATAATATGTAAAGTCAACAAATCAACAGTAAAGTACTTAAATTGAATATAAATGACAATGGCTCAGATTCTATACCCCCAATATAGTTATTTAGGGTGGATTTTACAATCAATCAACAATTAATACAATTGAAATGTATCCACTTTATATAATTTATTATACTTACTAATACCGAATGGTTCTTTAACTTGTCGGTGTCATTACTATTAAGCACGTGTACCGGTGAACCCATGGTCTCCATTGTGGTAAAATGTATATAATTGTTAACAACGTCCTTTCAGATGCATCACTCTATCGAGGGTTTGTCTTCTTCTTGATTTCGGGCACAGTTTACACACAATTGTGTAGTGTAGCCATAGTATGCATTATTTAATCAGAAAGCGATAACAAAACAATGTGTAAGAATCAGCCCGCACATGGCAAACAAAAATTGTTAAGAATTACCTCGGGAATTACTCTGTAATTTCAATTAAGGTAAAGTTCCAGTGCTGTTACCTTAGATCACATACACTCCGCAGACATTAGCCTTTCATTTTGTGCCAGCTTGAATGACAAAGAAACGAAATATTGCTTTCATCAAGAGCGTTGAGCACTTGTTGTGCCGTGTAACCCTTTTCAAGTACGCATGTGCGGGTTGCCTTTAAAGACAAAAAAATATTGTTTCTCTGTTTGGCATCTTGATTCGTTTTCTGTATATGGCAAGGAAGGATAATGCTTTATCGACGGAGTGTATAAAGGTTCATCCGCACTATGCCGATCGGCTTTACCGATCGGCTTTGCATTGCAAGTATGTACGTGTTGTTCGGCATGATCCCCAAGCAGTAAACATGTGATGCCATGCGGCCTTTGCTGATCGGCTTTGCGGATGCACCTTAAGATCTAAGTCTATTATCTATTAATTTAAACTTCCTATTAGGTTCCCAACACCAGCATTAAATATATATAATTAGACCTTGTGTGGCCGTTTAATTTGGTTTTTTGCAGGATAGTTCATTGAAAGAGTCATTTCGGTCATTTATCCTCATATAGGTAATCTTGGATAGCTGTCATGCCCAAGAGCAAATGAAAGGGTATACATACTGCCGATTATTATCAACATTGTAGACCAGAATATAAAAGTCTTTGGGAAGGTATGTGGTTGATGGTCATCAGATCAGCTAGATACTGATTCATATTATCTCTAATTTCGACGAAACAGTGTTAGAGCGGCCGTACACGAGCCGCATTTTGCAGTCGGACCGACCATACAATTGCGGTCGCCCCATAAGAAACTACAGATGCGCGTTTCGACTGCAGTGAACGCCCGTGTACGTATGGTGCAGTATTTGTTATGGGGGACTGCAGTTCGCCGGAACGCGACCGCAATTGTGTGGTCCGTCCGACTGCAAAATTCGGCTGGTGTACGGCCGCTCTTAGTGGTAAGCATCAGAGCGATGGTGACAATACCAATCAAGTAGCCGTTCCAAAACATGGTAGCCATAATTTTACCTACTGAAGGGCACATTTTTATCAAGTTGTGTGCTTTACCTCTTGGATTCGGCCATACAATGGCGAATGCAGGTTCCGCTTCAAGCTTCAAGAGTGCTTCGTCGATCAATCCATTAATCTGCTGAATGTTTTCTGGAGTAACAGATACAAGATGTGCATTAAATTCTCTACATATTCTGTCGCTTCACTAAGTTGTTTACACGAGAAAAGGACTTGAATTTTTGAAACAACGATTCATCAACTATTTCAGTGTCGGGAACAATGTTTCTGTGTAAATTTGAACCCTCCTCGTATTTATTTAGGACTTTAGCATAGGGGTTGTGTACATTTTCCGGAAATCTTATATCATGCGGTTGTCATGTGAACGAGTAATGCACCAGAGTAAGAAAATTATGAATCGATAGAGATCAGCTTTAATAAAACTCACAGAGGCCCATTTCGTAATAGAGCCCAATTCGCTCATAAGTTGAGAACAGTAATAATCGCAGAAAGTATGTTAATAGAAACTACTCTTGATAGGCATTGCTGCTTCGCATGGTTCAAGGAAAATTGTGTATGACAACTGGTAGTTTGAATGTGTTGTTATATGGGCGAAAGCAGAGAGTTTTCAATTAAGGTTTTACATCATAATAAGCAACCGAATGTGTTAATGTTAAAGGATACGTACGGCCTGTATATTTCTGTGGAAAGAGACATTAGGAACATAGTAGAGTCTGCATTTAATCCAGCAACTTTACAACTGTTAAGACTTTTGTGCGGATAAAATGACATGTTAAAGCATTTGGAGGGTTATTATGGCTGTAAGTAGGTACACCGTCTATTTTTCAAATAAACACGTAGGACTTCATATAAGTCACAATATTCAGTTTTGCGCCAAAATATAACTGCCATTCAGATTTTGAAAGCTAAGCTACTGTAAAAGTTTCCACATACAAAATAAGACACAAACTTGACATTAGAATAGGTAAGCGCAACAGAATAGTGTTATTCAAAGTCGTTCCTTTCTGAAAATACGAATCTTAATACGAGATATTCGAGCAATCTTGATGAAATCATGTATTATAATGCGTAAAAATCAGGGGTGATCGAAATAGTTCAATATCTCGCGAAAGTCGCAAACTACTCTTAGGGATTCAATGTATACTATACGGACACACATCCAAAATTTGAGAAGTTTAATGGTTTCCTAATATTTTTGAATAATATCAATAGGACAAGCAGCAAACAATAAGTGGGTATCCAAATGTATTTTATTCAGTTAATTTACGCTCATCCATATCTTCCTTCCTTAGCTACCTCGAGCAGGAAACCTGTCAAAATTATGCTGGTGAGGCTGGGAATCGATCCCAGGCCATCGGCGTGCAGTCTCGAATACTAACTACCTAGAAACATAATACACACTATAATAGAAACAAAAATAAAGTTTTCTCGGATAATTCCTTAACTCTGATCGTAGCTCCTAATCTTCGCAAAACATTAAATTAATTTGTAACGTAATTAAATGAACAGAATATTTCTTTATGTTCCACCTCTCAGATGTAATGTTATAAAGATAGAAAAGAGTTTTTGGTATCGATGCTAAATGTATGGCGCGTGTATCAATTGTGCACGCAAACAAATGTGAATTGTTATATACGTGTGTAGATGCGTTAGGAATAAATTATATTATTAGTTTAGGTCGGATTTACTCACTCATTACGTCATGCATAAACGTTTGATGAAAATAGATGGTCCAACCGACGCGACGCGTATATGCAGTGTTTGACCACGTGTTAGAGGTAAATATAATTTCTTTGTTTAAAAAGATCGCAACAAATTAAAAATGTTTTTATTGTGATCCTAAACGTAAACAAAAGAAAATGGGCAATTAATCCTCCGCTGCGCTCTTGCCAATGAAAATAGTAACTATATAAACGATGAACACGTAGATGACCAAAAAAATAATGAAACCTGTTAAAATTTTTTAATCTGAAAAACTGTAAATAACTGACCGTGATTGTGTGACCAAAGGAACGTGTGTGGACTTGGTGAATAACTGACCCATCGTGAGATGGCACAGAATGGCATAACAATCTGATGTACATAAATCGGAATTAAATTGTTCAAAGCTCCTAAGGATATTCCTAAAAACAATTGGTTGCAAAAGCTCAAAATTCGTTCAATTTGGACTGCTCAGCTCGAAATAAGCGGAATTCAAACGGGTGTTCATTGAAGGTCTGTACATTTTACAGAAACTCCAAAACACTGACGCCATTCAGCCACTAGGTTAATCGTTACCCAGAAGTTGAAGACCACCGATAGAAACCGAAACGCTGATGTTCCTAAACGTCAAATGTCCTAGACCCTGGCAAATATTTTGACATACTTACAGGTTAGACGTTATGTTGTATTGAAATCATATTATCAAACATTGTTATATGAGATAAGTCTGGTATACCAATGAACGCAACAAAGTACTTCTTTCACTATTACTTTATAATGTTTCCCTAACCGCTGGGTAGGATCCGTATTTATTGTATTTTCAAATACAAGTATGTCTCTATTATGTGTGTATAATGTTCATAATTGTACAAATAGTTTTTCCACAAATTTTGTATGTCCATAGGTAAATTATTGTGTGTGGGTGTGCGATAGTTTTACCTGCATTGCATTTTCATTCCTTTCTCACAAGCTTGGACAGAATATTACGAGGCGTGTGGCTGAAAGCTAAGACACACTGGTCCATAATTCGAAAAAGAAAAGAGGAGGGGAGATAAGATTGATACCAATATATGACAACGTTATCGTGTATCTGCACTGTCAAACCACGTTGAGTCAGTACTCGTTGGAATGGCATGGCATGTTTCCCCCTTATGCACATGTTGAAAAAAGAAGAAACATTATCGAATTTTTGGCGACATTCATACGATTTTGAAGGTCTGAAACTTTGACGTTCTTGTTCGCTTTGCATACTAACTGGTCTCACTCGCTGCGATTTTTTTACTTTTTCATTATGGAATAGCCAGCATAATGATGTGATTTTAAAATTTGCTAGGGAATCCTTCTAAGTGAACCCAAATGACCTTCCTGGCCATTTGCAATTGAAAACGATTGAATTTCAGTGCTCCAATGTTTAACGTACCAAGCACAGGGAAGGGACAAGAATTTTATACCAGTTTCGACATCGCAAAGTTTTCAAATATTCTGAATATTGCGTTACAAGTGTTTGATGTATTAGACAGTACAAGATATCCTTCCATTGTGTTTTAAAATTTATACATATAGTTATGTTGTTTTATATAATACTTATTAAGCGTTCTTGTTTTGTGGTCCAAAAATTTTCTATTGTGTTATAAAACCTATAACTTCACGGTTGTATTGTAATTCCATTTTTGTTTGTTTTTTTCGTTAATTATGGCATTTTCTTAATTTATTTTATAGGCCCTATTGCGGCAAATTCAAGAAACGCACCAAAATTTTGCTCGTAGAAAATGCTATTCACAGCTATAATAAAATACAGGATAATTATGCCATTTAAGAAAAATTAGAAAAATAAGATTGGACAAAATGGACCACCCTGCATATGTCGAGAAAAGTGCGCAATCCGAATGTAGAAGTTAAAATTAAATACATTAGAAAAAAAAATCCCAAAATTCCCTCAGATATTTTTCAAGATGACGGAACAGCTAATCGACTCATTTTTTACATAAAAATGTCAATAACTCAGGAACTGTTAGTCATAGACCCATAGTCCCTTATATCATTTTTCAAAGCATTTAACATAGAATACAAATGTATAAAATATGTGGGCCATGTGGGGTGTTTGTTTAAGAAAACACAAGTTTTATATAGTACCCGAAAATAGGCCATCCTGTGTATACAAAAATATTTTGACAAAATGCCCCTTTATTTAAAAAGATCCTTGCTAAATTTTAAATGATTTTTTTCGATTGTTAGTGTGAAAATGAAATGTAGACGAAACGTTGGGAAAAACGCGGCGACTGCATTTTTTTGGAGAAATGGTTTAGTTCCAAATAGAGTGCAGTACAGTTTGCTTACTCCTTGTGTTTAACCGTTTGTGGAACAAGCATTCAAAATCTGGAGGTCAAGATGACGCAGTTTTTCACAGTGTCATTCTCGCCAAAAGTCCTTTTGAAGACTGTAGTGATCCAAGAATTGTCACATCTGCCTTATAATTACAATTTTCCTCCTTTCTTTCATCGAAAATCAAATATTGCTCCTTAGTGTTTGTTTCGAAACATTGTCATTAGTCCCTTATTTTGAGGAATATTTAAAAAATTACAAAAGGGGAGTTAGGTCGGGACTCCGGGTTGGCCACAGAACAGGCCTCCTCTCCCAATCCGCTTATTCTGATATTCTCTATTTAGTAGTGCTATGATTGCTCGGGTTGTATGAGCCGGTGCTCCATCATGTTGAAACCAAAGTCTTCGTCTGGTGTTTAGCGGTGGGTCATCACGAAATTCTGGCAGAACGTTATTTAAAAAAGTAAAGTAAATTTCACCATTCAATCGGTTTGGGAGAATGTAAGGTCCAATAAAGTAACCCCCCCGCCTACTATTCCAGTCCATACATTTACCAAAAAACGTCGTTGATGCGCGAATAAATGTTGTGTGGGGATTTTCATCACACCATTATTGCAAGAATTAAATACACATTAAATACAAAGATTGGAACGTTAAAGAAAACAACAAAACAACGACCTTGGCTGGAAGTCTTCCGGTCTCAAAGCTTGCACTTTTTGTCTAGAAAATGGATGGAGGGAGACCTTGTTCCTTCAGAACTTGCCAACCTGTCACGTGATTTACATCTAATCTATTTGCTGTTATTCTTGTACGCTCGTCAATGGAACAGCTTCAATAATATTAAGAACAGCTTCTTCAAATGCAGGGGTTCGGTGTAATCTATTGGAATTCCCACCAATTGTTTGGGTGAAAACTCCCAGTTTCTGAAAAACGTGTACCTAGATATTCTTCTAAAAATACGGCAAGTATGGTTGCTGACAATTTGGATATCTTCTACGATAAATTCTACGAGCTTCTTGTGCATTTCTTAATTCTTACCTCTCCAAAAACCAAAAGCATGTCAAGAAGTTCAGCGTTTTGATAATTATGGATTTGCATTCACAAATTATGCAAATAAATTTTTAAGATGAAGAGTAAATAACATTTTTTTTAAATCAAGATGTTTCTAAAGAATAAGATCAAAAAGTAGGTATTTAAAATTGAACGTACAAACTAGAAAATACGTGCCTCAAATTTTGTTTCATTGCTTAATTGTAGAAAGTCTACTTTGTTTTAAATAATTGTTGCAGTTTGTTCAAATTTATCTGCAATTTGACCAAAAACTTTTTTGGAACAGACCGAAAAAAATGTTTCAGATAAATGTTGTAATAAATAGTAATGATTTTATAAATGTTTTACTTTCAAAAATCGATGAAGTGGTTTCCAAAATATCTATTGTTTTGAAATTTTTGATATGGTCGCCAATTTGTTATTTGATAAAATAGAAAATAATGGTGTTTTAAAGAATCGAAAACAAATACTGACAGTTTTTGTATTTTTTAAATATTCGCCAACTATGAACTGGGGCTCCAAATCAAAAAATTCAACTAAGAAAAGTTATTTGGTTGAATGAGTTCTAACTGCCGTTTTCGGGTACTACAACTTAGTATTAACACCCTGTATTTTATGCAAAAGTGAAAAATATTACTTCATAGGAAAGGGGGTTGAATGAATATGTATGTAGTGGCCACTTGCATACGTAAATGGCAACACTTACCGACTTACCTGAAGATATTTGAAAAGTGAAAGCTAAATGATTTCGTGAGAAGATCCTCAAAGGATTCCAAATAGCATTTCCATTTCCTTAAGTGAATGTAAACAAGTGCAACGTCGTCGAGGGAATTGAACGAAACTGTCTATGAACATTGAACATGTCTATCTTAAATACTGTCCATTTAATTTATATTGCCATTGAATATAATATCATTTTTTAATTCAAATTTTAATACCTAAATAATAATCTCTTAGGAAGGATAAACTAAGGAATCTCCTAACGAATTTATTCCCGAAATAATTCCTATTATGGAGACAACTGTTAAGATAATCGTATTTGTTTGTCTGTGATCATTTAATAGGAAAATGGAAAGGCTGGCCCTAAGGGTGTTTAGAACTGATCTGTGCGTGCTAAACATCTGAATTATGGTAGGTACTTCTGTTTTTTATGCTTTCAGTGTATTGATTATTTGTATTAAATATTTAAGTCACTTAGACAAAAATGACTCATTTTGATATTAATATTATAGGGTGTCATAGATCGCACGTGCTTACGAAAACACATTCTAATAAATTTTAGAGTGGGCTCACCGTAAGACGCGCGCAAGCTTTTATGATCGTTTCCGAATTATAAGAAAGACAAATTAACAAAGATTAACTAATTATTCACATTGAGAAAACTATATGGCATTAATGTCATTGCCAAACTTAAATGCGTAAACAGCGAATTTGTAAACGACTAAAAATAGACCTATGTACGACAAGCCTAAAAAATTCCAAGAATTGTAAATTAAATTTAGAAACTAATTCAGTGCGTTTCCTTTACTTTTAGAAATACAATTTTCCAGCCTCGCAAAAACAACAACTTTGTGGGAAATTATTTCTTTCCCTTAGTTTATTCACAAACTCATTCCGGTACTTCAATTTTAAAAGTTTCGTCGTGAATTACAATTAAATTTTAGCCACAAAAAAACTCGAGTAATTAATTTTTCTTTACATCTTTACATCTAAAATGTTGTGTTGCCCGTCCAGTGCTTTTATTTGTAATTAAGGGTCGAATTAGTAATTTTTAGGGGTCTTTAATGATGCAATCTGGATCATTAATATGTTTACCATACACCTTCATCTGCATATTTCGACCGGTTGCGTAGGTCAAGATTAAAGCTTAGTTAGTTGTGATAATTGCAATTTGGAGAAGGTGGTAAAGGGAGGGTACACTTTTCAATTATGTGAACTGTGGGCGCTACATTTTTCCTTTAATCTCTTAAAGAATCTGAGTGTGTGACAATATATTCTAGAACTGAAGTCACATATCAAATTAAAAGATGTGAGACTTCCAAAACCTATTTAGACTGACTGGTAAAGTTGGCAAGCATCATCATTCTTTGCATCATACCTGCAGTAGTCATCAAAGTGCTAGTGTGCTAAAAAGTACTCAGAGCAAATATTGTTCTCAACAGTGATTTTTTGTTCATTTAAAAAAATTACTCGTTACACAAATTTTATTACCTACGATGCGAAGATTTAAATGTGAGTAAATGTGTGTGTTGTGCTACTAAAAATAGTTTTAGAACTAGAGCGTTAGAGGGATATAATTAGAAGCATTTCACATGTTGGTAGGGCGCAGGAATGTTTCGTTGACAGACTTAATATACATCCTTAATCTTACGCTAGTTATTAAGTGTCATTATACTAATTTCAACCCTTATATATATTACATAATCCGTTAAAAGTTCCTTTCTCCAGAAACTCGCCTTTAATTAATTTTCTATGTTCTTGTAAAAAATATAGCGAAGAAATTTAAACCAATTAAAAAGTTTTCATAATGAAAAGGTTAGTCAAAGATTTTAAATTACATAGCGATTATATTTTAGGAATTTATTGTACAATATTTGTCTGATTTTGGTATAAATAAGACAAAGCGGATGTACAAAAAATATAATAAAGAATTTAAACATCTGGTTGATTGCATTATATTATATTATATCAATTTGTTGTAAGTACATTAATATTCGAGAAGCTACTAAATATTTCAGTAGTTCGTTTAAATTTAGTACAAACCGAATCCAATTCGAAAATAAAATATTACTTGGCAAATCGAAAATTTTGAATCGTGAAACAGTTTTGCAATAGCCCTAGCTTTGAATTAGTCTAATCAAAATGATTTCCGTGCCATAATTCTTCATACAAAATGGGACAGAGACTTTCATGAAGTTAGTGCATCTTTGTGCCTTAATATAATCTTTTTCGAAACGAAAACCCCAAATTTTATTTTCATATAGGGGGTAAGATGGCGATGGTAAGGAAAAAAATTCCTACAGTACAAGATATGGGGTTTATTAAATCAAGAAAAAATAGGAACAGTTACGACAAACCTTTGGTAACAAAATAACAACCATTCTGATGAAAATAGAACATGACATTTTTTGGAAAAAAAAATAAAACGCAAAGATGCGATCTCGTTATCTTACCTCCTCAGATGGGTAAGTTGACGAACTTATTGGGGTAAGATAATGAATTGGGCATAAATCACAATTTAATGGCCCTCTTCCTAAATAGTCAGTGCAAGCCTCGTGCTACCAGCTAGAACATGAAGAACACTGAATCCAGTCTTAGGTAGGGGGGTCATTGTACAATGTACAGTTCCCCGCAATGTGGACAGTTATTGCTCGCAGATTTCCTCCTTTTGGTTTCGCTATTTCTTTTGGCACAGAAGGAATTTTCCTCTTCTTTTGTCCTTGCTTTGCCTCCATCTGTTTAGATTCGTTCTGATTTCTTTCCAGTTCCTTCACTGGACTGCTGGTTATTATTGATGAATCCAGTTTTCGGTTCTTGCGCCTTATACTTCTTTCTGCTTTTGGAAGAGGCTTGATGTGGTATGGTGTAACAGTGTAACCGCAACTCGGATGAGGATTATCTTGATCTTCAGCAGAAGTCAATGCATCGGTCCTTAGTTTTTATCGGAGCTGATACCATAGTCTTGTGCATCGATTCGTTGGCACGGAGGAGTGGACGGGCGCTCTGGAACCTTGCTCATGTAATGACTTAAAGGCAAATCATCTTCAGAACAGTCATCTCTGCATGAGCTGTACCTACTGTGGCTGCTTTCAGATAGGCTTGACAAAAAATTTGAGCAATATTTTTATCGCCAATTGTTTTTCCTGGATTGTTGACCATAAATGCATCACACGCTTGGCTGAAATAAGTTTTAAAGGGTCACAAAACCCAACATCTAACGACTGTAGCCGGTGTGACGTGTGAGGGGGAATTCCGAGCATGACTTCCTTTTTCTCTGCAATAATTAATACCGTCAAGGGAAATATACGTGTGATTGTCGATAATAAGAAGAACAGGATCTTTCACAGAAGGTTTGGCGAATTTAGGAAAGTGTTTCAGAAATGTTAAAAATGTCTCAGTGCACATCCATCCACTTTTTTGGGCAGTTCGTTCTGAGCCCGGGGGAGCGTTGTGCAAAAGTGCTTGACGCATTCGCACACGACCAAATATGAAGAATGACGGAATGTGCCACCGGTATTGACCGGTGGCACTCATGGTACACGCCACGGTTGTGTTTCTTCCACGTTCAGCTGACGGTGGTTGTTAACTTTTATTTCCCTTTTATAGGTTATCCACTACCTTTTGAGTATTCTGCAAGTTCTTGAGTTAGGTATCGATTATTTACAGCGACTCTTACAGGTGATCCGATAGTAATTGTAAGGCCTTGTAAATGCCACTGTGTTACTGTTTTACTTATATAGAACTAATTATTATGCTAACATGAATAAATTGTACACATTAATCTGTCCATTAGGTTGAGATGACGATTACTGTTGGTAAAATATTTTCCATTTATTACTGGCACAAACTAGACACGTTTCTTTATGTATTGATTAATACTTTACATAGGATCCTCCCACGAGCGTCATACTCAGTAAGATAAAAACGACATATTATGTGCAAAAATAAGAAAGCCATAGCCACAGATATTTCAGTCTACGCATACATCATTGTAATCAATCGATTAATCGTTTTCTTTGTTTATTAAGTATAAACGGAGGTACACGCGATTCTCGTGTTTTGCGTGCTTTTGGGGGGGGGGGGGGGGGGGGGGGGGGTATCTGTGATTTTAGGTTGTAATAGCTTTTGTTTTAAAATATCACACCTTGTTGAGCTGCCTTAGTTGCTTGAAAAAAGGAAAAAAATTTACATTTTTGTACCTTTTCAGATTTTTGACCGTGTAGGTATCTGTAATTTAGCAAGTTATTAAAGTAACTAAAATAAAGGATTACATTTACTTACATTTGACGTAAAAATCACAAAAATGGGTTGATGTTTGGTAAAGATATACGAATTCGTTCCTACCTATAGTAAATTTTTACCAATTATTAAAAAAAATGTAAAATGCAAACTTTTTGGAATAGATTTCAGATCAAAAATACATAATGGCCCTTTCACAATGTTAATTACGTCTTTGCACATAGTCTTTGCCCAAAAATTAACGAAAATATAACAAATTCCGTGTGAACTTCATAAGGATAATTTAGAATGAATTTTGAATGTAAAAAAACTCAATTTGGACACTGGCAGCTTTTTGGGAATATGAATGGCCTTAGGGAGAACGTTTTAACATTAATCTTTAACTATAGTGAAACTAAAAATACCATAAAACATAAAATGTACAAATAGAAGCTGGTCTAACGTTGCATAACATCTGTTTTATAGAAACCTTAACCTTCGCCGTCCCGAAACGGGGTCACCGCTGACCCAGGAAAGACAAAAACGTCAATAGTTTTCACAGATTGTTTTTAAAATAATTCTCCTTTTGAGAATTCGCCTATTTTTGTAAGAAATTTAATATTTTTTTTTTATTTTTTTTTTGTTGTTGTTTTATTGTTTGTGTCCAATCATTTATAGTAACTTTTTTTGTAGAATAAATTTATTGGTTTGGAGTTTGTTTGGTTTAATTCCATTATTAAAGACGAAAATATATAGAATACGCTGCAAAAGTATAAAATGGAAATAATTCCAACATTTTGAACTTGGGTCAATTTTGACCCGGTTTTGGGATGCCATGTTTTAAACTTATTTTGGGACGGCGAAGGTTAAACAGTTTCAAATGTTTGTTTATTTCACTAACTAAAGGCATCATTTACACGTATATGTACAGCAGTAAATATGGATTTTACTTCCTCTTAATTACAATATAAGTTGTATATTTAGAAGTATAGTCAAAGTATAGGTATTCTCTTTGTTATAGTGTAACGTAACAATACACTTGCCACCTACTTTCATCAATAGATATTAAGTTAAATATGTAGACAAAAACATTTTTCTCGGTGAAAATATAAGACTATATATGTTACCTACAACATCGTTCATCATTCAAAATCTCTAAATTCGAAATAAGCACACAAACATGTACATTTCGAAAGTTACCGAAAGAAGGTATCGGGACACATAAATTAGTCTACGATGAATGCTGTTACTACTTTTTATATCATTTTAACGATGAAAATGTTAACGCGAGGTATAATAGAATCATTTTTCATCATTTGAATAACTTTTTAACTTGAAATAATTAAATTTCCATGTTACCGAGAAAAACTTTCCGATACTTGTCATTTTGAAAATTTTCGCGAAAATACTTTCTGGCATTGTTTTAATGTTCGAAATGGGTTAAGGACCTCGGACAGACAAACTATGCATGTTTACACAAAATTTTCACCCAAAAATAAGCACAAATAGCGAATTCTATTTTACACGTAATCCCCATAAGGAAACTTTGAACGTATTTTCTAAGTAAAGAAAATATATTTAGACACAAATACCGCTTGAATAAGATGACGGACTTTTATACTTAAATGTTTAAAACTTACTTTGAAAAAAATTAGTGCAGATATTTACGTGGTTTGTGGGGGTATCTAAATTGTAGCATTAATTTTTAGGTTATAAATTTATAATAGCTTTGGTTTTAAAATATCACATCCGCATTCGTCAGGATTCGGAAACTGTCGGAAAAGTGCACAGCAACACATACATATACACATCTTTCGGTTATTATATAGTGATGAAGGAGCTTTTAAGTTTTATCATTTTTTAATATATAATACCTGTCAAATGGTTTTGCACAGATTTGGGCAATTATTATACACCTATTATGTAAATAAATTGGAAGGCCATTAAATATATATACGTTGTGGTTGACACATTTGTGAAGCGAACTCGAAAAGTATTTACTTTGTTTCATAAGTCATTACGCATAAAATAACAACACAAATTGCGGATAAAGTAAATAGGCATCAACTGGTATTGTTTCTTTTGTTATTGTTATTATCATATTTTGTATTGACGAAATTGACGCTTCCTTTACGGAAATTATTTATACTAAACGGGGTGCCTATATAAATCAGAAAATGTAGTTGAAAAGCAGTTTTTTGTTTTAACGATTAAACTTTACCAATTACACGGCTCGAACTGATTGGTTAAAGCTTACCTTAGATGCTGTTATTTAAAATAATTGCAAATTCCTATTCCAATTTTAAAACTTTTGCAATTATTTCGTAATTGATTACCTGCCAAAGACGAATTCACGTTTGTAAATTAAATACAATTATTCATTCCTCTAATTAAGGCTCTCGTTATAACAGGCTTCTTCATTTACTTTATTCTAAATCATTCAATTGGGAATTAACACAACTTGAATGATTAACCATGCTCGAAAGCTTGCACTAATATCTTCCTCACAAGTATGCTGCTTATTTAAATTAAGAGCATTATGAGGGATTAACAAAAAAATTCGTTTTAAGCTTTTTGTAAACCCCAGAACGAATAATTAAGAACTTTTTGCATATTGATTGTTCCCCTTTTACTTCCTAAGTTAATTTATAAACTGCCTATTATCATCTCTTTCGTTTTCGTTAAAATATAACTTTATTCGAATGCATTAAGCACGTCTTCCATTTGTTTTTAATTAAAAATTCTTGTAAAGATTAATTTTACGAAAAGGAAAGTTTATAGCTTAGAAATAGGAAAAAAACCTATATTACATTTAATTTGTTAGTAAATAATTCTCACATCTTTCAACACTTTATTGGTGCAAATTAATTAGTTGGAGAAATTGTCTTAGTAGTGAATGCAAACGAAATTAATGAGGCGTTTATTAATTTAACTGAACTTTGCCTCTAACATCTACTTCGTTAACTTAAACATTTATCTAAAAAGCTGGCCACACAATTCAAATTTATATTAACATCAGAGCAAGACCTAATAGACGAAATACAAAAATTAAATACCTACGTATTGGGTTGTAATAAATGAACAATTGATATTGGCTGACATGGTCGTAATAAACAAAAAAGACAGTGCGAGAGCACGTACCATATCAAACGAAAAGAAAAAAGATTTAAAAACTAGTAAGGAAAAGGAGAAAATGAAATGAAAACCAGACACTCACCTTCGTAGATCTAAAAAAATGAAAGAAAGAAAAAAATATGAAAGACGAGGAAGGTGAAATTATAATAGAAGAAAAAAAGATTATGGAGATGTTGAGATAACATCACCAGGAAGAAATGGAATATGAACAACAGACGCGGGAAGAAGCAATAACAGAGGGAGAAGTGATAAACAATGCGATAATTACAAGGCGGAAGGGGGCAAGACAGGAGGAGACAATATCACAATGGAAATGATGAAAGCGAAAAAAACAAAGTAAATAAGACGCTAGTGACACTGATTAATCGAATATTAAACACAAGTGATTGGAAAGCGGGAAAGTGCCAATATGCAAGAAAGGGAACGCAAAACCCGCAGACACACTGGCGCGTACCGTCACCTCGCTCATCCTCAGAGCATCTCACAAAACTGCGCGGAATGTTCTTGAAACAATGCTGGCCACCTTCCACGCGTTACTATTTTTAACGCGCTGCATTGATCAACTACGACGAATCTACCTATAATTGACCTGTGCCCTATCGTAGTAATTGGAGTTTGTGAAAAATGAAAGTTCTGTTTTTAGTAAAAAAATATCCTTCCCTTTCCTCAGTTTCTTTAATGTTTAGGTGCTGCGTAATATCATTGCCTCATCATTTTCTTGCGCAGAATCTGCAAAGATGAGAATTTACGTATTTATGTAGTGGGTGGGCAATTAAAACACAGCAGTGTTATCCTTTGTAGATATTTAAGGTAAAATTTAACCCCGGGTAATTATTAATATTCACAAGGGCGTAATTGAACGTTAAAGGAAAGAAAAAAGCTGTAGGTTAATTTAGTTTGTTTCAGTTTTGGAATTACGCGAGGTTTTTTTATATGTGTAACTTTTTCTTTTCTTTCAGGTTAAACGCACTCTGCGAGTTCCTTTAAGTTTAAGCCCCACGGGGCCTCGGAGATCCATTTCCACGTAAAGGATACCTGCATTTAGAGCACTAACGAAGAAAAGGTAACATTAACGTATCTAATTTAATAACGTTTTTCTTGTAACAAATTAATTAACGTTGACTAATTGAAATTTAATCAGCGCTGAACTTGTAGGACAATTAATTTCGATGTAAGAGTTAGTGACGTTTGAAACAATAAAATTGGATACTTTTTCTTGCTCTTAATTAAAACAATAATTTTGAATTGTACCTTTCATTTACAATATAGTGCCATAATAAACCGTATTTTAGACGTAGGTATCTTAGTCTTACTGGCATGTGAAAAAACCAAAATCGCGCTATAATTTGTTGAAAATAAAAAGTTTTGAATGTAAGCCAAAAATAGTACATCACAGTTTTCGGTGTAATAAATTGTCGGGAATATAAGGAAGCAACGACAAAATTAAGCCGCGATCTATTGAGTGAATTACGAGTGTGCTAGAATACAAAATGATATAAGCAACCAAAAAATAGCATTTAGGTAAACATTTGCGATCGTGTACAGATCTTGTTTGTATGCAACTTTATGACTACGTGCCAAATGTGAATATCGTTTATAGCGCCCTTTAAACAGGTTTCTGATGAGTGACGTTTCTTTTAGCAGCTCTTCTGCTATTTTTGATCATGCGAATTCTTCTCCATGCATTCTCAGTATAATTCCTTTTTAAGTTGATCTAAATCATAGATAGCAACGGGCGTTATTTTTTATAACGCCCGCTTATAACGCTCGCAAATGTAAAATTATGCCTCATCACTATACTCGTAGATGCGGTCAAGGATGTTAAATGTCAATCTATACTGATTTTATTGTTATCATTTATTTTAATCATCTTAATCAACTTCTTGCAAGTATGACATAAAGTTATGAAGGCACCACGGGCGTTCTGAACATAACGCCCTAGATACCTTAATTACTATTATGTCATACTACCTTATTAATTCACCATAACAACTGCTAAAACAAGAAACATTAATGACTAAATAACGCCTCTTTACATGACAACCGGATTTTACATAGCAACGGGCGTTATTTTTTATAACGCCCGCTTATAACGCTTGCAAATGTAAAATTATGCCTCATCAAGGATGTTAAATGTGGGTCTATACTGATGTTATTGTTATCATCTGTTTTAATCATCTTAATCCACTTCTTGCAAGTATGACATAAAGTCTGAGGGTGAATTCCTACAAAACGGGGAAAGCCATGTCCAATCGACAGTTTTAGTTGTCGATTAAAACAATGTTTAATAACATTTGTATGCATTTTATTGGACTAAAGAACTCATATAGCCAAGGTATGTGAGATGCTGAAATTCTATACCTGTCTTGCGTTGCACCAATTCATTTACGGGGTTACTTTTATACTATGGTGTAATTTCTGAAGATTTTTGGGTCTTTGTCTTTGGGTTTGATGAAAATCGGCAACTATTGATGAAATATGAATAATTTACTCTGCACAACTTTTTGGAACACACTTTAGAGTTGAGTGTATGCTAGTGATCATGTCTCGTAAAGCAGTAGCTGGCAATTGTTTTTGGTACCCTGAATCAATTTTTCACACCTCATCTTTGTATAGTAGTTACTTCCGAACGTGAAATTATACATGAACGTTTTTTTATCAGAACAGTCTTATCTTTTGATATAGGTATGTAGTCATATGTTTAAATCCATTTATGTAATTGTCTAGTAAAATTAATATTAAAGAAAAATATCATTTAGTCTAAGGTACAACGCATGATTGTACCTTGGATCAAGCAGAAATGTACTTTAGTCCAATAGGTGAAATAATCGGTTTTAACTATATTCTTTAGGTTTTTATTGATATTAAGTTAAGTGTATCATTTTAAAAAAGGTACAAAAATCATTATCACAGGGATTTGTTAAATAATATTGTAGTCGCTGAAACCAAAGCGAAGATGAGTTGGGCTTCTTGTTATTTTGATAAACCTACGGAGGTTGGTTGAAGAAGGCACAGAACTACATCCGAAGCATTTATGAAAGAAGGATCTTCATCACTAGGAATGAATTTTCTGGAAGCTATTGTCTCCAATATTTTCTTGTAAAATTTTATATTAAAACCATCCTCACTATCTTTGCTACATAATAGCGATGCCAGTTTTACTAAAACAAATTCTTCTTTTTTTATTGATTGTTCGTTATCATCAACAATTTCTCCAATTCTTTCAAAAAACTGTTCAGGGTCGTCGTCTGATATTGAATCATGGGACTTTAAACACTTTCGCTTATTTCGTCTTCACTACTATACTTTCTTCTATTTTTTTCGTGGCTCGTTTTCGTTTAGCTTCTTTATGTTCACCTTCATTAAATACTTGCCCCCATAACTTTTCTTGCACAGTTTTTTGCTTTATTTGTCCCTTCAATTTCTTCTTTTATGGGTGTATCCTTCTGTATGTGATATTGGATGTGTTGTGTATGTAAACGTCTCTTCTTCCTAGTTTCCATGGATCTTCAAATGTCTAAGCAAGGTGGTTTTTGAGATTTTATTATTTTCCGTAGCCTAACAAACAGAATACTTTCGCAGAAGAACATCTTCCACGGTATTTTTTAAATTATTTTTATCAATAGATGGACGAGTCACACCAGATTTACTTCGTGGCATATTCTAAAATCAAAAAATAACAGTTAATTAAGAATGTCTATTATAAGTATAGATTTGTAATAATATTCATTTTAGGAATTATCTCGTGTAGTAAATTATTAAATTCTACGTTTCGAAAACCACCTCTGTTTTCTTTTTCAAGACAAATTGTCACTGGTGAAATATAATTTACTACACGAGATAATCCCTAAAATGAATATTATTACAAATAATACCACTCGTGGAAACTTAAATAACAATATAAGTATAGATTACATCTACCTTGGGCCGGTCTATGCATGTACCTTGGACCAGTCCAAGGTACAAACATTTTATTGGTCCGAGGTACATGTCAAGTAAATTCGATAAACAATAAGATAGTCTAGGTTAGTTTGATGTCTTTGATTTTAAAAATATTGTCATTTTAAAGAGAAGACAATAATCAACTTACCAAACAAAGTACAGTCAATTTCTAATAAAAAATAAATTTGTAGCATTTAAAATATTTACTTTTCTACTCTAAAACACTAAAACTGTTGACTTTTATAAATCCTTTCAATCGATTTTCGAAAATTGTCCTTTTTTAAGTTTTACACAGCAAGGCATAATTTGTAAGGCTCCTTCCAACACTACGATGGCTTTCAAATATTACACATGCAGGATACCCCACGATGATCGTTGATTCAAAGCATCTCAAATAACAACACAAAATTTTGAGCTAAAAATTTATTTTAAGGTGTTGGAAAAATAGCCATACTATCGAAGATATCGAAGGTGAACAGAGCAGAACACATATTAATTTTGTCATGTATCTTTTTCTTACTTCCATTCTCTTTGGAGAAACTATGTAAGCATTTTCTGCTAAATTTAAAAATATTTCCTATTTCTTTACCGCCAAAAATTTCAAAGCCCGCTTTCGTATATTAGGAAAAGCCCTATATTTCTTGTCAGTTCATGGGAAGAAATTTGGAAAGAAAGTGGAGCATCTTGCAACATTCGAACTACAATGTTCCTTTGACTAAGAAGGACGATTTGTACTGATTTGGTAGACCGGATTGTCTCAGTTGGTAGTTTTATATAAATGTTGGGTATAAGTAGGTGCAAGATTTACCGTGTTGGATCGCTAATACAATAATTATAGACATGGCGAAACCTATTATTTTCTTGCTAATTTGACAAAAAAAGCTGGAAGAATTCAGCAACTAAACAAACTATGATTCTCCATTTATAAACGGGTACTTTTTATTCATGGACGGCATGTCTTCGTGGTAATGTAAAACTGAGTATCTAACATCAAGCATTTTAAATGCGATCCGGCATAAAGAATATAATCCTTTTCTCACGGAAAACTGCAACATCCAGTTGTGCATGATGGGAGTTGTCAACCCATCCTCTTTGAACTCTCATAGGTGTCGTACCACATATTGTCTAAATAACATATTCCTTAATTTTGTTAAATATTCTCTGTTTGAGGTCTATTTGACACTTCAACGCCCATCGGTTTTCTTGTACTTGAACTTTGCGTTGGCACTCTGGATACCAATTTCCCTTTATACAGGTCATAACATTTTTCGTCTAATCAAATCTTCGTCACAACTGTCAATTTATTTAAAAGGACAGAATCGCCACCTTCTTTTTCGTTCACCCACCCCATGTGTCGCTATTCCAGCCACTATGGTTTTCGGTACCTTGGTGAGTCGAGTTAACATAAATACGTGTTATCCGTACAATAAGAAGATTGATCATGAATAAATACAGTTTCTAAGTGTAGTTACATTTGCTAAATAAAATACAGTATGCGCCAAAATATACAGTACTGGAGAACTATGTTACTGTTATTGATATTATTTAGTTATCGCGATGATACTGTAAATGTTCAAAATGTGATCTATTGCGCTGTAGACAGTGTTCATAACAATCACGCAGATTTTGAAACATATTCTGGAAGATAGGTTCCTTCAGAGTCCTGAAAAACGAGACGATCTTCTAACCTAATGCAGGTACAGTTTTGGGTGGATCTGGCCAGCTGAAAACTTTCTCCTTTAACATTTCCCACACATAAGCATCAGATGGTGTCAGATCGGGGGAATGTGATGGGTAATTCGTCCTGGTAAGGTTTCTTGCAGCATAGCCACAGACTGTCGAGCGGTGTGGCAGGTCGCTCCGTTTTGTTGGATCATCTGAATATTTTTGATATGACAAAACCTTCTTAGATCCTGTATAAATCACCTGACTTACCACCATGTTCCTATAACGTCCCTAGGTAACAGTAAGAGACATGCCATAATCATCCTCAATGAAATAGGGACCTAGCACACAGTTTCCTAATATGTACTGCACACCAAATGGCCAAAAATCGTGCACAATATTCAATCCTGCCGCGTCAATCGTTCTCCAACCTGCATTCGGTTCGGAAATCCACTTAAGTCTTTAAACAATCGTCGTAGTGACATATTGCTGATGTTTAATTTCAGTGGTGTTCGTCGGAGACTTCGCTTTGGTGACTGCAACACCTGAATCAGGACACGTCCATGATTTTCATTTGTGGACACAGTTACTGGTCTACCAAACCTTCTCTTTCGTGTGTTCACGCTATTGCCCCGTCACTAACTTTAAACTCGCCCGCCTTGATCACCATTTCCGTACAAGCGAAAATAATATTCCACTATTTGAGCGAGAGCTGGCTGCAAAAAAGCTGGCCTATCGAGTAACAGCATGAAATAATTTTTAAAAGCTAGTACTTATACAGACCATCCATAAATTAATCTTTGGCTGCCTGGGCGGAACTTGTGCAGAAATTCGCCATGCCCTCTCTCCAAAATATTTTTTGGCACGTTACTGTACCTATCGAGTAACAGCATGAAATTACTCTTAAAACATAGCTTTTATACAGTTAAAAAAGAAAAAAATTGTCTGCCTTGCTAAATCTTGTGCTAATACCTAGACAGACAACTTTTTTAAATTTTTTTTGGCACGTTCCTGTACCTATCGAGTAACAGCTTCAAACTATAACCAAATTATAGTTTGAATATAACTCTATAAGAAAAATCATTTCTGCCTAGTTAAATTCTGTGCTAAAATGCCTAGGCAGAAAACATTCTCTTTCTCAAAGTCTTATGACACCACTAATACAACTTTCATAGAAGTACTTAGGGATAAACAAGGAATCGTCCAATGAATACTTATAATGATATCGACAAAATAATTTTATAATATAAAATATTTAGTAATAATATACAGGGTGTTTTTTGGGAGCTTTAGTTAGACATTTCTGGGAAAGTTTTATAGATAGGTTTTTGAAAATGTGAACTTAGGGGTTAGGTACTCTGAAAACCGAATCGATGTAAAATATTTTCAAAATGGTAGCGCTTCCGGAAATACCGGAAGTAGCTGGAAACTTCGTTTTTTTAAATGGGAACTATTGCATTTTTGGATTCTACGTGAAATTTTAGTTCTTTTAATACCCACATGTCAATATCTACAAGTTATGGTTTTTCAGTTATTTTCACTTATTTAAAAAAAAATGGCGGATGCAGACGGTAATTTAGGAATTGATTACACTCTGTTCCTCCAACAGATATAGTAAAGCTTCTCCCCAAAAATTACCGCCACATTTAAATGCAAGCCATGTACAATTCCGCCATAATTCGCTTGGCTGGTGCGATTAAAATCCTTGTTTGAATCGAGATGTACACTTTCAAGAGTGCTCGAGGTTTATTGTATTTTGAAGAATACTCGGTTGCCATAGCTGCAACGGTTTTCAAGTACCTATTTCCCCAACAGATATAGTAAAGCGCCTCGCAACAAATTTTTACCAATGTAAGTAGCGACCAGTTTTACACCAGCAAAATTATAAATACGTTACAGATGTCAAATTAATTTACGCCAACTACAACAATTTGAAATCAAGTGATTGCTTATGTTACGGGTTTCGAAAATTCGACCAATAAAAAAGTTGCATTTAAATGTGGCGGTAATTTTTGGGGAGGAGCTTTACTATATCTGTTGGAGGAACAGAGTGTAATCAATTCCTAAATTACTGTCTGCATCCGCCATTTTTTTTAAATAAGTGAAAGTTCATGGTGGAGTCAGAGGCTCAAAGAGGGGTAGAGGTTGAATTAATAAAACGAGGTTTTAAGTCGTTTTATTAATTAAATAAGTGAAAATAACTGAAAAACCATTAACTTGTAGATATTGACATGTGGGTATTAAAAGAACTGAAATTTCACGTAGAATCCAAAAATGCAATAGTTCCCATTTAAAAAAACTAAGTTTCCAGCTACTTCCGGCATTTCCGGAAGCGCTACCATTTTGAAAATATTTTACATCAATTCGGTTTTCAGAATAACCCCTAAGTTCAAATTTTCAAAAACCTATCTATAAAACTTTCCCAGAAATGTCTAACTAAAGCTCCCAAAAAAACACCCTGTATACTATTACTAAATATTATATATTATAAAATTGTTTTGTCGAAATCATTATAATTGTTCATTGGACGATTCTTTGTTTATCCCTAAGTACTTCTATGATAGTTGTATTAGTGGTGTCATAAGACTTTGGGAAAGAGAATGTTTTCTGCCTATGCATTAGCACAGGATTTAACTAGGCAGCAATGATTTTTCTTATAGAGTTATATTCAAACTATAATTTGGTTATAGTTTGAAGCTGTTACTCGATAGGTACAGGAACGTGTCAAAAAAAAATAAAAAAAGTTGTCTGCCTAGGTAGCGCACAAGATTTAATAAGGCAGACAATTTTTTTCTTTTTTAACTGTATAAAAGCTATGTTTTAAGAGTAATTTCATGCTGTTACTCGATAGGTACAGTAACGCGCCAAAAAATATTCAGGAGAGATGGCATGGCGAATTTCTGCACAAGTTCCGCCCAGGCAGCCAAAGATTTTATGGATGGTGTATACAGTGTGACTCATTTAGAATGGAAACACCCATGTAAAATCTGAAGTTATTTACCGATTTTAACCATTTTTTTTTTAAAATGTCAATTAACGAAACGTCTACCTCGGGACAAAATTTTAAATGTTTATTCCAATTTTCAGGGCATACTACGATAACTTTTTCGTGCTCAAAATGGAGAATTCTTATTAGCGATTTGTTTATAAAAAAAATATCTACGCCACTGGATTCAGAATGCTTCCAAATAGCTTTCACCAAAATTTTACAAAAATATATTTATTAATAACAAAGTTATGACAACTTAAAGTTCGAAAACTTTCTACGCTAACAGTTACAAAACAACACCCTGTATCAATAGATGGCCATTGAAATTATGTTAATAATTCTTAAATTAAACTATTTAAACCATCAGTGGAGAAAAAAATATTGAAAGTAACGTAATATTTAATAAAAGTAACGGAATCGCGCGATTGAGTAAATAAAGACCTAACATTTCCATTTAAATCTTAGTTACCATGGAAATTATGTTACTGTTTAACTTAACAGTTATGATAGATTTTTATTAAATATTACGTTACTTTAAATATTTTTTTCTCCACTGATGGTTTAAATAGTTTAATTTAAGAATTATTAACATAATTTCAATGGCCATCTATTGATACAGGGTGTTGTTTTGTAACTGTTAGCGTAGAAAGTTTTCGAACTTTAAGTTGTCATAACTTTGTTATTAATAAATATATTTTTGTAAAATTTTGGTGACAGCTATTTGGAAGCATTCTGAATCCAGTGGCGTAGATATTTTTTTTATAAACAAATCGCTAATAAGAATTCTCCATTTTGAGCACGAAAAAGTTATCGTAGTATGCCCTGAAAATTGGAATAAACATTTAAAATTTTGTCCCGAGGTAGACGTTTCGTTAATTGACATTTAAAAAAAAAATGGTTAAAATCGGTAAATAACTTCAGATTTGACATGGGTGTTTCCATTCTAAATGAGTCACACTGTATAAGTACTAGCTTTATCATTTCATGCTGTTACTCGATAGGCCAGCTTTTTTGCAGCCAGCTCTTGGACTATATGAACACTTTTTCCTCCGTCGCAAGACCAGTTGTCACTTGCAACCACAGAACACAACGTTCGTTACAAAACTATCAACAACACACTGCCGTGACGCACAGACAGGCACATGTGGGCTGCCCGAAAGCCAGTACTGTATATTTTGGCGCATACCGTAGGGCGTAGGTGACATATCAATCTTCCTTACTATATATTTTAATAAGCATTAGAGGGTAAACTCACATCTTACGGTCTTCACTTCTTACTAAACTCTTAACTCTGTGCGAACGGTGCAGCAGTTTACCTAGCGGCGGATTACCCACTAGGCTGACTAGGCTGTGGCCTAGAGGCGCAAAGCGTAAAGGGGCGCTGTCGTTTGTAACCATTTTAGTATAATTAAGCCGTTTAAGCAAGTTGGTAACAGTGGGACAAAAGAATGTCGGTTATTGTAAAAAAAGCATATTATCGTTTTCAAATTATATTTTCATTAAAATTAAAATTAAAATAAAGCGGAGAAAATATTTTTTCTTTTTCTTCAATAACTTTCTTTTTTCATATTTAGAATGATTATTTATTATTAGTAAAAGGGAGGCTCTTATTAATACAGCCTAGGGGCGCTAATAAGGCATAATCCACCACTGATTGACCTGATTTTGTCCAATACTCCTCTCATCCACATTACCAAATATTTAAATAAACGTTTCCAAGTATTTGATTCCCCATTCCAGCCAGTCCCGTTACCTGCTACTATAACTCATAGAAGATGTACATAAAAATGTGTTTCAATTATTAACAAGCAATTTGTTGTAAAACGTAATTATTATACCGTATACTAAAAATCTTCAATCGCGTATTCCAAAATTGGGAAAATTTATTAATAACAAAAATCTGTCACGCGAAAGGCGAGGTGAATATTTAATATTGATAAGATTTTTGCATTCCAAATGAGTGAAAGCAAGGCTCGCCTTGAACGAATTTAATAAAGTTTCTTTTTAAATTGGGAAACAGAAACAATATTTAAAAAGTTTCCATTTAACACTTGATTTATAACGCGAAGTTTTTTATTTTCTACTTCGTGAGGACAGCGCATGTTTTCAAAATGTTAAAGTTTTAAATTAACTGTCAGTAAGTAATAGGAAATTCTAAAATGTTTTACAAAACTTACGAATCACAATATGGGGTAGTATTGGTGAGGGAGAAATCTTGTTACAGATTTATGTTTCTTTAAAAATATAGGTATACCGATTAAAAGTTTGCGAGATTTTCACGATCAAGTACTATAATAATTTCTTTCCGAAAATAAGGATGGCAGTGAAGTATGTGTGGATAGTCATTGCCCTCTGTCTTTTATAATTCATATTAAGAAAAGGTTTTCAAGCTACTCTTAGTAAAAACTAAATTTGCGGATAGGTGTCGCACGTTGTATTTCAGTGAGCTAAAGATCTAAATTTCTAATTATTTCACAGCAGAACGTTGTTACTAAGACGTTAACACAATTTTAGATGGGTGTTATTTGATTTATCATTAAGAGTTTTTCAAACATTTCTATGGTGTCATTAATATTTCTTAATTGAGACATTTTTGGCTCATTTTTAGAATAGGGTTCAGTACTACGAAGCTATTTTTTGATACCTACATATTTAACTAAATTTTACGTAATGCATCACAAGATAAAAATAATCCTACAAGCGCGTACATTCTGTCTGTAGTTAAAATTTTCTATGAATGGTGAAAAGCGATCGTTCTAGTAACAGTGATACTATTAATTAATAAGTTAAATGCCTACTGGGAATGATAAAATCATTAGGACTGCGAATCGAAAAGAAAATCTGTATACTATAAATCCATTAACAGTCAATAATAATTCATATTATATGTTAACAGCATCGCTTTTTGCTGATTGCAATCGTCAAACGATGCCAAGCATTTATATTTGCGCAGATTTAAACTTCTGGTCACATTGTGAAAGAATTTTTTCCACCTCCGCTCCGCACAAATTCAGAACTGCATGGTGTCTAATCAAATCACATGATTCAATTCAGTAACATAGTGTTATTAATTTTCTTGGCGTAATGAAGAATTGAAGATGGTTCTAATCAGATCACCGTAGTAGGTTTAAGAAAAGAATCTTCATCAAAAATCAAAATCCAACCGGTGCTTACACGATCATAATATTACACGTGTTGAAGGGAATTTGGGTGCTGACTGCTGTTGCATGAAAGTAGGACGTGGTCGAACATCGAAGGGTATAAAACTATGCTTCATTCACTAAGTGAATGGAGATCGTCTCGAACGATGGAACAGCATCCTCAAATACCCCATCTCGCCTCGTACGTATAGGTACGTCGATACTGCATCACCCTGCGCTTACACATTATTGTTGCTGGGGGTGGTCCCAAAAGGTTCCCGTACTGCGACCTTTGGTCTATTAATAATAATAATAATAATTAATTACTTGATTCCGATCCGCGCGGTTAGTTAATCAGGCTCAGCCTGAGTATCGATAAGAACCAAAGTACAATAATAATTTAATCGTGCTAATATACACCGTGTCCAAGATAAGAATGCACAGCATGGGGATCTTGAAAACGGTAGAAGATACAGGGTGGCTTAAATTAGAAAAAAGTTGCGCTATTTAGAGTATGTTCACATGCTGGCCGCAAAAGTTCATTATTGTTTATCGTTTTCAAAATTCTCAAAAAAATGTGATTTTTTGGATTTTCGTTTCTTTTCATTTTTTTATTTATTTTAACTGATATTAAAAAACTACCGGCACTGTCTCATTGCCACTTTTTAAGCTCTACAAAATGGCGTGTTCAAATTTTTAATCCGACGTTTCGTATCCGAGAAACCATCATCTACTTTATTTTTTTATATGGCCTCAAACAAAGAGACACTCTGTATTCGGTAGCATTATTCATTACAAATTCAACGATGTATCACACATTATGGTTTTGAAGCCAAAAAATGGGAAAAACACGCCATTTTGTAGAGCTTAAAAAGTGGCAATGAGAAAGTGCCGGTAGTTTTTTAATATCAGTTAAAATAAATAAAAAAATGAAAAGAAACGAAAATCCAAAAAATCACATTTTTTTGAGAATTTTGAAAACGATAAACAATAATGAACTTTTGCGGCCAGCCTGTATCTTCTACCGTTTTCAAGATCCCCATGCTGTGCATTCTTATCTTGGACACGGTGTACATATATGTATAAGTATTTACACTCGTTTAGAATAGGTACACGTGGTACATAAACAGAAAATGGTTAAAACTATCACATATCAATATCACAGTGGATTCTCGTCAAAAGAATACTCAACAAATTCATCAAAGCTATAGAATGCTTTACTTAATAAAAAAATTTTAATTTTATCTTTGAAACTATTTGTAGGTAGGTCACTGGTCTGGATCGGTAGACAATTATAAAACTTTTGAGAGCAATAACGAGGTCCGTTTTGTGTTCTTCTTGGTCTGCAAAGATCAGTCCGAACATTGAGATTTTTCCTCGTATTATAGCTGTGTATAGCATTTTGGCACTGGTAGTTATTAATGTTTTTCTTTGCGAAGCAAAGAAGGTTCATAATAACTATGCACGGAAAGGTTAAAATTTTGAGATCGACAAACGCTTCTCGGCAGTCTTCTCTATATTTCAACCCTTGAATTACTCGGATGGCTCGACGTTGTAGTTTGAACACATATTTCCATGAAGAACAGTGCCCCCACACTGTGACTGCATACAACAACGCACTTTGTATTAGGGCATAGTACGCGTGACGTACTACTGTTTTAGATGTAGAATCTGTTAGTCTTCTGAGAAGGTACATCCCTTTATTCATTTTAACACACAATTTATTGCAGTGATTATTAAACAGTAGATGAGGATCCAGGTAACATCCCAGAAATTTCGCAATCGATCTATTAGGGCATGTGATTGGTCTTAAAGCCAATGCAAGCGTTTCCGTTTTGTTCGAATTAAGTTTTAATTTGTTAGCTAAACACCATGCTGCAACTGTTTCTTTTGCTGTTGTTGACTTTGACATAGCGGCGTCAAGACTGTAATCATTACAAATTATAGTCGAGTCGTCCGCATACAGTATACAGTCCAACTTGTCATTTAACGTTAAGTGACAAGGCATGTCATTTATATATACGAGGAACAAAATTGGACTGAGAACGGATCCTTGTGGAACTCCGTTGGTAATACGTAATTTCTCAGAGACTGTGCCTTGAAATAATACACACTGGGATCTATTTTTAAGATACGACGATATTAATGTGACACTAGACTCTTCAAAATTATAGAAATATTTGAGTTTATCTGCTAGTATACTATGCGATACGCAATCGAAGGCTTTGGAGAGATCTAGAAAAGTCTATTGTGCTCCCCGGTCTTGTCTACTCTTCAAAAATACCTGTATCTTCCACAAAGCCCAGGATTTTAGTAGGACGAGTCTTCGTTACTTGATAGGGTGTTTCATCTGCCTCGCCACAACCCCTGCATGTCGGGCTATCGGTCAGTCTCGTGTTATGCAGGTGTTTGTTCAGGCGACAGGACAGTGGCCCGTGACCACGTTTGTCGCAAGTTTTATCTTCGTCCTGCTTAACTTTTAGATGGACGTAGCTAGGTCCCCGTTTGGAGTTTCCAGGAAGATCTTGGAATGACTCTGTCCTGGGATTTTCGATCAATGTCTGCAATGCTCTTTCATGAGTATTTCCTGAATCTCCTTTTTAGCTGTGTTATAGGTAATCCCACAAGCCGGTTCGGGTCCTATAAATGGTTTTGCGCTTGCCATTGTCGCAAGCTCGTCAGCAACCTGGTTACCTGCGATTCCCGCGTGCCCAGGTTCCCACACTAGTGTGACTGAGTTGCACTTACCTAATGCGTTTAGCATTTGTGTGCATTCAAGGTCTAGCACTGAATTTTACCACATATGAGTCTACTGCTGTAATCGCTGCTTTGCTATGTGTAACTATAAAGATTTTCCTTTTGATACGGTTCTCTTTTAATCGAGTCTTTTTCTGAATTTACCTCTCTTTTAATAGCTGAGCAGCTGCTGTCAGGATTACATACATGCGCTTGCACATAGTTCCTGAATTAATTCAATAAGCAGCCCCTCAAGCACTCAAGTACAACTCTACGCGGATTTTTTTGCTATCAACTTTGAACACCGCTAATGATACTTGATCTTTTACCTTACAGTAATGTTACCACTGCTTTTATTCAATCCACTGAAAATTCTGGGTTATCAACTACCTAACTAGATAAACCATTCATTGGTTCCATAATATGTTTTGTGATTATGAATTTTATATAGATGAACCGTATCAGTTTAATGAACAACCCAGGTCTGATTAATTCGTAATGCTTATACTGAACCAAATCGAAGAGAGAAATAAGGTTTTGTCCTATAAAGCTACCATCTTGTTTATTTAAATTGAGCACCCGGCAAGATGTAAAGGGTTTATGAGTCTATTTCCATCGTTTCGATGGTATTTTAGGTTTAAGTACAAAAATGTTTGAAAATTCACTACCGTGGACAGATTTAAGATTTTCACTTAAAATTTGGAATACGAATGCTCGAAGGATGTATGAATCAACTAATAGGAAATAGAAGGTAACAGATACTCTATTCAATATTATATTCAAAAATATACAATTGTTCAAATTCAAGCAATACCTACATTGACCATAGTATTACAAACATTACAGAACCCATATCTAACGACTTGAATGACTGAATCGTGGTTTAAATACTTCTTAAGCCGAATGTACCTACTCTGAAAAAGACGACAGCACTTGCTCCGCCCTCTCAGCTATCATATTTGCTTTGGTCAACTATACATAATATTTAAGGGAATATTTGATATGCCCCAGCAACTCTTTTACATCCAATTTTTATTGAATACTTATCTCATTCCTAGCGAATGTAAAAAATCAAATTTCTTCCATTTTTCTCCTCCTCGCTTCGCTGAGCTATTAGACCACGCCTCCCCGTTTTCTTCTACAGAGCTTTTATATAAAGTTGACTTTTGGCCTTTTTCCGATGAGCAGGCTTTCTACAGCGTGTCTCACGGTGACCACCCATTAGAATATTTCAGAAACTACTATGATCTGAATTTTGACAATTTGGGTAATGGAGTTTTCGGGCATGATCTCCTCAAATAAAATAATGGCGTCTATGTAACACTTCCGTTTTTTCCGGAAATGACACCAACTTTGTTATTTTAAATGTAACACCCTATATATTATTCCGATTTTGGATTCTACGTAAAATTTTGGGTGGACTTTCATCAAGTTTTCTTTTTCCTAAAATTAACCGTTTCCGAGATATTTAATTTTTTTAATGAAAATTAAAATAAACACTATCTTGCTTAAAACCATGTGAATTCTACAGCAAGAAAGATAAAGGAACCTTATTCATACGAGAGATAGCTGAACTCCTAAGCTTCCCATTCATACTTTCAAAGTGGCTTAATTGCGTACAGGGTGGTGGAAATTTTATGCCGAGTTTAGTTAACTTCAAATGATCATAAGTTGGTTTTTTCAAATGGAACACCCTGTATATTTCGTCGTAGTCTGATGCAAAATTTCATTCTCTTTCGAACGGTACCATGGTTCCCTATACCTATCTCTTCTAGTTTTTGAGATATCTACCGTTTTTTTGTGCAGTCAACTAAGGTCGTTCAATTTCTTGCGAAAATGGCTTAGCAGAACTTCAAAACAATCGACTGTTCTGTCACCAGTTATTAGTTGTCACGTCATCAGTCTAACACCAATAGTGACAGTTGAATTGAATACACTGAAATACAAGCAATAATTATTATTATTCTCGTTCTTGTCACTGATACATTTACTAATTAATTATTCAATATTTTTTACTATTAAGAACATATTTGACAGGTTAGTGCCTTTACTGATGATGGTAACATTTGTAACTAACTTCTTAAAATTCTGGTAAAGGAGGATCTCTCATTAAACACTCTGCAAGCTGTATTATTATTATTTTGTCACATTCTCCATGAATAAATAATAAGTTTAGAATACCTGCGTTTGAATGTGTTGTTTTCCGTTTTTTTAATAAATAGTATTCAATTCAACTGCCACTATTGGTGTTAGACTGATAACGTGACAACTAATAACTGGTGATAGAACAGTCGATTGTTTTGAAGTTCTGCTAAGCCATTTTAGCAAGAAATTGAATGACCTTAGTTGACTGCACAAAAAAACAATAGATATCTCAAAAATGTGCCATTTGAAAAAACCAACTTATGATGATTTGAAGTTAACTAAACTCGGCATTAAATTTCCACCACCCTGTATGCAATTAAGCCACTTTGAAAGTACGGATGGGAAGCTAGGGGTCCAGCTATCTCTCGTGTGAATATGGTTCCTTTATCTTTCTTGCTGTAGAATTCACAAGGTTTTAAGCTAGATAGTGTTTATTTTAATTTTCATTAAAAAAATTAAATATCTCGGAAACGGTTAAATTTAGGAATAAGAAAACTTGATGAAAATCCACCTAAAATTTTACGTAGAATCCAAAGTCGGAATAATATATAGGGTGTTACATTTAAAATAACAAAGTTGGTGTCATTTCCGGAAAAACCGGAAGTGTTATGTAGACGCTATTATTTTATTTGAGGAGGCCATGCCCGAAAACTCCATTACCCAAATTTTCAAAATTCAGATCATAGTAGTTTCAGAAATATTCTAATGGGTGGTCACCGTGAGACCCGCTGTATGTGCGGTAGCCATCTGATTTGTTATAATTTAATGTGTACTAATCATAAAGCTTTCTCAGTTGATGACTGATGATTTGATTTTCTTGTCCATTCGCTTCATTAGTGGGAGTTGCGGTCGTGGGACTTGCGGTGAAATAAATTTTTAATTAAATGCAGTGGGACTTCGGCCCATTTTATTTTCTCAATGGGACTTGCGGTCACCTCAATAGTTGCACGAATAATTACATATAATAAGAATAATATATAAATTAAGAATTTTTAAGATGAACAATAGTATATTATACACCAAGGTGGTGAAAACTGTTATTATTGATGCCCCGAGCGGAATAAGGTGCGAGGCCTATAAATGTATTCACCACCGTGGTGTATATACAATTTTTTCCACTACTAGCCAAATTTAAGACAAAAATTAAAAATAAATATTTTTCTTGTAAAAATCAAGTAGGTAGCACAGGAATGCAAATTCGCCTTTGCACTAATAAAAGAAAAATCTTATTATAGTCTGATGCAGATTAACATTTCCACTAGTAAAACTTATTTTCAAACAACCTTTGTAATTATTGAGTTTGGGTGCTTTTTTGAATATGGATATGTTTGAAATTAACTCTGTCCGGTTCCCGCATTCCGCCACGCTGCAGTTTACAGGATGTCATCAGTCATTATTGGTTGAGCGCGAATTTTAAACTAATGGCATTTTTATTCAAATAATTTTATCGTGTTAAGTAATTTCAAGCAGCAAATACGTTAAAGACAATCTCCTGGGTATATAAAATTATGTTTCACAAGTTTTTGTTAAACAACTATCCCTGGATTCTCAAAACATTTGAATTTGTCCATTATTAACTAGGTTAATAATAGAAAAAATTATTGAGCGCTATTAGAGAAATTCAACTTCTCAGTTGGCTGGGATACGCAATAATTGTCAACTTTACAACCAGTAGTGGAAAATAGTATATTAAAGTATAAGTGGATAAACAGGTCTTTAAAATACGCGCGAGTTTTCAAGCACGACGGCGCAGCCGGAGTGCTTGAAATAAAGCAAATGTTTTAAAGACCAGTTATCCACGAATACGTTACGCTATTTTTTTTATTGCTTCACTTTGAAATCTGGTATTAAAATGGAAATAAGAACTAATAATATGTATGAAATGGTTGAATTCCTAATGTGAAATCAGTATACCTTTCCTCGTCATGGAAATGAGAAAAACGGAAATTAATTTGCAATCTGTCATTTTATTTGACGTAACAAAGTACTCCTGTCAGATCAATAACCAATAAGAATTCACATTTTTTAAATTTGATGATGATGCCATGGCAACTTTAAAACACGCGCGTTTTTGAAAGCGCGATTTAAACACGCTGGGGCGTGGTTTAAAAGGCTAAAATAGGACACCAATAAAAAAATTAATTAATACATTTCCATTCGTGAAATGACCAAGTAGGCAAGTATTTTGTTTTATTAAGATCTATACCATATATTTGGCTCTTGCCCAAATTTTTAAATTAATTTTGCAATATAGGTAATTGTCTAGGCGAATCTCTTTGTAATCATTTCTAAAAGTGCCTAGGCACTTGTTTAATCTCTTTTTAAAAGAAATTTAGTAGCGTTGTACGTGGCCAAGTTTTAGAAAATTTATCTACGTGACATTAAAGTCGAACATTACCACTTATCGCACAATCGTACAAACCTGCGACGAATTCGAGACAAAAATGGTGATCAATACACAACTACGCGTGTACGAAATTATACGACGTAATTTGACAAAAATTTGTTTTGTCGAATATTTCATCACAATCTTGTTAGAGATTGCCAAAAATAAATATTAAGCACTGTGTAAGTGTGTGGGTCATAGGAATCATAAACAAAAATAGTGCGTTCGCCCACCTTAATTATTAAATTCAAAGTTCGCATTAAAATTGCATACCTACTTTTTCGTTGAGAATGTTGACATTGTCACCTGTTTACTATCTAATTCGCTTACATACAATTTGGCTAGACACGCAGGTGGAGAGGGAGTTTGTCAATCGTAGTTTCTGATAGTGTCTATCCGAATCGCGATAAAATCACGAAAACTACCCTTGAAAGACTTTTTTCTAAAAACATAAAAGGAAGAGATCAAGCAAGTGCTGCGAAACATACGTTCTCGTCACATTACTATCTACTCGAATCACTTCTTTTTGAATTTGAACCCCTTTTCTCTATGAAAGACGTCCCAAATCCGTAAAATGTAAAATCTACACTACCTACTGTGTTTCCATTAGGGGTGAGATTTTTACGCATTTTCTATACACGTGTAAACGACACTTGTACACCCGTGTAGCTGTACAGGGTGTTTCTTTGGGAGCTTTAGTTAGACGTTTCCAAGAAAGTTTTATAGGTAAATTTTTGAAAATTTGTACTCAAAAAGCCGAATCGATGTAAAATATTGTAGCACTTCCGGAAAAGCCGAAAGTAGCTACTAACTTCGCTATTTTAAATAGCAACCCCTATTTTTTATTGCATTTTTGGATTCTACGTGAAATTTCATAACCTTTGATACCAACATGTCAATATCTCCAAGTTATGGTTTTTAAGTTATTTTCATTTATTTAAAAAAAATGGTGGATACAGACGGCACTTTAAGAATTCATTATTTGAAAACGGTTATAGCTATGGCAACCGAGTTTTCATCAGTGCATAAAGGCTTTTGGTGTACTTAAAAAAAAGTTATGTTGCGTACGACGTCACCTATGAGGCTCCTAATTTAAGAAAATTCGAAGACTGAAAACTCAGTTTTTTAAATGAAATAACCATTTTCTTACTATTGCATTTGATAGAGAATCAGAAAGGGCATATTTTGGTATTACAAGTTCCTATCCCTATCTTTAATAGTTTCTGACTTATTCTCATTTCATTGCAATGATACAATTTTTTTCGGATTTTTTAGTAGTTGGCCATGACCTTATGGCAAAAGAATTTTAAACCAATCAATCCGTCACCTGTTAGTTTCAAATCAATTTAAAACCTTGTCTTCTTCAACACATGCTCAAAATGAGCGCCTTCATGTTCCAAACAATACAAACTCTCTTTCGTAAATGTTCGCTTGCGGAGTATTGTATAACTTGTGATTCAGTATTGAGCATATTCTTGCAGAGGCAGCTCTTCTGTTGCAGGAACAACAATATTGCGTAAAATTTCCAAATAACGTTCTGTATTCAAATTTTCTGGATAAATGTGGAAACACAAAATATTGTTATATTTAAACGCACAAAGTACAATAAAACTCCAGCACTCTTGAAAGTGTACGTCTCCATTCAAACAAGAATTTTAATGGCACCAGCAATGCGAATTATGGCGATTAAATTTTTACTAAATTTGGCCTCGTCTGACCAAGTAATGTTCCCCAAAAAATATTCCAGGTTCCTTAACATTAGCTATTCGTAAAACTCTTACTGTAGGTAAGGTGGTACAAAGCTTCCAAAATTCAAACAATTTCATTCCAGTGTTCGGATGGTACGTTCACTAGGACGCGGTTTTTCTGGATATCTCTCAATGAACGTATGACAGGCATGTGACGCGATTCTGTTCATTTCACCATAAACAACAATTAGATTCCAAAAATCTTAATATGTAAAACCATTGCGAGCCATTTTTTCGATTATTGAAAATCTTATGTTAACCTATTACAGGTGACGGTTTAGTATCACTTGATTTGTTCAAAATTCGATTGCCATGGTCCATGTCATGGTCGACTACTACAAAAAATTCGAAAAAAAATGGTATCAATGCGATGAAATGAGAATAAGTCAGAAACTATTAAAGATAGAGATAGGAACATGTAATACCAAAATATGCCCATTTTTATTCTCTATCAAATGCGATAGTAAGAAAATGATCATTTTATTTAAAAAATCTGAGTTTTCAGTCTTTGAATTTTCCTAAATTTGGAACCCCATAGATGAGGTCGTACGCAACATAACCTTTTTTTAAGGACACCAAAAGAAAGCCCTATTCCACCTCTATGCGCTGGTGAAAACGCGGCTGTCATAGCTACCACGGTTTTCAAGTAATAAATTCTTAAAGTACCGTCTGCATCCGCCATTTTTTTTAAATAAATGAAAATAACTTAAAAACCATAACTTGTAGATATTGACATGTTGGTATCAAAGGCAGAGCTGGGAAGTATTTCAAAATTTAAATACTTTCAAGTATTTAAATACTAAAAAGTATTTAAATACTTATATTTAAGATACTTTTTGAAAATAGTATTTATATTTGAAATTTTGAATACTTATGAAAAGTATTTAGTATCTTGTATTAAAAAAAAATATTTAAATACTTCTAAAATATTTAAATACTTTTGGAAGTATTTAAATACTTTTAAAATATTTAAATACTTTTGGAAGTATTTAAATACTTTTAAAATATTTAAATACTTTAATGACCTTACATGACCTCATCTCATCCAAGGCCAAAAAAATATATTAAAAATATTTCAATAGTGGTATTTAATACTTTTGATATTTAAATACTTGTCATATTTGAATACTTTTAGTATTTAAATAATTTAACTAAGTATTTAAATACTTTAACTAAGTATTTAAATACTTAAACTAAGTATTTAAATATTTTTAGTATTTAAATACTTTCAGAAAGCATTTATTTTTCAAACAGTATTTAAATACTTTTGGATCTTTTATTTAAATACTTTTCTCTCAAAAAAGTATTTAATATTTAAATACTTTATTGATTGTAAAAGTATTTTGTATTTAATATTTAAATACTTTTTAAAAGTATCTTTCCCAGCTCTGATCAAAGGTTATGAAATTTCACGTAGAATCCAAAAATGCAATAAAAAACAGGGGTTGCTATTTAAAATAGCGAAGTTAGTAGCTACTTCCGGCTTTTCCGGAAGTAAATATATTAGATATATTAATATATAATATTTCTACTGGCCTGATTTTACTGTATCTACTCTACATGCAATTTTTCACTTAACTTTGTATGACTTTGATACTGTCTTTCAATAACTATTATAAATAATGTGTAACTAAACACTTACAGCGAGCAGAATGTAGCTTGACGTCTGACCTCGAAGTGAGCACTAACAAACGTTTATACACATTTAAGAGTGCTACGTGTGGATTACACGAACAGTTTCTCTTCTCTTAACTGACTGAGGGCGGCATTTTGGTTGGGGAAGGGTTACTGATGGTCATCACAAAATATGTCCCGAGATGATAAAGAACCGATACTGCCTCTCAGGGTGACTAGACAGTACAGAGTCTTATGAAAAACAGCGATACCATATGCCTCCACAATAGTGTTCTGTTGAAAAAGCGCACCGATCACAGACAAACAAAATGCGCCTATTGTAATTTAGACAGGTTAACTATAATTCCTCATTACTTTATTGGAAACTTCTGGTTTTCGTTTCTTTGAGTGAACTTATATCATCGCCCGTTGGACAGAAATTCCCATAAGGAAAGCATTGCCTATCCTCTACACGCTAACATGTCACCCTGAGACGCTCTTTAGGAATAGGAACGCCTGAAACGTTGGATTAATCATCGCCCCGGACAAGAAAGGTGACAAACAGATGTACGGAAACTACCAAGGTATTACCTTGTGAAGTGTTGTGTCGAAAATAAACAAAAGAAAACGACTAAAAGTTACAACCCAGAAACAATTGGATGAAGCATAAAGCGAATATTAATAATGGCAATAAAAAGGCTTAAAACTAGAGGAATTATGCAAAACGTATAATTTACATTGTAGATTAATTAGCGAAACTAATTATGGAAAATAAATAGGGCGTCAGTGTCCATTAACATTAAACCTCGTGGTAATGGTGTAAATGAATTAAAAGGCAGATCACTTATTTACATTTAATCCAATCAAGGAAAATTTTCAATTAATTTTCTCTCCTTTGGTTTTGACAAATGAGCTCTCCAGTCTTTATAGTAAGTATTTCAAAACGGTAGACGATTTTTACCTCTTTGCTGTTATGGCTAACATTGTTTCCGAAAATATATTATTAAAGGAAGAAACTGCACCGATTGCAAATCGAAAATAATTTTGGCAAACGTTAGAATTTAAAATTGATCGATGCTTTAAAAGTAGTAGGTACGTACAATTAATTAGTTCGCTAGCCAAAACTTATTTTAAAATCAATTTTTAAAAAAAACTTCATTAATAAGAAGTAAAAATTACCCACCAGATGACGGAAAAATAATTAAACCTTGATATATTGCCACCTTTTAGGAATGATATTAAGGATTCCTTCTCCTTTATAAAATAATAATAATGTCCAAGATCTATTTATAAATTCTGGCACCTTGTGGATAAAGGCAGCGAACTTCTTTATATTTTGAAATGTTGTTTACAAGAATGTTTAGCATTGTAGTCATCTTTTGGGCGATGACTTGACAATTTTTTTGAGTCTAAGAACCTTCTAATTATACTTGTAAAAAACAATAGTTCTACGTGCTTTGATACGTAAAACCTTCTTCGTTAGTGCACCACGTGATAAAAACGCATGGAAAAGATAAGGGAGAGCGTCGTTCTTAGTGACTTTTCTATTTTTTCTATCCTTCTGGCTAATTATAAATCGATGACAGGGCCAAGATACACGTCACCATATTACCTATAACAACCTCCGTATTCAAAATATATTATAACCACCTTCCAAGTCCAACTAAAAACCCACTCAGCAAACCTTCCAACTTTATAATACTTAATCGTAAACTAGCTCACATAGAGCGCCGTCAGAGCGTTGTAAAGTAAGTAGTAGTTCAGTTTCTTGCACTGAAAATCTAAATTTGAATTTAGATCCTCAACAACTACATACCGTGCTGCATTAAATACGTGATGAAATAATTTCCTTTGCAATGTAAGTTTCGTGATGGCCAAGCTTAAGTAACCGCTTTACAGCTTTCTAACAATTTTATCTTCTGGCAATAATTTGATTTCTTTATACAGTCGCCATTACCAGATGCGATTTTATTAAGCTAAAGTAAATGATGTTTGACGTCATTATGGACGCGACGCTTTTCTACAAGTATCAAATAACCATATAACCTCAAATTTACCTTTAGAAAATTAATTTCATATTTCTTTTATAATTAAACGGCTTAAAACAGGCGCGTGATATATGAACACGTGGTGCTTATTTATACAACTTGCAATTTTATTTATAGAACCCTTTCAAGTCTATAGAAAACTTAATTGCTACCGCTTCATTTTTCCTCCATTTTAAGGATCCCTTAATTTACTCGGCAATGACGTTTGAAAAATGCCCACCTTCCTCAATGTTCAATATAAGAACAAGGGCGTCCATGTACTAATCCATTACTTTGGCAAATACTTATTTTTCTTGACATGTCTCATTTTTAAACGCACTTGACCCATTTTTTTCGCATTTTTGTTACAGAAACATGGAACAATTTGAGCAACTGCTAACATGTGCCATTTGTTTGGATCGGTATAGGAATCCAAAATTACTACCATGTCAACATAGTTTTTGTATGGAACCATGCCTCGAAGGATTAGTCGATTACGTGCGACGCCAGGTAAAAACGTACATAAATGTAAATTCTTAACCCGAACATTCTAAAAATAAGCGTTATAAGTTAGTGTCTCCTGCAATAATTTTTTTCTTCTTGCTCCAGATATGCTTCAACTAACACGAAAAATGATGGCACTTCTAAATCCTTTTCAAGATACTGTTTTTATTCAATTAACCATTTCCATAAAATTGGCAATATTTCAACCTTTGCCATTTTCCGGAGATCTGCTATGGAATGAAATATTTGGCAATTGTTGAGACGCGAAACCTCAATTGGCAAAATAAATTTTAGGCGTTATTTAAATTATTTTACAAAATGTACTAGTCATTCTTAAGCCGTAAATAAAACGTGTTTTTCAGAAATGTATATGGATATCAAATGCTTCATATACCATCTCACTTCAAAAAGCTCTTCTACTTTTCTAACAAAAGCAATTAACTCTAAATTTAGACAATACTATTAAAATTTTACTGGTACTCTTTAGAAACAATTACACGGATAAAATTGGAATGTGACATTCGACCCTTTTTTTTAAGGATTTGCTTTATCCTACCCGATATCTTAATCTTACTTACAGTTTTTGGGGCGATTCAAGGCACAATTCAAAATATTTAAATAATTTTAAACATTCTTCTTTTAGGTAAAATGTCCGGAATGTCGTGCGGAGCACCGAATTCCGTATCAAGGCGTACAAGGTTTTCCAACAAATGTAACTCTTCAAAGATTTCTGGAACTTCACATAGAGATAACGGGCGAATTACCCGATCCAACAAGTGGTCAAATAATGGAAAGGTGTAATATTTGCTCAGAAAAGGCGTATTGTAGCTTTTGTTTTCATTGCGATAAAAAGGTCTGTCCCGATTGTAAGGGGGCACATATGGATATCTTACGAAGGGAAATTTGTAGAATTAATAATCAAATACGTAGAAGCATTCACAGATTGCAAGATTCGCTTTCACTGGTTGAGAGAAATACACAAAACATTCAGTCAAATTGTTCATCGGTGTCAGAGGAAGTTGAGGAAATCTATAGAAGGTTGTCTAAGGCGCTTAAAGATAGGACAGATTACTTGAGAGGTGAGGTTGATAGATATCTTTGCACGGAACTGAGGACGCTAACGGGTTTGAAAGAAAATTTGGAGCAAGAGATATCTAATATACTCAGTAACTGTGATTTAGCCGATAAACACATAAACGAAAATGTAGATTGGGATGATTGCGAGTTAATGGACGCTAAAGAAATTTTCTTAAAAACTGTTGAATTTATCAGAAACTTTGAATACGAGAACTCCGATTATGGTCGGAAAGTGAGACTAATACTAGCTCACGACCCTAATCAATTAGTTCTACATGTGGCAGGTTTTGGAGACTTGAACATTGCACACCAACAGTTCGGGGGCAGTGGTGGGTTATTACAACCCCCGGGTGGAGGACCAGGTTTAATGCGATCAAAAAGCGATCACAGGTTGGCGACACAATTTAGGCAACAAGAGGAACGAGGCTATGATAAAGGGTACGGTGAAAATGCTCAAGATGATCTTCCTTTAAGTGGGCGGAAGTTCGGCGACCGTACTACAAGATCAACCACCTCTAATACTGACAGGTATGATCGTTATGGAAGAGGTGGCGGTGCAGACTACGGAGACGAATATGAAGATACCAATAGACCAGCACGATCGCGCTACCGATCACGTTTCAATCGTCATGCGCCTGCTGATAATGATTCAGATACCGAACCTACAACACGTGGAGTTCGTTTTAGTGAACAACACAAAGAGAGGGAACGAACTTTAGATACTGAAGAAGTAACTCGTGGTCCATTAAGCGGAATTCAACGGCTGGCCGATTCTCCTCGAGTAATGAAGAAATTACAAGAGAATGAGACCAACAAAAAGAAGGAAAAGGAAAATCCACCCGCTCAACCTCCACCTCAACCAAAAGTAACGCAACCTACTATAAAAAAGCCACCAGTGACCACTAGACAAGTGAGCGAGGATGATGAAATATCGAAAATTAAAAAACAGAATAAAGGTGCAACCACGTCCACAGCGCCACCTGAACCCACCCCCACAGTGACAGTAACAAAACGTGCCGACGATGTAGAGGATAGACATGCAAATACCCGCAGAACTCCGGCTCCTGAGGTGAGTGACGAGTCATAACTGCAACACATGTACCTGATTAAATGTAGCAAATATACAATAACAGAATAAATGTTGCTTGCTGTGAGTTTAATAACACTTCAACACTTAGACCACACAATACCGATCACATATAGGCATGTTTCTGTTCTATCTCTGCCTTGAACAGTCTTCTTGCACTATGAGAAGAACGTCGCGCTCTTTGTTCTTTATGTGTATAAAACAAGAACATTCTTCCACCTAACACACTGTTTTCCATAGGCCGCATCATCTGGGGAAGACTCCGATGCATCAGAAAGCTCAGTTCAACAAATTCAACGAAAGACTGTAAAAACTCCAATTGTGAACAGACGTACTTCAGGTCCCGAATCAACTCCAACTCACAAAAAAGCATCGCGCTCGACAAGCTCCGATTCGACAACATCTACCGAGTCATCAGCTTCAAGTGCCATCCGAAGCAGTACCGTGCCACATACTCCTGAGGAAACTAAGCCAAAATATACACCACGCATTACTGAATCAACACCCGAACGTACACGCACGACTTCAACAGGTACATCCAAAGGTTCGTCTAACCAAAAAACATTTCAAAGTCGTTTCTTACCAAATCGAACTCCTACAGTAGTACCTACACCACCCTCCCCAAAAGAACCAGAAACAAGCAGCGAAGAAGAAACTGAAAGCGAGGAGGAGTCTGAAGATGAAACCCCAAAACCAGTTACTAACACGGACATGTCCAAAACGGATATAGGTGCCTTACTGGCACGTAGCGCGCATGCGAGAGACACGTCAGACACATCCTCTAAGAAAGAAGAACCCCCGTACTCAAAATCAAGGTACGATGATACACCAACCACTTACACCGCCCGAACAAGAAACACGCCGAAAGATGAAGAACCTACAGGTTACACGAGTCGCTTCATAAACAAAAATCGCACATCCACAGATGACACAAAAGCATCAGACGATAGCGATAGATATTCTAGCCCTAAATCACGGTATTCTGCTTTAAAAGATAGAAGACAACGATTGGCGAGAAGCAAAAGCAGCCACGCATTCGGTGACGACGACGAAACGGACGAAGCGATATCACCAACAACAGCTAACCCCACCGCATACATGCAATCGCGAGGTTACGGCTCGACTACATCTGGTAATGATCTTGCTCGTAGTCGTTCCTCGCACGCGCTAAAATCACGTGAAAATTCGCCCGATCGTACTCCAACAAATGAAAAAGATGGCGCAGCTCTCAGTTCTTGGGCGCGTTATCTCAAAAATAAGTACGGAAACAGAAGTTCGGGCAAGGACAAAGATACGGGAACCGGAACCGTTTCTTCGTCGGGCAGTAGTTCGAGCGCAGCTAGAAGACTATCTTTAGGACTTCCTTTGAGGTCATCAGACGTTGGGAGCTCAGATGACGATCAAAAAAACATGTCAGGCTCCCCCACTACCCCTACAGCAGTTACGGTGGCAGCAGCCGGTAAGTTTCCCATTCATCTGCATGTGCAGATCTAACTAATCCTTTAATGCAGGTATCGCAGCGGCAGCGGCAGGTACCTCCCCTAAGGAACAGTACCTGCAAAAATGCAATTTGCTGTTTAAGATAGGGGGGCGGGGGAGCGAGCCCGGATTATTTACATGGCCGAGAGGTGTGGCCGTAGGACCAGATAACTCAATCGTAGTCGCTGATTCATCTAATCATCGTGTTCAAGTATTCGACGCCAATGGTAATTTCTTGAAGGAATTCGGACAGTATGGTAACGGTGAAGGTGAATTTGACTGCCTCGCTGGCGTTGCAATTAACAGGATTGGACAATTCATTATTGCCGACCGTTATAACCATAGAATACAGGTAAGTGTCGATGACACGAGCTAATCAATTTTAAAAGAAATGAATTAGGTATTTGATCCCGCGGGAAGATTCCTAAGAGCGTTTGGCAGTCAAGGTGCCGCGGATGGGCGATTTAATTATCCTTGGGGAATTACGACTGATTCATTAGGTTTTATTTACGTTTGTGACAAAGAAAATCATAGAGTGCAGGTATGTTTATTACTCGTGAATTGGGAAATGTACCTACTGAATATGCCCCTAAAGGTTTTCCAATCAGATGGAACGTTTGTTGGTAAATTTGGTTCCATGGGAAATAAACCGGGACAGTTAGAACACCCACATTATATAGCGGTTTCAAATACGAACAGAGTGATAGTTTCTGATTCTAACAATCACAGAATACAAATTTTTGACGTCAACGGGAAGGTACTTTCAACATTTGGCAGCGAAGGCTCAAATGAAGGGCAGTTTAAATTCCCAAGGTAGGGAAGCTTTAAATGTTCGTACTCGCAGCTAATTTTGTTTTTTGCAGAGGTGTTGCAGTTGACGATCAAGGCTTTATTTGTGTAGCTGATTCTGGAAATAACAGAATTCAAATTTTTCATCCCGATGGTACTTTCCTCAAAGCTTTTGGTAGTTGGGGATCCGGCGATGGCGAATTTAAAGGGCTTGAAGGTATTGCTGTTACACCTAGCGGAAATATACTGCTATGTGATCGGGAAAACCATAGAATCCAAGTGTTTTAGATTAATGACTTCAATTTTGCCATTTCTTTTATTTACAAATTTTAATATACGTGTGTTACCTACTCTTTCTGAAATAAATTTGCATTTCAATTTACTATCTATTTTCATTAGTTTTGAGATCAAAGTCATTCGTATGGACTGAGAGATTAAGAGAGGTTTTTGTTTTTTTGATGATAAGAAAAATATAGGTAGGGGAAGGATGGGTAAAGCGGCCTAGTTGGGTAAAGTGGCCAGTGGTAGAAATCAATACTTTTGCCATGTGGAGACATCTTTTAGATAGTGGATTATCTAACGGAAGTGATTCAGAACAACCCAGAGTAATGCGCGCAACTGCTAAGGTGTATAACGTGGGACTTATTGTGAAATAATCACCAAGCTGCTGTCTTGATCTAAGGTAAGTACTTGCTTCACAATCATTTTCAGGTGTTTTTTAATCGTTTTGTGATTCGTACGTAATGGGTACGTCGTTTCTAACTGTCTTAACAACAGCCTAGCCATGTTAGACTAAGTTGGGCTATAATGTTTACTTGCAATGGTTGTGAACAAATTATTCGGAACAAACGGGCAAAGTGGCCCACTGCTAGATCATATGCTCGACAGTTGGACCACTTTGCCCGACTTAAGAATTTTTATGATTGTTCTGTCTATCCTTAACAATACAATAACTGGAACAAGAATGACTGTTCATCATCATCATCAGCAGACAATGATAATAGGTAGGTATATAGATACCGATGGGCGCTAAATATTCATGATGACCACTTCACCCAACCAGGTAGGGTAAAGTGGCCATTTGTAAGCAACGAAAAAATTATAAAAAAACAATATGAAGAGCTGCATTCTAGAGTACGAATTTGTCATGTTTGAATTCTAGAATGGATCCTTCATACTACAAACAATTCACAAAGCAAAACTGGCAAAAATAAACCTTCGACAAGATATTATGGCTTAGGGTGGCCACTTTACCCACCTTTTCCTAATATAAAATGAAATTAAACGAATATGTCTGAGTGTCTCCCTTTACTTTCCTAGTTATAAAACTGAAAAGTGGCGACGAGGATGCGATATAGTGCTTTATTTATTTATTAATAAACGGGGGTACACGCGATTCTCGCGTTTTGCGTGCTTTGGGGGGAGGGGGTATCTGTGATTGTAGGTTGTAATAGCTTTTGTTTTAAAATATCACACCTTGTTGAGCTGGCTTAGTTGCTTGAAAAAAGAAAAAAAATTTACGTTTTTGTACCTTTTCAGATTTTTGACCCTGTAGGTATCTGTAATTTAGCAAGTTATTAAAGTAACTAAAATAAAGGATTACATTTACTCACGGTCTATATACTACTATATAGACCGTGACATTTACTTACATTTGACGTAAAAATCACAAAAATGGGTTGATATTTGGTAAAGATATACGAATTCGTTCCTACCTACTTAAAGTAAATTTTTACCAATTATTAAAAAAAATGTAAAATGCAAACTTTTTGGAATAGATTTGAGACCAAAAATACATAATGGCCCTTTCACAATGTTAATTACGTCTTTGCACATAGTCTTTGCCCAAAAATTAACGAAAATATAACAAATTCCGTGTGAACTTCATAAGGATAGTTTAGAATGAATTTTGAATGTAAAAGAACTCAATTTGGACACTGGCAACTTTTTGGGAATACGAATGGCCTTAGGGAGAACGTTTTAACATTCATCTTTAACTATAGTAAAACTAAAAATACCATAAAACATAAAATGTACAAATAGAAGCTGGTCTAACGTTGCATAACATCTGTTTTATAGAAAGACCTTCTCTACCTTAAACAGTTTCAAATTTTTGTTTATTTCACTAACTAAAGGCCACCATTTACACGTATATGTACAGCAGTAAATATGGATTTTACTTCCTCTTAATTACAATATAAGTTGTATATTTAGAAGTATAGTCCAAGTATAGGTATTCTCATTGGTATAGTGTAACGTAACAATACACTTGCCACCTACTTTCATCAATAGATATTAAGTTAAATATGTAGACAAAAACATTTTTCTCGGTGAAAACATTCGACTATATATGTTACCTACGACATCGTCCATCGTTCAAAATCTCTAAATTCGAAATAAGCACACAAACATGTACATTTCGAAAGTTACCGAAAGAAGGTATCGGGACACATAAATTAGTCTACGATGAATGCTGTTACTACTTTTTACATCATTTTAACCATGAAAATGTTAACGCGAGGTATAATAGAATCATTTTTCATCATTTGAATAACTTTTCAACTTGAAATAATTAAATTTCCATGTTACCGAGAAAAAGTTTCCGATACTTGTCATTTTGAAAATTTTCGCGAAAATACTTTCTGCCTTTGTTTTAATGTTCGAAATGGGTTAAGGACCTCGGACAGACAAACTTTGCATGTTTACACAAAATTTTCACCCAAAAATAAGCACAAATAGCGAATTCTATTTTACACGTAATCTCCATAAGGAAACTTTGAACGTATTTTCTAAGTAAAAAAATAGTTATTTACGTAACCAGTTATCAAAAGACTAACTTTATTTGACGAAATGTAATATTTGCCAAATCGAGCGAGCGAAGCGAGCGAGTTTTGCAAATTACATGAGTCAAATAAAATTAGACTTTTTCATAACGTGTTAAGTACAAAACTTTATCTAATTCCGTAATTTTATCTACCTTTTGATTTTTTAATGAGAACATTAATCTGAAATGAAGTAGTTTTAAGTTCATGGTTACTATGGAAACAAACATCGAATTTTGACAATAATTAACCAATTACTTATAGTTTCAAATTGTCAGTTGTGTAATATTATTACATAACTACTTTACATAACTGTGATGAGACAGTTTTGAAAAAGATCACGTTACCTAATTTTAAACAACAACGTAAACTATCACTTTTATTAACGGAATTAGATAAATATATTTAGACACAAATACCGCTTGAATAAGATGACGGACTTTTATACTAAAATGTTTAAAACTTACTTTGAAAAAAATTAGTGCAGATATTTACGTAGTTTGCGGGGTATCTATAAGTAATTGTAGCTTGTAGCATTAATTTGTAGGTTATAAATTTATAATAGCTTTGGTTTTAAAATATCACATCCGCATTCGTCGGGATTCGGCGACGGTCGGAAAAGTGCACAGCAACACAAACATATACACACGTCTCGGTTATTATATAGTGATCATTCGTATCTTTGAACATAAGAGAGATATAGAGAAAATTTGATGGCAGTACAAAGACAACTAATGTCGGTTTCGAAACGTACCATTTCCACAACGGATACTTATACAGGGTGTTAAAAAAAAGGCTTCAAATTTGACGAACAAAAAAAGAAAAAAAACACTTCCCGGAGAAATTTTCTCGTTGTTTTTTCTTTAAAATCAAATTCAATTACTTTTTTCCGTAGATTATCAATGTCATCGTTACTTTAAAAAAATGATATTTAGGCCTTCGATAGGGGAGAAAAAGCAAAAAAATGTACATTTTTGTACCTTTTCAGATTTTTGACTCGGTAGATATCTGTAATTTAGCAAGTTATTAACGTAACTAAGATATATTTTCATTTGACGTAAAAATTACAAAAATCGGTTCATATTTGATGAAGATATACGAATTCGCTCGACTCTATACCTACCTACCTGTCTATGTACCTATAGTAAATTTTCACAAATTATTAAAAAAATGTAACATGAAAACTTTTTGGAATAGATTTGATACCAAAAATACATAATGGGCCTTTCACAATATTAATTACGTCCTTTTTGCCCAAATATTAACGAAAATATGACAAAATTCATGTGAACTTCATAAGGATAGTTTAGAATGAATTTTGAATGTAAAAGAACTCAATTTGGACACTGGCAGCTTCTTGGGAATGCGAATGGCCTTAGGGAGAACGTTTTAACATTCATCTTTAACTATAGTAAAACTAAAAATACCATAAAACATAAAATGTACAAATAGAAGTTGGTCTAACGTTCCATAACATCTGTTTTATTGAGAGACCTTCTCTACCTTAAACAGTTTCAAATTTTTGTTTTTTTCACTAACTAAAGGCATCATTTACACGCATATGTGCAGCATTAAATATGGATTTTACTTCCTCTTAATTACAATATAAGTTGTATATTTAGAAGTGTAGTGTAACGTAACCATACACTTGCCACCTACTTTCATCAATATTAATTAAGTTAAATATGTAGACAAAAACATTTTTCTCGGTGAAAACATTCGACTATATATGTTACTGACGACATCGTCCATCGTTCAAAATCTCTAAATTCGAAATAAGCACACAAACATGTACATTTCGAAAGTTACCGAAAGAAGGTATCGGGACACATAAATTAGTCTACGATGAATGCTGTTGCTGCTTTTTACATCATTTTAACGATGAAAATGTAAACGCGAGGCATAATAGAATCATTTTTCATCATTTGGATAACTTTTCAACTTGAAATAATTAAATTTCCATGTTACCGAGAAAAAGTTTCCGATACTTGTCATTTTGAAAATTTTCACGAAAATACTTTCTGGCATTGTTTTAATGTTCGAAATGGGTTAAGGACCTCGGACAGACAAACTTTGCATGTTTACACAAAATTTTCACCCAAAAATAAGCACAAATAGCGAATTCTATTTTACACGTAATCTCCATTAGGAAACTTTGAACGTATTTTCTAAGCAAAGAAAATATATTTAGACACAAATACCGCTTGAATAAGATGACAGACTTTTATACTAAATGTTTAAAACTTACTTCGAAAAAAATATTTAGGTAAAGGTTTGGCGGGCATCTGTAATTCTTAGGTTAAGTAATTTGTAGGTTATAAATTTATAATAGCTTTGGTTTTAAAATATCACATCCGCATTCGTCAGGATTCGGCGACTGTCGGAAAAGTGTACAGCAACACAAACATATACACACGTCTCGGTTATTATATGTGATTAGTTAGAAAACGGGTACATTCACGATGTCTGAAGTTGATACATTAAATACCTTCCATTGTTTTAGATCGATCCGTGAGGATGGATATGTCTGCTTGCGATTCCATTTCGCATCCAAGAAGATGCGGTAGTTTTTCCCTAGTAGGTATAAATATTGAGGATGAGTGAGTCAGATCGTCCTTCTAGTATACAGGCATAGGCAGTCGCTTAATTGCCTCGCCCAGAATTCGAGTGGCCCACAACTCAATACCTCTGCTATTCAACAACCCTTTATTTTTCAGACGCAAGACTGTCCGCATGACCTGCTCTCTCACGTACAAATCCAGTGGAGGCAGACCCCAGGACTTCCATGACGGTTGTGGAGGTTGTTCGGATTGCACGCAAGTCTTCGCACGTGGTTATAAAAAGTGCTTGGTTGTGGAGAGTTTACTGATTCTAGGCCACCAGACAATTGCTCCATAACAGAACATAGGTCTGATCGCAGCGGTGTACAGTCATGGGGCAGCTTTTGGAGATGGGCCCCAAAGTCTGCTTCCAATTGCCCCCAACATTACCACAATAAAGCTCTATTTGCTTTTTCCGCTTTAAGCTGGATGTGCTTACTCCACTTCAGTTTGTTGTCAAGTGTAATACCTATATAGGTAAGTACTTTCACTGACTCTGAAAGCAGAAGGTGTTTTTGGAAGAGTAGAGGAGCTCGAAGGCCCTCAATGTTCCTTTCCCTTGTAAAGAGCGAACTCCCTCCGTTTTTGTCGCGTTTATGGACAGGGAGTGTTCGTACACCATTCTTCGGTTACTCTTAGACCTGATTGCATAGCTCCAAACTTGACGGTTATTAGGATGGATAGATCATCGCATAGCTCAGCGTGCAGTTTTCTTGCACTATACCGTTATTCCTACTAGTTCTGTCTGAAAAACAGTCGGAATTTTGCCTAGTGGTTGGCTGATATGGAAGTTCAGTTCTGTTTCTTCCATTTGTTTTAGATATACCTACATCCGTGGAGGTGAAGATGGATAATAATGTCTGGTTAAGATGCCACTCCACATCAAGATGGGGTAGTTTTCCCCTAGTATATAAATTGAGAGATAAGTGAGTCAGATCGCCCTTCTAGGATTGGGTACCCCCCCCCCCCCCTCCCAAAGAATTTTTCGTTCGCTTATTTATTTTTATTCTTAAAAATTAACATTTCAAACAAACAAGTTAAGTTATGGTGAATCTAGTCGGCGATCTATGACGGTGAATTTTTCCAAAACTGCTGGAAGGAGTTGTGGAAGGGACCGATACTCGAAATTAATTCTCCCCCCCCCCCAAACCAGTTGGCTGGAAACGCCATTGGCAGTGGCTTAATTGCCTCACGCAGAATCACCAGATTAAACAGGTCATACAATGAACCCAACATTACGTTAGAATTAGGAAAAGGTTGTAATAAGGAATTAGAACAAGCTTTAGTAATAATATAAAATAATGTAGAACAGGTTAACAATAGCAAGCATAATAATTGGGTAAGTCGGCAAGGGTTGCATGATAGTAAGCATGTGTCAAATGCAAGGTAGGCGTAAAAGCGCTTAGGTAAGATAGCAATACCTGCAAAAGAACTAGAGCAAATAACAAACTAAGTCATAATATTATTGTATATAAACTTGTAAATATTATAGAATAAACAAGTCTTTGAATGAAAGCCATTTTGTTCAATTACTCCACAGGGGTGTGAGGCATAGTCTACAATTGGTACCAGTGGTGGCGAACCCCTCACAACCAACCCCCAGCAACACTTAATCGCTCAACGGTAGATTAAACAAGCATGGATTGTAACGTTATTGTGTTGGAGTTGTAACAATGGATGTGTGGAAGTGGTTACATTATTATCCTTTATTTATTTATTTGATACTTTATGATTGCTCAAAGTAATTCAATCTTATAATAATATCTGTATCTAACCCAAGGTTTTAATGGATAAACATTAATAAGGCACCGACATAAGTGTTGTACATATACCGTGTGACAAGTTTCAAAGCGGGACATAGCCGAATAGCATGGGAAATCACATATTTGCAGTTTGCTGCTCACCAATTATATCTACAAGAATGGTAATGATGTCAATCGAAAGAGCATTATTTTCTGAGCCTGTTTATACCAAATTGTTTGGTATACTTACTAATTCACTGCTTTTTTAATTAAAAAATAATTTTCAAAAGTTAAAAAGTATGAGCAGCCAATTCAAATAATGTTTAATATTAATTTTTAGACCTGTTGCCTATTTAAACACTCGTTCCTTGTTATAATAACTATTATTATCTATCATTATTCACGGTTAAATTTTTCAAGAAAATGCCATATTACAAAATTGAAAATGTTTGATTTGATAATATTCAAAATTATTCGAATTTGACATGTCATGGCTACTCATATTTTTAACTTTTGAAAATTATACATATTTTCCTAATTAAAAAGTAGTGAATAGGTATAAGTACCAAATATTTGGTATAAACAGGCTCAGAAAATAATGCTCTTTCGATAGACATCATTACCATTCTTGTAGACATAATTGGTGAGCAGCAAACTGCAAATATGTGATTTCCCATGCTATTCGGCTATGTCCCGCTTTGAAACTTGTCACACGGTATAACTTAATATAATTAGTAAGTAGGTAGGTAACTAATATATTCATAAATTTCTCTTCATTTTTAACACAAGACACAACATAATCTACAGTCATATAAAAGAAAAAGAATTTCCAGATGTGCTTTTCTTAAAACAATACCTCTATCTACAATTATCAACCATTTGCAATGTCCCCATTACTCATTTCAGTTGCAAATACCAACAATTTCACATGATGAACCATGGCGACTAATTGAAACCATGAATTCTTTTCATATGTATAAGAAAATTTTCAATAGTTGTATTCTCAAGTGAACAAAGTGTGCATTTTAATTCAAACAAGCTATGCCTTATCTGTATATGTCTTATCAAATATTGTTTACACTTTGTACTGTAAGCACAATCGTTACATTTATATTTAGGTAAATCCGAGGTTAAATCATGGCGACGAGTTACATGTTTGGTGAGAGAAATCTTTGCTTTAGTTATGAAATCACACTGAACACATTTATATTCTTTTGGACCATGGCGATCATTTATATGTTTGATGAGATAAATCTTTGCATTAGTTATGAAATTACACTGAACACATTTATATATATATAAATATTTTGAACCGTGAATACTTTTCATATGATTGACAAAGTTTACACGATTTGTACTCTTATGTGGACAAAGTGTGCACTTAAATTCAGATGAACTATGGTGATGATTTACATGTTGAGTGAGGGATGTCATCAGTTTTGTTGTGAAATCACACTGATCGCATTTATACCTCTTTGAAGAATAGTTTGTGTTCATTAGCTCTTCACACTTCATTTTATACTCACAAAGTTGACATTTCAATTTACTTGAATCGGCAAGAGAATTAATACGTCTGGTTAGATTAGATTTCCTTAGAAAACTCTTGTTACACTGACTACATTTATATTTCTTCGATTCATGTGTTTGATTTAGATGGATCTCATAATCCTTACTAATATCTTCCTGCTTTACAACAACACCATCATCACAATTTATTGAAAAATCCTGGTTTGTTAGAACTACATTGATTTCTTTTTCATAATTTGGTTCAACCTTTATGATATTCAGGTCCATAACTTCTGTATTATTCATAGATATCTGCTTTTCTTTGGAGTTCACCTTTTAATAAAAGAAGTTACTGTAAGTATCTCAGTTATTAATTAAACCTAATTAGTGCTATTTACCTCACAAAAAATAGCTGAAATACTAATTAATTAATTGTATTTTGTGGGCAGAGAAAAATAAATTGTGACAATAAATTGACAAAGCGATAAGCGATGAGATTTTAAGATTAGCGTGAAATTAGCAAAGAAAGATTGCGGCTATCCCACACCGACACTAAATATCGAGCGGCAAATGGACCATAAATAAAAGTGTTTTATTTATGAAATGAACTAAAGCAAATACTTTACAAGTATTTGACTAAAGTCACTAAATGAACTAGGCAGATTTGTTGTTTTGCATTAGATACTAATTTCGGATGTTTTGTACCATACAGGGCCGGATGCTCCCGCTCCGACGTTCAGATTCGTCAGACCGTGCGCATGACGTCACTCACAGAGTGAATTCGTTTGCAGAATACACATTTGATGTGTTTTTCGCCTGTACCGAGTTTATTTTTAGAGATACAAAAAATTTCACAATATCAAATATGCTCCTTGTGATGTCTTTTACATCTTAAAAATAATAGGGTAGCTGAATCTCTCTGAGTTAACCTGAAAAATACTTACATTAGTAGCATAATTACATATCTGGTGGTGTTTGCGCCACGAAGGCACAAAAACGGTGCTAGATAGAGGAAAATTGCATATGAACAAATTTGTAGAACACAAAACTTACTAAAGGAAAGTCCGCGGGACCTTGTGGTAATTTACATTTAAAGATGAAAACACACTACTTGATGGTTATATTGGTTACTTACATGTTGATTTTTCACGCATGATGCCGCAAGTGTTTAAAAACCAGTTATTCACGAATGCTTTACGCTATTTTTTGTATTGGTTCATTGCTTAACTTTGAAATCATAAATACCGAATACTTACCGGTATTATTAGGTACTACAAAAAATGCAAATAAGATCTAATAATGTTAAATGGTTGAATTTCTGATGTGAAATCAGTAATCACTATACCTTTTCATTGTCATGGAAATAAGAAAAACATAAATTAATTTGTAATTTATCATCAAAGATTGATTGTTGTCACCGATGTACTTAAAGATTAATTCTAACTGTTGTGTTCCAACTTGTCTTGAGCCCATCAATGAAATCACCCAGATCCCCTAACGCTTTAGCCTCGAACGCTGATGCGCAAACCACAATATTTTTAGACAGAGAAAAAATGAACTGAAGTCATATTGCAATGCACAAAATTTACTACAAAAAACTCCGCTGAGAGTCTAACTACATATATCTCCAATATTCTACTGAGAAAAAGCGAAATATATGCACAGTTGCGCGAATAAGTTTTGCATAATTTTGGACGCTCGAAGATCGTGACACCCTCCCACGGTCTTTCCTTTAGTAAATTTTGTACTCAACTAAATTTGTTCATATGCAATTTTTCTCTATCTAACACTGTTTTTGGGCCTTATATCGTGGCGTAAAAGCACCATCAGACTTAATTATGGTACTAATATACAAGTATTTTTCAGCTTAACTGAGAGAGATTGAGCTACACTATTATTTTTAAGATATAAAAGACATCACAAGGGGCATATTTGATATGGTGAAATTTTTTGTAGGTATGTTTAAAAATATACTCGGTATAGACGAAATACACATCAAATGAGCATGTCGCAAATGTATATAATTCGCAGATTCGCACTCTATGAGTGACGTATACACGTCACATTTGCGGACCACCCACCATTCGCATTGCGCAACATGCCATCTTTAGTATACTTATATCGCGTGTTTTGAGATATATTTAACACTACCCCTGCTTACCCGCAGCTTTGCCCGCGGTATGGGGAAATTCGTATTTTTCGGGTTTCCCGGTGAAATTTTGGAAGGGGACCTTCTCCTGATCAAGTAAGGCATTTGTGCCAAATTTGGTGGAGATTGGTCAAAAGGTGTGCATTTGTATAAAGGACACACACATGCACACGCACACACACATACAAACTTTCTACTTATTATTGTTACTAAAATACATTAAAATGGGAGATAAGTACATATTAAGAAATGATGTATTTTTCTTATTAGTCAATAACATATGGAGTAAATTAAGCAATAAATAATTAAAACCATTTGTATGACCAGCCATAAATTTGAATCCATCTAAAAATGCAGAAGTATCACTTAAGTTAGTACCTAAATTGCATGTTAAATTTGCAATTTAAAGTAGTATAATATGTTACATTACTTTATCTGTGCTGTGACTTAACGTATTTTATTTTTATATTATTTAATTAATTATTATAGAAACGAAAGTCACTCCCACATAGGGCACACATTCAAAGTCTGCTATAGAATTTCACTAAATATTCCAAGAATGACAAAAGAATCATTCTAATATGGAATCAACAATAGATGAATTTGAAACAATCAAACAAAGTGTTGCTCATCAAGCAGTGTTATTGCACCACCTGATTGTACGTTAGTTTTATCATTAATATCATTAGGAACTCCGAACTGGTGTTAAAATCTTGTAATCTGCCATTAATAAAATGTACTATGGAGTACAAGAACTGAAACTCTGGTAGCCGTTGAATTACACAACACTAGACACCAAAAATAATATAATAATAATAACTTGTTGCGGTTTTTAGTGTTGTGTAGGTAGGAGTACAAAAAAATATACAAGCAAGGATTGTAACATTAGGTACCTATGCATTGAAGAGTTGTAACAATTATAGATGATGAGGAAGTGGAGGTAACATTATTATTCCTTATTTATTTGATACTTTATGATTGCTTTAAGTAATTCAATCATAATAATATCTACATTTAACCGAAGGTTTTAGTGAATAAACATTAATAAGCCACCAAAACTCAACACTCAACGTAAGTGTCTGAAAGTTGTAGATGTATTGAGAAAATAAATACCTATTCCCATTTACTCGATAACTTTTTTCCTCTTTTAGCAAGTAGCAAATGAAATAATTTCTTCTATTCCTATGTGATAGTGATTGAGAACGAATTTCAAAAATACTAGAAAACAAACAAAGAATGCAAGTATTTAATTTATTCACTAAAAAAGTAGAAACACTTAAGTTTGTAAAACATAGTTTCAGCTTTACGGTAGACAAGTGACAGATATACATATAACCACCTAATATAATTAGTAATTAATGATATGCTCATAAATTTCTCTTCATTTTTAACCAACATAATCTACAGTCATCCAAAAGAAAAACAATTCCCAGATGTACTTTTCTTAAAACAATACCTCTATCTACAAATACCAACAATTTCATATGATGAAGCATGACGACTATTTAAAACCATGAATTTTTCTCATATGCATAAGAAAATTTTCAAGAGTTGTACTTTCATGTGAACAAAGTGTGCATTTTAATTCAAACAAACTATGCTTCATCTGTATATGGCTCATCAAATATGGTTTACACTTTGTAATGAAAGCACAATTGTTACATCTATATTCAGTTGAACCATGGCGACGATTTACATGTTGGGTGAGATAGGTCTTCTGTTTTGTTGTGTAGCTACACTGAACACATTTATATTGTTTTGAACTACGGCAACATACATGTTTTTTACACTTTGTATTGAAAGCACAATCATTACATTTAAATTCAGATGAACCGAGAGATGAACCGTAGTGACGCTTTACATGTTTGATGAGATATTCCTTCCACTTTGTTGTGAAGTTACATTGAGCACATTTATATTCTTTTAAAGTATGGTGACGATTTATATGTAGGGCAAGATATTCCTTCCATTTTGTTGTGAAGTTACATTGAGCACATTTATATTCTTTTAAAGTTTGGTGACGATTTATATGTACGGTGAGATATTCCTTCCATTTTGTTGTGAAGTTACACTGATCGCATTTATATTCTTTTGAACTATGGCAACGATTTACATGTTGGGTGAGATAAACCTTCGCTTTTGTTATGTAATCACACTGAACACATTTATATTTAATCAAACCATGCCATGCTTTTATATGTTTTACCAAATAATCTTTACACTTTGTAATGTAAGCACAATCGTTACATCTATATTCAGATGAACCATGGCGACGATTTATATGTTGGGTGAGATAATACTTCTGTTTTGTTGTGTAGTTACACTGATCACATTTATATTCATTTGAACCATGAATTGTTTTCATATGATTGACAATATTTACACGATTTGTACTCTCATGTGGACAAAGTGTGCACTTAAATTCAGATGAACTATGGTGACGATTTACATGTTGGGTGAGATAAACCTTCGCTTTTGTTATGTAATCACACTGAACACATTTATATTTAATCAAACCATGCCATGCTTTTATATGTTTTACCAAATAATCTTTACACTTTGTAATGTAAGCACAATCGTTACATCTATATTCAGATGAACCATGGCGACGATTTATATGTTGGGTGAGATAATACTTCTGTTTTGTTGTGTAGTTACACTGATCACATTTATATTCATTTGAACCATGAATTGTTTTCATATGATTGACAATATTTACACGATTTGTACTCTCATGTGGACAAAGTGTGCACTTAAATTCAGATGAACTATGGTGACGATTTACATGTTGAGTGAGGGACGTCATCAGTTTTGTTGTGAAATCACACTGATCGCATTTATACCTCTTTGAAGAATGGTTTGTGTTCATTAGCTCTTCACACTTCGTTTTATACTCACAAAGTTCACATTTCAATTCACTTGAATCGGCAAGAGAATTAATACGTCTGGTTAGATTAGATTTCCTTAGAAAACTCTTGTTACACTGACTACATTTATGTTTCTTCGATTCATGTGTTTGATTTAGATGGATCTCATAATCCTTACTGGTATCTTCCTGCTTTACAACAACACCATCGTCACAATTTATTGAAAAATCCTGGTTTGTTAGAACTACATTGATTTCTTTTTCATAATTTGGTTCAATCTTTATGATATTCAGGTCCATAACTTCTGTATTATTCATATCTGCTTTTCTTTGGAGTTCACCTTTTAATAAAAGAAGTTACTGTAAGTATCTCAGTTATTAATTAAACCTAATTAGTGCTATTTACCTCACAAAAAATAGCTGAAATACTAATTAATTAATTGTATTTTGTGGGCAGAGAAAAATTGTGAGAAAGCGATGAGATTAACAATAGCGTGAAATTAGCAAAGAAAGCTTGCGTCTAACCTATAGTAGTGATGTGTAGTTCGTGAACGAATCGTTCGCTTGAACTATTCATTTAAGGTGAACTGAACGAACTATTTCACTTCAGACATGAACAACAGTTCATTTTGAACTATTACAAATTTTTATATTCTGTGTAAAGTAGTCAGTCATGCCATGAAACATATATAAAAAATACCAAATATGTAGGTATGAAAAACACAAAAAGTAAATGTTCATCTCCGTTTATACAATATACACACGTAAAAGCGTTGATTGATTTCATTCAACGGTAAAAGGAAAAATTCTAACATAATTTAAACGTATTTCTGTTCATGTACGTCTGTACGTGTACGTATTGTGAAATGTTATAGAAATCAGATGGTCGTATTTCATTGAACTCAATGAATAAATTCATTGATTGAACTAGAGTTCACTGTCGTTATTTTAGGTAGAGGCACAAATCACTTTTGTTAGTGGTTTGTGGGTAGAGGTACGCATCAAAGATCAAACTAAAGGAACTGTAGTTCATTTTGAACTATAAAAAAGAACTATTCACTTTAATGAAATGTTTCGGTGAGAACTATTCACTAAAGTGAACTGGAATCATTGAATAAAGAATAGAGAGGAAGGAGTATATGCCCTCGACCTTGAAATCAAAGTGGTGGCAAAATGGCTACTCACATGTTTCCTGTTACATAGAAATTGACAGAAGCAACGACAACGGCCATATTTATAACTATAATTGGGTGTTCAATGACTATAACAATCAATAAATAAATATTTCAAATTTTGCAGGTTACGGTCAACTGTCAACACGACCAAAATGTAAGCAAAGATGACTCAACAGTGGTGTACAAATAGCTGAACTTCCGTAACTAATAACCGATACTCTTCTTCCTCTCTATTCTTTATTCAATGACTGGAATGCCCATCACTATTATAGCTCTAACTACAGTGACTGTATTACAAACAGTGACGACAAGCGTGGTATCGATTTTGATTGGCCGTGGTATATTTTGCATCTTAATGGCGGCCTGACTGTGTTTACCTTTGATCAGCGTGTGGTTGCTGGGATACCACCGTTGAGTTCATATAAACCCGCCCACAATTTTGCCTCTTAATGGCGGATAATCGCCGCTTGTCGTCACTGTTTGTAATAAAGTCACTGTAGCTCTAACCACGCCACTCCCACACCGACACTAAAATATCGAGCGGCAAATGAACCATAAATAAGTGTTTTATTTATGACATGAACTAGCCAGATTTGTTGTTTTGCATTGGTTTTGCATTTAGATACTAATTTCTGATCTTTTGTACCATACAGGGCCGGATGCTCCGACGTTCAGATTTCGTTAGACCGTGCGCATGACCTCACTCACAGAGTGAATTTGGTTTGCGGAATACACATTTGATGTGTTTTTCGCCTGTACCGAGTTTATTTTTAGAGATAAGTACAAAAAATTTCACAATATCAAATATGCTGCTTGTGATGTCTTTTACATCTTAAAAATAATAGGGTAGCTGAATCTCTCTGAGTTAACCTGAAAAATACTTGCATTAGTAGCATAATTACATCTGGTGCGGTGTTTGCGCCACGAAGGCAAAAAACGGTGCTAGATAGAGGAAAATTGCATATGAACAAATTTGTAGAACACAAAACTTACTAAAGGAAAGTCCGCGAGGACCTTGTGGTAATTTACATTTAAAGAAAACACTAATGGTTACCTAGTTGATTTTTCACGCACGATGCCGCAAGTGTTTATAAACCAGTTATTCACGATTGCTTTACGCTATTTTTGTATTGGCTCACTTTGAAATCATAAATACCGAATACCGGTATTATTAGGTACTACAAAAAATGCAAATAAGATCTAATAATGTTAAATGGTTGAATTCCTGATGTGAAATCAGTAATCAGTATACCTTTCATTGTCATGGAAATAAGAAAAACAGAAATTAATTTGTAATCTATCATCAATAAGATTGATTGTTGTCACCAATGTACTTAAAAATTAATTCTAACGGTTGTATAGGGTGTTAAAAAATAGAGTTGAGTGCGCGATAACTTGTCTTGAGCCCATCAATAAAATCACCCAGATCGCCAGATCCCCTAACGCGTTGGCCTCGAACGCTGCGCAAACCACAATATTTTTAGACAGAAAAAAAAATGAACTGAATTAAACCATATTGCAAAGCACAAAATTTACTAAAAAAAGTCCGGTGAGAGTCTAACTACATATCTCCAATATTCTGAGAAAAAGCGGTATGCACAGTTGCGCGAATAAGTTTTGCATAATTTTGGACGCTTTGTAACTCTTAAACTATCGAAGATCGTGACACCCTCCCACGGACTTTACTTTAGTAAATTTTGTACTTTCATATGCAATTTTTCCTCTATCTAACACCGTTTTTGGGCCTTCGTGGCGCAAAACACCATCAGACTTAATTATATGCTACTAATATACCGGGCGTCCCATTTCAATCTCCCACCGGCGATAATTCTACAACACTGCGACGGATAAAAAAATGTTCCGAATAAAAAGTTAACGGTTTTGAGGGGGACATCTGATGCTGTTAACTTTGCCTCCCCCGAACCCCCATAGGGGCGAGAACGGAGGGCAACTTTAAAATTTTTTACGGAAACCCCTTTTTTTATTGCAGATTCAGAAAGAGTATAAAAAACTATGACGGTTTTATTTGGGAACTTTTTCTTTATTTGCAACAGGTTGCATTTTAATCTTAATTACCAGGGGAATTTCTAGAAATGAGTAGGTACCTATACATCTGACAAAAAAGTTGCCGAAGCAGAATAAAAGTTTGATGGTTTGGAGAGAAACGTCCGATTCTGTAACAAACTTCACCCCCCGACACTCAGGGAGTCAGGGGTGGATAGGGGGGGGAGGGGGGCTTAAATGGAAACCCCTATTTTTATTGCATATTCAGGAAGCTCATACAAACCTATGACAGTTTTATTTGGAAACTTTTTTTGTCAGATGTAGGTACGGATTTCGAAAAATTCCCCTGGTAAGATTAAAAAGGGACACATGGACACCCCGTTTGCAGCGCCACCTGTTGCAAATAAAGAAAAAGTTCCCAAATAAAACCGTCATAGTTTTTTTATACTCTTTCTGAATCTGCAATAAAAAATAAGGGTTACCATTTAAAATTTTAAAGTTGCCCCCCGTTCCCGCCCCCCTGGGGGTCCGGGAGAGACAATGTTAACAGCATCAGATGTCCCCCTCAAAACCGTTAACTTTTTATTCGAAACATTATCGCAGGTGGGAGATTAAAATGGAACACCCGGTATATAAGTATTTTTCAGCTTAACTGAGAGAGATCGAGCTACACTATTATTTTTAAGATATAAAAGACTTCACAGGGGGCATATTTGATATGGTGAAATTTTTGTAGGCATTAGGTATATGTTTAAAAACATACTCGGTATAGACGAAAAACACATCAAATGAGCATGTCGCAAATGTAATTCACTCTGTGAGTGACGTTCACGTCACATTTGAGGACCGCCCACCATGCGCAACATCCCATCTTTAGTATAGGTATTTATATCGTATTTTGAGATATATTTAACACTACCTGCACAGGAGTGATCTGCGACTACCTGCTTACCCGTTGCGGTCTGGGGAAATTCGTATTTTTCGGGTTTCCCGGTGAAATTTTGGAAGGGGACCTTCTCCTGATCAAGTAAGGCATTTGTGCCAAATTTGGTGGAGATTGGTCAAAAGGTGTGCATTTGTATAAAGGACACGCACACGCACACACACATACAAACTTTCTACTTTATATACCTATTACATTATTGTTACCAATACATAAAAATATGGGAGATAAGTACATATTAAGAAATGATGTATTTTCTTATTAGTCAATAACATATGGAGTAAATTGTAGCAATAAATAATTTAAACCATTTGTATGACCAGCCATAAATTTGAAACCATCTAAAAATGCAGAAGTCTCACTTAAGTTAGTAAAGTGCATGTTAAATTTGCAATTTAAAGTAGTATGTTACATTTTATCTGTGCTATGACTTAACATATTTTATTTTTATATTATTTCATTAATTATTATAGAAAAGAAAGTCACTCCCATCCCACATATAGAGCACACATTCAAAGTCTGATATACAATTTCACTAAGTACCTATTCCAAGAATGACAAAAGAATCATTTATTCTAATATGGAATCAACAATAGATGAATTTGAAACAATCAAACAAAGTGTTGCTCATCAAGCAGTGTTATTGCACCAGCCTCTGATTGTACGTTAGTTTTATCATTAATATCATTAGGAACTGGTGTTAAAATCTTGCCTAATCTGCCATTAATAAAATGTACTATGGAGTCCAAGAACTGGAACTCTGGTAGCCGTTGAATTACACAACACTAGACACCAAAAATAATATAATAATAATAACTTGTTGCGGTTTTTAGTGTTGTGTAGGTAGGAGTACAAAAAAATATACAAGCAAGGATTGTAACATTAGGTATGCATTGAAGAGTTGTAACAATTATAGATGATGAGGAAGTGGAGGTAACATTATTATTCCTTATTTATTTATTTGATACTTTATGATTGCTTTAAGTAATTCAATCATAATAATATCTACATTTAACCGAAGGTTTTAATGAATAAACATTAATAAGCCACCAAAACTCAACACTCAACGTAAGTGTCTGAAAGTTGTAGATGTATTGAGAAATTAAATACCTATTCCTATTTACTCGATAACTTTTTTCCTCTTCTAGCAAATGAAATAATGTATTCCTATGTGATAGTGATCGAGAACGAAATCCAAAAATACTAGAAAACAAACCAAGAATACAAGTATTTAATTTATTCATAAAAAAACATTAAGCAGAAACACCTAAGTTTGTAAAACATAGTTTCGGCTTAACAGTAGACAATTAAGTGACAGATATATAACCACCTAATATTAGTAATTACTAATTAATGATATATTCATAAACTTCTCTTCATTTTTAACCAACATAATCTACAGTCATCCAAAAGAAAAACAATTTCCTGATGTGCTTTTCTTAAAACAATACCTCTATCTACAATTATTATCCACCATTTGCAGTGTCCACATTACTTATTTCAGTTGCAAATACCAACAATTGCACATGATGAAGCATGGCGACTAATTAACCCTTTCCGTACGGCTCAATTTTACCTAACATTGCTACACAGACGGAGCCAAGTAGTCAAATCGTACAGACTGATGTCGACTATAGTCGATACTTCTAATAAGGTAATTAAATAGGTTTAGCAAGAAAAATAACTTTAATAATAATAATATTGCCCAATGGAAACAATACTGCTCAAAATAATTAAAATTCACAAAAAGACTAATATAGAGAAATCGTTCGAGCAGCTGATGTATGGCGACTTTAGTCAAATGCAAGTAAAGTCGACATCCGTCTGTGGGGAATGTTTAATGTGTCGACTATAGGCGTCATCCGTCTATGACGAAACAGCTTAGTGTGTTGAACTAATGCGCCATATGTCTATGCAGCACATCATAAAAAATTTTAATGTTTAAATATACAGGCAGTGCTTAAGGAGCGCAAAACCACTGCCGTCGACCATAGTCGACCTCCGTCTGTGGGGCAAAATCACTAATTTCGACTATAAGCGTCGTCCGTTCTGAAAGGGTTAAAACCATGAATTCTTCTCATATGCATAAGAAAATTTTCAAGATTTGTATTCTCATGTGAACAAAATGTACATTTTAATTCAAACAATCTATGCTTTATCTTTATATGGTTTTTCAAATATGCTTTACACTTTGTAATGAAAGCACAATCGTTACATCTATATACAGATAAATCATGCCAACGTTTTACATGTTTGGTGAGATAGGTCTTCTGTTTTGTTGTGAAGCTACACTGAATACATTTATATTGTTTTGAACTACGGCAACTTACATGTTTTTCACACTTTGTATTGAAAGCACAATCATTACATTTAAATTCAGATGAACCGAAAGATGAACTGTAGTGAAGCTTTACATGTTCGATGAGATATTCCTTCCATTTTGTTGTGAAGTTACATTGAGCACATTTATATTCTTTTAAAGTATGGTGACGATTTATATGTAGGGCGAGATATTCCTTCCATTTTGTTGTGAAGTTACATTGAGTACATTTATATTCTTTTAACGTATGGTGACGATTTATATGTAGGGCGAGACACTCCTTCCATTCTGTTGTGAAGTTACACTGAACACATTTATATTTATTTGGACCGTGCATTCTTTCCATATGACTGACAAAAATTGCACGAGTTGTACTCTCATGTGGACAAAGTGTGCATTTAAATTTCGTCAAACTATGCCGTACGTTTATGTGTTTTATCAAATATACTTTACACTTTGTAATGAAAGTACAATTGTTACATCTAAATTCAGATGAACTATGGCGACGATTAACATGTTGAGTGAGATAAACCTTCGCTTTTGTTATGAAATCACACTGACCACATTTATATTCTTTTGAACCATGAGTTCTTTTCATATGCTTCAAAAAATTTACACGATTTGTACTCTCATGTGGACAAAGTGTGCATTTAAATTTCATCAAACTATGCCATACGTTTATGTGTTTTATCAAATTTTCTTTACACATTGTAATGTAAGCGCAATCGTTACATCTAAATTCAGATGAACCATGGCGACGATTTACATGTTTGGTGAGATAATACTTCCGTTTTGTTGTGAAGTTACACTGAACACATTTATATTCTTTTGAACCATGAATTCTTTTCATATGCTTCAAAAAATTTACACGATTTGTACTCTCATGTGGACAAAGTGTGCATTTAAATTTCATCAAACTATGCCATACGTTTATGTGTTTTATCAAATTTTCTTTACACATTGTAATGTAAGCGCAATAGTTACATCTAAATTCAGATGAACCATGGCGACGATTTACATGTTTGGTGAGATAACACTTCCGTTTTGTTGTGAAGTTACACTGAACACATTTATATTCTTTTGAACCATGAATTGTTTTCATATGATTCACAAAATTTACACGATTTGTACTCTCATGTGGACAAAGTGTACACTTAAATTCAGATGAACTATGGTGATGATTTACATGTTGGGTGAGGGACGCCATCCGTTTTGTTGTGAAGTTACACTGATCACATTTATACTTCTTTGAAGCATGGGTTGTGTTCATATGCTCTTCACGCTTCGTTTTATACTCACAAAGTTCACATTTCAATTCACTTGAATCGGCAAGAGAATTAATACGTCTGGTTAGATTAGATTTCCTTAGAAAACTCTTGTTACACTGACTACATTTATATTTCTTCGATTCATGTGTTTGGTTTACATGGATCTGACAATCCTTACTGGTATCTTCCTGCTTTACAATAACACCATCGTCACAATTTATTGAAAAATCCTGGTTTGTTAGAACTAAATTGATTTCTTTTTCATAATTTGGTTCAACCTTTATGATATTCACATCCATAACTTCTGTATTACAATTCATATCTGCTTTTTCTTGGAGTTCACCTTTTAATAAAAGAAGTTACTGTATCTCAGTTATTAATTAAACCTAATCAGTGCTATTTACCTCACAAAAATAGCTGAAAACTAATTAATTAATTAATTTTGTTTAACCATAAAAGACAGTTGACTTGACATTCAATTTACTGACGGCAAATCTTTGACTGACGGTTTATGGGTTTGTGGCAACACTGCTACATACCTCACTTAAATGAAGTTAGCGTTTAGCGTCGACCTGAAGCGGAAGCTCGTCGCTTCATGATCATTCTGTTTTCGTACGTAATTGAAACAACATATCTTTCCAGTAAACTGCATAAGTTTTGTACATATGTTTTATTAGTAATTAAATATAGTTTGTTTGTTATCTCGTTAAGACTGAAATTTACTTCAACCCTTGTACGTGAGTAGCGCAATCCCATCTACGCTCAGAGGTGGGTAAAATGGTTTTCAAAAAGCATTTAAGATGGAAAATATAAGATAGGTTAGTTCAACATATTTAAAATGCAAAATAGAAATAGAATTGACCGTTGTGATTTAAAATACAAAATGAAAAATAGGCATTTCAAATAAGTTTTTAAATAAAAAATGCTTTTCATGTATTTTTATTGTCTTGTGAAACCAAACGCAATTTAAAAAAGCATCATTAACTGCCGATGAGAGTGATAGATAATCTTTAAACCTATTTTGCAAGCTCTTTAATAATGTTGTCACAAGAACAGAGCAAAATATAAAATATTTTACCTAATTCAACAGTTTTTAAAATGTTATGTAAGCGAATTAAATGTGGAAGAAGCTCTCCATAATATGTATGCCTTGAACCTTGCAATTGATCTTAAAGTTTCAGTAATAGGTCGTAATTATTATACAACAGATGCTCAATACACTACAATCGAAAAAATATATTTCAAATAGAAACTACCTTTGTCTTCTATTTCAAATAATAAATATAAAATACTTTTAGAAGAAAGTATTTGAAATATAAAATACAAAATGCTATTTTCTATTTTAAATAGGCATTTCAAATAGATTTATTTCAAATATTGACCCACCTCTGTCTACGCTACAGGTTTATTCTAGTGATGGGAGTATTCGGATACAAAAATCGGAATCTTTCCGATTTTTAAAATAATCGGAATCATCCGATTATTTATAAATATTCCGATTAGCTCTCGAGATCTTGAATTTCATCAGTCTCAGTGTTTCGTGTTCCGTACCGTTTTGAAGAATCGGATGAGTTACGGCGAGTTGTTTAGATTCTTAGATTCGAAATTTACTCGTATTGAAAATGCCGATGCGATGTTTTGAATATTCATGTATTTGATTGCGACATTCCTGCTTTATTTTATTTTACAATTCCTGTTCCTGCTTTATTTGACATATTATACATACATACTTTACACAATTAAACGTTCATCGTTTTTTTTATTGCGCTGTATTTGTGAAAAATGTGTCTACTGTAATATTGATTATAATAGTGTCTAGTATGCTATATAAGAAGATTATTGGATCCTATGACCTGAATGTTTGTTTTTCTTAATAGTGTGTTGTGTTTGATTAATAGCATTAACGTCTTTGATGGCTGGCGAATAGCTTTGTTTTTGTTTTCATCAGAAAAGTTGTTGAAATGAATAATGAATAAGCCACGGCAGTCTCAAGTCCTGAATTCATGCGATTCAAAAATAATCGGAAAGCGGAATATTATACCGATTATAAAATCGCAAATGTTCCGATTATTAGAATCATCCGATTATTCCCATCACTAGTTTATTCCAGATTAGCTGTTAGCAGAGGTACCAACCATGACCGATCTCCAACATAAATATCCAAATGTTACCAGTACCAGAATGTTAATAATATTTGCGCTCATCGTGGCGGATCGTTGGTGGGGTCAAAAGCGATGAAATAGGGATATTTGAGCTATCAGCAGTCCATTTTTATTTATGAGATTCGTGGTAACGATGCTTTCTTAAAGCAACGTCTTTTCCTCCTACACTGGTTTTTTTTTCGACTTTGTGGGTATATAAGGGGGAATTCTATTTAGGGGTTTTTATATTGTTAAACATACAGAAACACTTTTTCTTAATATTACAAAATAATGCAAATTTTTTGAATAACAAGCCGACCAAGAGCAAATTTATAAGCTTGTAAGGAGCGTTTAACGTGATTTTCACACAGGTCAGTGGATTTTCATCATTCAAATTTACACGGTTATCTACCAGATGGCCGCAGGTAAGTAGTGGGCAACACACGTTACACCGAAAATTACGAAACACAATTATAGACTATCTATGATTTTTGGGGTTTATTTCAAATTTTAGTGGTTTTCTCGACATCTAGGGGTTAATAAGAGAAGTTACCTGGCAACACAGCTCTATTAAAAATTTGTAGTTTATCTTTTACAACCTTTATATATACAGCGTGTCTCACGGTGACCACCCATTAGAATATTTCAGAAACTATTACGATTTGAATTTTGAAAATTTGGTTGATGGGGTTTTCGGGCGTGGCCTCCTCAAATAAAATAATGGCGTCTACGTAACACTTCCGGTTTTTCCGGAAATGACACCAACTTTGTTATTTTAAATGTAACACCCTATATATTATTCCGATTTTGGATTCTACGTAAAATTTTAGGTGGACTTTCATCAAGTTTTCTTATTCCTAAAATTAACCGTTTCCGAGATATTTAATTTTTTTAATAAAAATTAAAATAAACACTATCTAGTTTAAAACCGTGTGAATTCTACAGCAAGAAAGATGATGGAACCATATTGATACGAGAGATAGCTGGACCCCTAAGCTTCCCATCCGTACTTTCAAAGTGGCTTAATTGCATACAGGGTGGTGGAAATTTAATGCCGAGTTTAGTTAACTTCAAATCATCATAAGTTAGTTTTTTCAAATGGAACACCCTGTATGTTTCGTCGTAGTCTGATGTAAAATTTCATTCTCTTTCGAACGGTACTATGGTTCCCTATACCTATCTCTTCTAGTTTTTGAGATATCTACTGTTTTTTGTGTAGTCAACTAAGGTCATTCAATTTCTTGCGAAAATGGCTTAGCAGGACTTCAAAACAAACCACCAGTTATTAGTTGTCAGTCTAACACCACTAGTGACAGTTAAATTGAATACTATTTATTAAAAAAATTGAAAACAACAAATGCAAGAAATTGAATGACCTTAGTTGACTACACAAAAAACAGTAGATATCTCAAAAACTAGAAGAGATAGGTATAGGGAACCATAGTACCGTTCGAAAGAGAATGAAATTTTACATCAGACTACGACGAAACATACAGGGTGTTCCATTTGAAAAAACTAACTTATGATGATTTGAAGTTAACTAAACTCGGCATTAAATTTCCACCACCCTGTATGCAATTAAGCCACTTTGAAAGTACGGATGGGAAGCTTAGGGGTCCAGCTATCTCTCGTATCAATATGGTTCCATCATCTTTCTTGCTGTAGAATTCACACGGTTTTAAACTAGATAGTGTTTATTTTAATTTTTATTAAAAAAATTAAATATCTCGGAAACGGTTAATTTTAGGAATAAGAAAACTTGATGAAAGTCCACCTAAAATTTTACGTAGAATCCAAAATCGGAATAATATATAGGGTGTTACATTTAAAATAACAAAGTTGGTGTCATTTCCGGAAAAACCGGAAGTGTTACGTAGACGCCATTACTTTATTTGAGGAGGCCACGCCCGAAAACCCCATCACCCAAATTTTCAAAATTCAAATCGTAATAGTTTCTGAAATATTCTAATCGGTGGTCACCGTGAGACACTCTGTATATACAGTGTGTCGCAAATAGTTTTATACAAATGGAGAAAAAGTTTATCGTACATTTCACAAAAAAAAATATTCTTGATAAAAAGCTCTGCATAGCTTGTAGATCCATAATCAAGTACAAAATTTTTAAAACATTGGACGGAATACAGGGAAAATCAAAATTATGATTTGAAGTGAGAGTAAAATACGTTCAAACCACTGAACTCTACATTTAGAGTTCAGTGGTTCAAACTGTAGTGGAGAGCAAAATGTTCACTTATAATTGCACAAGAGGGTTGTATTTTACCGAGTAAATTTGGGTTGTTTAATAAGAATCTGTTGCCTAGCAATTCAAATCAAATTGCTAAAGGAAACAGATTAGAATTTAAACAACACAAATTTACTTGGTATAAATACAAATCTCGAGTGTAATTCGGCAGGACAATTTAACGAACAAGAAATTTAGAAATCCGTTCGTAACTTTACCAAATGGACTCATTCTTAAAATAACACAAACATCATATGCAATAAATTATTCGCAAATGTCAAACTATGTATTTATACGGCGGGCACGGATACTGCGATAGTTGATTAGAATTTGAAAGTGAAAAAACCACTAGTGCATTTGTCCAACACCACCTGGTGGTGTTGATTTGTCGCTGTAAAAGTGACAATTGCACTGCGGCTAATGGGATTTTTTATACATGAGTTAAATTGTCACTTATAATTGCACAAGAGGTTTGTATTTTACCGAGTAAATTTGGGTTGTTTAATAAGAATCTGTTGCCTAGCAATTAGACGAGAAAAACTGTCAACTAATCAAAATGCGACACCGAAGGTGGAGCATTTTTAGGTTGACAGTTTTTCGAGTCAAATTGCTAAAGGAAACAGATTAGAATTTAAACAACACAAATTTACTAGGTATAAATACAAATCTCGAGTGAAATTCGGCAGGACAATTTAACGAACAAGAAATTTAGAAATCCGTTCGTAAATGGACTCATTCTTAAAATAACACAAACATCATGCAATAAATTATTCGCAAATGTCAAACTATGTATTTATACGGCGGGCACGGATACTGCGATAGTTGATTAGAATTTGAAAGTGAAAAAACCACTAGTGTAATTGTCAGTATAATTCGTTCCTAATTGGTCGAATGATTCAAAATTGTGCAAACTAATTGGTTGAAATTTTCTGAGTTGAATTGTCATTGAAATTGTTATTAAGTAGCAAAAAATTACGCACATTTGCAGATTAGTGATTTTCCCAGATAAAAATTACAAGATATTATTAATTGGATTATTTATTGAATAAAGGAATAAGACATAATAATGATCATTTCTAATTATTGCAAACACAAAGTGATGTAACATTTTTGTTGACATTAGATATTCCAAAGCACTCTATCCACAACGTGTTTAATAAGGATGAATAAAACAAAATCAGCCACTACAGTTTGAACGTATTTTACTCTCACTTCAAATCATAATTTTGATTTTCCCTGTATTCCGGCCAATGTTTTAAAAATTTTGTACTTGATTATGGATGTACAAGCCATGCAGAGCTTTTTATCAAGAATATTTTTTTTTGTGAAATGTAAGATAAACTTTTTCTCCATTTGTATAAAACTATTTGCGACACACTGTATATACAGGGTGTCCCATTTTAATCTTACCAGCGGAATTTTTCGAAATGAGGACCCCTGACAAAAAAGTTGCTAAATAAAAGTTTGATGGTTTGGAGGGGGACGTCCGATTCTGTAACAAATTTCACCCCCCGACACTCACGGGGGTGGGAAACGGGGGTGACTTTAGAATGTTAAATGGAAACCCCTATTTTTTATTGCAGATTCAGAAAGAGCATAAAAAAATATGAAGATTTTATTTGAGAACTTTTTATTTATTTGCAACAGGTGGCGCTGCAAACGGGGTGTCCAGGTGTCCCATTTTAATCTTACCAGCAGAATTTCTCGAAATGAGGACCCCTAACAAAAAAGTTGCTAAATAAAAGTTTGATGGTTTGGAGGGGGACGCCCGATTCTGTAACAAATTTCACCCCCCGACACTCAGAGGTGGATAGGGGGGGTGACTTACATGGAAACCCCTATTTTTATTGCATATTCAGAAAGCTCATGCAAACCTATGACGGTTTTATTTGGAAACTTTTTTTGTTAGGGGTCCTCATTTCGAGAAATTCTGCTGGTAAGATTAAAATGGGACACCTGGACACCCCGTTTGCAGCGCCACCTGTTGCAAATAAATAAAAAGTTCTCAAATAAAATCTTCATATTTTTTTATGCTCTTTCTGAATCTGCAATAAAAAATAGGGGTTTCCATTTAACATTCTAAAGTCACCCCCGTGAGTGTCGGGGGGTGAAATTTGTTACAGAATCGGACGTCCCCCTCTACACCATCAAACTTTTATTTAGCAACTTTTCTTGTCGGGGTCCTCATTTCGAGAAATTCCGCTGGTAAGATTGAAATGGGACACCCAGTATAATATATATATATTTTTTTTCTTTATGATCTATGTTCTGTTTACTACATTCATTCATAAGACTAAAAAAAAGTGTTGGTATCGGTAAGCAATAATAAGAAATAAGAAGTAAGCAATAAGCGGTAAGAAATAAAAACGCATTTATAGTTCTTTAACGGTAACAGAGTAGGCATGCGCATTGCGGGTTTAATTTAAATTATTACTGTGTTTATGGTACGATTCTTACGTTACCTAAGGTACGATTGTAAAATTAAAATCAACTTGACATAATATTTTCCCATCGATTCTTGAATAAGAGATATATTTCACTCAAATATTTCTTTAACACTTGATTTATATTGATGTCATCTGTCTTTTCTTAGCTCGTAAGCTCACAGCTGTACACGAATATTCCCGATTCGGTAACGGTAAGAAATAAGATTGAACCAATTCCTTATTTCTTACTGCTTACTGCTTACCGCTTATTTCTACTATAAATGATATACAGGTTATCCATAATTAAGTTCATTTCCTTACCGCTTATTTCTTATTTCTTATTGCTTACCGATACCGACACTATAAATGCAGCTTAATGTAATTTACAGTTTACACACACGACTTAGGCGGCAGTCGCACAGACTTTGGTCGCCGACCAAAGACGACCGACCAAAATTTCAATACCACGTTGTTAGATAGAGCACGTCTTACAAGAGCAACCGTCCACGATCGTCCACCACAAGCAACCACGACCGTACGGTTTGAAATTTCAACCCGGCTTTAAACTTTTGGTCGACGATTAACGGTCGGTGACTCATAACATTTGAAATTTTTTTACCAACCTAATATATGTAATTATTTATTTTAAAGTATTTTATTATTGTTAAGTATGGATGGGTGGACAGTCGAGGAAGTGGATGAATGAAGTTGTTTAATTTGCTTAATTTGTTTAATTTACTGTGGGTAACATAAATATCGATTTTATTTATGGTGGGTATGTAGAAACCTGCAGAATTATTATCGACTTTAGCGCGACATTTAAAAATCGGTTGGTCTTGCAGGGTCTTCCCTGTGCGACGGTTGTTTAATTTTTGGTCGGTCGAAGTTGGACGGTTGCGGATGGCCATGGTTGGTCGTCTCTCTGTGCGACTGCCGCCTTACTTTACAAGTACCAATATACTGCTAGCATTAGGTGTTTTCTTTTTCCATCGCCACAGGGTTAGGTAAAGTTACAATCATGACGTGATTAAAGTGCCTTACGTCATGTAGACATTTCTGACTCCAGGTTAATATAAAACTTAAATAAAGCTTGTAAAACGAATAGGGTTATTGAGAACTGAGTCAAATTATTTTTATAAAACGAATGGTGTGTTATTGACAGAGCTGACTTAGGTCTACCACAACATGCAAAAAGAAAACACCTATTAGGTGTTTTCTTTTTGCATCGCCACAGGGTTAGGTAAAGTTACAATCATCACGTGAATAAAGTCCTTTGCGTCATGTAGCCATTTCTGCCTCAGGTTAATATAAAACTTAAATAAAGCTTTTAAAACGAATAGTTACTGAGAACTGAGTCAAATTATTTTTATAAAACGAATGGTGTGTTATTGACAGAGCTGACTTAGGTCTACCACAACGTGTAAAAAGAAAACACCTATTGTACCAATTTATCTGCGAAACATTAAGGTATATTCACACTTGTGCATTTCCATGCTGCATTTTTAGGTGCAGCATCAAAATGCATGCAAAAGTTGCAGCATCACAAAATGCGTGATGCGTGATGCACATAGTTAGAACGTGTTCATAAAGATAAGCTAAGCATTAAACTGTGGCAATGTGCATCCCTCAACACCAACATATACCTACTTAGTTATAATTTGTGAAAAATTAAATCCCTACAGAGGTTTTCCCTATGCATTTAAAAATGCACTAATGTGAACGTATAGGAGTTGGTGCATGAAAAAATGCAGCATGGAAATGCACAAGCAGCACAAGTGTGAATATCATATATGTGAATATTGTGAACATACCTTTAGAAGACAGAATATATTACTCTCTCTCTCTGTAGATGAGCCAATCGGGACCAAAGATGTTATCTTTGATCGGGACGAAGGTTTGCGCATTGCGATGTCCTTGCTATAATAGGTGTCTTCTTTTTGCACGTTGTAGTCGACTTAAGTCAGCCCTGTCAATAACACAACATTCGTTTTATAAAAATAATTTGACTCAGTTCTCAATAACCCTATTCGTTTTAAAAGCTTTATTTAAGTTTTATATTAACCTGAGGCAAAAATGTCTTATGACGCAAGGCACTTCAATCACGTGATAATTGTGACCTACAAGGTGTTTTCTTTTTGCATCGCCACAGGGTTGGGCACATGCACAATTATCACGTGATTAAAGTGCCTTGCGTCATAAGACATTTCTGCCTCAGGCTAATATAAAACTAAGCTTTTAAAACGAATAGGGTTATTGAGAACTGAGTCAAATTATTTTTATAAAACGAATGGTGTGTATTGACAGAGCTGACTTAAAGCTACCACAAAATGCAAAAAGAAAACACCTATAGTGTCAGTCAATGAATAAATGACACTATTTATTCATTGGTGTCAGTGTGGGATAGACACAATCTTTGCTAATTTCACCATAAACAAATAACTTTAGTGATTTGTGAATTTCACGGTAATGTTAATCTCAGTGCTTCTGTCACATTTTTCTCTGCCCACAAAATAAAATTAATTAATTAGTATTTCAGCTATTTTTTCTAAGGTAAAATGCACTAATTAGGTTTAATTAATAACTGATATACAGTAACTTTATTAAAAGGTGAACCCCAAGAAAAAGCAGATATGAATAATAATACAAAAGTTGTGGACGTGAATATCATAAAGGTTGAACCAAATTATGAAAAAGAAATCAATTTAGTTCTAACAAACCAGGATTTTTCAATAAATTGTGACGATGGTGTTATTGTAAATCAGGAAGATACCAGTAAGGATTGTGAGATGCAAGTAAACCAAACACAGGAATCGAAGGAATATAAATGTAGTCAGTGTAACAACAGTTATCTAAGGAAATCTAATCTTACCAGACGTATTAATTCTCTTTCTGGTTCAACTGAATTGAAATGTGAACTTTGTGAGTATAAAACGAAGTGTGAAAAGCTAATGAACACAATCCATTCTTCAAAGAGGTATAAATGCGATCAGTGTGACTTTACAACAAAACTGATGACGTCCCTCACCCAACATGTAAATCTTCACCATAGTTCATCTGAATTTAAGTGTACACTTTGTCCACATGAGAGTACAAATCGTGTAAATTTTGTCAATCATATGAAAAGTAGTCATGGTTCAAAATATTTATATATATATAAATGTGTTCAGTGTAATTTCATAACTAAAGCAAAGATTTATCTCATCCAACATATAAATTGTCGCCATGGTGCAAAAGAATATAAATGTTTTCAGTGTAACTACACAACAAAATTGCAGACGTCCCTCACCCAACAAGTAAATGGTCGCCACAGTTCAAAAAAATATAAATGTGTTCAGTGTAACTACACAACAAAATGGAAGTATTATCTCACCAAACATGTAAATCGTCGTCATAGTTTAAAAGAATATAAATGTGGCCTATCCTAAATAGATGACCTATCTCACCTAACATGTAAATCGTCGCCATGGTTCATCTGAATATAGATGTAACAATTGTGCTTTCATTACAAAGTGTAAAGAATATTTGATAAGGCATATACAGATAATGCATAGTTTGTTTGAATTAAAATGCACACTTTGTTCACATGAGAATACAAATCTTGAAAATTTTCTTATCCATAGGTATGAGAAGAATTCATGGTTTTAATTAGTCGCCATGCTTCATCCTGTGAAATTGGTATTTGCAACTGAAATGAGTAATGGGGACACTGCAAATGGTGGATAATTGTAGATAGAGGTATTGTTTTAAGAAAAGCACATCGGGAAATTGTTTTTCTTTTGCATGACTGTAGATAATGTTGGTTAAAAATGAAGAGAAATTTATGAATATATCATTAATTACTAATTATATTAGGTGGTTATATTTATATATCTGTCGCTTGTCTACTATAAAGCCGAAACTATTTTATGTTCTACAAACTTAAGTGTTTCTACTTAAGGTTTTTTGTGAATAAATCAAATACTTGTATTCTTTGTTTGTTGTCTAGTATTTTTGGAATTCGTTCTCGATCACTATCACATAGGAATAAATGAAATTATTTCATTTGCTATAAGAGGAAAAAAGTTATGGAGTAAATAGGTATAGGTATTTATTTTCTCAATACATCTACAACTTTCAGACACTTACGTTGAGTTTTTGTGGCTTATTGTTTATCCATTAAAACCTTCGGTTAGATGTCGATATTATTATGATTGAATTACTTCAAGCAATCAAAAAGTATCAAATAAATAAATAAGGAATAATAATGTTACCGCACTTCCTCATCCATAATTGTTACAACTCTTCAATGCATAATGTTACAATCCTTGCTTGTATATTTTTTTGTACTCTCTATCTATAGTACCTACACAACACTAAAAACCACAACAGGCTATTATTATTATTATATTGTTTTTGGTGTCTCTAGTGTTGTGTACAGTGACTTTATTTTAGAACAGTGACGACAATAGAGCGTAAGTCCCGCCTCCGCGCCATGTTGCGACTAAATTCAAACAGTATTAGTAAATAGCCCAGTAAAATAAGACCAAATTTAACGATTTGGATGAAATAATGGTTACAGCTTTGCAAATTTGGGAACAGGCTTGATTTGTGTTCCCTTTGAAGTATTCAAAAGTCCCCACCCGTACCCCCCCTCCGAGATAAATGGAGGGGGCGAAAAAGTGTCAAAAAACAGATTTTCGTAAATAACTGAAAAAGTATCAATTTTATCAAAAACAAAAACGTTAAGAAAATTGTAGCTGACAAAATTCCGCACATTTTAGTGTTTTATTTTTGTCTCTACGACCAATAGGAGCCGAGATAGATTTGTTTTAAAATGTCGACTGTTTTGCGGCGAAACGGTAACACGTGCGCGCATCGCGCGTATTTCGCTTATATCTCGAGAATAGCCATTAGTAACGCAAAATGCTTCAAATAAAAGTTGTACAGAATTTAATTACGAATAATTTTCTTTTTTAAACATTTCCATACGATTAATATTGACAGAGATATAATCATTTAAACCTTTTTCTAAGACACAATCGCTGCTCGTTTTGCATAATAAAATCAATAATAAGTCGAAAACTATTGATTCTATGTACTTAGTGCATATAATAAAAGTTGTAGAGAATTAAATTTTGAATCTATATGAATACACGAAATATCATTGTGGTAATTTATATAAGGCGATAGAGGAAAAAATAATAAAAAATTCTCCTCATTTTCCAGAGTTTCTTTGCAAATAGTTATGTTTTGACTACTTGTAGACAGTAAAGTGCCTTATTAGTTTTTTAAAGATATAATGGACCTGTAAAATAAGCGCAGGCAGAAGTTCGTACGACAAACAGTTCGCTAGTTACAGCTCTTTAAAGGTATACCTACTCAAAAATTGACATTTTATTAAGAATCCCGATTTTCGCTAAAAAATGGCCGTTAAATTTTTGTTAAAAATTGGTTTTATCCTATTTTCAGTACTTTATATATACAGGGTGAGTTTTTTTTCATTATTTGTATTGGGATCTCGGAAACCATAAGAGTTACACATTTGCTTAAATGGGGAAAGATTTGCTTCTTTGGAAGACTAATCCAGATATGCTTTTGTTGATTTAAGAAAATGCATGGCTTACTAGATATTTGTAAAAAAGTAAAATTCTCCAAAATCGTTTCAGCCTTGTAATTCGTTTATTTCTAAAGATAGATAAAAATTGTTTAAATACAATTTGTAGATAATTTTGTGCCGAATAACTTCACCGTAGTAGTTTTTTAATTTTGCTTAGCATTTTGAGGTTATGAAGCAAAGTTGAATTTTTTTAAATGGAAACAATAGTTGGCTATGAGGTATTTTAATAGTGCATTTTTTTCTGATTGTAATGATGTAAGGGTTGTATCACTTATTTTAATAAATAAAGGCACAATACACGTTTTCCTATTATTAGGTCTACCAAAAATCACATCCTGCCATGGAAAGCAAAAGAAATTTGCAGTAAGTGTTCGAAATGTACACAATTATTATCGACACACCTTTAGACTTTTGTATTTGGAGGAATAAAAGATGCAGGAGCTGCAGGAAGTTGTTATTAATGCGTTTAGCAGATTAGATGTAAATGGGCGTAAAATTGGGAAAGCTGTTAACTCCGTGTTGAAAAGGTGTCACAATGTGTGTCGATAATAATTTCTGTTGTTTTTCATGGCAGGATATGATTTTTTGTAAACCTAATAATAGGAAAACGTGTATTGTGGCTTTATTTATCAAAATAAGTGATACAACCCTTACATCATGACAATCAGAAAAAAATGCACTATTAAAATGCGTCATAGCCAACCATGGTTTCCATTTAAAAAAATTCAATTTTGCTTCATAACCTCAAAATGCTAAGCAAAACTAAAAAACTAGTACGGTGACGATATTCGGCACAAAATTATCTACAAATTGTATTTGAACAATTTTTATCTATCTTTAGAAATAAACAAATTAAAGGGCTGAAACGATTTTGGAGAATTTTACTTTTTTACAAATATCTAGTAAGCCATGCATTTTCTTAAATCAACAAAAGCATATCTGGATTAGTCTTCCAAAGAAGCAAATCTTTCCCCATTTAAGTAAATGTGTAACTCTTATGGTTTCCGAGATCCCCATACAAATAATGAAAAAAAACTCACCCTGTATATACAAAGGCAATACAATACAATAAATCGTTCGTAAGTTGCACTTTATTGTAAAAATACATCTTTGAAAGCTATATATTTTCACAGAATTTAACTAAAATATATATTTGTATTAAGTTTTTCTTAAATATCTTCGTTTCCATTTATTTTACGACAAACTTTTATATAAACTAATTGAAAGCTTACAAAATTTGCTATAAAAAACACTGGCGCGTATGTTTTTCTATAAACAGCGGCGAGAAACTGACGATTGAAGATGCAGGTAATGTTTAATTTTTACAGAAATTGTATCTATATAATTGTATATGATATTTAAGCATTGTTTGTATTTTCTTCTGGAGTTTCTCCGTGTTGGTTTTTATGTAGAAAATGCCTACGTTTCGATTCCATCTATGGAATCTTTATCAAGACTTTTTTATCAATTCTGAAGTTTTCAAATTTAATTTAAGGTCTGTGGAATCGAAACGTAGGCATTTTCTACATAAAAACCAACACGGAGAAACTCCAGAAGAAAATACAAACAATATATACATCCGTGGAAACCTTAACGAAAATATTTAAGCATTGTGTATATACATACAGTTCCTAATTTTAAGTTAAATAAATAAAATGGAGTAGGTAGGTGGGAAATAAAAAAACAGCAGATACTTAATTTTTCTTATAAAATCTAAGTTAAACTTAAAAACGTCCAAACAGGTGATAAAACATAAACACCGTTCAATATCCTAGCACTTAAAACCACATTATATTGTCTAGATTTTAACAATTTACACAAAAACTAAACCGACACTATAAGAATGTAATGCAAACTATTCAAATTTTAGTCGCAACATGGCTGCCAGGATCACAACCAATAAAAAATGAGACACCCATTGTCATCACTGTCCTGTATAAAGTCACTGTAGTGTTGTGTAATTCAACGGTGACAAGAGTTCCAGTTCTTGGACTCCATAGTACATTTTATTAATGGCAGATTACAAGATTTTAACACCAGTTCCTAATTAATGATAAAACTAACGTATAGAGGGTGGTGCAATAACGCTGCTTGATGAGCAACACTTTGATGATTGTTTCAAATTCATCTATTTGTTGATTCCATAGAATGATTCTTTTGTCATTCTTGGAATATTTAGTGAAATGAATACACCTGTATGTGGGAGTGACTTTCTTTTCTATAATAAAATTAATTAAGTAATATAAAAATAAAATATGTTACGTCATGCCACAGATAAGGTAATGTAACATTAGGTACTACTTTAAATTGCAAATTTAACATGCAATTTACTAACTTACGTGAGACTTCTGCATTTATAGATGGTTTCAAATTTATGACTGGTCATACAAATAGTTTTAATTATTGCTACAATTTACTCCATGTTATTAACTATAAAAATATACATCATTTCTTAATACTTATCTCCCATTTTTATGTACGTATTAGTAACAATAATCTAATAGGTAGGTATATAAAGTAGAAAGTTTGTATGCATGTGTGTGTGTGTGTGTCCTTTATAAAATTCACACCTTTCGACCAATCTCCACCAAATTTGGCACAAATACCTTACCTGATCAGGAGAAGGTCATAGAAAAATACGAATTTCCCCAGACCGCGGGCAAAGCTGTGGGTAAGCAGGTATAGTGTTAAATTATATCTCAAAATATTGAAACGACACCTTAGTGTAGTTTGCAGCGGTGTAGACCAGTATCATAAAATAAACTCCTAAGAAACTAGATTGGTAACGGAGAAGCTAAATTTAATATCACGCTCATCCACCAGGGAGCACTATTTAGTTGTCACGTGTAAAGTCACTAAATATTCTAAAGTACCGCAACCTTATGTTCCAATGAGTTAGAGAGAGAAAGCTAATTTTAACCCCAAAATGGCGGAAAAATGACATCTGTGTTTGACATACGATGAAAATTAGTATTTTACTCTTAGACCATTGGTCTAAAATTTTACTATTACTAAGTTTGACGTTTGACACTTGGTTTGAAACGCGGCAATTTGAAAAACATCATAAACTTGTAGTTTTCCCATAGACAGGCTCGTCTTCTTATTCTTACACACTACTTGCTGTATTTTTTAGTTATCCTTTTCTGTGATTTAAATAACGATTCTAAATGAAGTATTAACACGACAAAATAAAATGTCAATTTTAAAAACGTATGTTAGGTTCGTGTGGCAAAGTTCCAATTTTTTTATCTTTCAATTAAACTGTACCTTTTAATAACAATGACAACTAATTTTTAAGAAATATATTGATAAGTATCTAATGTGAGTTTAGTTTTTAAGAAACACTTCATAAAGTCATTAAATTTTCTAGCGACTAAGTCTTCAATATTTGAAATTGCCGCCAAAATTTTAACCCCAAAATGGCGAACGTTGCGGTACTTTAGAATATTTAGTGACTTTAGTCACGTGCAGAGTCAACTGACTCTGGTCACGTGTAAAGTCAGTAAATATTCTAAAGTACCGCAACCTTATGTTCCAATGAGTTAGAGAGAGAAAGCTAATTTTAACCCCAAAATGGCGGAAAAATGACATCTGTGTTTGACATACGATGAAAATTAGTATTTTACTCTTTGGTCTAAAATTTTACTAATACTAAGTTTGACGTTTGACACTTGGTTTGAAACGCGGCAATTTGAAAAACATCATAAACTTGTAGTTTTCCCATAGACAGGCTCGTCTTCTTATTCTTACACACTACTTGCTGTATTTTTTAGTTATCCTTTTCTGTGATTTAAATAACGATTCTAAATGAAGTATTAACACGACAAAATAAAATGTCAATTTTAAAAACGTATGTAGGTTCGTGTGACAAAGTTCCAAATTTTTTATCTTTCAATTAAACTGTACCTTTTAATAACAATGACAACTAATTTTTAAGAAATATATTGATAAGTATCTAATGTGAGTTTAGTTTTTAAGAAACACTTCATAAAGTCATTAAATTTTCTAGCGACTAGGTCTTCAATATTTGAAATTGCCGCCAAAATTTTAACCCCAAAATGGCGAACGTTGCGGTACTTTAGAATATTTAGTGACTTTAGTCACGTGTACAGTGACTGTATTACATAAACAGGGACGACAAGCGTGGTATCGATTTTGATTGGCCGTGGTATATTTTGCATCTTATGGCGGCCTGACTGTGTTTACCTTTGATCAGCGTGTGATTTTTATTTTGATTTAGCAAGTTGCTAGGATACCACCGTTGAGTTCATATAAACCCGCCCACAATTTTGCCTCTTAATGGCGGATAATCGCCGCTTGTCGTCACTGCTTGTAATAAAGTCACTGTAGTCACGTGTAAAGTCACTAAATATTCTAAAGTACCGCAACCTTATGTTCCAATGAGTTAGAGAGAGAAAGCTAATTTTAACCCCAAAATGGCGAAAAATGACAAATCTGTGTTTGACATACGATGAAAATTAGTATTTACTATTATCGACGTTTGACACTTGGTTTGAAACGCGGCAATTTGAAAAACATCATAAACTTGTAGTTTTCCCATAGACAGGCTCGTCTTCTTATTCTTATACACACTACTTGCTGTATTTTTTAATTATCCTTTTCTGTGATTTAAATAACGATTCTAAATGAAGTATTAACACGACAAAATAAAATGTCAATTTTAAAAACGTATGTTAGGTTCGTGTGGCAAAGTTCCAAATTTTTTATCTTTCAATTAAACTGTTAAGTACCTTTTAATAACAATGACAAATAATTTTTAAGAAATATATTGATAAGTATCTAATGTTAGTTTAGTTTTTATCAAACACTTCATAAAGTCATTAAATTTTCTAGTGACTAGGTCTACAATATTTGAAATTGCCGCCAAAATTTTAACCCCAAAATGGCGAACGTTGCGGTACTTTAGAATATTTAGTGACTTTAGTCACGTGTAAGAGTACCGCAATTGGTTTGGGCGTTACTTTGGAGCTAAAATGGCGGCTGCATATTATGGTTGTCTTGTCAGGGATCAGCTGTTGTCAGTTGTAATAATTTTTCTATCACACCAATTTATTGTAATTATGTAGGTAGGTATATGTAATGGGTGTTGATTGCTTTTATTATCTATGTAGTAATGGTTTCGCATGTGTTGGTGTTTGGGCATAGTGCTTATGGCAATTTATTTCTTTATTTATTTTTTGTTTGTTTGCAGTAATTGTTACTTATTTGTTATATGTAATTGAATTGTAATAGCGTAATAGGGGTTTCCCGTTAATAAATATTATTATTATTATTATACCTTTTCTTCAATTCAAATTTCCCGCGGTACTCTCTCTATATAGGGACTCTAGTCACGTGTCAGTTTTTGGCAGAGTATTAAGCAAGCACATAACAATAAAAGATACTTGAGTATAACCAAACCAATGAATAAAATAAATGACACTATTTACACAGAAGAGAGCTATCTCTAATAGAACGAAAAGAAAACATGTTGAAACTATCATTTATGGAAAAATGCGGTAAATATGGAAATGCTTGGAAATCACCCCGGAATAAGGATGAGCTGTGGTATGAAGAAACAGGTTTTAAAAGTAATACCTCAACCTACACCAATCAACAAAAGAGGCATATTTAATATACCGGATATTGAAAAATTCGTATATCGCTTTAGTTTTATCAGATGAAGTATCTCATTTAATTTCTGAATGTTAAGAAATATTCTTTTTTATTTTAAGAAACCCATTTATTTTATCTATCTATGTATTTTATTATATTTGAAATGTATTTTGGATAACATAGTTTTCGCGCATAAACTATAGTTGTAACCCCTATAACTTTTGAGAGGATTGATATAGGTATACCTATAGACATCATGAAGTAGTGGTTCGGGACTCAAAATAAGGGAGCAAGAACAGGTAAATTCAGAAAAAGACTCGAAGCCTCCCTTTATATCATTTTAATCTCCAATATTAAGTTACGTAGTAAAAAAGTGTGATGATATAGAAGATGAGATGAGATGACGTTTTATGTTTTTTAGATAAGGCACCGAAGCACCTGACACGTGAGCCAATGCAAAACTCACAAATTGAAATTTTGAGAAAGGAATACCAGGGTTTATTTAAAAACCATCTGGGACCATTACATCCTTGGGAAAGTGGCGATCATCAAACAAATGTTAAAACGTGAAGCGAAATAATGGAAATTGAAAGGTTTTAAAGTTAAAAATTATAGATAGGTAATTATAAATAAGCGCTACATGTTTCGAAGCCATACTGGCTTCATTTTCAAGCGGATAAGAGAAAATTTAAGCTTAAGGGGAAATTTTGAACAATATTACAAATTGAAGTAAGTATTTAAACGGTCAAAGACCATATAAGAACATCCCCTGAACATCAGGAATAAGATATAGGGCCTGAAGGGCCGCTGATTAACACAGATTAAAAAGTTTAAATATTAAACATAATTACAACCACCATCACATATATTACCACCTAATATAATTAGTAATTAATGATATATTCATAAATTTCTCTTCATTTTTAACCAACATTATCTACAGTCATGCAAAAGAAAAACAATTTCCCGATGTGCTTTTCTTAAAACAATACCTCTATCTACAATTATTATCCACCATTTGCAGTGTCCACATTACTTATTTCAGTTGCAAATACCAACAATTGCACATGATGAAGCATGGCGACTAATTAACCCTTTCCGTACGGCTCGATTTTACCTAACATTGCTACACAGACGGCGCCAAGTAGTCAAATGGTACAGACTGATGTCGACTATAGTCAATACTTCTAATAAGGTAATTAAAAATTGGTTTAGCAAGAAAAATAACTTTAATAATAATAATATTGCCCAATGGAAACAATACTGCTCAAAATAATTAAAATTCACAAAAAGACTAATATAGAGAAATCTTTAGTCAAATGCAAGTAAAGTCGACATCCGTCTGTGGGGAATGTTTAATGTGTCCAATATAGGCGTCATCCGTCTATCACGGAACAGCTTAGTGTGTTGAACTAATGCGCCATACGTCTATGCAGCACATCATAAAAAATTTTAATGTTTAAATATACAGGCAGTGCTTAAGAAGTGCAAAACCACTGCCGTCGACCATAGTCGACCTCCGTCTGTGGGGCAAAATCACTAATTTCGACTATAAGCGTCGTCCGTTCTGAAAGAGTTAAAACCATGAATTCTTCTCATATGCATAAGAAAATTTTCAAGATTTGTATTCTCATGTGAACAAAGTGTACATTTTAATTCAAACAATCTATGCTTTATCTTTATATGCTTTTTCAAATATGCTTTACACTTTGTAATGAAAGCACAATCGTTACATCTATATACAGATAAATCATGACAACGTTTTACATGTTTGGTGAGATAGGTCTTCTGTTTTGTTGTGAAGCTACACTGAATACATTTATATTGTTTTGAACTACGGCAACTTACATGTTTTTCACACTTTGTATTGAAAGCACAATCATTACATTTAAATTCAGATGAACCGAAAGATGAACTGTAGTGAAGCTTTACATGTTCGATGAGATATTCCTTCCATTTTGTTGTGAAGTTACATTGAGCACATTTATATTCTTTTAAAGTATGGTGACGATTTATATGTAGGGCGAGATATTCCTTCCATTTTGTTGTGAAGTTACATTGAGCACATTTATATTCTTTTAACGTATGGTGACGATTTATATGTAGGGCGAGACACTCCTTCCATTCTGTTGTGAAGTTACACTGAACACATTTATATTTATTTGAACCTTGCATTCTTTCCATATGACTGACAAAAATTGCACGAGTTGTACTCTCATGTGGACAAAGTGTGGATTTAAATTTCATCAAACTATGCCGTACGTTTATGTGTTTTATCAAATATACTTTACACTTTGTAATGAAAGTACAATCGTTACATCTAAATTCAGATGAACTATGGCGACGATTAACATGTTGAGTGAGATAAACCTTCGCTTTTGTTATGAAATCACACTGACCACATTTATATTCTTTTGAACCATGAATTCTTTTCATATGCTTCAAAAAATTTACACGATTTGTACTCTCATGTGGACAAAGTGTGCATTTAAATTTCATCAAACTATGCCGAATGTTTATGTGGTTTATCAAATTTTCTTTACACATTGTAATGTAAGCGCAATCGTTACATCTAAATTCACATGAACCATGGCGACGATTTACATGTTCGGGGAGATAATACTTCCGTTTTGTTGTGAAGTTACACTGAACACATTTATATTCTTTTGAACCATGAATTGTTTTCATATGATTCACAAAATTTACACGATTTGTACTCTCATGTGGACAAAGTGTACACTTAAATTCAGATGAACTATGGTGATGACTTACATGTTGGGTGAGGGACGCCATCCGTTTTGTTGTGAAGTTACACTGATCACATTTATACTTCTTTGAAGAATGGGTTGTGTTCATATGCTCTTCACACTTCGTTTTATACTCACAAAGTTCACATTTCAATTCACTTGAATCGGCAAGAGAATTAATACGCCTGGTTAGATTAGATTTCCTTAGAAAACTCTTGTTACACTGACTACATTTATATTTCTTCGATTCATGCGTTTGGTTTACATGGACCTCACAATCATTACTGGTACCTTCCTGCTTTACATTAACACTATTATCGCAATTTATTGAAAAAACTTGGTTTGTTAGAACTAAATTGATTTCCTTTTCATATTTTGGTTCAACCTTTATAATATTCACATCCACAACTTCTGTATTATTCATATTCGCTTTTTTTTGGAGTTCACCTTTTAATAAAAGAAGTTGCTGTATACCAGTTATTAATTAAAGGTAATTAGGGCTATTTACCTCACAAAAAATAGCTGAAATACTAATTAATTAATTAATTTTGTTTAACAACAAATTAGCATTGCTCTGTTGATGTCGTTGATGACACCATAGACATTGGTTTTGTCTTAGGGATGACACAAATCACTTACTCTTTAGTGGTTTGTGGTTGATGACACAGAACCACAGTATAAAGATACATACAGTAAAACAACTCGGCAATATTTCCTTTGTTCTAAGAAAGACAAGGTCAACCTGTGGCAGCCATATTTTTAGTTTAAAATTGCAGGTCCGTAATAAAAGGAAGAAATGTAAACAGAGACGTATTTTAAAAATTTTAATATTTTTTTTATGATGAACTAGATATTTTAAAAAAATAAAACACACGTTTATATAATATAAATTTTTATTCGTTTTTCCAAATAATTGTTTTGTTTTTATTTGTGGGAGACTTAAAATTACGGTTCACGTCTTTGAGTGTATAAAAAATTCTTAATCTAAAATACAATTTCTTTAAATACAAATGAGGAAAGTTTTCACAAGGGTGAGTAAATTCCAAAAAAGTACTTAATTCTAATAAATTTTGAACACAACGATTTTGTGTTGATATAGTCAAAAAATGGCGCTGAAATAACATTTCCAATTTTGCAACAAAATGAACAAAATCGTCTCCTGGCATTAATAAGCTGCCAAAATTGGTTTCCGCCGTATCATATGCTCTAAAATGGCAATATAAGTTACTATCTTGTAAATCTTTAATTGTGTGGGAATAATTTTGGCAACTTACACAAGAATGAACGTTCAAACATTTCTTTATCAGATAACCACAAACATATCTTTGAAAATTTTCTTCTAAAATATTATTTTTTTGGTAATCAGTTGCGATTGGTGGTTCTTTAATTAATGATGGTTGTTGTATGCTTAAATCGGCATTTTCTTTTTCTACAATGTTACCCAATTTCAGTAACATTGCATCACTATCACCTTCACAATTCCCTGTATTGTAATTTAATAATTTAACGCATAAAAGTTTTTTAAAGCTATTCTGGAACTGTACAGGAGTTGGATTTATACAATTACCATTCTGTTGCCGGACAGATCCAAAAAAGTTTTCAAGACAATCTTGGTTCAACCTTCTGGTTAGTAAAAAATTAAATCCATTTTCTACCGACAATATCTCCCATAATTGCATCAATCCGTTTATTGTAATTTGAAAACAATTCATAAACTTTATTCTTTTCGTAACATCCAAATTATTTTTGCTTACGACTTTAAGGTTTTTAAAAAAACTTAAACATTCATTTAGAAAATCGATTTGAAACTTTTCTCCTTTAAAACATCGTTGAAATTGTTTAGAACTATATATATTAGATGAATTTAGAATATCGAAAAGTTTATCAAGTAATTCAATAAATTGTGCTGTTGCAGTAGCCCTTGAGCTTATAGCTCCAAATCGTATGTACAGACTTAAACCTGTAGCGACAGTGTTACTGAAAAGTTTAGTCGCATATTTCACCTTCATCTTGTCAAAATTGTTCGGATTAATATGCACGTCTGTTAGTTTAGGTGCCGCTCTCACTGAATATTGTTTATCGTGAACATAAAACTCTTCTAAATATTTGAAAGAAATAACTTCTCCTAATTCATTTTGGAAATTATGTTTTAGCAAATTATTCCGGACAGTTTTGATAAGATGGGGTGTATCAAACATGAATACAATTTTTCTCTGACCAAACAAGAAGAAAGGATTTTCTGGTGTAATTCCCAAATTTTTAGTGAATTCTATATTATTGGAACCCATGTCGCTTATAATAAGGCAAACTTTTAAATGGATATCTTCCAATTTTTGAATTAATGTGAAAATATAAGAATGCAGATCAACTGCAGGACACGTAGAATTATAGAAGGTAAATGAGAGTGGTTGTTTCCAATTACTTTTTATCCCTCTAATCATAAATACCATAGCTGTTTTTGCAGCTTTAAATTTTCTTATGTCTACACCATTATCTTCAAAACCAACTATATAGTCATTACCAATGCTGTAAAATAAATTAGCCTTAATGCTAACTTCGTCAAGGCAAAGCAAACAAACTCTATCTTCTTGCGCGTATCCTTGCACTTTCATTTTCAGCATTTCGAATAACTGCTCATTTTGTAATCCTGGAAGAGTCTTCAAATTTCTTAGTAATTTAAGAAGTGTTGATGGTGAAGGTAAACAAAATTGCTCCATTAGTTTTTTTTTATAAACGTTGGGACCAGCAAAATATAGTTCCAAACACTTATTTTTAAATTCCAAAGAATATCGACGGCCTTTAGAATGTTTTTGTATTAATAAAATTTGCGTGTTTATAAAATCTGCCAAATCTTTGGGACAAAATTTATATGTAAGGGATTGGTATTGTTCCAAAGTTACATTAAGATTATCCTCATCAGATAATTTTTTTAAATGCAATTGGAGTTTTTCATTTTCCTTCTTCAAACGGTCATTTTCATTTCTTAACTTTTTTATGGTCTTCCTGAGTTTGTTTTTGCGCGGTGACCTATTTGATAAAGTTGTTTCAGTCTGAGTACTACCGGGAGAGACAAGTGGAAGATGAACCGTAGGTGGTGTTGGGAAAGTTGATGCATCCATTGTGATTGTTGAAGTGGAAGTAGTCTCCTCAAGCAGTATATTTTGCAAAATTTTTATTTGACTACCCTCCTCCACCTCCATCGCAACTGGAACAAAGGTAGAACATTTCTGTAAAAGCTAGGGCTATTTATATTTGTGCAATTACACATAATTATTGAAGTAATGCATTATTATGGATTTTAAATAGGTACCTACCTAGGTACATAAAAAACACACAAACATAACTTACCCGGACTTTGCGGATTAAGACAGTAAGCGTGGTCGTTGCTTGTTGTGCTGCTTGAACTTTCCATTGAAGGAAACTTGGTTGGTGTAGCTGTTGGTAGCAAACGATTTTTATAAACAATGTTCGTAAACATTTTGTTTTCAAAATGAAGCGAGCATAGCCTATAGCTACCTAGATTCTTTATTTTCGGAAGTAAGTCTGCTCTCCCACATGCCATTAGCCATGTCCATGCCCTATAAAATATTATTTTAAAAATTAGCAATTACCGTACTCTATATATAATACAAGGGACTACACGCGTAGTCACGTAAGAAGGCGAGCGCGGCAATGCGCAAACGACGAATTTACGCTGCTTGTAAAATTGCGCGTATCTATAAGTGAGTGTCGTTTCACGTTGTTGTTGTAGATATGTTTATTCATCACTAAATATGAACATTAATGTTATTTATTGAATTATAATTACAGGATAATTACATATTTTAGTGATATATAATCAAATTCGAAATAATTTTATTTCGAATAAGTTATTGAAAAAAATGCACGTGTTTAAATGCATTTATTATGATACGCAACTGACTTGTATTTTTACAGTACTCGGCTTTCGGAGTCATGAATCGGGCTGCGCCGGTGATCGCCTTCTTATGTGACTAAAACTGTATAATGTAACTTAGATCGAAGCGTCATCTACTTTATTCTTATTTGCTTCTTAGTATAATCACATGACTGCCTTTAAGGTTATAATGCACGCAGGAAAAAAAATACTGCAAAGTTATATCTTACCTTCCTTCGTCCTTAGGAAAATTGAAAAACCGCATTTCACTATTATAAGTTTTATTTACACAATTTTTTGCTGCACAAACAACACCGCCCGGTTTACGCATCATAGTTACCTATGGTCTTTTTATATTGTAACGAAACTTTATTTAAGAAACCAAGTCGAATATTTATTTATTTACACGCTAATTATTAATCACTTATTTCCAATTACGAATAGGTACTTAGTTGTTAACTTAAGAATTAATCAATTTATTTACACTAGAGGTTCACTAATTATTTTAATCACACTTAATATTTAATCACTAAAAAGTCTAACCTAATCAACGTTTAAGGTAATCACATTTAAACTTCGCGAACGCGTTAAACTGTAAAACTGTGAACTATGAACTAACTCGTAAAAATTGAGCGGCATTATTTATACAAGTCCGCATTTGTTCTCGAAAATTCTAGAAGGAACGGTAAGTCATCGCGCGCGGCTTTCTCGAAACTTCCGGCGGATGAGTCATACCCGCCTTAAACAATATGCAATCTTTGTAACAATATTAACCTATTAAGAACTTTAATAACTAAATACCGAATACTAACTAACTTATATATAAACTAAACAGATTACACACTTAAATATAAATAACGTTAAAATTACATGTAATAGTTTTCCACTCTACCACTGCCTAAATCGATGCTTACACAGAAATAAATCTTTACTACGCCACAGTATAAAAGCATTAAACTGTGACTACGCTAATGACTTAAACTTAAAACATGGCGGACTTGAGGTGCGCAATGATGTGCGCAGTCTTACCCCCACTCTTAGAGTTGTTTTACTGTATGTATCTTTATACTGTGCACAGAACCATTGAAATTGAATAAAGAATTCTTTTATTCAATGCACACACCATAGAATTTTTGTATGGCACACACTCACTTTGTTAATTCGCATGAACTTAGCAACAATTGTCCTAGGTCTAGCCAGTGGCGTCGTTAGATCCTTTTTGGGGGGGGGGGGGCTCGCGCCCCCTCAGAATAATTTAACAAAAACACGTATAATATATCTATGTATTTGATAAATTTATATATCTATAAAATAGACGTTTTAAATTAGGTAATTTCTTGAACAAGAAATTGAACAATTTTTTGAACAATCTAAGTTGTGAAGAATATAGAATTGCTCGAAATATTTGTGTTTTATACTCACACTATTTTTGGGACAATAATTGGTGTGGGATTCTGCGCATTTATGTGTTTATAAGTAATCTGACAGATGGTGGTATTTATTATTCGTCTTCGAGGCGGTTAGTTTTGCCGTGCAGGTTAATCTTCTCAATTTTTCTACTAAAACTGGAATGGATTTAAATTTAGCCAAATAGTTCAGTCAGGCAAATATTGCTGTATCAAGTATTTTATTGAAAAAATTGTTGAAACGGTGAGTACAAAATTTAATAAAAAGAAAGATACTAAATAACTCGTAAGTGGCTGGCAAAGTGGCTGCAAAGAAGACAGGAGGAATGTGGAGTATCAAATATGTTACACACATATTGATAGGCAAATTGTGTTAAAAATTGTCTCAAAAATCGAGCAGGTTTTAATTTTTACGACACAATCTAAAAGCAAGACAATATTACACTCAATTTGCTGTTTGAAATTACACAATTTAGATTGTTCCAAAAATTGTTCAATTTCTTGTTCAAGAAATTATCTAATGTAATATGTCTGTGTGTTGATCTATAACTATAGATCAACCGATGATTATGCGCCCCCCCAAAGCACCTTTATTTCTAAAGACGCGGCTGGGTCTAGCCCATTACCAAAGAAGCTGCATTTATACTTTATAGTGTCGGTATCGGTAAGCATTAAGACGTAAGAAGTAGGCAATAAGCGGTAAGAAATGGAAACGCATTATAGTTCTGTAACGGTAACAGAGTAAGCATGCGTATTGGGAGTTGAATTTAAATTATTACTACGTTGATAGTACGATTGTAAAATTAAAATCCAACTTGACATAATATTTTCGCATCGATTCTTAAATAAATATATAGACTAACCCAGAGCTGTGTGATTAGTCCATAACTTTTTTGCTATTCAAGATATCGACATGCGGTTTTCACCGCCAAGTAAGCACACTTATACTCACGGACGTATAAAAAACAAATGGACTGCTAATTATGTTGAAATAATTGTCCCCTGCCTGTGCGGCGCCATACTGTGCTCAATCACAGAATAAGTAAGGGGACCTTATTCTGTGGCTCAATTTTGTATTGGTGTATTTCTAAAGGAGTAATCCACAGACCCACAAACCACTAACAAAAAAGTGATTTGTGCACAGACCATTAAAAATATTAGTGGTCTGTGGAGTAATCAGAGATAGTAATCTTTGATTATATATATATAATCAAAGGGAGTAATGAACCCTGAAAATTTAGCGGTTATATTTGAAAATTGCAATTTATAATAATTTGTCATTTCATTATTTCTGAATTTCAATTCTGTAACTATATTTTCATCATCACTTGCTTGGTATCAAAGACGATTCTGCTGTTGAAAGTATTTGTAAAATTTCTTCTGGAACGTGGTTTTCGATGTACTCCAAAATGGCATAATTATGTGTAACCATTTAACAAACAAAACTTGTTTATTTACACACGACACATAGCAACAATCGTTTCCAACGAAACATCACGCTCTATTCATACTATGTATATAAAAAATGTCAAATATGAAAGCAACGAACATTGAACTGTATGCTAAAGCAACTGGAAAGGAAAGGTGCATAAGTAACACTGAAGCCCAAAATCTAGGGATCTTTATCTTTTTCTTTCGCACGCAACGTTATACAAACGATAACAGGGAGCGATGCGGCAGTTATCTCTCTCATCTGCTTAACTACCTCGGTAAGCTAGAAGGCGACAGAAACACCTATTTCGCATTGTATTTGTCAGCTTCAACGCCTATAATGCATTGCAATCGCCCGTATCCCTTCCAGTTGCTTATAGCATATAGTTCAATGGCAACGAAAGGTAAGATATAAAACATTGAGGTTAAGTCAAAGAGTTTGAAGTTTGGACCACTTTCGATTTGACGTTTGAAATTGCCAACTAAAATCGATCTCTACAAGAAAATAACTAACTAAGAGCACAGTTTGGCGGCTCCCATGGTGGGGACAAATAAATGTTGCCGGTACGTACCAATTAGCAGTCCATTTGTTTTTTATACGTCCGTGCTTATACTGCACATTATAAAAATATTTTGATTACATAAAGAATGTTCCTATACAGGGTGGTAAACCAAAGTTGTGCTTTTTAAATGGGCCACCCTGTATGCTTTAGGTAAAGTCACAATTACCACGTGATTGAAGTGCCTTGCGTCATAAGACATTTCTGCCTCAGGTTAATATAAAACTTAAATCTTTTAAAACGAATGGGGTTATTGAGAACTGAGTCAAATTTTTTTATAAAACGAATAGTGTGTTATTGACAGGACTGACTTAAGTCAACTACAACGTGCAAAAAGAAAACACCTAAAATAAACGAGTTTACCCAAGACAACAAATGGAAGCAATACGACGCTACTGACTGACCCAACTGTCAACTCCACTGAACTCTAAATTATACTCTAAATTATACTGGAACGCTCACTGGCCTATCTCTGCCATAGAAACGTCGCGAGCCGAGAGAGATATCGCGCAAGGGTCATTCCTGTCCTTTTCGTAACGCTTTACACATGCAGCGTGAGTGAGAGAGCAGACACTAAAAACACACTAACCTACTAAATGTACTGTCGAGAGAAAAGGACAGGGATGACCCTTGCGAGCCCTCTCTCTCGGATCGGGCTAGCGGCCTTAGTGAGCGTTCCAGTATAGAGTTCAGTGGTCAACTCACATCGTTAAACATTCTAATTCTAAAATTACCAAAGCGCAGAGGTGGGTAAATATTTGAAATAAATCTATTTGAAATGCCTATTTAAAATAGAAAATACCATTTTGTATTTTATATTTCAAATACTTTCTTGTAAAAGTTATTTTTTTTTAAATCGGCCAGAAAGTAGTAGTTTCCGGATTATTTTTAGGCTAGAAAATGTCATTTTGACGGACTGAGCCGGAAAGTCATTGTGATAGTCCGGTAAAAGTTTTACCGGACTCATTTTTACTTTACCGGACTCATTTTTTACTTTCCGGCCTAGAATGGTCAATTGTTCTTCCCGTTTCTGGACGATTTTTAAAAAAATATTGTACGTAATACGTCCCAAAAGTGCTTTTACTGGACTCGCAGGCTTGCAGGACTCGCCTGCGGCTCGTCCTGTAATTTGCCTACTTGTCCAGTAAAAGGTCACTTTCGGGACTTGTTACGTAAACTACTATTATATTTATTATTTGAAATAGAAGACAAAGGTATTTTCTATTTGAAATATATTTTTTCGATTATAGTGTATTGAGCATCTGATGTATAATAATTATGACCTATTACTGAAACTCAATTGCAAGATTCAAGGCATACATATTATGAAGAGCTTCTTCCACATTTAATTCGCTTACATAAAATTTTAAAAACTTTTGAATTAGGTAAAATATTTTTTTAAAAATCGGCCAGAAAGTAGTATGGGAGAGGGGGGCACATTGGGACGTTTGAAACATTTTCCAATCTGAAGTCTTTATTTTTGATCGAAATAATTTTATTTTTGGATAACACATGTATTAGGAAATTGGCTTTGGAATGAAGCGCCTGGAAAACTTAATTCGCTCATACAAATTTAATTGTCCTTTTTTCAAAAACTTAATGCAAATGTCTCAATGTGCCCCCCTTATGTGGGGCAGAATGGGACATCCCTGGGGCACATGTGGACATACAAGTAAATTACATATAAAACTCTCAAACAAGTGAAAATGTAAACTTTATTTTTCTTTAATACAACAAAATAATGTTCTCAAGAGATATTAAATGAACTAAGATCTATTGGAAATTTCTTTATTGAGCTTGCACGACTTTGTAGTATTGATTTCTTTGGGCTTTGGGAGTTTCATCTCGATTTGCTCAAACTCTAGCAAGTCCTTGTCTACCACAACAGGAAATACAAAACCACTTCCCTTTTTTCTCAAAAAATTTAACTGGTACTGGCTATCAATAATTTTTTCTACCTCACCCACATAAAATTTCACGGTTTTCTTTGTACAATACTTTGCTAATAGGAAGTCTCCGATTAATATGTTTGGCAACTTGGTTACAGGGTCTAATAGAGGTAAAATCTGCTGCATAAATTCGTCATCTGATTGTTCCTTGCTAAATTCACTAATACAGTCTGACTCATCGTCGTCATAAATCACAAGATCATCCGCTACATTGCCGCTGTCGTCTAGATTCTTTCTTTTACTTGACTTCTTGGTATTTTTTATGTCATCAATCATCATCATCAAACAATTTTTTCTTTCCTTTGGTTTTGTCTATTATTTTTTGTTCAAGACAATCTTTCTCCGGAGTTTCTGTAAGGATTCTAGATTTTCCTGGTTGTCTCCCTTTGCTAGTAGAATTTGTCCTTTGTGCCTTGGGAAACGGTCGTATACTTTCAGGAGTGATCACCCCTTCTGTCAAACTAGGACACCTACTTGTAGACGGAGTGTTCATTGAAACCGAGCTGGAAACTTCTGCTGATGTGGTGGCTGACATTGTGATGTTTTCCATTTCTTGACTGGGTGTATTTGCTCGCACTTCTTGACTTGTGGAGGGCAAGTTGTCAGTAACATATGCAGCCGCAAAATCATCTCTCGTAAAAATATTTCTGTTATATGGCACAATGCCACATTTCCTAAACCCCGAGCAAATGTTGTCCAAAGTAAAAGCTTTATAATAGGCTTGACCGGCTAATTCTGCGATTTCATAAATTGACACCCGTTTGCCAGGATTGGAAATAAGCCAATCGTTAAAGACAGATTTCAAGTAGGTTTTAAAAGGTCCATACAGACACACATCGAGAGGTTGAAGACGATGCATACAATGGGGCGGAAATGTTACAAATATTATACCATTGTCTCTGCAGAAAAGTATTGTCTCCAAGCTGGTGTGAGATTCGTGGTTGTCAAGTATTATGAGGATGCGATTTTCTTTGGTGCATTTTGTAAATTTTTGAATGTGTTTCACCACTTCTAAAAATAAAGATGCCGTCATCCAACCGGATCCTGATTTGTTGGATAATCCCAAGCTACCATTAGGCGCACCTTTCATAAATACTGGCTTGTTTTTAGCTCTTGGAAAGACATACACCGGCGGCACTGTATTTCCGATGGCATTAATGATAGCACAAAAAGTTACCAGTTCCCCTCTCTCTGCCGAAACCACTTGCCCCACCTGCTTAATTCCTGTCGTAGCAATAACTTTTGGTGCCTGAAGGACTGTGTGGTGACTCCTGTTTTGTCAAGATTATAAATATTGTCTGGTGCTATTTTATATTTTTCTAAAACAATTTGCAAATTATCGAAAAATTGTTTCACGCTGGTTTCGTTAAATCCTGTCGCCCTACCAAGACTGGTGTTTTCAGGTTTTCTTAAACTGAGAGTTCTGAACCTTTTCATGAAAGATTTCATCATCCAGTCCAAACCCGCTTTGTTGTTCCTAGCCCAGCTCGTTGGATATTTTTTTTTAAGTTTTTGAGCAAACTCAAAAGCTAGTTTCTGTGCTTGCGAATACGTCAGCCCGTAATTTATTTTTGAACTTTGCATTAGATAGTCGCATAATTGTTGTTCCTCGTTCACCGGTGAAAACTTGTTGGGTGCTATATTTGGACTGAAATGGCCACTGGAATACAATTTTTGAATCGCATCCTCCTGTGGCAAGATCCATGGTCTCAGGCGACAAGTCGTTATTTTCACTCTCTTTGTCTACCAATTCAAGTTCTTTGGTCGGTTGCACGGCAAGAGACTCGCCTGTCTCCGCATTTCTGTTTTCTTCTGTTTTCCGCTTTTTGATCTTATTCAACCTGTTTGCCAAAGTTGATTTCTTAATATCATGGTTTATTGCAGCATTTCTTATTGACAATCTTCCATCAAGGACGTCCTTAACTGCAGCGACAATGTCTTCCTCAGATATGGAAGCACGATCTGTTTTTCTCTTGTAAGTACGGACCATTATTTATGTCCTGAAACGTTATTTTTTAAATTATTTCAACAGATTTTATTAGGCGGGGGCACATTGGGACAGTCCCAATGTGCCCCTTACTTTTTCTCCCAAAGTGCCCCTAGTGACATTAGTCAGCATAAGATCCTTTGCAAAAAAATAGGTTAACTTTATACAGTAAACAAAACTATGAACATGAAGCTAAATATTGTGTGTTATTAGTAGTCAACTAGTTTTAAACGATTTGCATGTTATATAGAAAATATCCACTTACCAATTTTCAACCAGCTTTTTACAGAAACTACCAGAAAACACTTAAAATGAAAAAAAAACTTCCGTATATCACAAAGTGGCGCGAAACTTTTAGAGAACGTGAAGCAAGGTGTTGGCCATCTGGTACACTTTATTAAAAGTAAAAAGAGCAAGTATTGGCGCCACAATTTGAAATGTCCCATTGTGCCCCGTGTCCCAATGTGCCCCCCTCTCCCCTACTTTCCGGATTATTTTTAAGCCAGAAAATGCCATTTTGTCGGACCGAGCCGGAAAGTTATTGTGATAGTCCGGTAAAAGTTTTACCGGACTCATTTTTATTTTACCGGACTCATTTTTACTTTCCGGCCTAGAATGGTCAATTGTTCTTCCCGTTTCTGGCCGATTTTTAAAAAAATATTGTACGTAATACGTCCCAAAAGTGCTTTTACTGGACTCGCAGGCTTGCAGGACTCGCCTGCGGCTCGTTCTGTAATTTTCCTTCTTGTCCAGTAAAAGGTCACTTTCGGAACTTGTTACGTAAACTACTATTAAATTTTGGTCTGTTCTTGTGACAACATTATTAAACAGCTTGCAAAATAGGTTTAAAGATTATCTATCACTCTCATCGCCAGTTAATGATGCTTTTTTAAATTGCGTTTGGTTTCACAAGACAATAAAAATACATAAAAACCATTTTTTATTTAAAAACCTATTTGAAATGCGTATTTTTCATTTTGTATTGTAAATAACAACGGTCAATTCTATTTCTATTTTGTATTTTAAATATGTAGAACTATAACCTATCTTATATTTTCCATCTTAAATGCTTTTTGAAAACCATTTTACCCACCTCTGCCAAAGCGTCTGCGCGTGAAATTTGCACACACTTCAAACCTTTTGAGAAAGGATAGGGCTTTGATTATATATATAACTACTGGATGTAGCAAGACCTAGTACTTTACATTGATCAGATTGAAGCCAAATTGTGAAATAGAAATATAGTATTGGTATTGGTATATTGATGAGAGAGAGAGATGGGTACAAAGTTTCTACTAAAAACAAATACGCAAGCTTATGAATAAGTCGCAAAACACTGTCTATCTCTTTTTTTAGCGTCACGTTTTATACATCCAGTAGTTATATTTATGTATAATCAAAGGGATACGGATACCACGATGTTACATCATGAGGGATACTAAAGAAGACGCTATAAAGCATCTTTGCTGTATACTGAAAACGGGGGCATTGGGCGGGGCTAAGTGTAGTACCAACAGTGTTGTAACAGATACATTTTTTTCATACAGGTACAGATACTTCAAGTAAAATATGTCTAGATACTTTTTTAGATACATTTTCTTAGATGTATCTAGATATAAATACAAATACTAACAAACAACAAATACAACAAACAAGTGGAAAATTAAAAGAATGGCTAGAGATAGAATGGAAAAACCTAGTAGAAGAGTTAATACAACAACCCACTAACGATATGCAGGAGTAGCAAACCAGCTATGCGAAAACCAATAAGCATTTGAAACATACTCAGAAGAGGGAATAGGCCAGAAAGGGGAAAGAAGAAGAACTAGCAATGACTTATTTGGGATACGTAGCTTTCTTATTATCGCAGATGTACATCTGTGCTATTATCAAATACTTTTTGACATTCTTCAGACTACACATATGGTTGATCCTTTCTGAACAATTTATACAACGGCTCAAATAAATCAGGATATAGGAATAAAACCCCTCTAGTAATTTAACATACGCAGGTAAGACCTTAATTGTGTAATATTATTAGGAAAATCTTGTAATCTGCCATTAATAAAATGTACTATGGAGTGCAAAGAACTAGAACTCTTGTCGCTGTTGAATTACACAACACTAGGAAGTAGGATTGTAACGTTATGTGTTGAAGAGTTGTAACAATGGATGTGTGGAAGTGATTACATTATTATCATTTATTAATTTATTTGATACTTTTATTGCTTAAAACAATTCGCAATCATAATATCTGTATCTAACAGAAGGTTTTAATAATGTATAAACATTAATAAAGCAACCTACATAAGTGTCTGAAAGTTCTAGATATACCTTGTGTCCCACGCTAGGGGTACCCACTGAACTCAATAATATATAGAGTTCAGTGGGGGTACCCCATGGGATTTAACATGGGAAAATTGAAATTATTTTTTTCCTGCTTCCCAAATTAAAAAATCGCAAAAATTTTGACGCAGATTTAAAGTGGCACTTAAAACGTTTCTAAAAACAATTTTTTGATTATAATTTGATAATTAATAAATTCATTACAGGCATTTGAAATTCGAAATTTTGAAGGTTTTTCGCGCATGCGATTCAGATCGGCTATCTTCGGCTACAATTTAATTTTAGCATCCATATTGCTTTAAAAACCGAAGATATCCGATCTGAATCGCATGCGCGAAAAACCTTCAAAATTTCGAATTTTAAATGCCTGTAATTAATTTATTAATTATCAAATTGTAATCAAAAAATTGGTTTTAGAAACGTTTTAAGTGCCACTTTACATCTGCGTCAAAATTTTTGCGATTTTTTAATTTGGGAAGCAAGAAAAAAATAATTTCAATTTTCCCATGTTAAATCCCATGGGGTACCCCTAGCGTGGGACACAAGGTATAATTACCTAATACCCATAATTAGTAACTAATGATGTATTCATATATGTATTCTCTTCATTTTTAACAACCATAATTTACAGTCATATAAAAGAAAAACAATTTCTAGATGTGCTTCTTAAAACAATACCTCTATCTACAATTATCAACCATTTTCAGTGCCCCATTACTCATGTCAGTTGCAAATAGCAACAATTTCACATGATTAACCATGGCGACTAATTCAAACCATGAATTCTTTTCATATGCATAAGAAAATTGTGAACAAAGTGTGCATTTTAATTCAAAAAAGCTATGCTTTATCTTTATATGCCTTAACAAATATTCTTTACACTTTGTAATGAAAGCACAATCATTTCCTTTACATTCAGATTAACTATACCTAGTGACGATTAACATGTTTGGTGAAACCTTCCTTCCATTTTGTTGTGAAGTTACACTGAACACATTTCTATTCTTTTAAACTATGGCGACGATTAACATGTCGAGTGAGATAATTCTTCCATTTTGTTATGAAGTTATACTGAACACATTTATATTTTTTTGAACTATGAATTGTTTTCATATGATTGACAATATTTACACGATTTGTACTCTCATGTGGACAAAGTTTGCATTTAAATTTAATCAAACTAGGTATGCTTTACCTTTATATGCCTTATCAAATATGCTTTACATTTTGTAATGTAAGCACAATGATTACATTTAAATTCCGATGAATTATGGAGACGATTTGCATGTTGTGCGAGATAATCCTTCCGTTTTGTTGTGAAATTACACTGAAAACATTTATATTCTTTTGGACCATGAATTGTTTTTATATGATTGACAAAATTTACACAATTTGTGTTCTCATGTGGGCAAAGTGCGCATTTAAATTTAATCAAACTATGCGATTTCATTATATGCCTTATCAAATAATCTTTACACTTTGTAATGTAAGCACAATTGTTACATCTATATTTAAATGAATCATGCCGACAATTTACATGTTTGGTGAGACTTTCGTTCCATTTTGTTGTGAAGTTACACTGAATACATTTATATTCTTTTGAACGATGGCGAAAATTTATATGTTGGATGAGATAAATCTTAGCTGTAGTTATGAAATTACACTGAACACATTTGTATATATATAAATATTTTGAACCATGAATACTTTTCATATGATTAACAAAATTTACACGATTTGTACTCTCATGTGGACAAAGTGTGCACTTAAATTCAGATGAACTATGGTGACGATTTACATGTTGGGTGAGGGACGTCATCAGTTTTGTTGTGAAGTCACAGTGATCACATTTGTACCTCTTTGAGACATGGATTGTGTTCATTAGCTCTTCACACTTCGTTTTATACTCACAAAGTTCACATTTCAATTCAGTTGAATCGGAAAGAGAATTAATATGTCTGGTTAGATTAGATTTCCTTAGATAACTCTTGTTACACTGACTACATTTATATTTCTTCAAATCATGGGTTTGTGTTATATGGATCTCACAATCCTTACTTGTATCTTCTTGCTTTACATTAACACTATTATCGCAATTTATTGAAAAATCCTGGTTTGTTAGAACTAAATTGATTTCTTTTTCATAATTTGGTTCAACCTTTACGATATTCACATCCACAACTTTTGTATTATTCATATCTGCTTTTTCTTGGGGTTCACCTTTTAATAAAAGAAGTTACCCTATCTCAGTTATTAATTAAAAATAATTAGTGCATTTTACCTCAGAAAAAAATAGCTGAAATATGTACTAATTAATTAAACAATCTTCAATTTAATGGATAGTTCGATACGTTGGTGTGAAACTGTGGATGTAAAGTAGACTTGCACCTTGCACTTGTGTATTGTTTATTTGTTTGTCTATTTTTTTTTAGTAGTGTCTAGGCTAGGTCTAGCCCACACCACACTATATATCGAGCGGCAAATGAACTAGTCAGATTTCCTATTAAGTCTAAACAAAGGTGGATTTCCATTAAGCTGCATTTATAGTGTCGGTATCGGTATGCAATAAGAAATAAGCGGTAAGGAAATGAACTTATGGATAACCTGTATATCATTTATAGTAGAAATAAGAAATAAGCAATAAGAAATAAGGAATTGGTTCAATTTTATTTCTTGTTTAAACGTAAAGTAGGGTTTGATCTGCTATTAATTTGATTAATTCGAAAAGTTTAACATGTGGAAAATATACAAACGATAACCAAAACGAACGAACGAGAACGAATATAGGTTGTAAGCACTGACCTGTATCATAAAGGACTGAGCATTCTTCAATACAACATTGAAGCAAACAAGCCCCAACTAAATTTTAGTTATTGCAGGTGCCAACTAGTGCGTTATAGTTATGTAATGATGGTAGCTCGGTATTTATAATTGTTGGTAGTACTGGTATCAACTGGTACAGCTTAGCTTGTTCTAACCTGAAAAGGAGTATAATTACAGACTCATAATTATTTAAAAACGTAAAGTATTCAAAATTGTATTTCATTGCAATGCATAAACGTAGTTTATACTACGCATGAAACAAGGTTATGTTTATGTAAACAAAAATATTAGTTACAGTGTTACCAATAATCACCAACACAACAAACCTAAATTACTAATAGGCACCTTAAAATGGCGGTTTTCAATTTGCTTCAAAAGTAGTGGAGGGGATCATTAGAATGCTCAGTCCTTTAAGATACAGGTCAGTGGTTGTAAGTAAACAATAACATAACTTGCCTTTTTACAATTCGTTCTTCTCCTTAATGTGAACAGTAGACTCGTCCGTTTCATTTTCGTTCACGGCGCAGGTCACGTGATAGGTTCTTTACATCTCAAATCGTCTTCTAGATGTAAATACGCTGCATATTCATCTAACTTTGACGTTTGACATTTAGTAAAATAAAAAACTGGTTTGTAGGTAATTGTCTCAGCATTCATTTGTGGTAGTTCTTGTCCATTTGTTCCCTAGGGAAATAATGAGTTACTTTAGTACCGTTAAGTGAAAATCGTGTCATTATACACAAGCTATAGAAAACCGCTAACAGAGCGAAAAATACTTTTGAAATCACAACCTATATGGCTATACGGAACCCGAAAATTTAGAAACCCTAACCGGAACCTTTTTTATATATTTGTTCAGAACCGGAACCAGAACTGAAACCCATATTTTGGCAGTGTTGAAATTATAACTACTGTAACCGAAACCGAAACCTTTATTTCAGAAAAGTTCTGGTGCCTTCTCTTTGTTTGAATTTTTTCACATCAGAAATGAAATTAGTGTAAAAGAGAATAATGTTAAATGAGAATTAGCCCGTGGGGCACGACATAATTTTGAAGTTTGACAGCCATCTGACAGTTCAAAATTGCATACTGCATAATGTCAACGAAGAATGGCTGTTCCATGGACTGTTCGATCATTTCTCGGTACTTGGGAGGTAAACAATTAGCAAAAAAGCTTTAATCCATATAATGTCATCCTTTCTTTCCAGTTTGTTCCTTTGCCTAACCCAATATCCCACATCTTTTGCTAATATTTGAATCTAATGTACCTTCTTAGGTCATAGGTTATGGATATATTAATGGTAGTCACAATGAAAACACAGGCTTGGAAGGGTAACTAATAGATTTATTAATAGGTTTGTTAACTTTTATAAATTTTAGTATACGTTTTCGGCTTGACGAAACCGGTGACGTGACATGGAATGTATGTGAAGAACTAAAAGCGGTTCCACTATTTAGTTGTGAAACTTACGAAATTTATAGTACTTCTGCCTTGGGAACGGTCATTCGATTTGGTGCTTATGCAGGGCATGTTATCGAATTTAAGGTTTGCATTACCTGTAAGTTATTATTCATTTCTAACGTAATTTGGTGGTAGTGTGATGAATTTGAAGCACGTGATAGTGTAGTATTAACATGTGAGGGCTGGTGCATGTTACATTGTAAACGGATACAAGAAGAACCAAGTGAATGTGCGTTAAATACCACTTTTTCATTACTACCGGCACTCGAAGATGGATACTTTGGTGATATTAAAATTGTCGCTAGTAATAATAAACAAGTAAGTTCACTAATAAATTTTAATCTTAAATTTATGCGTCGCGTAATTAGTTTCAGGTGCATTCGTGCATTGTACAACTCCTGGGAAGCGAAATACCTTGGCAATCACAACCGCCACCTTTAACGGGACTTCCAGAAGATGTAATAGGAACAATTTTGAATTTTTTATATACGGAATGCTTGCCAGAAAATCTTACGGAAGCGACGGCTCGCCAAGTTATCGCTTTTGGAGCACAATATCAAACACATACCAAACTTGTAAATATGTGTCAATTATGGTTAAAAAATATGGCATTAAAACAACGTAAGTAACCTTATCAAATCTTGAGAATGCAGTGTGGGTTTTATAATTTCGTTAAACTATCCTTCTACATTATGATAAGGCGATAAAATAATTTTATACTACTATTTGTGATAAGCAAATGAGTCATTCATGTATATATTTCATTTCGTGTTATATATGGTGTGTATGAGATTAATTAATATTGATGTAACTTCATTCGCTACGTCCATCTTAAAGTTAAGCAGGACGAAGATAAAACTTGCGACAGAAATGGTCACGGGCCACTGTCGCACGAACAAACACCTGCACAACATGGGACTGACTGAAAGTCCGACATGCAGGGGTTGTGGTGAGGCAGATGAAACGCCCTATCACGTCATCTGCCAATGTGAGGCATTCATAAAGGCAAGGGAACTCCTACTTGGAAATGAAAAAATTACACAAGGGGAAGTAACGAAGATTCGCCCTACTAAAATCCTGGACTTTGTGAAAGATACAGGTATTCTTGAAGGGTAGATAACACCGGGGGGCACAATAGACCAAAAGGTCGCAGTGCGGGGACCTATTGGGACCACCCCCAGAACCAATAATAATAATAATAATAATAACTTCATTCGCAGGAAGGAATGAGTGGATATTCTTTATACTACTTGTTCGTGAAAAAAGACACTTGGTTACAAAAAAGAATGTTTTGTTTATTTTTCTATGTAATTCTCATTAATACTTATGCACTACTTCCAACCTTCGCACAATAATGCTTGGTGGGTTGAGTAACGTTTGTATCTCATGATCGACAATCTAAAATACTTCATATGGAGGACTGTGCCTAGTTGTATAATAATGTTTTCAGTTTCAATATAAAATTTTAAAGAGTCCCATTTAGCGCGATCACCTTGCAGAAAGTACTTACATAGAAAAAGTAATACAAGCAGATGAGAGAGGGTGAAAGAAGAGATGCTGAAAAAACAGATAGAGAAAACTGATAAGGCACTTCAACAAATAAAACTAGACATTACAACAAAAGAATATGAGTGATAAAGAGAAAAATTAAAGCTAAAAGGCAAAATAATAGAATTATAAAAAAGGTTCGAAAAACATCACAAAGACTAGAGAAGAAACAATATTTTACTGAAAGAAAGAGATTAAATGCGAAAGAGCAGGAACTGAAAGTGGAGTTTGAAAAAGCATAACTGGATATATTGACTGTAACTGAAGAAAAAGGTACAACGCCAGGAAAAGTTATAGGGAGAACACATTGGGGTAGTGAAATGCATAATTAGAAAGAGTCGAAAAAATTAAGAAATAGGAATTCAATTTAGGAAAAAATAGAGTGGAAAGTGGGAGAAACGATGACAATCATTGCAACGTACAGCCCAAACTAAGATGAAATACAGAGCCAAAAGAGAGACACTGTTAAGAATTGAATGAACTGATGTAAAAGACAAGAGGAAGAATTTTGATACTTTGAGATATAAATGGTAGTGTTGGAAAAAATAATAACAGGGATCTTATGGAGAAAACCACAGAAACAAGAATAGAAAGAGAATGATAGATTTCTCTGCAAAAACAACCTGTCCAAGGACAAAGACATCCTTAAGTTCACTAGAGTAGTAGAAAATAGAAGAGAAAAAGGTAAGAGTCAAAAGTTAATACATGGATCCAGTCAAATTAAGACTGAAACCAGAAGCACATGGAGAATGACAAAGCACTGGAAAGGACACAACAATTTCAATTGAAGACTAAACTAAGAAAGTTGTAGAAAAATTCGAAGATAAAACAAGATTTCCAAAAGGTAACTGATAACCTATGGGGTATGAGAAAAATTTAGAGAAATCCTAACCTGCAATGTCAAAGAGAGCTGAAGAACCATTGCAATAAATAAAAATAAGACAGTTAAAATTTCAGAAAGAAAAAATGAAAATTACCACCAAAGTACGAAAACAGAATACATAGTTACATATAATACACGTAACAAAGAATATGAGTAAAGAAAATGGTGAACCAAACTAAGAAAAGAACATGGGAAGAAACATGGAAGAAGATAACAAAATAAATCAAAAACCATCTTATGGAGTGCTATAAACAATAAAGAATGGAAAAGGACAAAGCATCAACAACAGAGGAAAATATGCTTACAAGAGGTTTTGAACGAGGTCTTGGCAAGTGGAAAGATTCCATATAACTGAAAAGTGGGAATAATCATACCAGGGAGATCACAGAAATTCACAAGATATTATGTAGAAACTTTTAATTTTGAGGTAACCAAACTGCTTTTTACAAACCTGAAGATCTTCATGGACAGACAATTTGCCTCAAAACATGGACCAAACTGGAATTACGGCAGTCCAAAAGTCGACAACTAAATGTGCAAAGAAACAAGGAGCTGTTACTTAGATGGAGTGAGTATTGACTATAATGGCTATATTTTCGATCAGTGTTTCAGGCAATTACTTTCCACTCATGCTAATGGTTATATCCATAAAAACAAATGGCACAGGCATTTTAGAAAAATGAGGTGAGGTAATAATGGGTGGATTAATTCAAATTTCTTCATTGAAGAGGGACACATTTTCAAATGAAATGGGCTGATTTCTGAGACTTATGTGAGCTCTTAGATTCTCCTTGAGACTGATTGAGAGAGCGTTAATTCTGCTCTACTAAGTATACTTATACGGGAACACATCTTGGATCCGAGAGAGAGGACCGCAAAGCCTACAGTGGCTTTATAGAGACAGTGGTGACAATTAGAACCTAATCCCATCGGCCATGTTGTAGCAAATTCAAATAACAATAAGTACGCTGCGTATGTAGTGCATATGGAATTTTATAAAAAAAACAAGATTTTCTTCGTAAAATAAAATTATCACGCCAGACAATGTAAACAATCAACATATTAGCTCCATCATGGCAATTCGGACCACGTGATTTGCGTAGCCAATCAACAGCGACACCATCTATTGTCACCACTGTCTCTATAAAGCCACTGTAGCAAAGCCCATCTCTTTCCTATTCTCCAGAGTACATTTTCGTTAGTATGTTTTGGTTTAACGTTGCCTGCGCTCTCGCACAGCGCATGCGTAAAGCGTCACGAAAAGGACCTCTCGCCACGCGGCGTTTCTATGGCAGAGATTGCCAATGCTCGTTTCAGTGTGTAGTATAGTTGAGTGGTGTTGGCGATGAGAATGACGTCTTTCCAACGTGTCTGTCAACACATGTTGGGACGTATTTGCGTCCTTGAGATTTAGGTAGTGGTCCTCCAAAATCAATGTTCACGCATTGGAACTTGGTTCGCCTCTCTACCTTTTTCCGCTGTAATGTTTTGTCTACTATCAGCAATCCTTTTTGTACATTACCCCAAATGAATTTGATGAGTACAAGGTCCGTCGTTGTTTGTGGGATGCAAGAATTGGTGCATGCTTTTAAATGTCGTTCTCCTGAAACGTTGTGTTATGAAGGGACTGCGAGTCAAGGTCCTTTGGATCTGGACCTGACAAGACACCACAGGGTACTCAAGGAGCTTCCTAAATTAAGGATTACAATATTAACCACCATCTTTAATGCACACAAAATCATGCAACCATCAAACAAATCCATAGAATCGTTGAAGTCATCAATGACAGATTTGAAGAGAAAACTTACTGTGCTGTGGTTTTCTTGGATGTAAGCCAGTCCTGCTATTTGAGCGTAAGCTCAAGTTACCCTATCCAATCTTTACTATCCTAAAATCATACTTACCTCCATTTGAAATACCACGATGAACTAAAAGCAGGTGTCTCGCAAGGCAGGGTATTGGAGCCTGTTTCATACCTCATATTCACAACAAATTTACCCACTGACAATAGCGCTATAACACCGACGTATGCAGATGATACGGCGATCCTGTCAAAGCACCCAAATCCGGCAGCTGCTGTCCAACAACTACAGACGCATTTAGATCAAATACAGTAATGGCTCCAAAGGTGGCGTATCAAAGTGAACGGTAATAAATCAGTCCAAGTGACTTTCACAAAATGTAGAGGGCATTCCCCAGAAATAAATATGTACCACTACCACACTGCCTCTAGATCTAACATCGATTTATTGCAGAGGTATTCATCCAAAGCCTTATGTCTAATAAGAATAACTAATGCCCTATTTACATCCCAAACATTGAAATCTGAAGTGACATAGAAGTGGATTCAGTCAAAGAAGAAATGGAGGAGTGTCGTCATTGGACGAATCCTCCCACACTGCTCAATACGACCCACAGAATTACTTATTGTTAGATGTAATTGACAGATTGTGATTATCTAATAAACACAAAAACAAAGAAAAACTAATTATACAATTGGCCATTTGTTTCGTGTGCAATTACTTTCGTATAAATTGAGCGCCATATTATTTTTGAACTAATTTAGTCAATAGTAAAAGTTTCAGTTATCACTGTTATCAGATTTTCAGAGTCCTAACTTACATGACAGGGCCTAGCAGTGGCGTAGCGATCCCTCACGGGGCTCCGGTGCATGGCTTCGTGTCGGGGCCCCCGTTTACAAGCAAAAAAAAAGGTCGAAGAAAGTGCAAAAATCTATGTAAACGCTGTATTGACATTTACGTATATCTCCAAATTATGTCTAGATAACTTAACTTAATGGTTACCCACACTGAATTCTTCAAACAAGTTATGTTTTTACAGTAATGTAATTGTTAGTTAACATTTTAGAAATTATCGGCTTAGTCAACGATATGCATAGCTGCGCAAATCAAATCATCGATCACTTCAATGTTCGTCACAACTCACCCACAGATACAATTGCTTCAAATCCGGCGAAACTTTGTTTTGTTGTTAAACAGTCTGTAAGAGATGCAGCTGTAGGTACGAATGAAATAAATACACCCCACCGATAATTAATCGAAATTTTCTAGTCGGCGCAAAGTTGCTTCTTCTCTGCGATTTATTTACAAAACGTAAAAACGAATTATCGAGGGAAGAAAGGCACGAAATCATTCGTTATGCGAAATCGCGACTTCCCATTTTTATGACGCAGTTACATAAATTTTTGCACGCAGTAAAAAATACCTTTAGTTCAATGACGGCATTACAAAGAAACGAAGTGGCGACTTACCTTGTACCAGAAATCGAAGTTATACTTGATACGGTTTCAACGTTAATTGTCGAAGTGGAAAAAGCGTTACAGCAAATAATTCAAGTTCTCTCACCTCACGACGAGATTAGGAGAAAGTCCGGTGTCGGTGATATGTTAGGGAAGTCTCTCCGAAATGTTTTACATATACGTGAATTGACCAAACTTAGAAATTTTCACGAACATATCACGTGCAGCTTGGGTTTGCTTTTACATAAAAAGTAAGTGGTTGAACTCTTTTCATTGCGACGATTATTTTAGTTGTCTTTATTACAGAGAAAATTTTTACGATATGACTCCTGCTCAAAAAGTACGTTCGGTTGCTCGAAATTTAGAGCAACTAATTGAAGAACTGCCTATTTTTCTGTTGCGTCTTGAAGAGGTCACAGGTGCCTTAGATGAAAAACTGGAATGGCGAGAGTTTAAATTTTGTTTCAAAGTAGGAACTAGCAAAGTGGTATGTGCGATGAAGACATAGGTAAAATGATTAGTCGATAATTGATTTTTTTCTAGTCAGGCGTCCTACAAAAATTAGTTTCTCATCAAAATACATTACAAGATGTAATGGTGCAGCTGTGCGAATTGGTCCAACGGGATGCGTTTACGCAATCATTATATAATTTAGGATTGTTGGATGCTAGTAAGGTTACATCACATGCTGAAGATTGTCAGAAGATAGCGTCAAATCCTTCAAGTTCTTCATCGAAACAAAATTCCATCGGTTATACGGTATATTATATTTAATCTTCGATATTTTTTGTCTTTGTCTTGCGATTGCTTCCTATTTCGTATCTTTTACTTCCATTTGCACACTCCTTCCTTTCTCAAATTATCTTCTACTTTTTTTCCTTATCTCGATGTTTAGCTTTTTTCTTTGAGCGGTTCTTATCTTTGCTAAAGTACATCACTGTCAAATGGGGTTCTTATCGTAGCTATGCCACGACAAAATGTCCTGTAGTTCTTATCCTGGCTGAAGTGGGATCAAGGCAGAATTTGTTCTTAGATAAATTAATATCAAGATCAAATGTTGATTGGTTTCTTATCTTGAATAGTAGTTTAATCTGTGGTAAATTAATATCAAGGTCGAATGTCGATTGGTTCTCATCCTGACTGAAAAGTGTAGTTTTGTACCCGTTCTATCTCTGTTACCTGTTTGTCCTGTTACAAGCAGTTCTACGGAACAGCTCATCAAAACAGCTTTAATTTGAAACATCTTTGTACAAACGAATATTGATCTCACTTCAGCCAGGATGAGAACCACTTGACACCACCCAGAAAACGAAGTGACCTTGAACTGTGTTGAAACTGGCCTAACACAACTACTGCTTGTTTTATTAATTTCTTAATGGCTTCTGCCGTATTAAAACCCTCATTATTATCAGGTTATCCACCCCTCTCCTGTTTATTTGCACAGCTCCCTGTGGCAGCTTTAAATTCTCTCGACCGATTGTAATTTGGTCTTTACCATTAACTTATTTTCTTATCCTCACATTGCAGCTAATCTAAATTCTTTTATAACAATATTAATTTTCCATTTTAATGTCATTTCCTTTCTTTTTCCAATATATAGAAAAAATGTAGGCATGGAAACGATACATTATAATGCTTATTTAATTTATAGTTGAATTTGGTTGAATCTCTTTGTGTACCTCCATCCCCTATGAATAGTAACCTATCGAAGTTATGTCTTCAACTACTTAAAAGTGAAGCGGGAACCGATATGGAATTTGAAATAGTTGTAAGTAACAGTACTTCCGATCAAACTGTTAGAGAACACACACAAGAAACGAATAGTCCGACCGAGTTTGAAACGAGCACAATTCGAGCGCACCGTGTAATTGTCGCCGCAAGATGTGATTGGTTTCGCAGGGCGCTTCTTTCTGGAATGCGCGAGGCAATCGATCGCAAAATTATTGTACACGATACAAACCCGACTGTCTTTAGACTGTTTTTGGAGTATTTGTATGGAGGTAGATTACGTCAGAGTTCTTTAACTTCAGATCAATTAGCCGAAATGTTATTACTAAGCGATCGATACGAAGTGGATTCTTTAAAACAGGTTTGTGAATACGGTTTACAAGCCAGTATAGACGAAGATTCCGTTCTATACTTTCTGAGCATGGCCGATCAGTATAATGCGAAAATTTTACGGGTAACGAAAAAACGTGTAATGTCGTAAATATCTAAATTGTTTAATTTCAGAATGCTTGCTTCAATTTCATCTCTTTTCACAATGAGATAACCGAAAGTGAGTTGTTCTTTGAATTACCTGTTGCCTTACAAGCGGAAATATTCGACTGCATTTGGACCCAACCACCGAGTCGAAAGCCTAACTCCGATTTACTATTAATGACAGGTACACCCACCAGTCCAGATTCGAGTAACTCGGAAACACAAAAGGGTATACCAAAATTCCCGTTAGCTCAAGTATGACATAAATATTATAATTAACAAATTGCTTAACTAAGTTTTGTAGGATCATTCAAACAGTAGTTCTCTCGAAGATTTACCGTTGAGTCATGATTTGGCTCGTCGCGAACTTTCATTGGCACAATTAAGGGACATTGTCGGTGAGACTGCACCACGCGAAAAGTTAATTCAGGTACTTTTAGCGGCGGATTTTGATTTGTGTCGTGCTGTGAATTATTTTTATTCCGAAACGGAAGATCCCTAGCTTTTAAGAAAATTTCTCATCTAACAAAATTTTTGTAGAATAAATACTGTTTTGGTTTTGACTTTTTTTTACTCTTTACGTGCTAAAGTATTTTCATTCAGTATTATTTGGGGGTCAACTATTCGCTTAGTGATTCTTTTCGTATAACGATTGGTGATAAAATTTAAGATTTTTTCTTATTTTTTTTTAGCATAAGATTACTTAAAATGTACCATTATTTCATTAGTAATAATAAATAAGAACATAATCGACTAGTCACTCTAATGTGGTTTATAATTATTATAAGTAGTTGTTATTTCAATCAAATTAAACTTTTTAAAGAATTTGCAATTGGGTTTGCTAATCCATATTTACATGTGAATCTTTTTATAATTCCTTTATTGAATGTTACTTACTGTTATCTAGTAAAGAAAAAACAAAAAAAAATCCATTAAAATTAAAAAGGTTTTAGAATTTTAAATTTGGTCACTTTGTGAGGATTACGCAAGACTTATATGTGTTGTTATAATTGTTAATATTCATATTCAAATAAAGTTTCCTTGTATAATCATTTTTTATATTTCTCTGTTGCACGATAGTGTTGTTGTCCCTCTGTGTTTATTATTTTTTTATGGGCTGTTAGTTTAGACAATTTAGACTTAAAAATCCCAACAAAATCGTGCATGGGGAACACCTTTAAATTTTGTACAAATGGCCGCCATCTTGGATTTATCAAAAAAAAAGCTATATAGGTCTATTGGTCTCAAACGTTTCCGTTTTGAAATGATATGCAAGATTAGCAATAAATTGCCTGAAAACCCAAGCTATGCTCTCGACGATGGGGATGTTTTGTTTTGCACAGTCCAGCAATGTATTGTAACGGAAGTTACAAACATGTTGATAAACTTCTTCAGGTTCGTGGTTAAAATGTTCGATAATCTTACTATCTTGGCAGTACGCTTGGACCTACCTTTTTCGTACTTTTCCTTCCCAGGCTAGCTCAGTTGGGGATGAAAAGGATTAAATATAAATTTGATAAAACTTTCTCAATTTACTCAGGTTCGATCTTATTAAAAATGCTATCATCGATTAATTTGGAAGACAGTGATTTTAGTTACATGCAACGCTTATTTATAATCACTCAAGTACATGTGATGGGGTCCTTAACCTTTCATTCAGCGTCAAACTTTATGAAAAAATACGTTTTTACTTTCCTTACACTTAGGTAAGAATCATTGAAAAATTCCATAAAATCAAGAACAACATCAATTTATTACAAAGTTATTCAAAATGAAACAAAATGTACAACTCCTAAAAAAAAATAAACTTAATTTCTACCTACACAAAAGATGAACTGGGTAAATTTTATCGCTTGCTAGCAAGGCGTTGACATCAAGATTAAAAAATGCTACTTTACATCCGCTTAGATTTCAATTTCGCTTATATTTTAATTTTAATCCGAACTCAATACCATAAATACTACGCATAAAATTCAGTTTTTCTTCACTATTAGTTCAAATCAATACGTAAATAAAACTTTGGTACAGTACCTTAATGTTTCTCTACCTTATTGCGATAACGTAGTCTTCTCGTAGTACCTTCCAACGGCCGCTCGATTCATGGGTCGCTTGACGATAAGTTGCCTTAAAATTCTTCTCCTCACTGGGGTCAAATTCACTTGGAAAAGTTAATATTTAACACAAAGCGGGTCTCTCATTCACAACTAAAACGCGACTACTCTTACGATAAAGCGATATTAAAACAACTAAGCGATACTAAAACGACTAAGCGAGCGTTTTACCCCTTGAGGATTTTCCCTGGTAAACTAACTTCGGAAGCTCACCCTTATTTATTGAGGTAGCTCCGTTTTCACGTTGCGATATTTCAATTCCACTACTTCGAGTTCATTAACAGTTCACGCACATTAAATGCACCTTTTGTTCATATACGCCGATATAAAACTGTTTATTAAAACGTAATTTCGCTTCTAAATCACCTTAGTGACACTTTTAATCGCACTTAATGGTACCTTTTAGGTACCTTTCCGCTTTGTTCCGCAAAATCTCTTAATAAATTCAGAATTCTGGTGCGAGTCTTTACTTGAGCACCTTCCGCTACTACAGCCTTATTATAACTAACTTGTCCACTAACACTCACTTCCCCGCTCCCTTCATATACACTTTTATAAGCTGTTATCTTATTCTGCACATTCCAGATAAGACACTTGTGCTTGTATACTATCCGTTCTGCTTCACTTTTCTAAATCTATCATTGAAAACTTACTCACTTTTCTAAAAACATTTTCTATATATACAAACTTGAAAAGTAAAAAGTAATTATTTTAATTTAACCAAAAATAACGCCCGTTACAGTACCCCCTCTTGTTTTTGAGACAACTGAACGGTTGAATCGAAAACAACATACTTAGAGTTTAGGTTTATACATCCTATAACAAATTTAACACTATATACAAACACCCTCAGTGAAACTGAAAGTTTTCCAAATGGATATAAGGAAATTAGGGCAATCTGTTTGGGTTGGGTTAGACAGAGGTAGCTGCCTGTAAGTTTTCTGTACGATTGGGTTGTTCTGACACAACATATCTTTTTAAATTTTTCTTTCTTCTTTTTCTTCTCCTATATCTCTTCCCTTTCTTCTTTCTTTTTCGGTGTCTGGTTCCACATATCGTCATGTTTCGGGACTTATACATACGAGAACCATTTTCCTTACACTTCACGTAATAGTCTGCCTCTTCATGCATAAACTTCATTCTCTTTTCTTTGACATCTATAGTGGCTTTCTTTTCATACATCCAGTCAACTCCCAAAATAATGGGCGGATCAATTCCCTTTACTACGTAAAACCCGTGGTCGTGGTCGCTTTCACCCACTTCAATCCTCATGAGGACGTGTTTTGTCACTTTGGAGATTCTTCCATTCACTCCCTGTATTGTTAACCCCTTGGTGGGTAACATTATTGCATTTTTAGGTTCAAGTTGTTTATATAATTCTTCGGACATGAGGCTTATTTGACTCCCTGTATCTACTAAAAATTGTTGAGTCACCCCCTCCATCTTTCCTAAGACCATTGGTTGGTAGGTGTTATCTTCTTCTTCTTCGTTATTATCAATTCCTTCTACATCGGACTCTTCCGTAACACTTGCGGTTTCTTCTTGGGCTTGTACATGAGTTTCTCCTATTTTTTGTGTTGTTTTAAATTGGTTATAAAATATTTTGACAAAATTAATTAATTGTTGTCGCTCCTGCTGTTGCCGCTGGACAAGTGGAGCTCCTCGTCCAGTCGAATCTAGTTTTCCGCCTCGCTGTCTGGCCTATTCTCCTCAGCCTCTTCATTTCGTCGACGATCTTCGTAATATCTTCCGGGTGGTCCATAGTGGCCTCCCCTTCCTCCTCGGTAATTCACGTGGTTCGCATTCCTTCTATCATTATGTTGGTAGTTATTTCTGTTTTGATTATTTCGCTGGTCCCGGCCTTGCGATTCTTGTCTTGATGAATCTCTTCGCCAATCTCGGTTGGTCTCTTGTATTTTTTCGAGAATTTCTGTTAAATTCTTGATGGTTTTGGCCTGGGCAGCATACAGTACCATTTGCACGTCTCTTGGGAAATGACCCACTAGTGCTTCTATCAACTGGTCTTCGTTTATTCTCGGTTCTAGGTGTGCGGTCTTCGAGACCCAGTACCATACGTGGTCTGTATAGGTACCATTTCTTGCCTCATACAGCCTTGGTGTGTTCAGTCGATGTCTAATTTTATTCTGTTTTTCGGTTGACCAAAACTGTTGTAAAAATTTGTTCTTTAATTCTCTAAAGTCTCTCCATTGGCCTTGGTGCAGATCGGCCCATGCTTTCGCACAACCTTCTAAATAATCCTCCATGATGTTCATCTTTTGCTCTTCTTGTAAGTGCATATTCATCCAATAATTTTCTAATGACTTCACAAAATTCACGGGGTGCACACTTCTCGAACTTCCATCGAATTTCTTCGGTTTCTGTGCCCCTACTCCTTCGGTCTTGTAGATCACTGTGGTTGCATTGGTGTTGGCCGTCGTTTTCTCTTCCTTAATTTTCTCTTTGATCGTTTCGATCTCTTCGGTATTTCTTTCTACTTTGTTGTCTAGAACTTTCATATTTTGTTCGACGATTCTTTCATTCCTAATAAATTTCTGATCCATTTTCTGGAATTCATAATCTACTTGCTGCGTGAAGCCCACGTGTTGTTGGTTTAAATCTTCAATTTTCTTTTCTTGGATGTTAAATCTCCTTTCGCATTCTTGCCTTTGGCTTCTTATTTCGCTTCTCAATTGTTCCATATTTCTGTCTTGTCGTCTAATGATTTGTTCTTGCCCTGCTTTCATTTCTTCTTGTCCTGATTTCATATCTTCTTGTCCCGATTTTATTTCTTTTTTCATTTCTTCTTGTCCCTTTTGGATCGCTTGCATTATTTGGGCTAACATTGACATATCCATTTTTTGCGTTGGTGCTTCTTGAGCTGCCGTAATTTCTTGACTCTCTTCACTAAAGATAATATCCTCACTGTCTTGAACGTTGGCCATTCTACTCGTTTCAATTATTCGAGGAGCCTTCTTAAAACCGGATCGTAATTCCATAAAATAATTATTTAATATTTATTGGTTTCTGTTCTCTTTTCAAATATTTTTTTTTTTTCTTTGTTTAATTTTTTCGTGTTACGCCACTGGTTAAATTTCTTTTTCTTAAAATTTGTTTTCAGATGAGCATGAGACTATTGGTTTCGGGGCGTTAATCGAGCCCTCCAGTTGCGGCGCCATTTGTAACGGAAGTTACAAATGTTTCTAGCTACGCCACTGGTTGATTTCAATTCAATACCCAGGAGCATGAGATTCTTGTTTACAGGGTGCTAATCGAGCCCTCACGTTGCTGCGCCATTTGTAACGGAAGTTACAAACATGTTGATAAACTTCTTCAGGTTCGTGGTTAAAATGTTCGATAATCTTACTATCTTGGCAGTACGCTTGGACCTACCTTTTTCGTACTTTTCCTTCCCAGGCTAGCTCAGTTGGGGATGAAAAGGATTAAATATAAATTTGATAAAACTTTCTCAATTTACTCAGGTTCGATCTTATTAAAAATGCTATCATCGATTAATTTGGAAGACAGTGATTTTAGTTACATGCAACGCTTATTTATAATCACTCAAGTACATGTGATGGGGTCCTTAACCTTTCATTCAGCGTCAAACTTTATGAAAAAATACGTTTTTACTTTCCTTACACTTAGGTAAGAATCATTGAAAAATTCCATAAAATCAAGAACAACATCAATTTATTACAAAGTTATTCAAAATGAAACAAAATGTACAACTCCTAAAAAAAATAAACTTAATTTCTACCTACACAAAAGATGAACTGGGTAAATTTTATCGCTTGCTAGCAAGGCGTTGACATCAAGATTAAAAAATGCTACTTTACATCCGCTTAGATTTCAATTTCGCTTATATTTTAATTTTAATCCGAACTCAATACCATAAATACTACGCATAAAATTCAGTTTTTCTTCACTATTAGTTCAAATCAATACGTAAATAAAACTTTGGTACAGTACCTTAATGTTTCTCTACCTTATTGCGATAACGTAGTCTTCTCGTAGTACCTTCCAACGGCCGCTCGATTCATGGGTCGCTTGACGATAAGTTGCCTTAAAATTCTTCTCCTCACTGGGGTCAAATTCACTTGGAAAAGTTAATATTTAACACAAAGCGGGTCTCTCATTCACAACTAAAACGCGACTACTCTTACGATAAAGCGATATTAAAACAACTAAGCGATACTAAAACGACTAAGCGAGCGTTTTACCCCTTGAGGATTTTCCCTGGTAAACTAACTTCGGAAGCTCACCCTTATTTATTGAGGTAGCTCCGTTTTCACGTTGCGATATTTCAATTCCACTACTTCGAGTTCATTAACAGTTCACGCACATTAAATGCACCTTTTGTTCATATACGCCGATATAAAACTGTTTATTAAAACGTAATTTCGCTTCTAAATCACCTTAGTGACACTTTTAATCGCACTTAATGGTACCTTTTAGGTACCTTTCCGCTTTGTTCCGCAAAATCTCTTAATAAATTCAGAATTCTGGTGCGAGTCTTTACTTGAGCACCTTCCGCTACTACAGCCTTATTATAACTAACTTGTCCACTAACACTCACTTCCCCGCTCCCTTCATATACACTTTTATAAGCTGTTATCTTATTCTGCACATTCCAGATAAGACACTTGTGCTTGTATACTATCCGTTCTGCTTCACTTTTCTAAATCTATCATTGAAAACTTACTCACTTTTCTAAAAACATTTTCTATATATACAAACTTGAAAAGTAAAAAGTAATTATTTTAATTTAACCAAAAATAACGCCCGTTACAGTATGTTGATGTGTTCAAAACTTACTTGACTACTTCAAATATGTCGCTACATATTTTCTCTAAGAAAGAAAAAAATTACAGATATGCTGTCTGTTAGTGAAGGGGTGTATTTTTGGGTTAAAATGAAGGTACAAAAAGCCCACTACCGTATCGTGACCTTATTTGACTGCACAAAAAACGGTAGATACCTACCTCAAAAACTAGAAGAGATAGGTATAGGGAACCATAGTACCGTTCGAAAGAGAATGAAATTTTGCATCAGACTACGACGAAACATACAGGGTGTTCCATTTGAAAAAACCAACTTATGATGATTTGCAGTTAACTAAACTCGGCATTACATTTCCACCACCCTGTATGCAATTAAGCCATTTTGAAAGTACGGATGGGAAGAATTCACAAGTGTTTATTTTAATTTTTATTAAAAAAATTAAATGTCTCGGAAACGGTTAATTTTAGGAATAGGAAAACTTGATGAAAGTCCACCTAAAATTTTACGTAAAATCCAAAATCGGAATAATATATAGAGTGTTACATTTAAAATAACAAAGTTTGGTGTCATTTCCGGAAAAACCGGAAATGTTACGTAGACGCCATTATTTTATTTGAGGAGGCCACGCCCGAAAACCCCATCACCCAAATTTTCAAAATTCAAATCGTAATAGTTTCTGAAATATTCTAATGGGTGGTCACCGTGAGACACGCAGTATATGACTACTTAATTGAATATATTTTTGGCACTAATTTTCGTTGCGAACACGATATGGTAGTGGGCTTTTTGTACCTTCATTATAACCCAAAAATACACCCCTCTACCAACCGACAGGCTATCTGGAATTTTTTCCTTTCTGAAATTAATTTTGAGGTCAACCGAAATTATGAAACAAATGTCATTGTCGTATTCGACATTGTTTTTTGAACCTCCATAGCACTAAATGTAAGAAGCGACACAACACAGTGTGCTGTCTTCGTTTGAATTGCTTTACGCCATCATGGCATAACGGAGGTCGTACGAGGCTGGATTGTGCAGCTGCTGAAACTCAGAGCAGTTCACATCAGCGTGCCGACAAAATATTGAGGTGAATAACAATGATAGTGAGAGGATGACCCCAAGGTGGGGTGCTAGTTTAACCACTTCTGTGGAACATAACTGTAAACAGTATCCTCTGCCGCCGCTACTATACGCTGTAGGTACTATGCGGATGGTGTATTCATCCTAATAACCGGCAACTTTGAGGCTACTCTGTGCAGTCTTATGAAATTAGTTCTCAGAGTAACCGCGAAGAATGGTGTAAGGAACACTCGTCCTTGTCCATAAACCCGACAAAAACGGAGGTAGTTCCCTTCACAAGAAAAAGAAGGGTAGGGGGCCGTCAACCTCCTTTGCTCTTCCAAAAACATCTCAGATCTCAGTCAGTGAAGTATCTAGGAATCACACTTGACAACAAACTGAATTGGAGTAAACATGTCCAGCGCAAAGCGGAAAAAGCAACTAGGGCTTTTTGGCAATGTCTCCGCGCAATTGGCAGACTTTGGAGCCTATTCTCAAAGGCTGTCCTGTGGCTGTATACTGCTGTGATTAGACCTATATGTTCAGTTATGGAGCAATTGTCTGGTACCCTAGAACCATAATCATCGCAATCATATGTAGGTACTTCTCAACGACGTGCATAGACTAGCGCGCCTTGTGTGCACGGGCGCAATGAGAACAGCCCCCACAGCCGTTATGGAAGCCTTGCGTCCGAAAACCAAGGGGTTGTTGAATAACAGAGGTATTGAGACTCTCGAATTATGGGCGAGGCAGTTAAGCGACTGCCTATCCTATGTTAGGGAAAAACTACCGAAGTGGCATCTCAACCTGACATATTCATGTTCCATGATGGATCTAAAACAAAGGAAAGAACAGATACTGGTATTTACTCCAAAGAAATGAACTTCTTTGCCTGTACTGTAGCCATTGAGCCTATAGTTTTACATTTATTCTGTTAGTGAGGTAAGCTTTTTGTAGTGTCTTTGTCGCGAAGAAAGAACCTTAATGTATTGTATATTTTTGCAGTGATAGGTAATGTATACAGAGGGCCTTCAACAGTGCGTCGGGCTTCTATATAGTACCGAAACCAAAAAAGTTAGAAGTTTCATTCAAACGCAGTTGTTAATTATTGTTAAGGGCGCATTTCAGGAAATTATTTTGACATGTACAGGGTGCTTCAAGAACTTGTGGCAAACAAAAAACATTTTTTAAATGGAACCTTCTGTATAATTTTATATTTTAGATGTTGAGAACCTCCTTGGGTTCCTTTATTTATTCCTAAAATATTACGGCTTATATGTTTCCGTATAAGTGTAGCTTTAGTGAAATGGAATAATCATTACTTCTTATTACTGCCAACTCTTATAATATACATATACAATGTCTTTGTCGAACATTATCCACGAAAGAAAAGCTTTTATACCTACTCATTTTGTAAAGGGGCACTGGCGTTGAGATGATGGGCTCTTGAAAGGTTTAAAGATTTCCTCAAATAACTCTTGAGACAGATCATAAGCGTCTGTTCCCGATTGTAGGATGTGTTAAACCTCTCTATGATTTGAAACCTCATTTGCCACACTTTTGAGTGCGGTTAATTAGATACGAGTATTATAACCAAAAGGTATAATATATCATGTGTTCCAAAATTCACGCAAGAAGTATAATTTTGATAGAGAAATTGGCATATCGGTTAAATGACCTCCACGTCTTTCTGTGACCGTTTTGCATAAATGGGGTTGAATTTCATTGATACAGCACTCAAATGTCTCCATCAAGGTCTCCATATGAGCCTCATGGGATAAGCCATAAACCGCAAAAATAGTCCATCGGTGTTAAATCGCTTAATCTAAGCGGCCAATTCTGATCATCAAAACTGAAAATTACACGACCAGGAAATGACTCGTGCAATAATTGAATTGTTCCCGGTCTGTAATTTGGCACCAACTATTGTTGAAATCACATGTCGTCTATATCTATATCTTGCAATTTAGGCACATAAAGCTGGATTATTATGTCGCAATAGCGAGCACTATTAACTGCTATTGCTGGACCAGTCGCATTTACGAAGAAGAATGGTCCCAAAATTCGCATCAATCAGTGTGTTTTTTATTTATTTTCAAAACCATGCAGATGATAATGAGCCTCATCGCTAAAAATGATTATATCTATGTTCGAAAAATCAGCATTGGCAAAGGTTAAAAAATATATGTCCAGGCAATGGACCGCAATTCTGATATAGTAATTAGGTACTTACAAGTCGGCCTAAGATGAAAATAAATCTTCTTTAAAAAAATCATTTCTCACAGTATCGATCCAAATCTTCTAATATTGATCCATTTTTTGAATTTTGGGAATACACAATATAGTGAAGTAGAAATACAATCGGTTGAATATAGCTGATGAGGATCAATTGCTAACACAATTTTGGGATTGCGACCACCGCAAATTTGTGAGCAGGTGCTTTATCGTGCTGAAAGGGTATTCTTATCTTCAACGTTTCCACCTCAAATCGGTGTCACAGCTTTGAATAATATTCTATCTATAGTAGGTAACTGTTTTATGACTTTGAAGGTGAATGATACCGTTCGCATACGAAAAAACTGTGGCCGCATGGTTTTGTTGGATAGAAATATAGCTTTATTGCTTTCTTCCGCTTCATTTCACCAGAATTCGTATGGTGTGATTAATCCATGTTTCGTTTATACTTAAAAGTACTCCTTATTGCGGTGTCATCAATAACTCTTTTGATGATCGGACGATCGCGTTTCTGGTCAACAGAGTGCAAGTGCGATTCACACGTTCTGAAATTGTAAAATGTGACAGTACCCACTCAGTTAAGATCCTTACCACCTCAGCTAACTCATTTTTATCCTTCATTGGATTTTATCAAACCTTTTGGCGTGGTAAGGTAAGTGCATTTGGATCATCAAAAATGCTCGAGCTGTTCAAAATTTTATTGTCGATATGGTAGTTGCAAACTTGGATATCTAGGTTAGAAGGCGAATTATCTCTTTTTTGATTTCCTTCATCGTACGTGGCAGTCATCCTCACAATTGACCCGTTGTTAGAACCCAAATTGATTCAAAAATCCCCTAAGTGTTTTACGGTTAAACTACTATCATGGTGCTAAAGCTTACAAAATAGATCGAAAGTTAAGCTCACAGTACCTACTTGTAGAAAGTTAGAGCGAGTTTCAAAAGTTGTCTTTTGGTTGGTCTTAAATTAGAACTTAATTAGATTAGTGATGAGAAGGAAATGTTTTATTTATGCCATAAATGAGAATAGAAAAGTCGATAACGTTTTCAAAGTTAGAGCGACACGATGGAAGAAGAGAAAACAATAATTATATTAATAATAAATCCATAATAGGTACTTTCTCGTAAGAGTGGCGCAATGCTTTCTTATTGATTTAAATTTCTAATTTCAGCATCGAGCGCTAATATTGAATGGCGATCAAGTTTCGTTTCTTCGTTAATTAGATATGGTACATCTACTGTACCAGTGTGAACCAATTGAAAATTCGTTGCTTGTGAAACATTTCAGTTGTACCTAATTACTTATTACAAATCGGAAACTGGGACGCTACCGCCTACTTAATGAGTAGGTAGGCATCGATTATGATGATGAATGAGTTGACGTCACGTTGCGCCCCTAAAGTAACGTAGGTATACAAACAAGGAGTAATTAGTAGGTAACATTTCGCAAATTATTAGCTTACCCTCCAACTATTCTGCCAATACTGACAAAGAAGCCGGGTTTCATTGAAATTTATTTTAATCGACTTTAGCTTTTTTTACTGTCAAAAACAAGACGACGCAATAATACCCTAATAAAGTGTAAAAAAAGGTGACATAATGTTTAACTCCTTAGGGTAAAAACCCTTGTCAGCAGTCATGCGCCTCTTGTATTGATCTCCAGGCTCCTGAATTGGTCCAGTTACCCATGAACCGTCCAGCTTTTCGCGAATTTTCACCAACCTCCGTGTTAAGATAATCAAGTAACGCTATTGTAAACAAAAAATTTTAAATTTTAGCGCTTTACTTATGTCTTACGAAAAATTATTGTTATTGTTAGTGTTAATTTATATATGTGTCTCTATTTCGATATCAAATCCAGACGCTAAACGACTATACGATGATTTATTAAGTAATTACAACAGGCTAATTAGACCTGTTAGTAACAATACAGATACTGTTTTAGTTAAGCTTGGATTGAGATTGTCACAATTAATTGAGTTGGTAGGAAATGTTTTTAATTCGATTATTTACTGTTCTCCATGCTAAAAATTTTATTTGTATACTTTCGAGAATTTTCATAACTTATTTATGCAAGCAACTTGTTGCTTGATTTATAAATAATTCATAAACACTTATACTCTTCCTTTTATAGAATCTAAAGGATCAGATTTTGACAACGAATGTTTGGTTGGAACATGTACGTATGCGATCCTTTACTGAAATTCTGTGCAACTAATTTTTCTTAATCTACTAGGAATGGGAGGATCACAAGTTTATGTGGGACCCGGCCGAATACGGAGGAGTTACAGAGCTTTATGTTCCTTCGGAACATATCTGGCTTCCAGATATTGTCCTTTATAACAAGTACCTATATGTCTTTATATTTATCTATAGTAACTTTTGGTGATTTAGTGCGGATGGTGAATATGTTGTTACAACAATGACGAAAGCAGTGTTAAGACATACAGGAAAAGTTTTATGGACTCCACCAGCTATCTTTAAGTCATCGTGCGAAATCGATGTGAGATATTTTCCATTCGATCAACAAACGTGTTTTATGAAGTTCGGCTCGTGGACTTACGATGGAAACCAGGTAAAAAAAAGGCTTCTTTTACTGCTAATGGCAAGGTTGGTTCTAGATTGATTTGAAGCATATCAATCAAAAAATTGGCGAAGATAAAGTAGACGTTGGAATTGATCTTCGAGAGTACTATCCGAGTGTTGAATGGGATATATTAGGCGTTCCCGCCGAAAGACATGAGAAGTATTATCCTTGCTGTGTCGAACCCTACCCAGGTAAACAATGGACGACTTCAACAAATTCTAACCCTTTATTACATTTCAGATATCTTCTTTAATATTACCCTTAGACGAAAAACACTCTTTTATACTGTTAATCTAATAGTGCCATGCGTCGGTATATCTTATCTCTCCGTGTTGGTGTTCTATCTTCCGGCCGATTCGGGGGAGAAAATCGCCTTATGTATAAATATTTTACTATCTCAAACGATGTTCTTCTTACTCATATCTGAAATCATTCCATCGACATCACTGGCACTACCATTATTAGGAAAGTACATCCTTTTTACCATGGTTTTAGTCGGTTTGTCCGTTGTTATTACTATTATAATATTAAACGTTCACTATCGTAAACCCAGCACGCATAAAATGGCACCATGGGTTAGAACATTTTTCATCAAGAGCGTACCTAAGCTATTGCTCATGAGAGTACCAAAAGATTTACTGACCGAATTGGCAGCAAATAAATTCTCAGCCTCGAGATTACTCCGCAAACGCGAAATAGACACCATGCCTTCAACCGATTCATCTTCAACTTCCTCATCATCAACTGCTTCCCGGCATCGAGCCAGTGGTTGCAATGGTCTCTACACAACTACGGCAACAAACAGGTAAACAGACATGCTTAAAGTATAACATTTTCAGTCGATAGAATTTAAGATTTCGAGGATTTGCTGGATCGTTTGGTGGTCGCTTTGTATATAATGGATTATCGTCGGTATTTTCAGGGATAGACGATAACGACTGTGGTAATCGTAAAAAATACCCATTTGAATTGGAAAAGGCCATACATAACGTTATGTTCATTCAGCATCATATCCAAAGACAGGATCAGTTTAATGCGGTATGAAAATTTATTTCTATTTTATGAGTATTTGAACACCGACCTTATACGATTCACGCATGACACTCCTATAATAATAGTTCAATACATAAAAACGCCCAAAGTAGTCATAAATTCAGTAAGTAAACCATTTTGGCATTACCTTCATGTCAAGGATGATATGAAATTGGAGTTATCTAGTGTTACTTCGAGCTTTACAGTCACGAGACAAGGGTAATGGAACACGATTTCATATCCTTTTGTTAAGGTACTTTTAATTTTAAGTTCGTCGTCAAGCTACGATTTATATTTATCGACATGTTGTAATCCATTTAATTTTTTTTCAATTTTATCTGTCGAATTAATTATACTTATAATTAGTAATTAGTACCATTTGGATAGTGTTCGAAACTTGCAAAATGTGAATGATATGCCTTTTTTCAATTTTTGTAGAATTTTGGTTTGTCGGTCCACCGTTTCTTGCATGTTAGCACCAAGGTTTATTTAATAAACCTTGTGTTAGCACGGCATTCATCGAGATACTCACTTATCAAATCTAAAACAAAGAATATGTGATGTTGATTTGGATAAGAATCTTCATCTGATCTTCATTTTTCGGTCTCATAAGATTAGGTGTCAATGTGAAAATTTACTTCGAAAATAAGAGAGTAAATAAGAAAAGTAAGAAAAGTTTCTCGAAAACGTTTCTGGAACATTGAGGGGGAACCATAATATGACTCACATAAACATCTTCTGCAATTCACCCCTTAAGTTCCAGCAACCGCATTCCTAATTTTTTTAATTGCACTACCACATACATCATTGGAAAGTTCTTTAAAAATGTTATTTATCAGTAGCTACCAAATAAAATTTTAATTAATCGATTATTTTTTAAATAATACGAAAAATAGTATTTAAATCAATTTTTTCAAATTTATTGTTTTAAACGTCAAATTAGGTACAATTTTCCAAAAACAATGAACAAAAAATTCAACCATAACCCATAGGCATAGAGAATTATACCTATTCGTGTTAAAAATCACAGAATCTAATCTAAATTAGATGCTCAAAATGGCTTTCATTATTCTCAAGGCAATAATAAAGTTTATTCTTCAATTCATGTCGTATATTTTCAATAAATAAATAATATTTTGCGTTTTTTGACACATATCGTAATTTTTTACGATCTTTTTGAAATAGTGATTTGATTTGATACTATAATAGTAACGATAAAATAAATAAATAATATTTTGCGTTTTTTGACACATATCGTAATTTTTTACGATCTTTTTGAAATAATGATTTGATTTGATACTATAATAGTAACGATAAATACGAAAACATACCTACATACTGAAACCTTTTTTTAAAAAAAATAATTAAACATTCTGTTTAGTACTGATGAAGAGCATTAGAAAATTAGGGGTGAGATGGCTGGAACCTAAGGGTTGCACATGATTGCCTTGCGGGTCACAGTGGTCCTCCTCGATGTTTTAGAAACGGTTTCGAGAAACTTTACTTATCTGTTATGGTTTCGAAAATATGAGGTCTGGCAAGTTTTCAAATTGACACCTGGTATGAAATGGAACAAGCAAACATGAATTTGTTAAGTAGGTAAGATACTCACAAAGCTCTTTGTGGAGAGTTACATATCAGAACGCGATAGCCCCTTCTTATACAAGACCAAAGCTCGACATAAATGTTATATGGCCCCCCACGAACGAAAAACCTAAAGCCGATCTTCATCAATATTTTTTGATTTAGTTTCTCTCGCATTATAAATTATGTCACTCACTTCTCATCATCAACACTATAACGAAATGCTGTGAGTGATTTAGCTCATCGAAACGGGCATAACAGTAACCACAACGCTTCTTAGTACACTTGTCATAATTAAGGAATTAAGTCCTAATTCAAATCTTTAGGTAGCTATTCTGAAAATATCAGGAATTTTGGAAAATCGTTGCGTGCGTGATGAATTTCGGGAAGTTCAGGTTGCTGCTATTGCCACTAATGTTAACGTGAAGTGAATGAGCGAGATTTTTGTGTGACATACGGTGAGATTGAAGCGTCTTTGGGTATTGAGATGGATGTATTTTGGATGACAATGTGCAGAAGCGCACCAGATTGCAACATATTCCCTTGCACGCTTCTCTCGCATGGTGACAATCTAACATTATGTTCTATCTGGCCTTATGTTGGGCCTGGATATCTTGAGTTATAAGATTTCTTACAGTGGGAAGAATCAACTCTGGGCCACCAAATACTTTCTTGGAGGCTAGCCGGACTAAACGCAACGGCTCTCGCTTTCTCATCATTGCCGTTTATTCCCACACGCTTTTTCACGTATACAAGTTCGAGGATGTTGCTGTTAGCTACTTGTTCTAGTATTCTGACACTCAGGGACCAGCTTAGAAGTCAGTTGGTATCTACAGGGAGTTCTGCTGGCAGTACATTCTACTTTATGTTACGCATAGGAACGTTCTTTGGAATAAGTACCTGGCCCTGGGACTGTCATTGTTTTAGATCCATCCATCAAGTTGGATATGCCAGGTTGGAATGCCACTTCAGCATCAAGAAAGATGTGGTAGTTCTTCTGCAATTGAAATTGGGAAAGATCTTGGTTTTTTCTCCGTGATAGTGTGCCTATTTTCATCAACCTCACCCCTGACCTAGAGGGTTATCTATCTGATGATACTTTCAAAAGAAGTATAATTGTAGATTTGCTTATTTGAATAAGACCTTATTCTTGTAGCAGGCATTCTTTTTTGCATGTTTTACGTAGGAATCATAGGATCCGTTCGATCACTTGTAACGTAACTAAATCAGGAATAAACGCAGAACAAAACTGTTTACAATGTGTCGTCATACAGGCTATTTTTTGACCGAATCGATTGTATATTAGAAAATACTCAACTTTGATTCAAGAACTTTTGCAACATAAAGAATTCTTAACGTACTGTTCATCAAATTATTTTTTTTAAGGAATAATCATTAAATCAGATCCCTTGTGTAGTACCGAAGTCACTTGAAATCAAAAGTATTATCAGAGGGTCTTTGGATTTACAGCAGAGAATAACTGGAAGATGTGGGGTAAGAACAAGGTTTATTAATTCACTTTGGGGCAAGAGTACCAGTTGTTTGGAATGTAAAAGGTGCGAGAAAATAGCCAAGGTTTACTGCACCTTAGAGCAAAAGTATTATTGTATGTCCCGTGCGACAAGTTGCTAAACGGGCAAGAAGTTGTTCACCGCAGAAGAAGAAAATAATCGTCAAAATGACAGAATCTGCACGCGTCGAAAACTGCCAGAAGCCAAAGTCCGTCACAGTATCGATAGTGGAATGACATCCCTAGTTTTCATGGATCAATGGGTCAACATTAAGCATAACGTGTACCGTCGCGATATTCTTAGTTCTTCTAGGGTCCAGCAGTATTTCAATGGCACGAAACGAACTTTCCTTAGCCCACAGGGCTACAGTGAATGGCGTGAGGTACATTTTTCAGATTTTATTGCATCTTCCGATCTCCCTATCGCCAGATCTGAATCCTATTGGTGACAGTGTGGAAGCCAGGACCTGTGCTAAGGCCAATAGGAGTTTAGAGTTGCTGAAGCAATCTATGCACAGTGAGGAGATGCAAAAAATGTTCTGTATTGAAGGTGAGGGTAGCTACTTTGAAACAAATTGAGTATTTTACAGCAAAATAATTACGTTGTTGTAATTCGCGGTTGATGTGTTAAATTTAAATTGCAAAATATTCAACTTCGTTATTTCTTTCCACCTTGTAATCCAATCACTGTGCTGTGACATTCACATTTTTTATGATACTGGCAGGTGGGTACCTCTAACGATGCTACTCTTTCAGTAATTTACATTTTTCCTGCGAAAATATTGAAATGACACTTATTGGGAACTCCGTTGCTACTAAAAAAACTTGATAACATTTAATGAATTCGTTGTACTTATGTATGCGTGTACGTACCTACGTCCGAGTTTTTCGTTCGTTATGGTTACGCACTGTATTACCAGATGTTTTTATAATGAAACCAGGTAAATTAAATGCCTCACCTTAAATATCTCAAAAAAACATATTCACGTTGTCTACCTTCGGGCTCAAGAAAACGTATTACAAAGAACTGAAGTCCTATACCTAGTATCGTTTTGGAGGGCATACGTTGATAATGGACGGGATTACCCGTAGACGGTATACAAGGATTACTGTGGGTTTAAATGCTGTAAAAAGAAATCTCTGTTTTATTGAATAAAACTTTATTTTTAGTCATCGTTTCAGTTTTATGTAATAATGCTCGACGCTTAATTTCTAAAGTTTTTAATACATCGTCCCAGTTTTATCTAATAATGTTTGATTCTTTTTATATCTGTCAATAGAAAGTTTTTTCGGGTAAGATTTGTCTTTTATTGCTTACAATATTCGAGAGTAGGTATATTAAATTTATCCAAGAAGATTTTTTAAAATTTCTCTCGTTTTATGTTTTCTTTTTTGGTTAGTTTATCTGCTTTCTTTTTCTTTTTTCAGATTCAGTTTGGCCCTTTTCCTTGGTACTTTCAAAAATTTGGTTTTGAGGTGTTTCTCGACACGACGGGAAGTATTTTCCCTGCGATTTTTTTTTATTGTTCCGTTGTTGAAGGCAGCCAGTACCTATACCAATAGTGGAAGTAACCCTATTTCAGAAAATTTATATGTATAAAAATAATGATGCTGTTGCATGATGCATTTTAGCAATACAATTCATTAATTGCTTAATTCTCATTTTTAGGAAGATCAAGATTGGGGATTCGTAGCAATGGTTTTAGACAGACTATTCTTATGGATATTTATAATAGCTTCAATCGCTGGAACATTTGCAATCCTATGCGAGGCACCTGCATTATACGACGATACAAAACCAATCGACATGGAATTGTCATCAGTCGCTCAACAACAGTTTTTACCCGATATAGATTTTTGATTACATATGAAGATATTATAGTTAATGACTTTTTTATAAATTTAATCTTGTAGTTATAAAGTTTAAACTTTTTATAGCTTTCTAAGGTCATATGAGAAAAAAATACAAAAAATAATGACATATACATAATATAACGATAATCCATACTTTAATTGTATCTTGTAAAAGAATTTTTTGTAATTAAAATGTGTTCAGATGATGTACTAAAGTAAGTAGAGTAACTGTGCAATAACTAAACCAAACCAATTTCTAAAATGAGTGACAATTAAAGATTACTAATAGATATATTTTCGTATTGTTATTGCCTCGTGTTGGGCACATTTTTATGCTGTCATGTCATAACTTGTACCTACTAAACGCGTTCGATGTTTAGGAAATTCGTAATTTAGAGAAACTAAAAATGCCTTATGCTGGTGACACAGTTACAATAACACGTCATATACAGTGTGTGTAAAAACTTGCGTGCAAGCTTCACGTGTCGTTGTTCCTCGAATAAAACTAAGACAAAAATTCCTTTGCAAAAAATTTCGTAGACGCACGGTTCGTCCTCAGCATAAGAATTTAAGAAATGTAAACTTGGCAACCTTGTCTTTTATAATTTATAATCACAAATTAATATTAATGATCTGTCATAGTCGTAGCACAGAATAAAGCACAAGTGATGTTTTATTCTGTGGTCGTAGCGGTACATCGAGAAAATCGCAAATGTCTGTCAAATTGTGCGGGAAGTGTGAAATTAGGTACACTTATTAATTAGATCAAAATAAACGATTTGACCCGCAGCACCCCTATTTTCAACCCTTAGTTTTCAAAAGTGCCCCGTATTTAGTTTTTTCCATCCCCTAACGATAACTCCTTTGTTTACAACTTTTCGAAAAAAATATATTAATAAAAGTTTTAGGAATTCTTATAAGGAACATTTTATATAAGGATAAAATTTTCACAAACATCAACCCTTATCGATATATGTGGGAAAAACTGATTTTTGCAGTTTCATTACAAAATCGGTCATAGTTTTCTTGTTTATCGTTTCTCAGAAAAATTATTCAAATAAAAGATGTAGATATTAATATGATCAATATTTTAGGTATATATAATATTTTCACAGAAAGCAACCCTTAACAAGTTATTTCGATATATCTGAAAGTAAGCAACCCTTAAGTATGAAATCGCTCGTATCTTTTTTATTTGTAACTATGAGGAAAAACATTAGAATAAATATTATAGAAAATTATCTTTTGGGCATTTTATGTAGGTTTGAAAATTTCTCAAAAGTCAACCCTTAACGAGATATATCGAAAAAACCAGAAACTGTCAATTTTCACATAAAATCGAGCATAACTTTTCTATATTTCACTACAGTGACATTATTGTTATATAATTCGGTAGGTACTATATATGGATGTAGAAAATATAAGTAAGGGGTAATTTTTTTACAAAAACTCACCCTTAGCGAGATATTTTGACAAAAACAAACTTTCGGCACTTTTTAGAAAAGTTTTCGTAACTTTTTCAATTACGATGGTTAATATTATTTCTTCGCGGTTAATAATAGCCAATTACAGTGCGTTTCATGAAATCATAGTGATTTTGCACCATATCACACTGGTGCGGGAATTTTCAACGTACAACAAAGTGTAGGGTTTATTCACGGTAATATAATTAAAAAGAAACAATCTAATTGTACCCAAAATGCAAACATAGGTCGATTTTTATATCAAGGAAGATATATTTTGATGTTATTTTCTTGGGGGTGGTTCTCACCTCCAGCGCTTCACAGGGGGTGACATTGAAATTTCGTCGCGGCGTATGGTTTCGCTCGGGTGTCGCATCTCCTTTTTAGTCTTCTATTTGGTTGTTCTCACTAAAATACGAGTCGGTGAGATAATACTAACTTGCTGTTGAAGTGCTTACCTTTTATTTTCGTATGTAAAATGTCTAAAGGAGATGCGACACCCGAGCGAAACCATACGCGGCGACGCCCGCGACAACGAGCTCGCACACTTAAGGCAAATGTGTTTAAATAAATATTTCAGTATTTTACTTAGCTACTGATAGAAATAAAGTGAAAAAAATGCAAAAATGAAAAGGCCAAGGAATTAGCTTTCCAATGATGTATCACATGACCCGCCTTCCGGTTTGAAATTTCAATATCACCCCCTGTGAAGCGCTGGAGGTGAGAACCACCCCCAAGAAAATAACATCAAAATATGTCTTCCTTGATATAAAAATCGACCTATGTTTGCATTTTGGGTACAATTAGATTGTTTCTTTTTAATTATATTACCGCGAATAAATCCTACACTTTGTTGTACGTTGAAAATTCCCGCACCAGTGTGATATGGTGCAAAATCACTATGATTTCATGAAACGCACTGTAATTGGCTATTATTAACCGCGAAGAAATAATATTAACCATCGTAATTGAAAAAGTTACGAAAACTTTTCTAAAAAGTGCCGAAAGTTTGTTTTTGTCAAAATATCTCGCTAAGGGTGAGTTTTGTAAAAAAATTACCCCTTACTTATATTTTCTACATCCATATACCTACCGAATTATATAACAATAATGTCACTGTAGTGAAATATAGTAAAGTTATGCTCGATTTTATTTGAAAATTGACAGTTTCTGGTTTTTTCGATATATCTCGTTAAGGGTTGACTTTTGAGAAATTTTCATACCGATATAAAATGCCCAAAAGATAATTTTCTATAATATTTATTCACATGTTTTTCCTCATAAGTTACAAATAAAAAAGATATGAGCGATTTCATACTTAAGGGTTGCTTACTTTCAGAAATATCGAAATAACTTGTTAAGGGTTGCTTTCTGTGAAAATATTGTATATACCTAAAATATTTATCATATTAATATCTACATCTTTTATTTGAATAATTTTTCTGAGAAACGATAAATAAGAAAACTATGACCGATTTTGTAATGAAACTGCAAAAATCAGTTTTTCCCACATATCTCGATAAGGGTTGATGTTTGTGAAAATTTTATTCTTATATAAAATGTTCCTTATAAGAATTCCTAAAACTTTTATTAATATATTTTTTTCGAAAAGTTGTAAACAAAGGAGTTATCGTTAGGGGATGGAAAAAACTAAATACGGGGCACTTTTGAAAACTAAGGGTTGAAAATAGGGGTGCTGCGGGTCAAATCGTTTATTTTGATCTAATTAATAAGTGTACCTGATTTCACACTTCCCGCACAATTTGACAGACATTTAGATGTACCGCTACGACTATCAATGCATTAAAGCACTCTAAATTTATCACTATTAATTTACAATGTTGCCCAATGCATTTTTTTGAGCAAGTAAGAATGTTTAGTAAAATTACGTGACTTAAAATTATGAAAATTATTAAACATTTTTTACTTTAAACGATCAGTGATAATAATGTACCGTTTATTATCATTTAATATGTGCATAAAGTAACTTGATTTAGACAAAGCAGCTCTCTTTGCTGTCATCAATTTTGAACTTTGGAAGCTTCGGGCATGTTCAAGAAACTTTTATAGATTTTTTTGAAATAAGATTTTACATTACTTTTATTGGAGGAACAACGTTACGTGAAGCTTGCACGCGAGTTTTTACACACACTGTATTATAATCCAGACAACGAACGGCTGAAATCGACATTTTTAATTACTACCCCTGCAAACCAGATATTTAGATTTAGGTAGTACCCCAGGTACTAAATCCAATTTTGCAGGGAAGAAAACGTCCGGGAAAGGTGAAAAATTGATAAAAAAGTGTGGAAATTCCTGTGTATTTTGCTTTTTTCACTATTACTTAAAAACGGTAAGTTATATCGAAAAATGTTCAATATAAAAGTTGTAGAGCGGAAGATTCTACGTTGGAACAAATTATTATGTGATCATTTCGGTGCGGTATTTCCGACGTAACAAAGAATTTCCCGAACTGTCTTCTTAAAATTTTCAGTCGTTCGTTGACTGGACTAATAGATTTAAGTTTGTCTGTGAATACGCTATACCTTCTGCTGTTACGTCAACAACACGCCTGTTACTTGTATAGGTTGTATTTTAAGTTCAATTGGTTGGACAATACCAATACTATGGATGTTGCCTATGACCGTTTCTTCTACTTTCTTGTCGAAGAACCAAACTTCTTATTTCCATGACCCTTCCATGGGTGCAGTCTATCACGTCTACTTTCAATCTTAGTTCCATGTGGATATAATAAAAGAATCTCTGCGTTTAAAGAGCACATGGCGTTAAATCATTGGAATTTGGGGTAATATTAAGACATTTGTATACATGCTAGCCCTCTACTCATAATTGTTCATGTGTTGTTAATTAACTTTTACATATATTTTCTTCTATGGCTCTTTTTGTTTGCATATCTCGTTTTGCGCATCTTCTACATTGTTTGATTCTGTTCTTAATAGGCTTATCCCTTATTCCCTTTATGCACTCATGAGGAGATCAGGAGATGTCGGATAACCTATACTAATTACCTGAGGGACGTCAAATTTGATGCATTCCATGGGTTCATTGGGCCTTAAGCATTCTCTACCTTCATCTTCTTCTTAGAAGTGCCACAAGCTTCACTACTTTCGTTAGCACTCAATACATATAATAAATTCAAGATTTTGGAACGGTTACACACTAAAGTGATCATATTTGGTGTTACGCTATATCGACCTATTACTTCTTTGTTGGGCTTTCACCTTGAGCTTTGATTATTTTCCTTTACTTATTAATTTGTTTGCGTCTATATATGTATAAAGCTTTTCTTATTTAAACTTATTAACAATAGCATTATTTCTCGATTATCCCTTCCTTCCGCAAAATCAGTTAAGGGAACTACCCACCCTTAAATTGAACGTATCAAAGGTTTAAGTACTTCTTTTATTTAGATTGTATGGGATATCGTCCTATTGACAGAAAAATTCCCCAAGAATAACGCCTCAATTCGGAATTAAACAATATACCTTGCATCTGATGAAAATTAGCGCAGTTGTGCTATTTGGTATCTCAAACAACATTTATCAAAAGTTCTCTAACTTTCTGTGTGCTTTTCCTGAAATTTTAGGACCTGGAAGTCCTGAAACCATGAATGAGTATATGAAAAATGATATAATCCGACTTGAATCCGATCAGACTAAATCACCGTAGATTAAATTCATCCAACAATTTTATTGTAGCCGTAACAGTTTTTACCAATACGGTTAACAAAATTGAATTTTGATGAGATCCTAGCTCTCATTCGTCTCTCATCCAGTAACCTTCGTTTCACATTGTCAATTCAGGGTCTGCCTCTTTACGATTCCTCAAAGTTTCCGACCAGCTTCTATACACTGTACTTCAACCCCAGTCGAATTTACCCAATGGTTGAAAATATTCGTATCTTCTCACCGTTCTAAAAAGTGATTAGAGGAAATCAATACGTTGAAGGCGACAACCTGGTGGTTAGTGGTTGTTCAGTGTGACAAATTTGCTAAAAACTTCAGATATGGGTCAAAAATCAACGATGGCAACAATTCTTTTCATAGATGAGAACACGTACGCAATGGTCAAAATGATAGGATCTGGTCCTCTAACGCTCCAAGTAGGTACTTACCTTTTTTTTATACAGGGGTTTAGAGAATCTTCTGCAGATACTTCCAGATAGTCTATTCTGAAGGCGTGTTGGATTCTTCCATCTGAAAGGTGGGCGCCTACCAACTAAACTCCTTTCCCCCTCCCCTTTCCGTTAATGATTTGGCACTATCTGCTATGGTTTTACATCAAATCATTGAGGGGGGGGGGGGTCCAATTAGTATTTCTCATGGTTTTCCGGTTTTGCTGTTTTGGAGATTCCTTCCTTTTTGTTTCTCTCCATCTCTTGTCTTGCTTTCTTTTACTTTTTCAGTCATTATTTCTCTGATGAATTTCTCTATGTCTGCCCACTCCTTTTCTGTCATATAGGTTACCATATTTCCCAGTCTTAGTTGCCCTTCCAGCGTTGTTTCTACTATTTTCCTTTGTCTGCCCACTGCCTGCACTCAAATATTGTGTGCATGATGTCGTCCTCGGCCTCCCCACAGTACCAGCACTTAGGGATTTATTAATTTTTGAATCGGTGGAGGTATTTACCAAAACATCCATGCCCCGTCAGGGCTTGCACCAGGTAGTACTTAAGTTGCCCATTCTGCCTGTTATACCATGGTCTTATGTTTTGGATGAGCGTGTGTGTCTATCTCCCTTTATCTGTGTTATCCACCTCTCCTGCCATTTGTTTATAGTCTTTTCGCGTTCCCTCTTTTTCAGTTTTTTGATGTCTGTGTCTTTTGCTTTTTTTCCTTGTGTATTGCGGTTCTTTCTTGTATTATTAGGAATATTAGGTCCAGCGGTATGCTTCGTTTCGACATAGTCTTGTACGCCGTTTCTACCCGTAGTGTCAAGATTCTCTGCGTTTTAATGATTTCATTCAGCACCTCTTGATGCGTAGTGATTCGCATCATATTGGGACGGCATACAGAACTATTGATTGCATAGCTGTTTGCAGGACTCTTGTCTTGTCCTCCGTTGCTCCTGCCTTGTTTGGTAGTATGCATGTAAGTGCTTTCATTACCCTCTTGGCCTTTTCGGTTGCTGTATATACGTGTTTCGCATAAGTCTGCCTGTAGTGTATTGTTACTCCGAGATATTTGACTTCTTTGGTGGTTTTAATTACGTATCCTTCCAGCTCGAAATTAATTATTCTCGTACTTCTGCTTCAATTCAGTATGGTTGAGTTCCAGTCTGTTTTTTTTTCAACCACAGGTTTATTTTGCGCAGGTTTTCGTCACCGACCAGCTTTAGGTCTTCTTTAGTTGTGGCTGCTGGCACTATGGCTACGTCGTCTGCATAACATACCACCCTTACGCCTCCCAGATATTTTAGTCTCATCAGGTCGTCGTATAGGACGTTCCAGATTGTCGGTCCTATCACCGAGCCTCGTGGTACTCCCACCCCTATTTCCTTGTAATTTCCTGCAACCGTTTTCATCCTCCTGTTACTTAGGTAATTGCTGATTACGTTTACTAAGTAGGCAAGTATTTGCTTGTCTTTCAGTCTCTTGATCATTAAGTCCCAAGCTACCATATTGAACGCATTCCTAATGTCAACGAGGATTATTGCGCACCATGTTTTCCCCTTCTTTTTTTCTTCTTTGATTACGTCGGTGGTTGCCCTACCTTTTCTGAACCCGTATTGACATTCGTGCAGACCTCCTGCTCTCTCAATTTCTGCTGTTAATCTTGTCTTACCTTGGTAAACATTCAAGAACGAAACCTAAACCCGTCATATGGTATGGTGGCGGATTTGTGCCAGTGAAACGAAACTCCTCGTTTTGGTGGATCAAGCGGTCAAAATCAACAATGAAATGCACCGCCTCTTAAATCCGTGGATTTTCCATTGGTTCAGACGCACTTCATTGACGCGGAATAGACTTTCTAACAGAACTTTGCCCCTGCTTACAGAGCTAAAGTGATTCGGGAGTTGTGCGGGACACATTTAACAGATTTTGTTACATCCTCAGAATGGCCGCCCTACTTGCCGCATCTCAACTAACTCAACATATCAAGAAACGTTTTATATCTGATAGAAATAGTGTTATTGTTTGATGCTTCCTTTAATTTTATTTTCAGAATTGGGAGATAAAACAAAATAATTCAAAATAAGGTCTGGGAAACTATTGCCTTTAGATATAGGACATATTTAAAACAAATTAAAGCTAACTTAAAAAGCAGTTCATTCATGAAAAAATATACAGGGTGTTCTATTTTAAATAGTCGACTTTTGGCAGTTCTTCTGTGGTCGTTAGAAAAAATTCAGTACGTCCCTTTTGCAACAAATTTCGTTCAAAATCAGCATATCGAGAAATAAAACGCTCTTTTATTGTTTATGATAATCTCAAATTTTGTTGCTCTGTTGCCAATGATTGAAAAGTTATGATTTTTTTACTGATTGTTGATTTCGGCGACAGTTTTTCAAAAACATTTAATTTCTCTTAAATGAGTGGACTTAAGCAGGTGAAAGGCTAAACAAACTTGGTCTAGAATCGAATATGAATTTCAAAAATATAAAAATCTATAGGGTGTTCCATTTAAAATAATCGAGTACGATCCTGCACAGACGAAACCGAGAGCAGTGCCGGCCTGAAAATATTTCTAGGTTGTAAACAAGGAACATCTGAATAAGAAATGTCTCTTGATCTTTTGTCCTAAAATTAATATTAAAGGTACTATCGAAGAACGAAGGGTAAGTGGGCAACCCTGTATATATTTAGACTACCGGTACATGCTGTATATCCAGTGTAATATTTGGTGGCGCAATCAAATTTAATATTGACGCTGTACATGTTAATTTAATCTTATCATTCTTATCCGACTTTCACTACGATTACTTATATATCATCTTAATTTTTGATAATTATTGTGGCAAGACTTTAGTTGAATACTAAAGTTCGATAAGTAATCGCTTTTTTTTTAAATCAGAAACGCATGTTGCTCAAATTTGATAATACCGCGAAGAGATCAAACCAATGTGTACGAAGATGTGGAAATCGCAAGGAAAGTTACAGTTCATTGCGGCCTTGTCAGGTACCTACTATAAATTCAATTTTAAACCATTTGTATTAAATTTAATTTTTTCAGCCACACTGAGCGCTGTGTCAGATGGAATGCACTATGCGTGGACTGCGCCCAACATTCCCATTCTTCAAGGTCCAAATTCTCACATCAAAATCACACAAACGGACATATTATGGCTGGAAAACGTTTATATGATAGGATCATTCGTAGGAATACCATTTATAATCTTTACCATAGATCGTTTTGGACGCAAAGCCTTTGTCTTGATTGGAACGGTCCAAGATATGATAGCATGGGTATTAATCGCGTTTGCACCATCCGTTGAGTATATATATATTGCAAGATTTCTAAGTGGAATTGCCGGGAATGTGGCTTTTTCAGTTGCACCCATGTACATAAGCGAAACGTCCGATAAAAGAGTACGTGGTTTTTTAGGGTCATTGATTTACTTGATGATGTTAGTCGGAATTCTAATAGAATACTCAGTGGCTCCTTTTGTCTCAATTGGTATATCGTCAGCTGTAGGTTTCCTATTTCTATTAGTGCAACTCGTTAGTTTCCCTTTCATGCCCGAATCGCCCTATTATTACATTTTGAAAAATAATAGAGAAGCTGCAAGAGAATCATTACAAAAATTCCGATTGAATCAAAATGTCGATGAAGAATTGGAAGAAATCTCAGAGGGTATAAATATAGAACTTTCGGAGAGGCGAGGGTTCGCCGATTTTATAACGATGAAGAATAGTCGACGGGCGATGTTAATTGTGTCAGTTCTGTGTTTAGCGCAACATTTTAGCAGTTACAGCGTTATCGTTATGAACCTTCATTCAATATTAGATGATGTAGGTGCCAGTATAAGTTCAAATAATGCCGCCATTATAGCTTCGGCCTTAATGCTCGCTGCTGCATCATTGTCGTCCGTATTAATTGACAAAGCTGGACGAAGAGTTTTGTTGATCAACTCAAGTATTATGACAGGTATCACATTACTAATGCTCGCGGTGTATTTCCTGTTGAAACACTGCAGCTTTAACGTCGAACTATTCAAGTGGGTACCTGTAGCTTCAATAATGCTATACTCGGTTGTCTTTAAATACGGTCTAGGATTGGTTCCAATTGTGATAGCTGCAGAGCTCTTTCCCACAAGCGTGAAAGCGGTGGGTATGGCCGTAATGGATGGACTCTATGTAATAAGTTGTCTAATGTCGATATACATGTACCAAGCCTTGAAAGATTGGTATGGAATACACGTGCCTTTTTTTATTTTTGGAGCATGTTGCTTTCTAACTGCAATTTTTACTGTAATGTTTGTGCCTGAAACGAAGGGAAAAACGTTAGAAGAAATTCAGGCAAACCTCAGTCGTGGTTTGATGACTAATGCTGATAATAATGAAGTTAAAAGGAATAAACAAGACATTTCCAACATCCAATTAAAGGAAGTTGAATATCGATTTAATAATAATGATGCCTGAATCGTAATCTGACAATAAAAAAATATAGGTAATTAGCATGCAAGAGGTATGAATTTAAGGCAATACAATTCGAGCACAGTATTATTGACTATATTTCCAATTACCGAAAACCATAAATTCTGGAATGTTGCAAAAACCAATTTGCAACAGTTACCAAATACATTAGTATTAATTAATTGAAATATTCGAACACAGATGTATCCATTCAAATTTGGGTTTTAATTTAAAATTGGGAAAGAAAGTAACAGTAACAGTAAAGTAACAGTCGAGTTCATGCTTATTATTTAGCTACTTAACTAAAGAAATATTGTCTACTTTGGGATTATTCTCAAGCGTACGCAGGATAACGGGACATTTATCCAGACGATTGAATGTGAGGTGAGCAAAGTGCTCTTTGAAACTAATTTCGAGTAATCTTTTAGTATGCGCAATATACACTTGGTTACTGTCTTTACAGTTGATTTTATACATTCCCGGCTTTTTGCTCACATTTACTTATGTACTGGGTTTTTGGGGTGACCTATCAACACAATGGATCGAATAGCTTTCCCCACTTTATGGATCTTGGGAGGACAATAGATTCGGTGTAAAACAGGATTAGAGACCGTTTGATATATTTTTTATATTTATATTCGAATAAAACCATTTTAGTTTGTTTAATTATTTTAGGTAGAGGATGTTTAATTACGACTCAATAAAATAATAAATATATAACACACAACCTTCCCTTAAATTATTTAATTAATACATTAACGCGACATGTTTCGAGAGACAACTTCTCTCATTTTCAATATTACCTGTTTTGAAGTTCGAAGAATTTGTGGATCGTCTTTCTTAGGATATAATTTTGGTTCCCTTTGAATATTTTCAGAAATTGAAATTTTACAGCAAAAATCCGTATTTGTTTTCCTGCAAAATTCAAATTTCGAAAAATATCCATAGAAAGTTATAATTACAGTTCAAGAAACAGTTTACAAATTGTTAGAAACTTGAACAACAAAAATTGGATGTTCGTGCTCATTATCGCGTAACATAAAATTTTTGATTTTTTGTGTGTTGAATATGAATTGAGAAGAATATAAAGAATGGTTTACGGTGAGCGGATTTAACCTAAGTTTAGATCCACTGAAAGGTAATTCAACGCTTTAGGTATGTTGTGTAAAATACTATGGGTAGCCAATACCTTGACTTTGATATTAATTGGTGTCAAGATGAATGAAACTTTACCTTTAGATTAATATCGACAATGATATACTATAACACAGTTATACAGATTTTCAAAAATCTCTATTAACGTAAAATTTTACTATTTTTTCTCACATTTTCGAGGTCCATTTCAATTTTTATTTTTATATGAATTACAAGCTTGAAATGTACTATAGCTTTATGTAGCAAAAATTGGAATCATCCAAGTGGAAGATTACAAAAAAGTTTGAAGACTGTTCAAATTCTTTGAAAAATTTAAACGCTTCTCTATGGGAAAACCCATCGGTGAGTGGCAAGTATGTAAAGTATTTAAGCATCCGTAAAAAACAAAAATTGTGAGGCACATTCGCATGATATACCAGAAGTATTAATTGGTACCAAAGGTAAATTTTCTGAAATATGCTTTAGTAACTCAAAAATCTAGATTTCACTTTAGTACCATATGAAAGCCTCAATTATTATCTACATTCATTTCACATGGTACAATTGAAAAACTTTTCCTTGAAAAATTGTAAGATTCCCTGATTTTTATTTATGTAAGTTTATGTCATGTTATTTGGACCATTTTTTTGTCGCGACTATTTATTTACGCCAATAACGCTTACTATCGAATTTTTAAAAAATATGCTACAAGCGAGAGTGTTTCTCAATGTTTGTGAAGAAAGATAGATTCGAAATTTGATACGAACCTTATCTATGCTTATGAAGCCTTAACCTCCCATAATCGTATTATTAAGGATCGATATTGGTAGGTAGGTACTTGTTAGGTCGATGAATTTTTAAATTTGTCAATTATTAACTATATTAGATAAGATGTAGGTAAGTACTGCTTTTGTTTCGACTTATGTAAGTAAGTCAAAATACTTCACCTAAATCGATTGTAAATGATTTCATTACCGATTTCGTTATCAGATAATGTATCGAACGAAGTGGTCGAATTGTTCAACGAAATGTGTTAAGCAACGCATCCATTGTGGATTTGGAAAGGAATAAACGGAATGGTGGATAGATTCATACCGAACTTGTTAATAAAAGTAAATGTTCTGATGAACACTTGATCAGAGCTCACCATCCATACTTACTTTATAGACACGCCCATAAAAATCAAATAAGGGTCGTCAATTAAATATGACTGCTATTTTTACATTATAGAACACAACAAGTGCACACAGTTACTAAAAGTCGTTCACGACAAAAAACTTAAAGTTTTGATTTTGAACACTTCCAATAAATTCTTGATTAAATGATTAAAACTTGCCAACACCCTGTAGTCTTTGATTATGATTCAGACTATATCAGGTATTAGGGGACCAGCGCAATATTAAAAAATGTTGTTTGAGTTTGTTCTTTGCCAAAGCACAAACACAAGATTTTAATGAACTTAATTTGAAGAGTGTGGATGTTATTCCTTTTATACGACCACAAGGAATCCTCTTATGCCTTTTGACCGCCACTGAAATAAATCCGGTTACAAAAAGTTCAGTTGAGTCTCTGGATGATTGACGTGCTCCCCAGAAAATAGTCCAACGGCGTCAAATCGCAGCTCCGAGGCGACCAATTCACATCAGCATTTCAGCTGATTGTGCAATATGGGCACAAGTTGGCTGTGTGGCATGTAGCGCCGTCCTGTTGAAACGAAATGTTTTTTGGAGACATAAATTCGTTGAGCATGGCACGGTATCGCTCGCCATTGACTGTAACAGCGGCTCTTATCGAATAAACATGGTCAAATAGTGCCACCGAACCAAAGAGCCACTCGTTGTGGAGTCATCGGCTTCTCTAAGATGGTGTGTGAATTTTCGTGCCCCAAATGCGACAATTTTGCTTGTTGACTTTGCCGCCGAAGTGAAAATAAGCTTCATCGGAAAAGATGATTTTTCAATAAAAATGCTCATCTTCAATAATGCGATCTTCAGCCCATTGGGCGCACCAAAAACACATCGGATGGTCACTAATTTAACTTTCTACGCCGTCATACCGAGATCTATATGCAAAATTCTTCTCAGAGAAGTGCGAGAAATGTCCAATTCGTGAGAACGACGACGAGTTGATGTTGATGGTTGTTCATGCACACTCTCAGCAACAGCAGTACGAGAACGAGTTGTTCTTCACGAATTGATCCACAAACTGCCTTGAAGGCAATTTATTTTTGCGAAAATTTTTCTAAATTTCTTGCAGTTTGCGTTGAAGACCCTCCACTTTGGAAGTAAGTTTTCAACATTTCCCAATTTTGTTCAATCGTACAGTGATCCATTTCGTAAACTTCAACTATTACACTAATTTTCTGTCACCACAATAAAAAAAACTCAAAATAACCGGTAGTTGAAAAATCAAACACTAGATGGCCCGCCCTTTATTACAAGCAGAAAATAGTTAGTAAAGTAGGCTAGATTGCGTTATTTTGCATACTTTCCTCCAAATGGGGTAATATAGGTCCAATTAAAAATGGGAAGAAGAATTCAAAAATTACAGCCTGCACAACCCCGTACTGCCAACTGATAAACTGCCAGTTTGTAACAAAATTAACGTAACAAATTCAGCATGTGGAGGAGCAACAGAAAAGGAAAGTAAAGGAGGATTTGAAGGTTTTCTTGAATTTGGCTATTGTAAAAGGTGATTGACTGGACAAATACTTTCAAGGCGAACATTCCCTCGTCTGTGCCCTTAAAGTACCAATATATTAGATTTTAGTGAAGCACCTTTTGATACATTATGACGAATGCTGACCTCAAATAAATGAATGTATCCTTCACTAAGTTAAAAATATCACTCAGCATTTCCTAAAAAGAAGCTGATTAAGAACCTTATAAGCATTATGGCCAGGGCTGGGCAAAATACATGCACTTACGTATTTCAAGTACAAATTACAAAATATTCCTAGAAATGTATTTGAAATACAAAATACGAGATACCGTAGAAGTGGGTGACTTGACTGCAATTTTTACAATAATTCAATAATATCTGCTATATTCATAAATATATCATAAAACAAAAAATATGGTGATATGCCACTTTTTGCAAAGAATAGAACCTGTATAAAACATTTTTCAAAAATTAAAAAAAAAAGTGAAAAAAAAAATAAAAACCGTGTTTCTCAAGTCACCCTACCTGTTGGGTGAATTGAAAATGTAAGCTAAAATCCATGTAAACGACAAGTACAACTGTCCTATAGGTGACTTGACACCAAATTTAACTTTTTAAAAAGTATGTTTCCATTGTACAGGGTGTAAAAAAAATTGTAGACCATTTAGGAAGGTACCTACTTCAAAAACAAACATTTATTCAAATAAAATACGAACATAGCAATAACCAAAATATTCTTGAAAATTTAACATAATAATACTTAAACCTATTTGTTACAAAACATTGTCATGGTCAACCAAATGCGTCAAAAACTTCAAACGTCCACGGCGAAGGGGGTGTGGAGCTGGCAAACATACCGCCTCATTTCTGTTCACCGTAGATTCATCTATTATGTCAGGATAGGAAAAAATGTTTCTTTAACACCCACAGTTTTTCGTAAGAATTTTGCTTGCAAGTATTCTTCATCTATGACTTGGCAGATTTCCCCAACATATTTTACACGCCGTTTCTCCGTGTTGAAATTTACGAGAATAAACTCTCCACATTGAAATGAGTGCCGTTCCACCGCCGGTTCTTCATTTTCCTTGTTGTCTTGTAAATCCTCGGGGTCAGTATCACTGAACTCTTCTTCCTCGGTCTCGTCTTCAAGTTCTATATCATCTATTTCACTGTCGGAAGAAAGTTTAGATTTATTGAACTAAAATCATGATATTTCCGCTTCCCTAACACTCTCTTATATTTGTTTGGCATTTTGTCAAGTCACCCAAAATCTGTCCCAAAAAATATAAAAAATCATTTCTTCACCTCCAAATATCAAATCAAGAAAAGTGAGGTTCAGAACCCCTTGAGAACACAGTAAACTATCGTAAAAAAAATATTGCATGTAATTTGCTGATGTGCATAATTGAGGGTGACCATAATTATATAGCATATCAAAAACAGTCGTTTTCTTACCTTTTGTTCAGTATTTTTTAGTAGCTAAACAAGACACGTGATTACATATTATTGCAACTAAAAACATTATTTGATCATTATAGAATAGTGTAGAAATTTTCTTGACGTTCGGGCGTTTACCTATTAGATGGTAATAGTGGGTCCAAAAATAATTACCACCTTGTGTCAAGTCGCCCCTATGATTTCAAGTCACCCAATTCTACGGTACCTACTTTTATATTATTTTTAAAAATGCAAAATACAAATACAATATTTGAAATACAAAAGTACCTATAAGTACGCATACGGGGTGTTTTTTTGGGAGATGTAGTTAGACGTTTGTAGGAAAGTTTTATAGGTAGGTTCTTGAAAATGTGTACTTAGAATTCACTCTGAACCTATCGTTAACATTGCGGTGGGCAAAATACATACATTAATGTATTTTAAATTCAAAATACTTTTAAGAGAGTATTTAAAATACAAAATACAAAATACTTTAGGGAAAAATTATCAAATACAAATGTATTTCAAATACTGTATTTTCAATACAAGTATTTTGTGACTGCCCACCCCTGAATGGCAAACCATACCTATAGTCTATACCATCTTAAATGCCCTCTCTCGGATTAAACGCCTCTAAAGGTAAAACGAGGTAAAACGTATATGGTAACCTTTTCTTCCTTATTACACATACCTACTATTCATTCATGAATGGTAGGTAAAACGTATATGGGAACCTTGTGTTACCTTTAGCGGAGTTTAATCCGAGGACATTTAAGATGGTATAGTATAGACAATAAATTAGAATTTTTTACGCTTGCGCATTAAGCCACTTAAGTTTGGCGGCCTAAGATTCTGAATTAATATTGTACTTTTTCATGTTCGCTTGATTTGACTTTTTTTTTGTTACTTTACTATTCCATCAATTTTTATTTCAGTATTATTGTTAATTTAATCATCGGAAAAATCACATTATCCTGACAAAATAATTCATTTATGGCCAATTCCTATACAAGTAAGTAAGTTAAATCTATAAACTAATCATAGTTAGGTACTTAGATTGTTTAGTATTCGGTTAATCACATTAATAGAAGCGAAGTAATTAGATTACTGAGGAAAGGAGATCAGAACATAAATCCATCACTTCTCGCACTTGCACTATTTATGCTTTGCTGTTCATTCTTTTTGAGATTGATTTCCGGTCCATGGGAGGTTAGGAAATAATGTAAGGAGATAAGAATCAATACCTACCGTGTATTTCATACTGTCGAACACCAAATTTGAAAATGTAGATCATCCATTGCGTATCAAGTTCCTGCCATAATCGTGTGTCAGTGCCGCTTGAGAAATAAGTAAATAGACGTAGGCTTCCATCAATTTAAATTTGAAGTTCATCAAGTTTAAACCATAGAAATAGAAAACCATAAACCATTTTAGTTACCTACTGGCAATATTATTTGGTCGTTGGGGAACCATTTTAATTTATGTTCAGGTTAGTTGACACCATGCTATTATACCTTTTTATTGGAGAATGCAAAGAAAAGATTGATTATATAATCAATAATCCAAAGTGGAAATGTACTCAAATTATTCTCCGTTTATTTGGTCACATTGTTAACAATTTCGTGCCGAGTAATATTATAAACCATTGTTTGGTAATCGGCGATAATACAATGAAATGTTTATTTACTGTGCAAAATGTTTTTTTTTTTATTATTTATAACTGATTTACGTAAGAAAATCTAATTAACAATGGCCTTCTACCTATAAATTGTAGGCAAATAGAAATATCTTACATGTACAAATAATGGTGTCAGTAACTTAGGTCCTCTGTAATAAATGTAGTACATCCATGACTGAATTACGAGGAGCAGTTTTTTTTGGAAATAGCAATGTAATGCGTGTGCAAGTTCATAATTCGGAAGATGAGTGTCACCTTTGAATCTCAGATTGACTATGCGAACACTAGCAAAAAGGTGAACCTTTGACCACCAATGTTGTCTGAATACATAGTTCGCAATAGTTTACAAACCTTCGGTACCTCTTTTTTTTATTAATTAATTAAGAAGGCAAAATTTCTTTCGAACCTTAACTAATTGGATTTTTCTTCTGGTGTTCCCCAAAGATTCAAATGCATTTTTGCGACAACAAGCTCATAAACTCATGACATTAACCTCGTGATTGTAGTTGGTGGAACTAATTTCAATAATGTACAAAATAAAGAAGTCTCTTAATTTCCCTTTTAGATTAAAAATGAAATTCGTTGCAATTGTTCTTTCAGACAATGACGTTTATATGCAAAACACCGATTCGTTTATTGTTCGATTCTGATAAACTGAAGACTTCGCGATAATGCATATACAATAATGGGTCAGTAACGTTGATATACTTTGAACTGACCAGGTCTTATATTGACTGTACGTAATTTGTAGTTTACCCACCACAAGTGCGTAATTTAGACAAAAAATATTTTCGAGATAACAATACCAAAGCAAGCATGTGACTTAAATTGCTATTCATTTCTGCGAATGTCCCCCCACTCAGATTTTCAATTTAAATAACATCGTTACAGGGAGATCTGTCCATGACCACCCGGTATACTGTTTAGAGCAGACACGCTGCGCGTTATCTAGAAGCGAATGTAACTGCACCGTTATTATTATTGACATTTTTGATAAATCTTATCAATGAGTGATTATAACAATATTCAACACTCTAACTATTTTCTAAGTCAAATTTGTTCTAATTAATTTCAATATTTGACACGTGCATAAGGTTTTTTTAGTGGTACCTAGTATGACGAGATAAGTTCAGTAGTAACTAAAACTAAGTGGTATGTGGAAAATGGAAGGGCGGTTTCTACAATTTATTGCTGTTTTATCAGGTAAGTATGTTTTATGCTTTTACCTGTCGTGGCATCCTTAACTATCGAGGTGTGTTCATTGTTATTAAGAAAATCCCAATATCACTGCGTATTCATGAAATGAATAAATAACTTAGGCTAACATTTGCCTACCTTGAATTTGAATGAAAAATACGTCGACCTTAGTATACTTCCTCCTTATTACGCACGATTCGTAATTATGGGTAACATTTTGATAAGAACATTTACATAAATACGGAAGGATTTAGTATAATTTAAAAAAGGGCACATGCAGGTCTACATAAAATAATAATAAATAATAGGAAGGGCGAATTATATTATAGATATGTACCTATATCCCCGCATTGATCCCGAGCTCATTCATTGCATATTTATATTTATCAATAAACTAGAACTAGTATAAGTTGCATTAGTTGCTCTAATCGAATTATCAGTTTACTAAGTTTAAATAAAATTGATTTGTTTAATTATTTTCAAGGATAAATATTGTTATTGCTACATAGCCTTGAGAGACGTAGAAAAATGTCTTTAATCCTGTATTACCATACTTTATTATCCGTTAATTAAAAATGGATACATGTTCAAAATTTAATCGTATGGCATCTTGGCCAATTAAGGAAGTATATTTTTGAAGTCTCGCAGGAATCTACGCGTAATTAAGAGAAAGTATAATTAATTTATCATTTCATCGGTGCTTAGAATTTAAATCTACAAGTATGATTAATTAACTAATACGAAACACTTATGTGGTCTAATTATAATATTTGTTTTATAATTATGTTTCTAAAGACCAATTATTATTAAATTATTGTAATAAAGCATTTATCAAACAATTTTTACAGATTTTGAATTTTATCGAGGGTAAATACATAAGATGTTGATTTTTTATTGATAAAATTGCTTTTTACACGAAAATTTTATTACCATGGTTACAAACTCGAGAATCAACACGTAGCGCTCGTGAATTTATCTAAGGTTTTTTTTTTTAAGAGTTTTTACCAAATGGTAATCAAATTTGAGTTCCTTAAAAAGCAATTTTATCGAAAGAAAAAAATTAACATCGAATGTATTTTAGGGAGATTAATGCACGACTTGTAGTATTTCAAAAAAATTTTTGACGTTTGACGAATTGCTATACGCCTGCTAAATTTCGAGTTTATAGTTAAATAAAAAGCAGTGGAAGTATGTTCTAAAGTATATGTAAGAGAGAGATGATGAAACAAGGTGAAAATTTTTATCACTTATTAAAAATGTACCTATACCCTGTTCAAGTGACCAGCCGTTGCACGTCATTATTCGTGTACCAATACTATAATTATAATTTACTAAGCAACTTTAATAAAATTTGCATTAAAGCCAAAATGTCATCGTAATAAGTACAGTTGGTATTAAAAGTCATTAATCGTGTAGGTTTAGCGACCATATTTTATCATTGTCGCACACTTTGCATTTCGTACTTATAACTTAAAACGTAGTGCGAATATAAACTCATAAAATATCTCGATGTTGTCACGTCAAGTTTTGTTTACTTTGTTAAATTCACCGGTATGCACTTAAGCTATTTTTTTTTAAATTGCCTTACTAAAAACAGTACTTATCAGTACTCTTATTTTGTTTATGTCTACATTAGTTGTTGTATTTTATTATTACATAGGTATACAGTATCTATTTGTTCTTAACCTAAAAATGTCAGTTTGACAACACGTACATTTGACAACGCTGATTACACGTCATTGATTTAGTAAGTTTTAAGCTATGACGTGCAACGGCTGGTGACTTGAACAGGGTATAGCTTTTTATCGATTATAATGCTATGTGATTGGTCGTTTTAAACGAAATTCATTAATTTCATTGGTTTATTTTTCTGGAGTGTATTAATCTAAGAAAAAAATAATACTAGGAAGTAGGAACCAATGTACTCCTGTCCCTGTACTGGAGTCCTGTAAAAATTTTAGTACTGATTTGTCTAACCAACAGAATTGAGTAAAGGACATATAGGAGAGTCAAAAAAAGTTGGGTAGACATCATCATATTCTGGACCAGGTTTTCTAGACGCCATTTTCTAAAATGGCCGATACGCATTTGATTGTGCATATAGTTCCGCTCCTGTGACAGTCACATTCATCATTTTGGTGTTTAAATATATGTTTTTAAGGACAAGGAATCGATTAAGATGGTTTGCGAAGTTAACCGGACGCCATTTTCCAAAATGGCCGACACCGATTTTCTTGTGCTTACATTTCTCCTCCTTTGGCAGTAATATTCATCATTTTGGTGCGTAAATATATGCTTTTAAAGGACAAGGAATCCATTAAGATGGTTTGTGAACTTGCCTGATAGCAATTTCTTAAGGAAAATCAGTACTAAACGTTTTACAGGACTTCTTTATTACTGCATTCAGAGAACAACTTACCTACTTCAAGCAACCTAATTAGTTTAGTGTATTTATTTGGCATTTTTTTTATTGTGGGAACGAAATTTCATTGAGAAAAGTACTTTTCATTTGACTGAGTTTGTCTTTTTTAATTTTTTCTTTTTGTATGTAAACTAACACTGATGAAGATGGGTGATCAACAAAGGATGGGAATGAGACTGGCATCTGTTCGCCAAGAAAAACGAAATGTTTTGTTTGAGATGGAGAAGTGCGTTTTTTGTCAAGCGGTAGACAGCAACAAGACTGTTAGTTACCACAGTTAATGGAAGAAAAAGAGTACAAGAGGCAACCGCTATAAGAGATGGCATAGTTGCAAACAGACTGAAAGTGTGACTTCTGATGTTGTGTTTGTGTATCATGTGACAAACCAGTGCTATAAAATGTATACTTTAAAGAATCTCTCAAAAAAATAGCAGTAGCAAAAGCTAATAGTGAAGTGTTGGAAAGTGAAGATAAACATGCCAGTGAAGAAATCACCAGGAAAACAAGATCATCAATGTGTACCACGAGAGCCTCCTTCATCAACGGTGCACCCAACACATATTCAATATATTGTCTGTCTGCATTCAAAGTAATAATGGTGTCAGAGACAAATTTCGTGTAAGTGAAACTGAACGAGCAAAAATTTTTTAATCTGCAACAATCTATTTTCAAAATGATATGTATACTCGTGCGGCAGATCTGAATCAGATACACAAGTGTTTGGTGCTGATTTAACGTACTACAAAGTTTGTTTGGAAGCATATTTAAGAAAATATGAATATGGTGTGACAAGGTGTTAAAAAACAGAAAACTATTTTACCAAAATCGTGGCATTTGAAAGTAATGGGAATTATTGGTCCCAAGCTTAAAGAAGGATATGGCTTACACGAAATTTGTCCTTGACACCATTTTGACTTTGATGTCCACAGACAATACATCGAATATATGTTGAGTGCACGATTGATGAAGGAGGCTCTCGTGGTACAACAAAGGATCTCGTTTTCCTGGAGAATTCGACACTGGCATGTTTATCTTCACTTACCAACCCTTTACTATTAGCATTTGCTGCTGCTATTTTTTCGAGAGATTTTTTAAAGTATACTTTTTATAGCACTGGTTTGCCACATGATACACAAACACAACATCTCTTATATAGCGGCCGCTCCTTGTCCTCTGTTTCTTCAATTGAATTAACTGTGGTAACAGTTTTGTTACTGTCTACACTCTACAGCTTGACAAATAACGCACTTCTTCATGTCAAACAAAACATTTGGTTTTTCTTGGCGAACAGTTGCCAGTCTCATTCACATCCATTGTTGATCATCCGTTTTCATCAGTGTTAGTTTACCTATTAAAAAAAAATTAATAAAGACAAACTCAGTCAAATAAAAAGTACTTTCCTCAATGAAATTTCCGGAAATTTCGTTCGCACAATAAAAAATAAGCCAAATAAACATACTAATGAAAGTCAATTAGTTGCTTGAAGTAAGTTGTTTTCTGAATGCAGTAACAGAGGAGTCCTGTAAAACTATTAGTACTGATTTTCCTTAAGAAATAGCTATCAGGCAACTTCACAAATCATCTTAATGAATTCCTTGTCCTTTAAAATATATATTTAGACACCAAAATGATGAGCATGACTGCCAGGGGAGCAAAAATGTAAGCACCAGAAAATTGATGTCGGCCATTTTGACAAATGGCGTCCGGTTAACTTCGCAAACCATCTTAATGGATGGATTCCTTGTCCTTAAAAACATATATTTAGACACCAAAATGATGAATGTGACTGTCACAGGAGCGGAAATATGTGCACAATCAAATGCGTATCGGCCATTTTAGAAAATGGCGTCTAGAAAACCTGGTCCAGAATATGGTGATGTCTACCCAACTTTTTTTGACTCTTCTATATGTCCTTTACTCAATTCTGTTGGTTAGATAAATCAGTACTAAAATTTTTACAGGACTCCATACAGGGACTGTATTAATGGTGGGTAGTTAATTTTGAAAGCGCGCGTTTTTTTCATATATACGGTTAAATATATAGGGAACTAGTTTCATATAACTGTGTGAGATGAAATGTTTACAACTAGGTATTACTATTTTTAATGGAAACATGGATCATTGGTCCATTATTTTATACAGGATGTTACTTAATGGTATGTACTTGTTTTAAGGGGGCATTCCTGAACCAATTTTAAGTCGAAAAGTTCATATAAACGTATGTCCTAAAATACTTGGTTTTCGATATACAGGGTGCTGCAGTTTTTATTATTTTTCGTTTTTTCTTTAAAGGTAAACGCAAACTTATTGATGAAATGTCAAAATAATGTACGTATAACGTTCATCAGAACAAAAATATTGCTTTACAACGAACAAGGTTAACTTACTTTTATTTAAACAATTTATCCTTAGTAACAAGTTGCGGTTATGTATAAATTCGATTAACGATTTCTTCCAAACGGTAGTTATACGACAAAAATGAAAGAGACCTTTTTTGTTTATGATTTAATTAATTGGTAATTAAGAACAACCATTTTTTTTTTCTTTTAAATCAGTGGCGTAATATTTTTTCGTTAAAATTGTACCAGGGTTTAGCCACTGGTTAAAAAAATAAAAATAATTTTAAATCAAAAAGTGTGTTTCTATACCGGAATAACCTGTGCCAAAATTAAGTTTAATAGCTTAAACCGTCTTCGAGATTTTTAAGAAAAAACGAAAAAAAAAATACAAACTTTTTAGCACCCTGTATATCGAAAACCAAGCATTTTAGGACATACGTTTGTATGAACTTTTCGACTTAAAATTGGTTCAGGAATGCGCCCTTAAAAAAAGTACATACCATAAGTAACATCCTGTATAGGTTTGTAATATATCTTTAAAAATAGTCTCTAATATAAATCTTATAATTATTGGTGAGCGTCTCTTGACAACTTGTGGAGCCTTCTAGAGGAGGGTCGTTCGTTTGTCGTTCGTCGTTGCCGACAAATGGTCACTGTTTGTTTCTTAATTTTTTGAATTTTAATACTTTTTAACCATTGACTATTACGTATATCGTAATTTAAAGTGAATATTTGGAATAAAATTTCATGATTCTAAGTTGTCTGGATTCGATTGAGACCCTCTCGTATTGTTTTGGTCACTCTTTAATTCTTTAGACGCCTTTGAAGAGGACTAGACACTGCTAGTCGAAACGTCGCGTCGGCCGAATGAAGCTCTGTGACTTTTTTAAATCCACTACTCTACCCACCCTCCTCTAGAAGGTTCCACAAGTTGTCGGGAGACGCTCACCAATTGTAATATTTCCTTTACTAAATAGAAAAGCGTTCAATTAACTAAACAAAAGTGTGAAATAACTAAAATAATAATACAGAAGCAACATATATTTTTGGAAACTAAAGGATTTCTAAAGTTTAATACAATAAACGAAAAAAGAATGCAAGATAACAAAACGTAGAATAAAAAATCCAATAAAACGTCAGAAAAGTCTAACGAAGATATCATAAAAATATACAGAGTGAGCCATAAATCATTCAAAATTGAGTTTTCACCAAACAAAAGTTTGGTATTGGTATATGAATTCGTTAAATCTATGTGTGGTTTTTTGTGTTAAGGAATTTTAAAATTCTGATTGTGAAATATTGTAAAGCACAGGTCTAACATTAGACTTCCAAAGCTCAAAAATAATGAAAATTAAAACTAATTTCAATTGAATGAGTGTAGTGACTCGCAAGGTCCTATCCACGTTTCGATACTCTTCATGGTATATGTAAATAATGTTTTTAATAACAAATAATTGTTTATACATATGAAAAAATTTAGTATGTGATAGGCTTAAAAATAGGTTACATAATGCTTACATTACATGTTATTACTGTTTTTTTTGCTTACGTGTGTTATTCGTTTTGTAATAAGTATATTAAAAAACAAGTTTCATAAGGTATGTTTTATGGCATGAATCAAAGTTTAGAAGGATGAGTGCCATAAAAACCTTATGAATGAGTTTTTTATACATACTATTTTTTAGAATTTGCGCCTTTTGCAAACAATTTTAAATAAATATTTGACATTATAAAAATCTAGGGAATTTTTTAGAGATTGGAACTATTACTTTTCAAATTAATAGGATCTATTAAAGCACTCAAATGACCCGAATTCTAAAAAAAATAGTTAAAGGCTAAATAAATCACTTGGTTACTATAATGACTACATTAGTACCTACCACACGTTCTATAAAACGTTTATCTTTTCAAGGGCACAATGGATGTGTACTCATAATTGTAAATATTATCGATGTAGGTAATAGTAGCAAATGGAATGTAATCATTCATTTGGTGATGGAATATTGGGGAAACAGTCACCTGCGATAGATAGCGAAAAGGACCATTGAATTTATAATGTGACATTTTCGCAGACTGACTAAAACCAGATTATGTCAAGTATTCCAATTATCTTTCATTTGTAATTACTGATAACATAGTGTGCCATCATCATTTGTTGGTTTAATAACAAGGGCACCGTGGAATTAGAAATGTGTAACATTGCAGCTAAATCGCTAAATGAACAAAAGAAAACAAGTCTACGATCCCAGTTATTCTATCTTTACCTTAAAAACAAATAGGTAGTGCAAGGTTATTTCGGAACTATTGGTTAAGATGTTATGGTACTAAATGTCAATGAATAAATAGTGCCAGGAAGAAGCATATAGCAGACGGCTGTATATGTCAATGCGAGACGGAAATGCGGCCATGAAAGGCCAAGTTTGACTCACTTTGTTTATGTTATGTTGATGGTCGTTGCGTAGGCGTATACTTAGTTTTTGTTTAAATTTACATTTTAACGATAAATTAGTGGTGATTTTATTAGTGTGGAAATCACAATTCATGATTTCATATGGAAGTAGTTCAGATCATTTAATTTATGTAGAATTCATGATTCGGTAACACATAATTTGAGGTTAAAACATAGGCGTCTGTGTTGTTTCTAAGGGCTTAAAATTTTTTTCGGACGTTGATATAGTGTGTTTTATTGCTATAAATTACCTTTAAATAACCGTTTGTAGCCAAACAAGTAAAAAAAAAAAAACTTAGTACTATACGAATGTATAAAAGTAGAAATCTATATTTTATTATTATTTTTCAAGTAAGTATCTTTTTGCGACAGCACACCACTGTGAAACAGGAAACAATCATCTGCCATATGCACAGGCCATCGCGGTCGCACGATAATATTGCAAATGCTTCTTCCTGACACTATTTATTCATTGCTAAATATAGTCTACGTTCCGGATAAACATTGTAATAGTTATTTATGTATCAAGGGAATTATAAGGGTCTTAATTACCGAGGGTAAAGTTTGCGTCCCGAGGGCCTTGCGCCCGAGGGACAGCAATTACCCGAGGTAATTGAGACCTATTAATTCCCGTGATACATAGATAATTTTATTTCTGACCGAGTTTAATAAAATTTGTTCATTTCCGGTATATTTGATTCAGGTATCGTCGATTGCAGTTTTGGTTGTTGCTAGGTTACTGGTTCATAAAAGAGCCGTAGAGGGAATTATAGCGTCTTTATATCTCAAGGGAGTTATGACACTCTTTATTGGTATCGTAACTATGACAATATAAGCTTATAATATCACTGTCAGAAATAAATATATTAATGTAGCACTAACAATAAAAAAATTTCAAATTTCCTTATAATATTTTTATTGTGTAAAAAATTGTTTAAGAACAACATAATTGCTATCTCTCCTTCACTGGATATGTCAATGTTAACTATTTCAATGATAAAGTGTAAAGATATTGTTGTATTTTTGTCTTGTAAAGTTAATTCCGTTAATCGTTATTTACTATACATTTTGTACATCAAAATAGTTATTTTTGTATCTAATGCGCGAAATGCCACTTTGGTGATCGAGAACTGATTAAAAAAATAGTCGAGATCACCAAAAGTATTTCGCGCACGAGTTGCAAACAACATTTTTTCTACAAACGTGAAGAAGTTGACAATAATTATTTTAACGTTAAAATACAAAACTCTCATCTAGTTTGCGTGCAGTGCGTGCAGTGCGTGCAGTGCGTACTTCGCGCATGGCGTCGTCATTTCGGGCACGCTGTCATGGTAACGTAGGTAAGTTATAAAAAGGGTCACTTCGCGTATTGTTATCGATGCGCAAACCTTGCCATTTTTTGACGTTTGTAGAAAAAAGAAATTACGTTAAGTCGAAATCAATAATGCTGCACATATAACTTTTTCTACAAACTTCAAAAAATGACAAGGTTTGCGCATTAATAAAAATACACGAAGTGACTCTTTTTTTCACTTGCCTACGTTACCATGACACCGTGCGCAAAATACTTACTTCGCGCACTGCTATGAGAGTGTTGTATTTTAATGTTAAAATAATTGTCAACTTTTTCACGTTTGTAGAAAAAATTTTGTCGTGCGCGAAATACTTTGGTGATCTTGACTATTTTTTGCCGATTATTTGCCGAAAATTAGTTCTCGATCACCAAAGTGGCATTTCGCGCACTAGATACAAAAATAACTATTAATTCGAAAGTGGGCAAAGTCTTTTGAGATTCTCACACTCAGTTATTCAATTCGATCACAAGTTTTTCTATACGGCGTACGATGTAAGTTTTGGCAATACTTTTGGTGCCACGAACGAGATTAACGCTTGGGGGGTTATACCATTGGGCATTGGTGATGTAAGATACCGAACTTTCTAGTATTCTTTGTCATTTCAAAAATGTAGCTTTCTTATACGTGACATAAGTTTAAAACATACCACAAAAATATAATATATAATGTAAATAAACCGATACAACCGATCCTCAGTATTTTCATAACTTATTTTGATGAAAACATACCTTGCTCAAAAATTATGTGGTAGTCTAAATTGGAAGAAATTGTAGCGTTTGGAAATTGGTGCATAAATAACGATTTTGGGTAAATTTTGCTCCATAACTTTTGACATAGAGCACAGATAAGAATTTTAAAATTTTGTCATCCTATTTTTTATCGTTCCACACGACCCCTGTAACTTTTTTGTGTGTTGGCCTAAGGAGCTGAAAGTCAATGGAATATCTTTCTTAATCTATAAACAACCCGTATACCAAATTTCAAAACAATTAGTCGCTTCTAAAAAGAGTTATCGCGCACATTGGCGAGTGGACGGACGGACCGATGGACAACAGAGCAAAATTATAAAGGATCTGGAGATTCTTAATAAATTAAACAATAGTAATTTATCACATAAAATTTATTTTTTTAAGGCTTACGGATTAGCTGCGTAAGGAAAACTTGAATTAGGTACCTATTTAAAATTCCGGTGTTTTGAGTTATGCATTCACAAAAGATCCTATTCTATCTATAAAATAATTTTACTTTTGATAGAATTTATAAGTTTGATAGAATCGAGATATTTTAGCAATATACAGAGTGGTTTGGCTTGCAATGTCCAGATGATATTTCCGAAACTAATAGCATTAGGAAAAAACATTTAAATTGAAAGTTATTGAGTATTACGTATTCTATATTATAGGGCAAAAAATTTTTTTTTGCTAAGCCACTTTTGGTCCTCCCCCAAAAAAAATTTTTTTTAAATAGCGACAACAATTTTTTTTTATAATTTCAAAAAGAGACAATTTTTCTGAATTCAACGATGTATAAATTTCAAATTTGGACATGAATTTATTTAAATAGCAACAGAAGAAATATTTGATTTCATTAACATACGATGCTATGAAAACAAAACCGCACATCATCTGTCAACAAATTTTTCATGTTTTAAGTAGTAACAAAAACATAATAAGTTGATTTATTTTGTCATTATTCGATCACTATGGTATTGAATTTCACAAATAACGAAAAGGCTGATACGTTATTAAGACATTAAACTATTGTTTATTTAAATAAATTTCAAATCAAAATTTGAAATTTATACATTGTTGAATTCAGAAAAATTGTCTCTTTTTGAAATTGTAAAAAAATTGTTGTCGCTATTTAAAAAAAAATTTTTGTTTGGGGGGCCAAAAATGGTTCAACAAAAAATTTTTTTTTTGCCCTGTGATATAGAATACGTAACACCTCGCGTAACAATCAATAACTTTACATTTTAAATGTTTTTTCCTAATGTTATTAGTTTAGGAAATATCGTCTGGACATTGCAAGCCAAACCACTCTGTATACATTAATATAAAGTAAATAGTAATACCCATTACGTTATTTTTGCACAAAGAAAGCGGCTAAAGGAACAATTTTGGGTGTTTCTTTTTTATTAAAAATTACATCATCGACTTACTCTTCTTCAACATTAAATTTACGTCTATGAATCCAATCTGTGAAAAGCAAGCCTTGTTTAACATTTTATACAGGGTGTCTGCGGAATTCGTATACGTATTCCTTGAACATTTTTAAGCAAAAATGATTCTGTGCAATTTTTCCCAATTCCTAACCCCTGAGGAGATATGGGCGGTTGAAGTAGGCATACTCGTATGGGTCATAACAACAGTTAAACCTGACTTTAACTCATATTAAGTCCTATCGTAGTGACGTTATTTTAGGTGCATTTATGTGCTATGTTATTGTTAATTTGTTAATGAAAATAGTTATTAAAAGTTTTGTTTTATGATAATTTTAAGACTTAAGCAGCTGTTAAGAGTATTCTCTTTACTTACTTTTACATTTTTAGCGCGTAGATAGTATGATTTACGTCACTACGACAGGACTATGAGTTAATCTGAGTTAAAAGTCAGGTTTAACTGTTGTTATGACCCATGCGAGTATGCCTACTTCAACTGCCCATATCTCCTCAGGGGTTAGGAATTGGGAAAAATTGCACCCTGTATAGTGCATATAAAGGGTCGTTCTTTTGGTAGAGACTTCCAAATGCGTACAATCAATAAATTTATTCCCACTGTTCATCGTTACGTAATGTTTCACCATGTTAATGCTGCTACACCCATGTAAAGTAAATAATACTATGCAAATTAACAAAAAAGTAGCTTTTTGACCGTTTTCTCATTGCAAAACACCGAACCGCGTTTTTAAAATATACAGGGTGTCCCAACGGAGCGTGGGCGGCCGATAACTCTGTTAATATTAAATTTATCAAGGTGCAATTATGCTGTAATGTAGAGGACAGTAAACTTCATCACCCTAAAATAGTTTTTCGTATACAGGGTGTTTATTTTACAAATGCCATACCAAAGCTGCATTTTTTTAAATGGAAACCCTCATTTTTTTTTACATATTTGGAAAGCTCGCCAAGAATACTATCATGTTGCATTAAAATGTTACTACCTATCTTCAACTGTTTCCATGTTATTTCACATTTTATCAAAAAAACATGTCAAATTCAACCAGCTCGTAAAAATTAACCGAAACTGATAACAGGATACAGTTTGCGCCAAAAATTAGGAAATATGGTCTAGTTTATAGGCGCCCTTCGCATATTTTGTTTTTTGAATAAACATTACATTTTTTTTTAGCAAACGCCAAATGCATTTTTTCTCCAAAATTTTAAATGGAACACCCCCTATACTATTACACCATTCGAAAGCTCTTGAAATTTTCTTTCCGACTCATTCATTTGTTTTTTTCTTATGTCGACAAATTTTGCAAGAAAAAAATAAGATTCGGTGCGTATCCCATTTTGTCAAGTTAATGTTATTTAATTTAAGACACCCTTGGTGTTTGTTGATGTTGCTAGGCAACGGACAGTTTGTTTTTTAAAGTAAATCATGTGCAACGAGAATAGCTCGATGTGATTTACGCATTGGGAATAGTGGATCGAAATAAGCTTTTGGACTCCCGATTACATGGACATGTTGACAGAAGAGCGTTCAGACAAAATCTTTTGGGCGGCTACGAATGCGTTTTGACACTTAGGTTTTATGCAATACCCGAATGAATAATTAATGTACATGAGAATAGCGAGTTGGAAGCTTTATTAAGTGTACAAGAGCATGCACACATCAGCAGTCGTCAAGGTAAATGACAAAATAATGTGTCTAAATCAACAGTCAGTCTTATGTTAAGGAAGAACTAATACAACATAATAAACACATAAAATTCAACAAACAAGTAAATAACTAATAGAACATAATAACAAACAAAATTAAACAAACAAGTAAATTACAATAAATGTTCAAAAACCATCCCGTTGTGCTCTAAACACACTTGTAACCGACGAAGAAAAGCTTGCCTGACGTGCTGAAGCATCTCCGAGGTAATTCTTCGGAAAGCATCCGTTATGCGATCCCTCATGTCGGCAGGTGTTGTAGGAGCTGTTTGATACACGATGTCCTTGATGTAACCCCATAAAAAATAATCGCATGGAGTTAAATCTGGAGACCTAGGAGGCCATGCAATTGGCGCTCCCCGACCAATCCAACGATCTGGTAGCCAATTATCCATAAACTGACGCACTGTGCGGTGAAAGTGTGCAGGAGCTCCATCCAACTGCATCCACATTTGCCGTCGAACCTCTAGGTTGACATCCTCGAGAAGTGCAGGAAGATTGTTTTCTAGGAAATCTCGGAATCTTCTACCAGTCAGTACTCCATCAAAAAAATGTGGCCCTACTATCTGATTTCCGAGAATGCCGCCCCAGACGTTTATGGACCACTGATGTTGATGATCTACATGCCTTACCCAATGAGGATTGTTAACCGAATAATAATGCATGTTGTGTCGATTGACAAGGCCATTGTTCTTAAATGTCGCTTCGTCCGAGAACAAAATGTGAAATGCAAAATCTTCACGTTCATTGCAGCGACCGAGTAGCACTCTACAAAACGTGGAGCGGTGAATGACGTCTCGTTGTTCCAACATTTGGTGCAATTCCATATGATACGGGTGATATCGGTTCGTCTTTAATATTCGATTGACTATTGATTTAGGTATGTCTCTCTGACGTTCAATTTGACGAGTACTGATGTGTGGATTCTCTTGTACACTTAGTAAAACTTCCAACACTCTGTCCTCATTTGCATTAATTACTCGCTTAGGATATTGCACAGAACCTGACGCTTCGAACCGCATTCGAAGCCGCTCAAATGTTTCTGGCCTGGGCGTTCTTATGTCAACATGTTGTTGCCCATATAATCGCGAGGCCAAAAGGGCATTTCGATCGGCTTGTCCCAAAGTGTAAATCATGTCGACTAATTCTCGTTGATGTAGATTCATTTTCTTTTTCACTGTATGAACACTGAATTGACACCTACTTCGAAAAACAAACTGTCCGTTGCCTAGCAACATCAACAAACACCAAGGGTGTCTTAAATTAAATAACATTAACTTGACAAAATGGGATACGCACCGAATCTTATTTTTTCTTGCAAAATTTGTCGACATAAGAAAAAAACAAATGAATGAGTCGGAAAGAAAATTTCAAGAGCTTTCGAATGGTGTAATAGTATAGGGGGTGTTCCATTTAAAATTTTGGAGAAAAAATGCATTTGGCGTTTGCTAAAAAAAATGTAATGTTTATTCAAAAAACAAAATATGCAAAGGGCGCCTATAAACTAGACCATATTTCCTAATTTTTGGCGCAAACTGTATCCTGTTATCAGTTTCGGTTAATTTTTACGAGCTGGTTGAATTTGACATGTTTTTTTGATAAAATGTGAAATAACATGGAAACAGTTGAAGATAGGTAGTAACATTTTAATGCAACATGATAGTATTCTTGGCGAGCTTTCCAAATATGTAAAAAAAAATGAGGGTTTCCATTTAAAAAAATGCAGCTTTGGTATGGCATTTGTAAAATAAACACCCTGTATACGAAAAACTATTTTAGGGTGATGAAGTTTACTGTCCTCTACATTACAGCATAATTGCACCTTGATAAATTTAATATTAACAGAGTTATCGGCCGCCCACGCTCCGTTGGGACACCCTGTATATTTAATTACATGCAAAGTACCTACCTAATAAAAATTCATGTTTTTAACAAATTTCAGTGTGATTCTATATTTCCATTTGATAGAAATTGTAGCAAGCACGCCCTTTTGTGATTTGCGAAGTTTGAATAAATACTGAATGTATCTTTACTATTGATTATTATTCATTTTTGTGAAGAAAATGACAGGAAATACCTCTGTAAAGTGACTGGGTGAAGCTGTACAAATTCGATAATGTTGACTTGGTGGCAATAAAAAGAATAAATTTGGTAAAAGTTTCTTTATATAAACGTGATAAATGACAAAAATTAGGTAATGTCGTTATAAATCCGTTGTAATAAGTCTACTGGAATCCTACGATTCTCATTAATTCCAAGTCAAGTTGGAAAACAGTATTTTTCCTAGTGTGTATACAGGGTGTAGGTATACAACCCTATACACAGTTAGGTCTTCTCAGGACTAACATATGTTTTCAGTAACTTTTTTTGGTTTGAGCTTTGGTTTATTCAATGACGCGGCTTCCTTTGTTTTTCAAGAATTTCCCCTATTTATGTGGGGATTAAAGAAATGTGTTTAAAATTAACTTCGTTATCTACAATTTTTTGTTATACATATTTTGTTCCAAAATGTGTAATAACAAAATGGCATCGCCGATATAAAACTATATTGTGTACTTACGTATTATTATGAAATTGACTTAGGAAGTCTAGTTGAGTTTCAATCGACGCGACGGATAGTGTAAAATTGAGTGGCACAAACTAGGGTTGACGTCTGGTCTAGGGTTGAACTGATATTGTCAGTCACGGCTATATTATAAAAAGTTACACAACTTTTTTTACATTGTAGATCTTTTGAAAGATCTACCCCTCCAACTGAAGTAGCAAATGTGGTACACCTGCACATTCTTTAAGAGTAGCTAGAGCTATACCTTCATACAGTATTTAGAGGAGGTATTTCTAGAACTCCCCCTACCCCTTCACAACATCGATGTTTTTCATATAAACCTCCTTGTCTATATAATTGAGCAACTGGAGGGTATCATAACTGATAGCAGTAATTAAGGCACTTTCCGATAAGATTCCAAAACGGTGTTGGAGGCAACGAAGCAGTTTGCAAATTTCTGTTAAATAATATTTTTTATTAAATATGTATTTGTAGAGTTCAGTTTATAAACAGACGACAACTCCATAAAGTAGAACACAGTTCTTTTCTGATCCAATAAACTTTTAGTGCCTGCTCTTTTTCTTTTTGAATACGAGGTTATCGCTTTTCGATAGACCGTAGGCTCACATCACATGCAAAAATATAGTAAAAGTAAACTGATTATGTACAAAATCTCTTAGTCTATTAGTAATGATATTGGAAACTGCGTTTCTTTTAATCTGTTGTATTTGTTTCAGGAACCTTATGTGCCGTGTCCGATGGAATGCATTATGCATGGACGGCACCAATCATTCCAATTCTTCAACGTCCGGACTCCCCAATTTCAATTACGCATAGAGATGTTGTGTGGTTAGAGAGTGTCTACATGATAGGCGGAATGGCCGGAATACCTTTCATAATTTACAGTGTGGACCGATTCGGACGCAAAGCAACAATTTTAATAGGAACTTTGCAACATATAATATCTTGGATCATGATCGCATTCGCTCCTTCCGTTGAGTATTTCTACGTGGCAAGATTCATAAGCGGATTTGCTGCAAATGTTGACTTTGTGGCGGCGCCGATGTATATAAGTGAAATCGCCGATAAGAAAGTACGCGGATTTTTAGGGTCATCGATTTACCTGATGATGTTGGTGGGAATTTTAATTATATATTCCGTTGCACCTTTTGTTTCAATTCCACTCTCATCGGCTGTTGGTTGCTCATTTTTAATAATTGAACTATTCATTTTCCCTTTCATGCCCGAGTCACCCTATTACCACGTTTCGAAAGGGAATACCGAAGCTGCAAGAAAATCGTTGCAGAAATTAAGATCGACGGAAACAAATATAGACAAAGAATTGGAAGAGATACTAACGATTGTAAAAAGGCGTCAGTGTGAAAAACGACGCTATACTGATTTGGTACGGATGAGAAATAGCCGAAAAGCAGTACTAATAGTGACAACACTAAACTTGGCGCAACATTTTAGTGGTTATAGCGTGATTCTGATGAATCTTCATTCTATATTAAATGACGCGGGGTCAATGTTGAGCTCTAGTAACGCTGCAATTATATTTTCGGCATTAATGTTAGTAGCTGCTATGTTTTCATCGGTATTAATTGATAAAGCGGGACGAAGGGTTCTTCTTTGTGGATCAAGTATTTTGACCGGTTTTTCGATATTGGCACTGGCAATTTATTTCGCGATCAAAAATTCAGGGCACAGTGTTGAAAGGTATAATTGGGTACCGGCGGCATCCGCAATGTGCTATGCAGTGTTTTTCAAATGTGGAATGGGATTAATACCCATAGTTTTGACGGCTGAACTTTTTCCTTCAAGTGTAAAAGCGATGGGTATGGCGACCGCATCTGCGATGTACAGTGTATCGTCTGTTGTTTCGATTTATGTTTATCAATTTTTGAGTGAAATGTGGGGAATACATGTGCCGTTTTTCGTTTTTGGAATTTTCTGCTTTCTTGCTGCTCTTTTTACTGTCTTGTACATTCCAGAAACGAAAGGAAAGACTTTAGGCGAAATTCAAATTCTCCTCAACAGTAAGCCATGTTCAAATGCTACTAATAACATTGAGAATAAGTTGGACACTCCCGAATATGTAAATTTACTGTTACAAGAAATGCAAGTTTCCAAAACATGAACATTTCGTAGGTGACGTGTACAGTATTATTGCAAAATACTTACACTAGTTTTTAAGCTATGATAGTGACTGTAAATTATTTTAGAATTAAATTCGTAATTTAAGTGGTTTTTTTATCACTGATTGTAATACGAGAAGTCAATTGCCACGAAATATTAAAACGTCCGATTTCACCATATGGTAATCGCAAAACTCTCATGGGTCAAGTGATTGATTTCTCGATATTCTAGTCTAGGTCATGAACTTTCTAGTGACAAACTAACGATGAAGATTACATGTTTTATCTTTTCCCTTAATATAATTACATGTGCGGGTTCAAACCCGGCCAAGGTTTCCGTTTTTCTAAAGCGGAGAAAAACTGAAACACGCCTACTTCTCGGATAGGAAGTAAAATCGTAGGTCCCGTGTCGATAAAGATCCCTGGTTGAGGATGAAATTCCGTTAGTGATGCAAAATTCTACTAAGGGTAGTGCTAATGACCAAAGCAATTGATGCGCGTAGAGACGCTTGGAAATTCGCTGTTACGAGATCTCGGCCCACAGAATAAATAGATAATATTCATTTATTCGAATTCTGTAGATCTATTACAAGATCTCAGTCTTTTCTCAGATCTTTTCTCAGTCAACGTCATGCGATTCGCTTTGTTTATTGTATTCTGTCGCTTAAGCCAAGCTGTAATTAAGCCAATTACGTAAACTGACGTGTTGCAGAAAATATTTGTGATAGGTAAGTGGTTTTCTTCAATCCAATTAAATTTCGTTATAACGTCCATTTTTGCGACAACACCCACCGTGGGTATTGCTACTCTGATCGCAAGATGCACTGTGGTCACGACCTGCACCGATGCCCATCTACCTTGGCCCTATTGTCCACTTCTCCTTTCGCTCTCAACGTCCAGTTTGAATATTTGTCCCCTCAAACTCCACTTTGGTTACAACGGTTATGAATGCTCGTGGAACATTTAAAGCACACCTACGTGGTCGACAACGTCCACTGTAACATTGTAAAGCGTTATTTTTATGATGCAAATGTGCCAAACTGAGTGGTATAATTATGCAAACTATTTTTTCTTCTATAGCCTGTTTTCACTACGTATATGTAACGTTATTACCACTTATTACCAGTAAACTGGTTGCAAGTACAACGTGTGAGAATAGCACCACACATTGTTGTAATGTGTGTGCTATGTTTAGACGATGGTTAAATAATTGTGATAAATATACAAATAATATGCCTTTGAATCAGACCAATCAGGCAGACGGACGAAAAGGATAATATTGTGAACTCCCCTGGAGTGGGACCAGCAGAAGAGAGAGACAATACACGTGTGCTAGTAATAGTGCTAAAGTTCAATGGGCTTAACTACATGTTAGCAGGTACGTACTCCAATAAATTATGTAAGAACGGATCTTACTTATTTTATTCCTTGTCTCTTTGTGTATCGGTGTTGAATTTTTGTGTTTTAAATTCCTTCGTTCGCACAATTTCACCGTAGTTCAATAAGTTAGTGGAAAACATTCTGAAATCAAAAAGTGGAGTTTCCATTGTTATAAAAATGAGTAAGTATAGTTATTAATTATCGTTTGTTTTTTTACATACGTATATGCAAACATGGCATTACGCAGAAATTACCATTTCCGTTATCTCATTTCTTATGCATAACCTGTACATAAAATCCATGATAGAAATAATTACCTCAAATGCTTAAAAATGATGTTTTTACAGCAGTTGTCCATCGTATCCTTTCGTACGACGCGACGTAGGTACATATTTGACACTGGACTGTTTATTCGTTATCTCTTAGGCTTGCAGGCGTGCTTTGTTTGTATGATTTTGGATGTTGAGTTTCCATTCGCAATTGTGATTTCTTAATTTTTCCAACGTTTAATGGATAATTGACATGAACTAGTTTTCGTTATCTAGTTAGCAGTTCAGTACAGTTTTAAGGGCAGTTTTACTAGATGAACAAAAAAAACGCTTTTCTAAAGGACCAAAAGTAGACAGTAAGGATGAGGTAGTAGACCCGCAGTATAAACGATTTTGGATATTGGAAGGAAAACTAATAAGGGAGTATTTAAAAAAAAATTATGTCAGTAGCTCTTATAGTACCGAAGATATATAGTTAAAAATGTGGTAATATAAGAGGAAATATGAGGTATAAACAAATCGTACGCTTAAAATGAAAAGTTTATGTCAAAGCTGTAAACTAGATAACAAGTGACATTAAGTGTATTTTGGTTGTTGTATTATAAACAAAAATGCTGCAATAAGGTTCCATCAGCCGCACCACAAATTATAATCGTTGTACAACTCTTTAGAGAGTAATTCACTATATGTTTTCTGGATACTTTACGCCATGTCCGTATAGTCCTCGATTATTCCTGGGATAATCCGATTAATTAGATTAATCGTAATTAAAAATATTACTGTATGTCTAGTCGACTCTGCCATCTTTCTTCTTCTAACACTGACTATTATTGCTTTTTATATATTTAATTATTCGTCGTGTTTAACTTGTTTGCCCATGTGTATTTACCACATGGTGTTAATAGTCTTATATTATTAATTGGATCGATTGAGACGTTACCTGTTGGTTTGTGGGAACTACTAATTCTTCAGGTAAGGGTCCTGTAACGTGATTATTTAAATTGATATACCAATGTAGTAAGTCGCTTTACTGTTTCTACTAATCACATTGTATGTTCTTCTAATAAAGAACCCTGAAGATGACTGGACCTGGACCAGTCGAAACGTCGGTTAGATAATGAAGTACATGAGTTCTCATTAACCTAGCCTACTTAACAAACTCCCTAAGAAGGTCTCCCATCCGGAGAAACCAATATATTGCCATTTTAAGGAGTACACCAACGTATAAAAATTATTGCCATGCTTCTAGTTGTGTTTACTATACAGGGTGTCAAAATTAATTTTTAATTGCTTTGACACTGAACTGTTTGTTCCATTTCCTAAACAAAATCAAAACGTTTAAGTTAATACTTTAGATATTCAGGTAAAGGAACAAACAACATTGATCAAGTGATGAAAGTTCGGCCAAGCATAGATTAAAGATATCCCACGAAACAAATACCACTATCCATTAGTAACCTATTTTCATTTGATTATTGTTACAATTATATAAAAAAAATAAAAGCAATATAATAGAATCTGACAGATTCACCCGTGTAGATACCAAACCAAGTTAATTAGTTCATAACGAATGTTCAATTTTGGATAAATTCTACAATCACCATGCAACGGCTACAGTTAGTATCTCTCTAAGCATTAGATGATCCGCCAAAAGATGGCATCGATGCACCAATTTTCGCCCTAAAATAAAATGAACCTTAGATCAACGCCCTTTACGGTAAATCATCATTAATTCAATCATGTAGAATAGATTGAAGAGTAACCAACCCTTTGTGGAAACAAATCGATGGATATCAAAATTAATATTACTGCTTCTGCAAGTTGGGGAATTTAAAATTATATACCTATCTCACGCTCACGACTTGAACTTTGTAAGGGGTTGACCACCGAACTTAGACGAATGAAATTAAGACCTAACGTATTGCAAACAATTGAAGTTCGGTTTCCCAAATCAAGGTGGGAAATGCTAATGCCATTGAATAGAAAGTCACATGCCACCTCAATTCGTTTAAGTAAATTATGTACTTCGTGGAAGCATTAAATTATCTTGAATCGAAAGATTCTTTAATGGCACGCCATTTGTTGCGATTTAGATTCCATTTTAAAGAACGAGTAATGAGACAAACTAGTAATGGAACAACAATGATAGTGTACCAATCAGCTATCTAAGCCGTTGACGGCAAAGGCGTTTAAGTTTGGTTGAACATAATAATGATTATTCTTATTCATAATTAAGCATATTCACTCACTTGATCGGTAAAGTTGGAGGACATATAAAATATACATACAACATATGTAAATTGAAGTAAATACCCCTACATATGCTTTTTTATATATCAAGTATGTAAGTATTCTTTAATAAGTTATATAAACCGTATGTCACACAATTACGTATATTTTACATAATAGTATAGAAACTTACGGATATTCTGTATACAGAAATTCATATAATATATACATATAGATAATTACATATCACTCATGAAATTCATGTGCTGTCATATTTACATGATTAGATTTATGTACGTTATATGTAAAATATTATATGTAATATTACTCATTTTTTATGTATGCCTTCAGTAAATATAATTAGAAATTATGATTGCATATATTGTATGGTCGAAAATAAAGTCCGTTTCTATTTGCGCGACATAAATAATCGAACGCGCGTGTTTTCTACAACGCCAAAAATTGTAATAATAATAATAATAATAATAAGGGTTAGATAAGAACATATACATACAATTACAAAAGGCAGTCATTATCAACACTTGTCACATAGTTAGAAAATTTCTAAACATAACGGAAGATACCGCACATCACTCAGAACCACATCACACACTTTCAACTAATACCATTCAAACACAAAATGAAACACAACACTCAATCCTCCCTTCACAAATTGAAACTCTGTTGCATACACAACATAACATTATAGAAAGTCCATTACCAACACACAACACTTCAACAATCACTCATGTAACACCTCTGACTCGTTCTCATGCACTCAAACGTAAACACACAATATACTCACAGTATCAGAATTCGCAATTAACACAAAACACAAACAACACATTACCCACTCGAGTGCAACCTATGCGTCGAGCTAAACAACAAAAAACGCTTACACAATAATCATAACACTTTTTCAAAACATACATATTATGTTCATTTTTTCTTTTCTATAAAAAGTCACTAAGTCACGAATAAGTGACGCCAACGGAGAAGCCTAGGAATATAGGGTCTCTTTTTGTTATTGATGCGCGACGCTGCGTTCATGTTAATGCCTTTGCGGAAAGAGGGTCGACGGAACGTGGCTTTTACAAATTGGGATCAAATACACCGAGGCTTCTCAAACAAATACATTATCTAAAAATGTGATCAGCGTTCGTTTTATCAACGTCATTTAATTTAATGAACATAATATGTGTATAGTATTTAGTATGTTCACTTTTTAACAGCAACTTCAAATTTATATTGTATAGATATATGTATTAGTAGGACTAATCGTAACTTGATTTCGATCCGTGCGATTAGTTAACCAGGCTTGGCCTGAGTATCGATAACAATCGAAGTACATATAATAATATCATTTATTCGTTGATTATACTTTTGTATATAACGTCGTCAATTGGTTTACATATTATTTTAACAAACAGAGATAAAATAAGACACATAATTTAAAAGCAAACGATAGGTAAGTCAGTCTCAGTGCAGTATTTATTTTCACGTAATTGATCAATATACTCGGTTGTTGAATAAGGACAGGCTGTAATTAAGGATTTTTTTATGTGGTTTTTGAATTAATATTAGATCCGTATCGACTAAAATGCGTCTAATTTATATAGAAAATAAATAATATAAAATAAATTAAATCCTGGTCATTTTTAACATAAAGTTAAAGATAGGTATAATAAATTATTGAATAAGACTTCACTCAACGGTATAATCAAACAAAATTTAAACTAATAACGCGAAACAGCGCAAAGTTACGAAGTACGAAATAAAAAAAAGCGATGTTACAGATTAGCGCAGTGGTACAATGTCGGAGACAATGAAAACACACGTCGGATTTCGGAATTTGCAACGCCTACTCCCAAAAGTTCGAATCCGGTTAAGGGACACTTTTCAAGCAAGTATATCATAATAAACTGTCGGCTTTCAGTTCAGGTAAAAACGGGTTCGTGCAAGAATTAAGTTAAATATAATTAAAAGTACAGTTGCACGTAAAATGTAGTTTTTCCATTTTTTGTATGGAACTGCGTAAATAATTTTTTACATTGATAATAATTACATTACGCTCGGTAGCTGCCTTTTTGGTCATCGCAACGCTTTTACGACTAATATTTTTTATGTAAATATTACATAAAATATACATAAAACGTATATAATTTCATGTAGAAGAATTTAAATCTAATAGACATATATATTATTTTGAAAATTGCTGACATCCTGTCATTAAATATCTCTTATTTTTCTTCCAGTTTTATATAAATCTAATAAGCTCTTACATAATTTATATGTATTTTATATATAAATGTGTTTGCTGGGAATGCTCTACTTATACTCCCTACCCTTGTTCTCAGACTACCACATACAAAAGATACACATAAACCACATATAAATTGTTAGTTGTTCGCACCCCCTTCAACCCGAAAGGTACCCACCCACATGGCCACATAGGCCTTGTTACGGAACCTATTGTCACAGAGTACCCCTACAGAGGGGAAAGCTAGCTTTCCCGCTAAAACATCAGTCGCCATCTTATTAGTAGTTCTACAATCAAACTTCGTGCTTCGTTGTTATATTGTGTTAAATTCATAGATACAGAATAAAATACATTGTGCTTGATCTTTCAGTGGAATATCATAATGACCGAATGGTACTAAAATAATATACAACAATGTTTTATATTTGAATTGGAACTACTTAAAGATGGCGGAAGGTCATTTATTCTTGACACCAAAATATCAAAGGTACCGCCGTAGCTTTCCCCTCTGTACGGTACTCTGTGCTATTGTCGGAAACAGTAATAAAGTTCGCAATTATCTAGTAAAGTTAAGGGTTGATGTAAAGAATTAATATTTTACATTAAAACAAATGAAATATATGCATTACCTTTTAAAGAAATTGAACACACACCAATAAAATGAACAAAACATTTTACAATAAACTTTAACACGTGCTACTGAATATACAGATGGCCTCATCCCTTGATTTTAACCCTCGTTACTTTCAAAAATCCCCTCTCCTTTCTGTGACTGTGTCTCCACCAATGAACTGTATACTATACGTACCTAGTATACAGTTCATTGGTCTCCACTCACGCTCGGACTTACCGCGCATTCATTTAAATCCGGACCTTTCAGTGTGTGGAGCCTTTCAAGAATTTGTAAAATGATGAAGGCTTAGTAGCAATAGTTTTTTCTTTATTTTTTTTTTATTTCAATAAAATTGGTACCTATCTATAAGTATTAATATATATTATTTTATTATGGAAAGATTAGCTTGGTTTGTTTTCTTTTGTGCTTAAACAGACGGACCAATTTTATTTTATTGAGGTTTAATGTATCAGTCCACATTCTTGGGGGGGGTAGGCCGCCCCTCAGCCCCCCTCCCCCCAAATGCCGCCCCTGGTAGCACATAACGAAGGGTAACTGTTAGTTGGCCAGTGTGAGTTGTATTTCACCTGGAATTTACAAAAATGGAAAGCATTAAGCAGCTTTTACTTCTTTAATTAAGTACTTATTCCCTAACTTTGTCGCTCATAAGTTCAACAAACTATTCATAGATAGAAAATAAATATGAGGTATGTGACCTTGACTTGCGATATTTTGCAAGGTACCTATGTGGTCTAAATAGGATGAAAGCAAAGAGTATTTTAGATACTCTTTGATGAAAGTAAGAAATTAGTGCACTTTCTTAGCATGCAGCTGTTAGGGGCCCAACCATGTGTCACCAGTATTTTCATCACATTAGTTTTCCTCTGTGATGATATTTGCAGCTCCTTAAATCTGTCGCCATAGCCCCTTGTCCCCTGTAAATACAGCCTTCTTAGAGGTGACAGTTCGTTTAGTTCTGTCTAAACTTTTCGTTGCTTTTATCTTGATCTCATAGATATTCATTAACATCGAAGATAAATTCATCCGGAAATGTAAATCTGAAATATCGCCTTCGGATTTTGAGAAAAAGTAAGAAAAATAAAAAGATCAATAAGTCATTAAAGAGTGTTCCTCAGTTTGTGTATGTTTCTCTATTGTTATCATGAATGTATCGATATGGAAATAAAGGTCTTTTAACAGCACCAGAAAATTAAATCACCAGTCAACTGGCACACAATTTTCCCGTGTTTACTACAATGACGTATTATTAATAAAACAGTTTTTGCGTAATAACTCAAAAAAATAAATATATAGTGTGTAGCATAGTTGTAATTATAAAATGTATTCTGAATTTCTCCTGAAATAATATACAGGATATATCATAAATGTTTTTAATATTTTGTTAATAAATTTCCGATTAGGACAATTTTACTTCTTCATTTTGTTAGCAAAAAAGTTATGAATTTTTAAAGCTTTCAAACATTCATCCCCCTTCCCCTATGGGAAATAGAGAAATAAATGTAGTGCCAATAGTTTTTCATGAACTATATGTATACTATTTCAAAAAATAAAAAAATTTAATTTTTGACCAGTTTTGGGCACCAATACATTGGCCAGATTAAATTTTTGTTCTTTATCAATTATAAGTAAAAGTTCTGGTCATCCTTTGGCTACAATTTCCAATTTTAAAAATTTAATTAAGTTATACAGTTCTTGAGCTAGACCCTTACAAGTAAAAACTTTGGAAAATTGCTATATTGGCCGCCACCCGCCATTTTGAATTTTGAAATAAACGAACAACGGCGTTTTACTTGTTACCATGTCTACTAACTTTTCACCAAGGGAAATTAGTTTAGGTGCAAATTTGAATGTTTGCTCCCAAAATAACGCCCCTAGTTTGGGCCCCTTTTGGTCGATTTTGATGAGAAGCTTGTTTGACCGATGAAGTTTTTTTATAGGTGTTAGTTTTAAATTTCATCAAGATCGGTCTAGTAGTTTAGGCTCCACAGCCATAACGTACGCACCCACTGACAAACATTTTTCAAAAATGGTGGTTTTGGACTCAGGGGAACTCAATACGTCGAGATTCATCAAAACCTCGAGTTCGATTTTTTTTCGATTACATTAGTTTCTCTATGTGTATTATCGTTGAATGATAGTTATTAACTTATCATTCAAAGGTATTATACACGTGTGTATATGCACGGGAAAGTAAATATAGGAAAATAATTCCTATTTTTTCAGTCTATAAACAAGCCTTGCGTTATAAAAAATAATCCCAGGTAAAACCACATCATGTTATTGCACGGTTATTAAAAAAAAGAATGATGAAAGAGTTATAAATACGTGCCACTTTCCACTCCTTAGAAAAATATACAGCGTGTTCGATTCATCATTTGCATAATTCGTGTATACTTTCTCCAAACGTGATGTATAGCATTTAATGCGTAATGTAACAATATTTGTAAACTTGTCAAATAAATTTTGTCGTTATTTATAAACTTCTGAATGAGTGGGAATAGAAGTGTTCAGCAAATTAGAGAAGTGCGTCGATTTCGTGAAAGAATGCTTATAATTTAATCTAAATACGTAACAGAAGGGAACGGGTAAGGTAAGGGTGTTCAATATAATTGCTATACCATGTAATAGTACAACATATCATTGTTAACGTGTTAGTTGTACTCAAAGTGCAAGGTTTGCGAAATACTATTGTAGGTATGTCATCATCAGCGAACAATTAAATGTAGGTAAATGAAATTACAAAAGTGAGCGATTTACATTACTTGAAGTGGTATTTAATATATAATATATATATAAAACATTTGTTTTTGTGAATTTCTAAATTTTCATAACAATCGAGTTCACTTTTCTTATGGAAACATCTACTTTGTGATTATTTTCGAGCATATGTAGGGCCACGGCAGATTTATCCCAACGATTCCATTTGATGTGAGGCAATGCTCTTTGAAAATCAAATTTGAATGGTCTTTTAGTTTGCTCAATATACACTTAATTACAGTCTTTACAGTTAATTTTATATTTTCCCGTTTATATCCAGCGGCGTATTTTAAAATTTGGCGCCCTAGGCCTGTAAGGTTTGCCGCCCCATAAATTAACGAAAAAAACGTAAAAATCGGATAATAATGAAAAAAGGTCATACAAACAGCTTAGTTTTTTTTTAGATTGATCTATCTCAGTAACAGTCAACACTTTACACAGTAACAGTATATTAATACCTACCAAATCAAAACAAACTGCAAACTACTTAATTAGTATTTAGTAGTATTTAAACACAAAAATATACAAACATTGCAAAAAATCTTGTTAGGTTTGCTTTTTTCATGGTAGGTTCGGTCCCAGTAGTAAATACTCAATTTTTCAACATCGAAAAACTTGTGGAAACTGAGGGGACACCAAAGACCGCGATTTTTTCGGACTTTTTTCAGTTTTAGCCTCGTAGCTCAAAAACTATGAGTTATAGTGCAAAGAATATGATTACCTTTTTTAAACTAGACTAAATTTGCTACTATTTGAGCCTGTAAGTATAATAGTTTCCTAGATACAGCTCTTCAAAAATAGGTAATTTTTCCCATATTTTTGCTGCAACACGATCGCCCCGCGCTTTTGTTCTAGTTAGATAAGCTTTTTTTAAATTTCTTTAGGGAATTCAAATGAAAAAGCAATTAAATAAAACATAAATAACGATTATCAAAGGCGCTTAAATAAACCAGCGAGCACGTGGCGGCTGGCGCCGCCCCTCGCAGCGTATCGCCCTGGGCCATGGCCCCCTTGGCCCTAGGGTAAATACGCCGCTGTTTATATCCACGTTTGAAGTTACCTAGAAGCTTTTTATGTTAAATTATTAAATGTCAAATATTAAAATGGTTACATTTCTGATATCCTTTTTAAGTTTCTGTATCTGTGCGAGTTGGATTTGGATAGTATACGAAATTAATCGATCTCATTGAAGCAGACTGCGATTTGTTTGCTCGAGAGGGAAAATGTCATCATCCTTGTTTTACAACTTTGTGCAATAGATTTCACAGCTTGCCAAAACTCCGCGAAGACGAGGAAAACGCAGAGCCGGATTTACGAGTGTGGAGGCCCGGGGCAATGAACAAAGGGGGGCCCCTTTCAAAAAATAAATATCTTTGGATAATTTTATTTTTAGATTAAAAAGCCATGTCGCGGAGGCTTAATAGTGAAATTAATACACAAAAGTACTATCGGTCTTACAAATAGAAGTATATAAATAGGTACTGTAAACGCCTAAATGGAGTGACGAGAACGAGAACTTTAATAAATCTCTCCAGGCAAGCGCGTATTTAAGAGGAGGGGTAATGGGGTAATTAGCCCTTCCAAAGTTACGTTAGTATAATAAATACTACCTATTGTAATCGGACAGTCTCTTTTATATCTTCTAATCTACATTACATATTTAGATATAGGTATTTCATTTCTCTTCACTTTCTTGAAAGCCATTAAAATATGGAAAATTCAAAGTTTGTGGAGGCCCTCAATTTGTGGGGGCCCCGGGGCTTCAGCCCCGCTTGCCCCGCCGTAAATCCGGCCCTGGGAAAACGTCATGGAAGATGTTTCGGAAAGCATAACATTTCTGAACTAACATCGCGTAGTGAAGAAAGCTTTCAGATTTTTCTATTTTTGTTTACAAAATGACAGAGTTTCTGAAAACGTGCCTAAATCGAGTAAGTCATCTGTATTCATTGCCTTTATCTGCTTCAACATAAAAACAGTAAACATCCCATTATGGATATTTTTAGAAATTTTAATTTTATTGGAGGTTTACTAAATTTAAGGTTGCGCTAAAATTTTCTTATAGTTTTTGGTGTTTGTATATCACGTTTAATATAAGCCACAGCATTGTACTGATATTCGCTTGATGTTCGTGCATCATTTGGCAACATGTACCTACCTTTAATTTAAATTTATTTGGAAATTGTACTTGTTGCCAATGACATAAATTGTGTTATTTCAAATCGGAACAGGCTGTATGTATACAACAGGTTTGCGATATTAAAAGTATGTATGGGAAAATGGAAACTGTTCGTCTTTTGTTGGGTTTTTTATCGGTACACGACTAATTAAGAGAGGTGAAACTGAGGTAGTGTTTTCTTCTAGGTCATTTTGCAACAGTCACGATCGCCGTCAGCTCGTAGTTCCAGTTACCTATATCTTATCAGGACTAATTATTATTATGATACTTAAAATAGTGGAGTGATAATTTTGGTGTTCAGATCGTCGATATTATTTAGAAATATGCCAGCATAAAATGCGTGGGAGATTCCAACAATTCATTGCTGTTTTTACAGGTGAGTTGCCTACTGTATTTATAGTTAACCTTGTCCTTAAGCCACTGTAGCACTATTTGCCAAATCTTTTCACAAGACACCATGTAAAAGTCAATAATACTGCTATGGTTCTATCCATCATTATCTTACTAACTAGTGAACTCAAAAATGTTATCAAACACAATTACGTACCTACTTACATTATGATGATGTAACCTACACTTTCCGAACTGGTTCACCAAGTTCCGATTCATGCTTTGTTTACCTTGAGTTTGTTTATACGTTAATTTTCGGTTGTCGTCATTATGTTCAAAAAGTAAGTAGGAAATGTGGGATTTATGATTTCTGTGAATGCATGGTAATTTATTGTCTGGTTTGACGATCTCATGACAGACTTTGGTTCACATTCCGTTGAGGTTATTAACAACATAATTATTTCTTTACAAATCACGTTTGTTGTTCGATAAAGTATAGTTTTTAGATGTTCGTTTAGTAACTCAAACGTCAACGCATAAATTATTGTACCTAATATATGAGTTACGCAACACTTTCAATATTTTTCCAGTTGAGCATTTTTCATTTGAAAATTAGTACTTAATTACCTAATAGTCCGCCATAGATTGAAAACGGGTACTGCCTTAAAAATGTCAAGTTAATGAAATTTTGGGTGGTGGTTCGATATGGTACAATAGTGCTCCACTCGATGTATCGAAGAAAATTTCCTTGTGGTAATTTGGGGCGGGCCGGAAAAACCGCGATTTTTTGCACTTTCTTCAGTTTCTCCTCTATAACTTTTTTCCCTTGCATCCTACGAGATACACCACTCTATTCACTTTTGTAGAGCGTTAAATTTGCTATAAATCATATTGTTGACCCCATATTTACCGAGGTACAGGGGTTCACAAAAGTACACAATTTTCCAAATTGGTTAAAAATCGAAAAAAAGTGATATGTATGTAAGTTTTATGTAGTGAAAGGTATTATAGACCAGTGTAGATAATATTTTTAGAGGAAAAAATTAATAACAGCACGGCGCTAGGTGGAAATGGTAGCAAAAAGTATGTAGAATTCGGGAATAAAAAATGCAACACGATCATAGGGGGGCGAGGAAAATGGGAGGGTGTTTTAGGTGGTACACACGGTTTTTAATTATTTACGGCGAAACTAAGCCTCGTATCGAAAAACTTTATATGGAAAAGTTGTAGGTATTAATGCAACTGCAACTTTTGTATACAATATTTTTTTACATAACCTCAATTTTTCCTGGAAAATAGAAAAAACCGTGTTTTTCGTTTTGATTTTTTTTCTCTGGTGAAAATGAAAATTTTTTCACAATATTTGGTGGAAACATGCCTTCTTATGTCCCAAATAAGCTGGAATTTTTTAAAATAAAAATATTAATTTTTACGTCTTACATTGCTCGAAAACTGAAAAAAGTACCTCAACTTCAGTCAAAAAGTCTGGTGTCAAAACTCAATTTTTTTGACAATTTCCGTGTCGTTGTTTATTCGTTGAAATGTGTACTTTTAGACGGTTTAATCACAAATTGGTAGGCTGAACCCCTAATCTTGAAAGGGGAAGGGGAGTAAGTCCGCTTCAACCAAGCTGGGGACTTTCAATGTAAATTTTTATAAAACAATGTTTTAATAAATCTACTTTTTTCGATGGAAAAATATTGCAGTAACACCATTCTTTCTTTATGAAACCGCGTAAAACCTTACAATAATAGTCGGATAAATAATTATATTTTCATGTTTTTTTGCAACTTTCCATACTTTAAGGGTTTGCAATTGCTTTATTTATTGATATAACAATAAATGTTATAATTTTCAAGGATTGTTGCTGTAAATTTTAATAAATAATTACATATATTAACGGAAAATGACAAAAATGCTGTTTGAAAATCACGTTTTTTCAGTTTTTCGCATTTTTTGGCAAATTTTTCTATAGTGATGCCAATTTTTATTCCATCAGTCATTCCAACCTCACTTTATTAAGACATACCGTTTTAGTTAGGTACACATTTATATTTTTATACTCTATATGTTTTAAAAAAATTACTTTTATAATACATATTTTTTCAATTACATAATTTACGATATAATCCATAAAAGTACTCTGTTATTAAAAATAAATTACTATTTCTACTATTGTACGTTAATGTGGAAATGTAGTTCTTTCAACATATAACGTGTTCTTGTGTTCTTTAAAACCTGAAAATACTATTGATGAGGCCTAAGGATAAGTAAGAAATTTCGATACAAAAATGAAGGGGGGGGGGGGCAACCAGCCAAATGAAAGAGGAATCGAGTTACTGCGTGCATTTTTAAATCTGTAGATCACGACCACCACACTGGGTAAAATTAGTCACAATTAGGCGTAGGGGGCAGGGGGGGGGGTTACTGCATGTAAGAAATCAAATTCGGGTACCATATAATACCTTTCAATACGTAAAATTTACATATCACTTTTTTGCGATTTTTAGCCAATTTGGAAAATTGTGCACTTTTTGAACCTCTGCACCTCAGTAAATATGGAGCCAAAAACATGTTTGACTAATGCAAATTATAGGAAATTTAACGCTCTACAAAAGTTATAGAGGAGAAACTGAAGAAAGTGCAAAGAAAATGCTGTTTTTCGGCCCCCCGAATTCCAAAAGGAAATTTTGTTCGATAACTACTGCACCATACCGAACCACCACCCCAAGTTTTATTAACTTGGCGCTTTTTTTACATGGCGACTGGCCTATAAATTTAGTTTGACACGCACGGGTTTTCGACTTTTGATTACGAGATAATGTCATTTATAAAACTTCTGTGAATCAAAACGGAGTTGAGTACCACCAATCAGAGTCATTTAATATTTATATCACTGTTAATTTATTGTTGATGGTGTCGTACTATCAAGATACGCTGCGTTCCTTGGTTGTTCGTTGTTACTACCTTCACCCTGTTTTTTATCTGTAGCTTTAGCTACTGATATTCATGCCTAGTAATTACAACGTGTAACTCAATCATGGTTTTAGCAAAACAAAGGGGAAGCTGCGCTCAGATTATGACCATATGGACCACAGGAATAGCAAAAAATTGTTTTTCATTTTATGAATCCACGTGACTGTACTGGGTTTTGCCCAAGGTATTTATGAATTCAATTCGTACAGTAAGCAAATCTTTTTTGTTTATATTTACGTACCACGTAATAATGTTTTATAATTAGTGAAGGGTTCACCTTTCCAAACAATGCACGATTTAAACATTCAAACATTTACAAAGTCGTCATGGAAACTTACATAACAACTAATTTGTCCTTGTGGGAATGAACTCCACACAGCCCCACTAAGAGATTGCGACCATTTTTAAGTACCTACTAGAAATTCGAATAAATTAATTTGGAAAACTTTCCTAGGTGATTTATACTTTGTTATTCATTTAGCAAATTTTGTAGAGCACGTTTGGAGATTATTGGAAAACGATGAAAAATCTCTTAGGCAATGTTATTTTTATAATGGAACAATAATAATTATAATAACAGCCTCCGATGCTCCTAAAGTCAAACAATAGGATATGTTGAATAATTTTTTACATGACACTCCATTTTTTCTTTACCAGTCTGTAGTTCCAAAGCGCTAATCAACTCAATAGAACTTCATAAAGCTAACAGAAATGGAACAAAGTATTTTCAGGGAAAAAGACGAAGTAATAAAATGGCAAGAAAAAAATTCGATGCCACGTCCCTGAAGTTGCACTTTTTTAACAAATATAAATATCATTAGATGTGTGGATAATCACACTGACCGATATGGTCTTGATAAGTAGGTACTTAGTTTTCCACCATGCAATTTTCGTTACCTATACTTAAAAAGTAATTTGAATATTATCTCCTTTAATTGGATCACCTTAGCTTGCACTTCTTAGTACAGAAGCCTTCAGGAGGAGTTATGTGCGGTACGGGTTAATAATCCATTGGTGTTTCGTGAAAGGCCGACGTTTCGGCTATGGAAGTGTAGCCTTCTTCGGGGCAACAAAAAAATCCGTGTACTTTATCGGTTTCACCTACGGATTTTTTTGTTGCCCCGAAGAAGGCTACACTTCCGTAGCCGAAACGTCGGCCTTTCACGAAACACCAGTGGATTATTAATCCGTACCGCACATAACTCCTCTTGACGGCTCCTGTACTAAGAAGAGCAAGTTAAGGTGGTTAAAAAATGATACTTGTAATAAGAAAGGTTGTAATAGTATACATATATTACATAACAAGAGTTGTAAAAAGCTTATTACATGCGAGTAGAAAAGGTGCGTAATTCTACGAGCATGTAATAAATATTACTAGCATGAAAGTAGAAAAATATAGTTCTTACTTAATTTCGTTATCACATTCCTTTTCAAGTTCTTTTTGTTTTCAAAAATTAAATGTATCACTTTACTCACCCATGGGGGATAAATGATCCGCATTTTTCCCTGTGGTCAAATGAAGATACAAGAGAAATGTTTTAAAAATTGCAATGGTCCAATAAAAATCTGGTGTCATGTTGATACTATACAGAAAATAAAAGAGAAGGCGCACATTCAGGCTGAGAAATAATCCTCGTTTCTTCCACATTTTGTTACAGGATATACCTTGGTCTCTGTACTGATTAGATCTGTACAGTTCCTATAGTTCTTGAACCATGTTGCTTTATACATGTGATGTGAGTCGCATAGTAGGTACTTATCCTTGTTGGTGACATTGTCTTCGGAAGAAATTATGTATTTGTTCAGATCTTCATAATGGACAGTATTATCATTTTCTTTATTCCCTGTGTCCTCTCTACACAATCTGCGCCGTTTAACGTAAATTATTTCTCACAGGAAGACGTCTCTTGTGTCTTGCACACTTACTTGATTATTAAACTTATCTCCATTATCTTTCCTCACCCTCTTTGTTTGCAATACTTTTCCGTAATGTACAGGGTGTACAACTAAGAAGGAGGTCGGCCATAACTCAGAAACTTAATGTCATTTTGTTATCTAGTTTACAGCTTTGACATAAAGTTTTCATTTTAAGCGTTTTCATTTGTTTATACCTCAAATTGTCTCTTATATTACCACATTTTTGATTATATCTTCGGTACTATAAGAGCTATTGACATAATTTTTTTTTAATTATTCCATTATTAATTTTCCTTCCAATAGCAGTGGAAAAAATATTTGGCACCATTTGAATTTTTTTAGAAAAGTCGACCGTTTTGCTCTTTCAACAGACGGAGACGAAGATAAGAAATTGTTGTGGTTTTGGATTTTTTTGGTAATATCAAGCATTCTCTTTACATCGAGATCAATCTTGACAAATTCAAGCAACCCGTTTCGAAGTTACACGATTTTTTCTAGTAACACGTAATTTAGTTCCCCCTCCCTTTATTTTGACAGCAAACGTAAAAATTCATTAAATAAAGTTTTACATACTGATCACTAGTTTACAACGAATATATTTTTTAAAATACTTTACTGAGGAAAATTGCCTAAAAAATGGGAATTTCAAATTGAAATCAGTGAAACGCCCTCTGGCGGCAATGGTAGGACATTGAAAATAATTTCCAGCATTTTCTCTTGGGCACATTTATTATAAGATTTTTTATTTCACTGTTTCTCAAATAGTTTCCGAGTTATGGCCGGCCTCCTTTCTTAGTTGTACACCCTGTACATACATTTTGGCTTTATTTTTAAATTTGTTTGTTGGTTGGTTGGTTTAAAGTTTAAGTATAGCGACTGGGACATTCTGATAAGATAGTAAGATCCAGAATTTTTAGGCGATAAACCTTTTTTCTCAAGATATCTTATCACTGCATACAATTCACTCTTTTCCATATTTTCGTAATCAAACGATTGTACATTTCCCCTTACAGCAGCCACTTTCCCTATTGTCTTAAAATTAAGGTAAGTGCTCTTGAAACAGGAGGGTTAAGAATAAATTTGCCCAAATAAGGTCTTCAAAACGTCATATTTCATAAATTAAATCGTCTTTTGTTATTCTCATGTGAATTAGCACTTATTTGCATTTTGATTGTTTAATAGCGGTTGCAGCATTAAAATTGTTAATAACAGTAATGGTGTGAAAACAATACATATTTACTAAGAAGTAATTATTCTGTTGTTTTTAGAATCGGGTGCAATCATTTTTTCCTGCACCCAATGATATTTTCTTCCAATTTAGACGCATTTAAATATCTTACTATTTAAAAAAAATCAGTCGTGGATTGCCGCAAATCTGATAAAATCAATAGATGTAAGAAATACCAGCTATATTTTAATAGGTTTGGAATTTGGAAAAATATAGCTGCCAGTAAAGCTTAGAATAAATACGGCAACTGTGCAAATAGAACTCCACAATAAATACTTACGATATTGAAACTAATGAGAATGCACACACTCACAAAAATTCGCGTGTTTTTTTATTGGTAAACATTAATTATACATTTTGACATTTTTAAAAAGCTAAAGAACTTAGCTTTCGAATAGTGTAAAAACATACAGGGTTTAGTTGAAGATAGGCAATTTTTTTTCCTCGCCCTGTATAACTGGGAATTTTTTTTTAATATGATTGGGAAAAAACTTTTTGAAATTTGAAACTCATTGGTGAAAACAGCACATTTCTATCTTATTTCGTTTAGTCAATAATCACGTTTAAAATGTGTCAGTTTCAACTGGGACACCCTGTATTGAGACACTTTCTAAGCATTCAAATACTTTACATTTTCTATCATCTCCATGAAAATATTCACCTCTTATCGAAAGTGGAGTAGAGTATTTGGACTTTGGATATACTTAACTGCTGATGCGTTTTTTCAGTTGTTTATGAGAAAAGATAAGATCTTGTATGTTTTATAATTAAATACAATATTTTACACTTGGTATAATGTGGTGAGAAATTAACTTTCTTACTTAGTGTCCTCTGACGTACAAAATTGGTCTAATTTTACTCTTAAACTTTGTATCTACGAAGCCAACCTTTCGCGTAGTTAAAATGCCTAACAGTGTTCCATGATTTTGAGTATATTCATTGTAACTTTGTCTAATCACATGGATATTGCATATTAAATAATAAGTGGGGATTAATAAAGATCCAACTTGCTTCTTGGCGTAGATAGATAGATAGATCCTTTGTGTATTATTACATAGCTGCTTTGTGCCAGATTCCCACCATATGCTATCTTGAAAATAGTTTTACCTTAGAATAATGGTTTATCTATTGTAATGAATAGAGAAACGGAACAAAGACTAGCAGCTACGTTTATAAATGATTCATTGATGAATATGCCTTAAGCAGAACTCCTTCACATTGTGAAATTTTGATAATTTATCGTTGAATAAAATCACAGGGAATCGCTTTGGGTGATAACTAAGAATGTATATGATTAGGAGATAAAAAAAACTAAATCGGAAGAAGACAATAACTATTTAAACGTTTGCAAATTGTATTCGTTTTTATTTACTATATTTACTAAATTAAATGGGCAACGTTTGTAATCTGATACGCACAACTCAAAAATATTTACTATAACACAAAATACACTAAATTAATCGTATTTACAAGTCTAATATATTATTGTTTTAGCAACACTGAGTGCCGTATCAGATGGAATGCAGTATGCATGGACGGCTCCAATTATACCAATGATACAACGTTCCAACTCTACACTACAAGTAACTCACACAGACGTACTATGGCTGGAGAACATTTACATGATAGGGGGACTCGCTGGAATACCCTTTACAATTTTGACTATAGATCGATTTGGACGTAAAACATCAATATTAATAGGAGCTGTGCAAAATCTAGTTGCGTGGATTTTAATTGGTTTCGCATCATCAATTGAATATATCTATGTAGCACGCTTTCTAAGCGGCTTAGCTGGAGATGTAGGTTTCGTAGCAGCACCAATGTACGTTGCAGAAATTGCCGATAAGAAAATACGTGGTTTTCTAGGATCGTGGATATATTTAAAAATGTTAGTCGGAGTAGTAATTATATACTCAGTGGCACCTTTTGTGTCAATTCCGGTATCGTCGGCTGTCGGTTGTTCATTTTTAATTATTGAACTGTTTACCTTTCCTTTTATGCCAGAATCACCATACTTTTACATTATGAAAAACAATCCCGCAGCTGCCCGCAAGTCTTTGCAACGGCTGAGATCAACGGACGACGTACAAGAAGAAATGGAAGAGATCGCCATAACGGTCAAAATGCAACAGACCAAAAAAATTCGCTATACAGATCTCGTGATGAAAGAAAACAGTCGAAAGGCTTTACTAATTATGACTGTCTTGAATTTAGCGCAACATTTTAGTGGTTACAGTGTTATTCTTATGAATGTTCATTCCATTCTGGATGACGCCGGCGCCGGTACTTCTCTAAATTCAAATAACACCGCCATCCTGTATTCGATCCTTATGTTGGTTGCTGCACTATTAGCTTCGGGCTTAGTTGATAAAGCTGGACGAAAAATTCTGCTCGGTGCCTCAAGTGTTACGACCGGCTTGGCCATACTAATTCTCGCAATCTACCTAGCGTTAAAGAATTATGGAACAAATGTAGAACCCTATAATTGGATACCAATTTTCTCCGTAATGGCGTTCGCGATTTGTTTCAAATTTGGATTAGGAATTGTTCCGATTGTAACAACAGGAGAACTTTTCCCGACTAATTTGAAAGCTCTTGGAATGACAAGTGCGGATGGTATATACATAATATCATCAATTTTATCCATTTACATATATCAAGTTCTGAAAGAAAATTATGGAATACACGTACCATTCTTCCTTTTTGCAGTATGTTGTTTCTTTACAGCGATTTTCACGGTATTCTTTATACCTGAAACTAAGGGAAAGACTCTAAAGGAAATTCAGTTAATGCTGAACGGTAATAAAGTTCCTAACAATGTTAGTGATGTTGAAAAGAAATTAAATGATCCAGAGAATTTCAGTACATTATAGTTAATTCATTGGGAAAATCTCATTATTAAAATTGTGATTTCTTGTGTTGTTTGTTATCTGTTTCGTTAAATAATGCTGCTGTAACCTCTCTTCGGTCGTATTAATTTCGAAATGTTGATTACAGTATTATAATATTATAATCTATGGTTGATGATGTGAGTGAGGTACTATTATTTTTTTGATAGATGAGGTACCTCAAGCTGACTTGTTTATTCGTTATTTATTCATTAAATAAATTCGTAAATATGTAAGTCTTTGAACATTACAACAATAATGAATTAAAACATTCATATAACAATAAGGTCTTTGTCTTCATTATCGTTAAATTTGATTTAGGGACACCATCCGTTCTTGGAGTAATTACTACACGTTAGGAGTTTGAAGATACCTACCTAAAGGTGTTCTGCTAAGTAAAGGTACTCTAATATTTCAAATCCCAACTGTCGTAGACCAACTCTGTTCGACACACTCACAAATATCGTGAAATCTGCAGTGAACAGAACAGGAACGAATTATTTACTACGCATGGTGTTAAATCCAACAGTAATTTATTGCCCAAATATATTACCAAATCTTTTTTCTTTCAGATGACAGCTTCTATAACACAATCCGTTGCCTAAAATATGATATGACACTCCCTCACTCTCTACCGTCAAGGTATATCCTAAACCAAACATATCCTAACTTATGACCTTATTTCCCATACTTTAATACAATATTTCATACGTTTTGCTTTGAAAACTTTTTGACATTTGTCTTAGCAATAATGGTAATATCTTTCCTAGGAATTGTGCCCGTCACCAAGTAGGGCGACCATTCAATAACGCATTCAAAGCTTTAACAGCGTTCAAGGCCAACTCACCTGGATAAAATAGGACATATAGCAGCAACGTATCATATCATATATACACGGTGAGTGAAAATTCAATTTGTTCCTTGCAAGAAGTTATAGTACTTTTGTATAGTAAATTTGTAGATAATAAATTTAATCCCCTACTATTAGAGAACAATTTACAGAAACTTGACAAAAATTGTAATAATAGCGTGGTAGGTGGTAGCGCATTTCCTACAAACGCACTTTGTCTCACACCTGTTTCAATCTTTCTCTTTTGGCTATACCTACCTCATCTTTTCTTCGTTAGTCAAACATCTTATTGACGGGTTTGGTATTAACTAACTACATACTACCAAAGACTATACAGGGTGGTCAGAAATTCACTCATCGACGGGTAAGGGTAGTATTGGGGACGTTGCTCTAACGAAATAAATGCAAAAAAAATCTAGTAAAAGTCGTACCCTTTCTGAGTTATCCGCAGATGAAGTTAGCCAATAAGAGCGCTGCGCGGGCGAGTTCAAACAGCCATCCACAGGCGGTGTTGCCATGCGTAGTCGAGGCATGGATCCGCCAAAGAAATCGAAAAGAAAAACTCTGTTCGAAAGCGGGGATCTAATCCGCAACCTTCTTATTGAGAGTTTCGCGTCTTACCGTCTACGCTGCCGAAGCACTACAATTCATAAACAAAATATTAAGTTGTTTGTGCTACAATTCCTTTGATTTTAGAAGCCAGTAGGGCGGACTGTTTGTTAGTAATCATAATTAATCGGTAATTCACGACATTTTTCGAGAAGTCGGTGATGGGACCAATGGAATTTTTTATGGCGATTGGTTTTGAATTAGTTGATAATGCTTGCTAGATAAATCTATAATTTTTGTACAAAAATCGTTTAGTTACTGGCACAAAAAAAAAACACCACCGACTTCTCGAAAAATGTTGCCTAGAAACGTTTAGGAATGAGCCAATGACTATTTTCATTTCCGTTTTGGCTCCACGAATTTCTGAAGCAAACCGATCATCCTTCTTTAAAAACTCGGCCAACATAAAAACGTCTACTCGAGGAAGGGTATTCGACTTAGCTTTTAAATAAGTTCCATTTACCATCGTAAAAATCACTTTCGCAACGGTATATTAAATCAAGCTAGCCGACTGACAGCAAACGATACCAGCATGTGACGTCACTATCTGTTTCAAACTGATTTAGCGCAAACGCTCATGTTTGAACACTTTAATTCTTTTTTTCTCGAAAATGGTTCGGGTTATTTAACTTTTTTGAACTACTACAGTTTACACACACGAGTTTTTCTTTTCGCTTTCTTTGGCGAATGCATGCCTCGAGTACGCTTGGCAACACCGCCTGTGGATGGCTGTTTGAATTCGCCCGAGCAGCGCTCTTATTGGCTAACTTCATCTGCGGATAACTCAGAAACGGTACGACTTTTACTAGATTTTTTTTGCATTTATTTCGTTAGAGCAACGTCCACAATACTACCCTTACCCGTCGATGAGTGAATTTCTGACCACCCTGTATATAATCTCTGATACTACACATACAGAACTTAATTTTCAAATGACTGCTATGAAGAATATTTGCATTTGTGATGGTGACGCGGCTTCAGCTAGATGAGAATAATAAGGACGTTATTCTAATCGTTTATTTACAACAAGTGTGCGGTATTTAAATTATGGACATTATGGAAATTGTTCGTCTTTTGTTGGTTTTTTTATCGGTACACGACTAATTATGAGAGGTGTAACTGAGGTAGTGTTTTCTTCTAGGTCATTTTGCAACAGTCACGATCACCGTCAGCTCGTAGTTCTAGTTACCTATAGGTATCTTTTCAGGACTAATTATTATATGATACTTAAAATAGTGGAGTGATAATTTTGGTGTTGAGAATTTGAGATCATCGATGTTATTTAGAAATGTGCCAGCATAAAATGCGTGGGAGATTACAACAATTCATTGCTGTTTTTTCAGGTGAGTTACCTACACTATTCGCCAAATCTTTTCACATAACACCATGTAAAAACAAAGATACTGCTATGGTTCTATTCGTCATTATGTGACTAATGAGTACACTCAAAAATTTAATCCAACGCGATGATAATATAACCTACAGTCCTACACTATCCGAACTTGTTCAGGGCGTACAATTTTCCAATTCATTCTTTGCGTACCTTCGGGATTTGAGATTTTAGATGTTCGTTTAGTTACTCAAACGTCAACGCATAAATTATTGTAATACGAGTTATGCAATACTTTTATTATTTTTCCAGTTGAGTAATTTTGATTTGAAAATTAATACTTAATTAAATTTTTCTCATATTTAGTTTGACACGCATGGGTTTTCCACTTGAGATAACATGATTTACTTATACCATTTCTGTGAATCAAAACGTAGTTGTGTACCACAAATGAGAGTTGTCTCCTATTTCTATCACTGTTGACTTATTTTTGATGGTGTCAGAGAGAAATCAAGATGGCCCTGGTAAGTTGCATAACAACTAATTTGTCCTTGTCGAAATGAAATCCACACAGCCCCACCAAGACATTGCGACCATGTTTAAATACAAGAAACTCGAATCAATTCATTTAGAATACTTTCCTGTGTGATTTATAGTGTGTTATTCGTTTAGCAAATGTTGTAAAGCACCTTTGGAAATTGTTAGAAAACGATAAAAAATCACTTGGGTAAAGTCATTTTTATAATATGTCGATTGCAATGTGGTTAATTGCCTATAGTTCATGGTTTTGATCAACTTCGGAGTAGTTTGGCGTTGAGTATTGTGCAGTAAAGCGTATTGAACTCGGTGGAGTGGAGTGGGCGCTAGAGAAAGGGAACAAAGACTACTAACTAGGTTTATAAATGATTGTTTAAGATTTTGAAGAAGAACTGCTTTACATTGCGAGAAGAAAATTCAACATCCTATGCTTGGATAACTTATCGTTGGTAATTTAAACCCAGCGAGTCGGTTTGGGTGATACCTAACTAAAAGTGTTGATGATGATACGGAGATGCAGAAAAAAACTAAATCGGAAGAAGATAATTAATAACCATTGCAACGTTTGCAAATTGTATTCGTTTTTATTTATGTATGTACAACCTATTATATTATATTTGCCATATATATTTATCACGTTGTTTTTATGTTTTCCATTAACATTTATGAATAATGAACTCCTCTTCCTTGTTTTAATTTTCCAACCTACATTTGCCCGTTCTTATTTCAAGGTTTTTAATCTGATCTTAAATTATTGTTAACGGGTATATTTTGCAAAAGCGCAAAGGAAAAGATAAAAATTTGTTACTAATACATAAACCGAACATTGACTACTCATTAGCGTTTGACACACCCTTGCTAAGACCTTAGGTTCAATAAAGACTAAACGTAATCGTCGTAACGTAGACGATTCCTAACACTTCCACTCGAGACGACGAACCCGGTCAGATGGGAACTTTTGTCCGAGGTATAATGCATCCCGATGTCCGATGTTCCCTTCAGGTATCTCGACACCCTCTTGGCTGCGTTCCAGTGTGATCGATTGTAGCGATGATTGAACTGCCTCAGGTAACTACAAGCGAATGGTATATCGGGTCTTGCAGTCACCGATAAATGGTTGAGCCCCCCTATCAGTTCCCTATAAGGTAAGGTTCTCTCCTCGTCGCTAACGTGTCCCCCTGGTTCGCATGACTTCGTACCAGGATCTAAAGGAATAGGTACTTCTTTGCAATCGGTCATACCAAATTTATTTAAGAGTTTCCCCACATATCCACGTTGACACAACGTAATGGACCGATCATCTTATCGAACTCGATGCCTAAACAGTATTTCGCTGGGTCGAGATCACGCAGTTCAAAATGTCGACCTAATTTTTATCCAATGACCGCGGCATGATTTTCTTTCGGAGATGAAATCAAAATGTCATCCACGTACGTTATAATATACGAGGTCGCTTCCTCATGAACCATCGTGTACACACACGGATTGGCACTTGTCAGAACTGCCCCCATCTTCATAAGAACGTCGCTCAGCTTATCGTATGCCAGCATCGACCAGTCTGACGAAGTCGCCTAACTCGAACCTTCTCAACCATCTTCTCGCTTCGACATTGATCGCTTGGTGTTGATCCTTTTCGGAGAGTCTTCTCAGGCCTTCAAAGAGATGTTTGGGGGGCTCCATGTACATTTCCTCTTCCAAGATTCCGTTCAGATATGCGGAACAAAAGTCGTACTGTCTTAGCTTTATGCCTCGGCTAGCCGATACTGCGGCCACTGTTATAATTGAGCCCATTCTTGGAGACGAATGCCATTTCAAATGCTTCTGAAGCAATTTTGCCAAGGCTCATGGGTCATTTTTCTTAGTTTGACTAGACGTCTGTGATAATACACAAACCGAACATTGACTACTCATTAGCGCTTGACACAGGCTTGTTCAAACCTTAGGTTAAATAAAAACTAAACGTAATCGTCGTAACGTAAACGATTCCTAACAAATACACTACTTTAATTTATCGTATTTGCAAGTCTAATATATTATTGTTTTTAGCAACACTGACTGCTGTATCAGATGGTATGCAATATGCATGGACAGCTCCAATTATACCAATGATACAACGTTCCAACTCTACACTACAAGTAACCAACACAGACGTACTATGGCTGGAAAACATTTACATGATAGGGGGATTGGCTGGAATACCTATTACAATTTTGACTATAGATCGATTTGGACGTAAAACATCAATATTAATAGGAGCTGTGCAAGGTCTAGTTGCGTGGATTTTAATTGGTTTCGCACCATCAACTGTGTATATCTACGTCGCACGCTTTCTAAGCGGGATAGCTGCAGATGTAGGTTTCGTAGCAGCACCAATGTACGTTGCAGAAATTGCCGATAAGAAAATACGCGGTTTTCTAGGATCTTGGATATTTTTAAAAATGTTAGTCGGAGTAGTAATTATATACTCCGTGGCACCTTTTGTGTCAATACCGGTATCGTCGGCTGTCGGTTGTTCATTTTTAATTATTGAACTGTTTACCCTTCCATTTATGCCAGAATCACCATATTTTTACGTTATGAAAAACAATCCGGCAGCTGCCCGAAAGTCTCTGCAACGGCTGAGGTCAACGGACGACGTACAAGATGAAATGGAAGAGATCGACATAACGGTCAAAATGCAACAATCCAAAAAAATTCGCTATACAGATCTTGTAATGAAAGAAAACAGTCGAAAGGCTTTACTAATTATGACAGTCTTGAATTTAGCGCAACATTTTAGTGGCTACAGTGTTATTCTTATGAACGTTCATTCCATTCTGGATGACGCCGGCGCCGGAACTTCCCTACATTCAAATAACACCGCCATCCTGTATTCGATCCTTATGTTTGTTGCTGCACTACTAGCTTCGGGCTTAGTTGATAAAGCTGGAAGAAAAATTCTGCTCGGCGCCTCAAGTGTTACGACCGGCTTGGCCATACTAATTCTCGCAATCTACCTAGCGTTAAAAAATTATGGAACAAATGTAGAACCCTATAATTGGATACCAATTTTCTCCGTAATGGCGTTCGCGATTTGTTTCAAATTTGGATTAGGAATTGTTCCGATTGTAACAACAGGAGAACTTTTCCCGACTAATTTGAAAGCTCTGGGAATGACAAGTGCGGATGGTATATACATAATATCATCAATTTTATCCATTTACATATATCAAGTTCTGAAAGAAAATTATGGAATACACGTACCATTCTTCCTTTTTGCAGTATGTTGTTTCTTTACAGCGATTTTCACGGTATTTTTTATACCTGAAACTAAGGGAAAAACTCTAAAGGAAATTCAGTTAATGCTGAACGGTAATAAAGTTCCTAACAATGTTAGTGATGTTGAAAAGAAATTAAATGATCCAGAGAATTTCAGTAGTTAATTATAGTTAATTCATTGGGAAAATCTCATTATTAAAATTGTGATTTCCTGTGTTGTTTGTTATCTGTTTCGTTAAATAATGCTGCTGTAACCTCTCTTCGGTCGTATTAATTTCGAAATTTTGATTACAGTATTATAATATTATAATCTATCGTTGATGATGTGAGCGAGGCGCTGTTTTTTTTTGGATAGATGAGGTACCTCAAGCTGACTTGTTTATTCGTTATTTATTAATTAAATAAATTCGTAAATATGTAAGTCGTTGAATATTACAACAATAATGAATTAAAACATTCATATAGCAATAGTTGTTTGTCTTCATTACCGTTAAATTTGATTTAGGAACACCTTCCGTTCTTGGAGTAAATACTAAAGCTCAGGAATTTGAAGATACCTACCTCAAGGTGCTCTGCTAATTAAAGGTACTTACTCTAATATTTCAAATCCCAACTGTCATATTATATACCAACTCTGTTCGCCACACTCACAAATATCCTGAAATCTGCAGTGAACAGAACAGGGACGAATTATTTATTATTATGTTTTGGGGGTATTATGCAAAGCTTAAACAGCGTTCAAGACCACCTCGCCTGTATAAAATAGGACATTTTGTATAGTAAATTTGGAATAAATTTAATCCCCTACTATTAAAAAACAATTTACAGAAACTTGACTGACAAAGATTGTAATAATGGTGGTAGCGGATTTCCTACAAACGCACTTTGTCTCACACCTTACAATTTTTCTCTTTTGGCTATACCTCATCTTATCTTTGTTAGTCACTCATCTTATTGACGGGTTTGGTATTAACTAAATACGTACCTACTACGCATACAGAGCTTAATTTTCAAATGACTGCTATTCTAAATGAAGAATATTTGGATTTTTAATGGTGAACTGCTTCAGGTAGATGAGAATAATAAGGACGTTATCCTAATCTCCATTTTTCTTTACTTGAGCGTATTTACTACAATGTAAGTTATTCGCGCATTAAATTAACGGGATCGCGTCAAACAAGAAGTGTTCCAGTGTTTCTAGTAGAACTGAGGAGAGTCTTTGATTCCCTATCTTGTGCGTTTCCCCGTGATGATAAAAATACCATAGGGGCAAGTTCTGAAGGCAATACTCTTTGATCTGAGAGATCTGTTATTAGTTATCGGCGTTATCGCCAAGCATGAAGTAGGTACTTCTTGCCAGATAGTAAAACTAAGAAAGGGGAGAAATAGTACTTCAGAAATGAAAAATCCTGCCTCCTATGCACGTACATTTTTAATATGCCGAAATTAGCACAAAAGGCTCCCAAAAACAATCGCGACTGATGACGAGATATGGTGCTTCCAATATACCCCAGGAACAAAATATCAGTGTGCCGATTGACTGTCGAAAGGGTAGTTGAGACTCAATAGGTCGCGTCAAGAGTAGTTAAACGGTCAGAGTTAACAGAGTTCGGCAAAATACTACGAATTAGAGGATGCACCTGACCACTATGTCGTTTTTGTATGCGATTAGTTGGCAAGAAAACAAGTTCATGTGATCATCCACCGTATTTGCTCGATTTGGCTCAGCGTGACTTCTCTTTGTTCTCCAAATCTAAGATGGTACTTGAAATGCCTTGAATAAACAAAAAAATGAAAATGTCATACATTTTATATAGTTTTATAGTGTTTCAGTTACTAATGGTTGGAACTGGTAGGTACTGGATTTTCGTCTGCATTAGTGCATTTGGATTAACCTTCAAAACTTCAAGTGATAGGTACCTACTTTATTACTATGGTACTATTTATATAATAAAGGGTGATTTATTAGCTCACCGACAAACTTTGTCAGGTGAAAGTTGATGTAATTTTAAGGAAAAATGTTTTTAAAATATTTTGCGATATGGCTTAGTTTAGGAATGAAATGGCTTTGAATTTTTTTATAAAATTCTTTTGGTTTCTATTTTCGGGGACATAATGGAGCAAATTGTTTATCAATGGGAAGTTAACACACGACCATCAGCTGTTGCAGAGAATGCTGTTAACACGGGTAACTCACAGGTAATTAAATTCTTTGAAGTTCTTGGGTCATTAAATCTTAAACAAATTATTATTAATGAACCAACTAGAATTACTGCACCTAATAGACCTAATAATAAATATAAAAAATAAATATAAAACAAACACTACTTCCCCTTAATAAATGATTATATTATTAACGAAGTGTGAAAGCGAAGAATGTGAATCACATCTCTTTCGGGTTTTCAAAACTAAACCTATTATCAAGCACATGAATTACATATTAAAGTTACAAAAAATCTAAAATAAGATGATATTAGGACAAATAAAACATGGATGTAGCACTCACCAGAGGAAAAGAATCGTACAGTGGTTAATAAATAAAATTATATAAATAAATCATAAATCGTCAAATTACATTACTAAAAAGGGCCCTAAAGAGGAACCCCACGAAGGCCTGAAGGGCAAATGAGGGATGAAAATGGATAAAATATGAAAAACAACTAGATGAAAGCAAGTGCAAAAATGAAATGAGAAAATGACGCGATCTACATGGTCAGACGACCTAATAATTGTAAATAATGATATAGAATTAGTAGAGTGCGGCGTCCAAGAGGTGCATAATGTTGACGACTACAGCTTAGTCTACTGTGTCCCATCAATTTAATTAAGCTGTCATGAACCTGTAATGCGTGCATCTAAAAATCTAAAATCCATAGACAGGGGTTCATGTCTTCAAGATATGTAGGTGTGCAATTCCAAGCATGCACCGTTATGCTCTACTATGTTTAAGAGGATTTATAAACCATGGATTACACCTAATATAAAACTCCTTAAGTATATTCATGAGAAACAAACTAAGAAACTACACTTCTTACGCAGTTAGACAGGAAAAGAAGTGCTATCTGGATTTTAAATTCAGGATCTAAACAAGCATGGGCTAGGATTAAAGAAACAGTCAGATACGCAGTAAATATTCAAATGTACCCTCCTCAATCGGGAATGTCAATGAAGTAAATGAATATTTTGCCTCAGTTCAGTCAGCGTCACCTCCTGATTCACTACTTTTTACATATTATAATACCAATGTCCTTACAAACTCCCCACATGGCTTAAGTCTTTCCATGCTTAAGTGGTGTTGCCCCCACTTGCTTTCCTATTTGACCCATATCGTATTGTATAACCACAAACTGCTTTCCCGATTGTTGGAAACTCTCTACAATGAAACCTATTTTAATTTAATGCCGTATCTGATCTACGACCAATTAGCTTACTGCCAGTTCTTTCGAAAGTTTTTAAAAAATTAGTAGCTTAACAAATCAGACACCATTGCAGGAATGCAATTGCACTATTCCAAAATTATTTTTCCAATCGAAAAAGCCAGGTTATATTCAAAGATGAATGCTCCAACATCAAGTCAGTGCTGTCGGGGTTCCGCAGGGATCAATACTCGGTCACATTTTTTTACAATATATACCGTGGGGCTCTACAATGGAATTAAACATACAAAATTTCACATCTATGCCGACGATACCCAAATATACAGGTCATTTAATGTTTCTGAACTGCAACACAACGTTGACTTGTAAACCAAGATCAGCAAACTTTATACAAAACATCAAAAGAACATAATTTGCACCTAAACCTACACAAATGTTGCGTCATCTTATTTGGTAACCGTCGTTGACGCTTGGAAGCAGAGAATATGGGTCGTGATAACGATAAATAATGTTACCCCTGCCGTACCTATCGTAAAAAACCTTTTTTACGTTTCACTTCTCATCGCGATGAAAAATCGTTGCACTTACGATCATCTTAAGTTTGTTTCATATTTTAATTCATCGCTTCTTATCATGGCCCTTCAGGCAATACTTTGGTCTCTCTTGAGCACCAATTTAATCTAATGTAATATGTTGTGATTTCGTGCAAAACTTTTTTTAAGTTATGACGTTTGTAACTTACACTTTAAGTGTTTGCCTTCAGCTTTTAATTTCAATTTTGATGTAGGTAAGACTTTTATTGTTCTAATTTTACTGCTTGATAATGGGATCAGCTGATCCCGAAACATGTCGCAACATTAATTAGTCATTGTCTCTACTTAATTAAAAGCTTAAGGGGAAGGTTGAGAGTTTATTTTAATCTTGATTATGAGAATTGTTTTTTCCTTAAAATTATACATCAACTTTCATCTGACAAAGTTTATCGATGAGCGTTTACCATTGCTATCTCCGTTATTATTGGAGCTACAAGATCGGTTAAATGCGCAAATTAAATGCAAGATTAAATGTCATTTTTTCGCTGGAAACAATTGAACGCCTCGTTGGTAGTCGAGATATTCACAAAAACAACATTTCTTGAAATGGAACACCGTGTATATTTTTACACATTTCGAAGGGAAATTTAATTTTGAACAAAAAATTGTTAATACATAACCACCCTAAACTTAAAAATGAACATACAATAACCACTAATTTTTTCCTAATAAGTTTTGTGACATTATTAACATTAAATATTTAAGGCTAAGTAATACCCATAAAATTTAATATAGTAAACTGCTCCTAGTTCCGTTATATTTTATTTTTAATTACATAATACAATTTGTTGATGTTGTTTAAAAAAGCTAATTTGATAATAAATATTTAAAAAAATATTAATTGCTAGTTGGTTTTGAAATTAGGTTTTTTTTACTTTTCTCAAAAACCAATTAACATCCAGATTTCAAACTTGGTAATGTTCATCAGTACCGCACAGTCCAGGAGGTGTGGTAATTTTTATAAGCCTTCATTAATTAATAACTTAGTTTTTATGTAAAGTAGTAACTAACTAACAATTTTTTTTAGAATTAACGATTTTTTATACAAATTGACATTGAATACTTTGTTAAAAATTAGCATACGTCCTTAATTATAAAATTTCTGATCTTATACGTTTAATTTCATATTTTAGAAATGTATAGGAACGGGCAAAAGTAAAAAAGAATTTTATAAATTTAACTTCTCGTCCGTCTCTTTCTTAAAAAGGGTTTCACTCTGTTGTAAGTTGTACGTAGCCCACGATTGTACGTAGCCGTAGCAGGTAGTTAGACTTCGGTACCGCTCGGCTATTACGGTTTTGTATGGAGAACGTCTAATTGTCGTATGGAGAACGTCTATATTAACACAAAATTCCGAAACAAAAGGCGCCTTTGACACCCACACAACAAAACCGGCCGAACCGCACTACCCGCGAAGGTCATGAAATACGAATACGGAGCTGCCTGCAAATTGTTATCAATAATGCCGAAGTTCGGTTTCCAAGAAACGGAAAATTTGCCTTATTATATTATCACAGATCTATACAGAGGCGTATTTATGCTTCTGCCGCCTAGGGCACAAGAAAAGTGCCGCCCCATCACATCTCTCACCACAGGAATAGACCTTAGGTATTTATGCAAGTTTGAAGTCCAGAAAACATTTTTTATTAAAAATAAATAGAATTTATTTCATCAATGAAACAATAAAACATACTATGTACATCTGGACGACGAGAAGCGGCAAATGTTCATTGCAAATTCTTAGAAAGCCTGTGGCCAGTGGCCAAATAGGATAATCCATCTGATTAGGACCATATTTAAATAAGCCCGACTGAATAAACTGAAAGTGCAGCGTAAACGATGTTTTGGAATTTTATCTAAATTGTAGCTCGTATTGACGTATCTCTACTTCAATTTTATTTTCCATTGTTTAGCAATTTTTTTCAAAAAGATTCCTTCAATTAATTTTGGTGCCCCGTAATTTTGCCGCCCCCTAATTTTTGCCGCCCTGGGCACCAGCCCTTAAAGCCCCCCTCCTAAATCCGCCACTGGATCTATATATACTATACATCTGTGATATTGTACACAGGGTGTCTCACAGTTGTAACGGATGTTACAAACATGTTGATAAAAGTTTTCAAGTTCGTGGTTCAAATGTTCGATAAATTTTTCAATCTTGGTAGTACGCTTGGACCTACCTTTTCGTACTTTTCCTTCCCAGGCTAGCTCAGTTGGGGATGAAAAGGATTAAATATAACTTTGGTAAAACTTATTCAATTTACTCAGGTTCGATATCATTAAAGAATGCTTTCATCAATTAATTTGGAAAACAATGATTTTATTTAAATGCAAACGCTTATTTAGGATAACTCAAGTACATGTGACGGGGTCCTTAACCTTTCATTTAGCGTCGTCTGTATGAAAATTACGCTTTTTACTTTCCTTACAAATAGGTAATAATGCTTGAAAAATTCCATAAAATCAATATCAAAATCAATTTATTACAAAGTTAATAAAAGTAAAACAAAATTTACGATTCCTAGAAAAAATAACCTTAATTTCTACCTACACAAAATATGAACTGGGTAAATTTTATCGCTTGCTAGCAAGACGTCGACATCAAGATTAAAAATGCTGCTTTACATCCGCTTATATTTTAATTTAACTTATATTTTAATTTAATTCGAATGCAATAATAAAATTACTACGCATAAAATTCAGTTTTTCTTCACTATCAGTTTAAATCAATAAGTAAATAAAAACTTTGGGACAGTACCTTAATGTTTATCTACCTTATGGCGATAGCGTCGACTTTTCGTAGTACCTTCCAACGGCAGCTCGATTCATGGGTCGCTTGACGGCAAGTTGCCTTAAAATTCTTCTTCCAAGTTGTGTAAAATTCACTTAGAAAAGTTCCAATTCCCAACAAAGCGAGTCTTTCATTAATTACCACAATGCGATTTCTCGTAAAACAACAAAGCATATACTCCAACGACAAAAGCGTATACTCAAACGACAAAGCGAGCACTTTACCCCCTCGAGGATCTTCACTGGTAAACTAACTTAGGGAGCTCACCCTTATTTATTGATGTAGCTCCTTTTCTCGTTCGATATTTACTTTCACTTCTCGGAGTTCATTCGCACTTTTCGCATTAACTGCACATATGGTTTATATACGCTGATATAAAACTGTTTATCAACACGTAATGACGCTTTCAAATCACCGTAGTGACACTCTTAACTGCACTTAATGGTACCTTTTTGGTACCTTCCCGCTTTGTTCAGCAAAATCTCTTAATAACTTCAAAATTCTGGTGCGAGTCTTTACTTTAGCACCTTTACGCTAATAAAGCCTGACTCCAACTAACTTTGTCCACTCACACTCACTTCCCCGCTTACCCCCATATACAATTTTATACAAATGTTATCTTATTCTGCACATTCCAGATAAGACACTTGTGCTTTTATACTATCCATTCTGCTTAACTTTCTTAAATATTAACCTGAGAACTTACTTACTTTACTAAAAACATTTTCCATATATACAAACTTGAAAAGTAAAAAGTAATTATTTTAATTTAACCAAAAATAACGCCCGTTACACAGTGACCGTCTGTTAGAAGTATATTATACATATTTATACATAGCTTAATATTTATACATATTTATATTTCTTACTTGTTTTGATTGTTGGTGTTGTATTTTATTATGTATTTTGTACCTTATGACGAATGTAAGTGCTTTTGCACATAAGCATCAATATATTATTATTATTATTATTATTATCAAGAACTGTAAAAGCTAGAAATTTGAAATTTTCCACATGCGACATACCGTGTTTAACCTATTAAATAAAAATATTTTCCAAATGGTAGCACTTCCGGTCGGAAGTGAGCATCAATGACATCTTTATTTTAAATACATACCAGGCAATTTTTTTTCACATTCTGATGTGTGATAAAATGTTTAGTAAATAACCGGCGTATCAATTTTGATTGTTGAGAAAAAAATTTTTTCCACTGAAAATTTCAAAATCTTGTTTATGAAATAAACTTGAAAATCCAAAGTGGTAAAAGTTAGGGAAATGGGATTTTAGGTTCTCAATGTCAAAAGATTGAGACACAATTGTCTGTTATGGATAATAAACAAGTACCAAAAGGCGCGAATTCTTATAGATTACAGTGATTAACGTAAAAACAGTAAATTTTCATTAGTTACCCTTACCTATGTATGTAGTAGTTTGTATAATAGCATCTAATAAAAAGGAAAACCTGTTAATTTAAAAATTTGGTGTAATCACTTTGACGCCACTGGATTTCCCTAACTTTTACGTTAATATCAATTATCCTAAGAAGCTTAAGAATGAGTATTTCCGGTCCCAACAGCCAGGTAGTCTCTCCAACCGCTAATAGAGACGACCTCTAGCAATGGTGAACGTTTGGACACGGTGTATATGAGCAAAAAAAAGCAACTTCAGGTAGAAAAGGTTCACCTAACGCACTAGGGTTTTCTAAAATTGTGTGTATGATAGTCTCTTCTTTCATGGCCAGTTATACTACACAATAGTAGGTATAGTTAATGCCATATCCCCTGTTTGTTCAGCGAATAAATTACGCTGTCGATGTGCAAGTTTGTCCTCACGTAGTCTTATACAACATGGTTGTATAATTATATTATCAACGGTTATCCTCATCAAGTCATCACAATGTAAGACTTCCTCGTCCAGTTCATAGCTCCAAATTTGTTTTTCGACCACGGTTCTTTTCTTTGTCAGATACTTTGTGAGGTACACTATCTTTTGCGTCTAGTCGGCCTAGTGGTAAATCCGGCACTGTTCCAATGTAAAGCGTTTTACGTTTAATTATAAAACCTTTCTTTAATTAATTATTGTGTTTTTGTTATTGCCAAAATCCCAATTCTTTAAGGTCGAAACAAAGATTTGCGGTATTTAAATTAAGCACATTATGGAAATTGTTCGTCTTGTGTTGGTTTTTTTATCGGTAAACGACTAATTATGAGACAGTTATGAAACAGTCACAATCACCTCAGCTCGTAGTTCTAGTTACCTATATCTATACAGGGTGCCCCACTGCTCCGTAATTAGGGTAATATTATTCGTTAAATAAATTTTTCCTTTTTTGAAGAATAACTTAGTTATGAATATTATAGTCCGACCTTGAATTGTACCAAATTTTGATAAAATAATTAATAACTTGGCAACCGCACATCCAATATCAAAAAAAAATTCAGGCGCGATATAAATATGATTGGTCGATACATTAAGAGAAAAAAATACAGGGTGTGCCATTTAAAAAAAAGTGACATTTTCCTGCCACGTGAAAATGCAACATACTGTAGATATTAGAATATTTTTAAAAGATGCGCAATTCAAATCAAAGCAACCTTTATTTGAAACTTTTTTCTGTATCTTCAACCCACATTGAGTTATCGACCGATTACGGAGCAGTGGGACACTCTGTATATTCTTATTTATGGTACTTAAAATAGAAATTAGTGGAGTGTTCATTTTGGTGTTCAGATCATCGGTATTATTTAGAAATGTGCGAGCATAAAATCCGTGGGAGATTACAACAATTCATTGCTGTCTTTTCAGGTGAGTTACACTCATGATATGTAAGATACACTATTCGCCAAATCTTTTCACATACCTAACACCATGTAAAAAACAAAAATACTGCTATGGTTCTATTCATCATTGAGTGCACTCAAAAATTTAATCAAACGCGATGATGATGTTAACCTACACTATCTGAACTGGTTCAGGGCGTGCAATTCATTTGTGCACCCTCGGGATTTGAGGTTTTAGATGTTCGTTTAGTTACTCAAACGTCAACGCATAAATTATTGTAATACGAGATGAAAATTCAACATCCTGTGCCTGGATAACTTATCGTTGGTAATTTAAGCCCAGCCAGTCGATTTGGGTGATAACTAAAAGTGTTGATGATACGGATGAAACAAAGAAAAAGTTTAAATCGGAAGAAGGTAATAACTATTGAAACGTTTGCAAATTGTATTCGTTTTTATTTATGTACCACCATTATATATTGATCACGTTGTATTTATGTTTTCCATCAACATTTATGAATAACGAATTCCTCTTCCTTGGTTTAATAATGAATTAAAGTTAATGCGTAACAAGTTAGCATGCATTGATATAATGTACAATAATAATAAAACTGAGGCATTACGGCACGTGAGGATTAAAGTTCGCTTTGATTACCGTAACGTCATCAAAAGAACAAAATGTGCTGCTTATGACAGATTTATTTTATCTTCTAATAATTCCTACAGTTAAAACCGCATGGTCAAAAATGATGTAGCTTCCAAAACCATCCCTATCGATACAAATGTATTAAACAATTACTTCGTATACTGCACAAAGGAAAGAAAGGATTGTCATAGACGAACCGATCCCGTTAATACCTACATGTTGAATGTGCAGCACCTTTCAAGTAGTTCCCTCTTCTTTCAATAAATATGTCAAAGTGAAACCAAAGAAATAATTAACTCCATCAAAAGCAGCAACACTCCTGATATTTATGGCGTGTGTAGAAAATTAATTAAGCGAAACATTGGTGTGGTGTGCTTATTAAGCCAAAGCCACTCACCAAATATATAATTATATATAAAAATGTAAATCTATCATTTAAAAATGAAATGTTTCCGGATCAACTAAAGGCGGCCATTGTCCTACCTGTTTATAAAAAAGGGGAAATCAATAATCCCTCAAACTATCGCCCAATATCCATATTGCCAAGTCTACCCAAAGTATTTGGACTTGCATTATATAGGCAAATTACTCGCTATTTTGAACATAATTGCATTTTTTCCCATTCCCAGTTTGGTTTTCGAAAGAACAAAAATTTTTTTGGATTTAACTCGCGCTTTTGATTGAGTTTCACATTCAATTTTAATAAAAATTATAAGTTCGATAGTAATAGCTGTAAACTTATTTCGTCGTATCTCAAAAACAGGTACCAGGCAGTAAAAGTGAACGACAGCAAATCTAGTCAACAGTTATAAGTTCAGGAGCACCACAGGGCTTAATACTGGGTCCACCTCTTTTCTTAATATTTAGCAATGATTTCTCTCATCAGATCATCCGAATGTATATAATATGCGGACAACACCAGATTACTAAAGTCGGATATTAATCAATGCGGAAAAACCATTACATTCGGCAGAAGAGTGGGTCGATTGGAACGAATTAAGACATTGTACTTACAACAATGCTACGTTTGTGAAATTTTTGGGAGTAAAAATAGATCCCAAACTAAATTGTGTATTTTTAACTTATACCTATCTATCTGTGCTACTGTAATATTATCTGGGGGAATTGCTCGAGCTCGGCAAGAATCTTCGCAATACAGTGACGAGCTGTGAGAATTTTATGAGGAATTGAGTATAGAAACGAATGCCGACATTTCTATATAAAACATAGAATAATAATATAATAATCCTAGCATATTTATTTTAAATTGTATACTATATGCTAAGTCAGTGTCCACTAACTATACACTGTGTCCAAGATAAGGAGGGCCACTATGGGGATTTCGGAAACGGTAAGAGATAGAGTTTCGGTTAAATGGGAGAAAAGTTGGGCAATTTTGAGTTTAGTAAAATGAAATTTTTAAACTGACGAAATTCCAAACTGTTCCGAAGTTATGCGACAAAAAGCGAATTTTCAGGATTTCGTTTTTGACAAATTGTTACTTTGTCGTTGATGAACTAAAAAGTAAAAGAAGCTTCTACAGGTACTTTTTAACGTTATTTAACATGGCATACAGCAAATTGGAATCCGACGTTTCGTTTTCAAGTAACCATCATCAATTTTGTTTTTTTGAATACGGCCCTGATTTTTTTATTCATAATATTAGAAGAGCTTTTTATTCTGCATTCAAGCATGTATCACACTTTATGGTTTAATTGCGATTTTATACTTATTTTACTATTGTACTTAAATTTACTAGATTCTACTTTGGAAGATGCTCTTGATATTTTACCCTAAGCCGTAGTACACAATTGTTGGTTTCAGGAGGATGGTGTACTTGCGCATAATTCACGGGTGGTTAAGGATTACCTTTCAAATATGTTTGCCGAAAGGGTATTAAGCACCATTTCTGAAACACCCTGGCCAGCTCGTTCTTCCGAAATGAATCCGCTGGATTTTTTTCTTTGGGGGTACATAAGAAATTATGTTTACAAAGATATCTTTGGAATAGAAGAAGAACTCCGAAAGTTTGTACTTAACGCATTCCAAACTGTAACACCTGCAATGTTACAGAATGCTTTGGATGCTACAGTTGGAAGATGCTATTTACGATTGGAGTACGAAGTAGGGCTTTTCGAGCATTTATTATAATCTTTTTTCAATTATTGGTATGTTTCATGTTTAAATTTTCGTTTCATCAAACGTTATCTGTTCATGTATGACGTGTTGTTGATTGTTTGTAATTATGTACTTCGTTATAAAATTTGTGTTCAAAATTGAAAATTCTGTGTCATTTCATTAATTTGTTGAGGAAAGTACAGTTAGCAAAAGTCCATTTATAAATAAAATTTAGTTTCAATGTTATTGCGGGGGGATACAGGTTCGTACTTAGGATTTTTTCCGCGAATCGCAAAGTAAGTATAAAATCGCAATTAAACCATAAAGTGTGATACATGCTTGGATGCAGAATAAAAAGCTCTTCTAATATTATGAATCAAAAAATCAGGGCCGTATTTAGAAAAACAAAGTTGATGATGGTTACTGGAAAACGAAACGTCGAATTCCAATTTGCTGTATGCCATGTTAAAGAACGTTAAAAAGTACCTGTAGAAGCTTCTTTTACTTTTTAGTTAACATCAACGACAAAGTAACAATTTGTCAAAAACGAAATCCTGAAAATTCGCTTTTTGTCGCATAACTTCGGAACGGTTCTGAATTTCGTCAGTTTAAAAATTTCATTTTACTAAGTTCAAAATTACCCAACTTTTTTCCTATTTAACCGAAACTCTATCTCTTACCGTTTTCGAAATCCCCATAATGGCCCTCCTTATCTTGGATACAGTGTAAGTATACTAAGAACTAAGATGTGACACATATAATTATAACACGCGTAACGACGTTTCTGTAAATTTTTACTCTTAAAAAAAAACACACATAAGAGTTTTGTGTCTTTATCCACCAAATATTTTAATTTACTTCCAATAAAAGTAAGATAACTAGGTTTAAGAACAATAAAGTTGAAGATTAAAGCGCTTTTATTGAAAAATAAGGTTTGTGAAGTTAGAGGTGTCACATAAGTGGTTGTTTAAGTGTTGTATGTTGGTAATGGCCATTCTGTATTGCTATGTTGTGTATGCAACAGAGATTCAATTTGTGAAGGGAGGATTGAGTGTGGTGTTTCATTTTGTGTTTGTTATTATTATTATCCAACCTACATTTGCCCGTTGGCCCGTTCTTATTTCAACGTTTGTAATCTGATACGCACAACTCAAAAATAGTTACTATAATAATCCATGATATGTCAGTAATACACGAAGGAGGTCAATGATAATAAATAAAACTACTCAAGGGGAGGTTTTGAGCAGTTTTATTTATTAGTTACTATAGGTAAGACAAAATACTTTTAGGAGGTAGTGTATCGCGTAAACTATTGTTAACGGGTATATTTTGCAAAAGCGCAAAGGAAAAGATAAAGATTAAGTTAATAATACACAAACCAAACATTGACTAGTCATTAGCGCTTGACACGCCCTTGCTTAGGCCTTAGGTTAAATAAAGACTAAACGTAATCGTCGCAACGTAGGCGATTGCTAACAAATACACTAAAGTCCATTCATTCCCAAGAAAAACTAAAACAAATACATACAGACGCGTGAACAGTCGTTTCCAGGGAGACAGCCAGTGCCGGATTTACCACTAGACCGACTAGGCTGCGGCCTAGGGCCGCAAGCAAAAGGTGGCCGCAGCGTTTTGTAAAAAAAAGCATTTTTTTAGTAAAAAAATTTAATTTTTATTTTCTAAAATTAATAATTACCGCAACTGTAAATCGAATACATTACTTTTGTATATAAACAATACAATCTAATTAAAATAACCAACGTACATATCAAAAATAAATATTAACGCTTGCCAGGGTATAGGAGGCTACAGAGTGCAGGTAGATTGTGGAAAGTACCAATTTTAAAAAGTAAAATTAAAATAAACGTTATGTATTAAACCTATTAATATGAAATGTGCTTTATGCTTAACCCAACTACTCACTTATTTTAACGTGAGATTGAAATAAGGTAGGTACATTTCAATTTTCCACCTAAGGGGCGGCCGGGGCTGGAGCCGCTCGGGTTAATTTGGTCTAGGGCCGCAAGTACCATAAATCCGGCACTGGAGACAGCACGGTTCTTATTGGTCTATTTTGTAGTGACGTTTTGCAAACTTCAAGCGAGAGCCCGGTCAGGGGTGTATTATATTTTACACGGTTTAAGATCAAATAGTTTGTTAAACAAATTTTGATCAATGTATTTAACTTTTAATACGACCCTGTTCAATGTTTTCAGTTGATCACATGAATACCGCATCATTGTGTTTACATTTAGTTTTTCTTTGGAGTGAATAGACTTTAGGTACTTAAATTTATCATTTTTGCAAGTCTAATTATATTATTGTTTTTAGCAACACTGAGTGCTGTATCAGATGGTATGCAATATTCATGGACGGCTCCAATTATACCAATGATACAACGTTCCAACTCTACACTACAAATAACCAACACAGACGTACTATGGCTCGAAAACATTTACATGATAGTGGGATTGGCTGGAATACCCATTACAATTTTGACTATAGATCGATTTGGACGTAAAACATCAATATTAATAGGAGCTGTGCAAAATCTAGTCGCGTGGATTTTAATTGGTTTCGCACCATCAATTGTGTATATCTATGTAGCACGCTTTCTAAGCGGGTTAGCTGGAGGTGTGGGGGAGGGGGGGGGTAAATAAAGCTCCCCCTTTTCCCTTTTACAAAGCATTAATATTTTTGATTGTCACTTAACAAAACTGACATCAAATTAGCATAGGTAATCGTAAAAACTTCTTTCGGCGATCATAGGGCCATCTGTCACGAACTTCAAAAAATGTTTCAAACAAAAAGTTCCTATTTGTTAACGCAGAATTCAAATCTGCATAATAAACTGGGGGGTGCTATTTAAGACTACGAAGTTACCCCCTCTCCACGCCCCGGGGGTGGAAGTGGGGACATCCTATTACTATCAAACAATAGAGTCTTAAAAATTTTTTTAGGCGTATTTTTTCTTTTTTCAATGCGTTTTGTATTTCGCGAGATATTTGGGCGGTACTGGTGGTCTGAAACACCCTGTATACTCCGTTGCACCTTTTGTGTCAATTCCGGTATCATCGGCTGTCGGTTGTTCATTTTTAATTATTGAACTGTTTACCTTTCCTTTTATGCCCGAATCCCCATACTTTTACATTATGAAAAACAATCCGGAAGCTGCCCGCAAGTCGCTGCAACGGCTGAGATCAACGAAGGACGTACAAGATGAAATGGAAGAGATCGCCACAACGGTCAAAATGCAACAGACGAAAGAAATTCGCTATACAGATCTCGTATGGAATGAAAACAGTCGAAAGGCTTTAGTAATTATGACAGTCTTGAATTTAGCGCAACATTTTAGTGGCTACAGTGCAGTGCCGTATTTAAGGTCCAGGGCCTCGTCGTGCAAAAGTAGGGAGGGCCACATTATATAGGTGGTAAAAAAAGGTCTAGTTATTATATTATGGAAAAAACACAAAATGTAATGTCTCTTACATATTATGTATAATTTATTATCATTAATTTTATTTTTTGGAAGGCCTGAGGGCCTCGTTTTGCGAGGGCCTAGTCGTGCGCTGCACGACTGGCACGCCCGTTAAATACGCCACTGCTACAGTGTTCTTCTTATGAATGTTCATTCCATTCTGGATGACACTGGGGCCGGTTCTTTCCTAAGTTCTAATAACACCGCCATCTTGTATTCAATCCTTATGTTGTTTGCTACACTTTTAGCTTCGGGATTGATTGATAAGGCTGGAAGAAAAATTCTGCTCAGCGCCTCAAGTGTTACGACCGGCCTCGCCATACTAATTCTTGCAATCTACCTAGCGTTAAAGAATTATGGAACAAATGTAGAACCCTATAAAGCAGGACGCGCACTGAATCCGCTCAGCTCGGCTCGGCACAGCTCAGCACAATCAGCATTCACGCCCGTCCGCGCACTGATTCAGTCCTTTCGGAACGTTTAGTCTTTATTTACAAAACGCATTGGCGTACAGTGATCTTCTCTTAATAATTTTAATTTCTATTAAGGCCGATGCACCTACTGCACTGACTAAACTATTGAAAGCTATCCGCCCGTTCAGAAAAGTTGCTACCTCGAGCAATCTGTGCTGAGCTGAACTGAACGGAAAGGTCCGTACCGGTCCGAGCCGATTCAGTGCGCGGGACTTCATTTGTTCCCATGTATAGCAAAACTGCTGATTGTGCTGAGCTGTGCCGAGCCGAGCTGAGCGGATTCAGTGCGCGTCCTGCTTAATTGGATACCAATTTTCTCCGTAACGGCGTTTGCGTTTTGCTTCAAATTGGGATTAGGAACTATTTCGATTGTAATATTAGGAGAACTTTTCCCGACTAATTTGAAAGCTCTGGGAATGACAAGTGCGGATGGTATATTCGTATCATCTTCAATGTTATCCATTTATCTATATCAAGTTCTGAAAGAAAATTATGGAATACGCGTACCATTCCTCCTTTTTGCAGTATGTTGTTTCTTTACAGCGATTTTCACGGTATTTTTTGTACCTGAAACCATAATATTATGCTGAAACTAAGGGAAAGACTCTCAAGGAAATTCAGTTAATGCTGAACGGTAATAAAGTTCCTAACAATGTTAGTGATGTTGAAAAGAAAAGAAATGATCCAGAGAATTTCAATACATTATATAGTTCAATTCATTGGGAAACATCTCATTATTAAAATTAACATAACTGTAGATATAAATTCATAGTGTAAAAAAGTAATCAAAACCAATAAAAGTGAACTTATATCATTTTTATTCAGATATTTTTACAAAAACAGTAATTTCCGATTAGTGATATTCTTCTTCTCCACAAGCCACTATAACGTTAGCAACTGTTCATTTTTTTGAGGCAACATAGTAACAAGGCACAAGAAATTCTCAACAAATTCTCTTAAGAATATTAGTAAACAAACCAATGTACTAAGTTAAAATAAAGTACTCTTATATAAATAAAAAAGAAACATCTTTTTGACTCAAAATTCTTAGTTGAAAATTTTACTTAAGAACAGAAGCCACAATAAATTTAATTTACCTCTGATTCTGTTGATTCATCGCTAGCATCACTGGAATTCGAATCCACATAATCTTGGTCTTGTTCACTATCATCTACATCACTTTCAAATTCACTAGAGTCATTATTATTACTATTAAATTACTATTCTTTTCACAGCAGATGTTGGTAAAGTTAGCACAAAAAGCAACGATCCCAAGTTTCTACAATCAATTGCGACTGATGACGAGATATGGTGTTTCCAATATCACACAGGGTGCCAATTGAATATAGAAGGGCAGTTGAGAGTCAAAAGGTCGCGTCAAGAGTAGGTAGTCAAAATGTGCGAAGATTTAAATCGTTTGATGGTCAGAATTACCAGAGTTCGGGCAGAATACTACGAATTAGAAGATCTGTTTTTACAGCACGACCACGCACCGGTCCACAATGTCCCTTTTGTATGCCATTAGTTGGCAAGAAAACAAGTTCATGTGATTGATCACCCACCGTGACTTCTCTTTGTTCCATAAACCAAAAATGGTATTTGAAATGCTTTGAATAAGCAAAAGAATGAATTTTTACATGTTACTAATCTTTCAGTTACTACTGGTCGCAACTTGTACTGGGTTTTTCCCTGAATTTGGATTAACCTTCAAAATTGCTAGAAATAATTTACTGCTATTTATATAATATATGAACAAAAAAGCAACTTCAGGTAAAAAAGATCCACACACTAGGGTTTTCTAAAATTTTTCCCCTATGGGAAGTAAAGAAACATGTATCTATAAAATTTAAAAAAATAAAAAATGTTGAGAAAATCGATTTTTAATTTTTGACCAATTTTGGGCACCAATACATTGGTTACGTTTAATTTTTGTTCTTTACCAACTACAAGTAAAAGTTCAAGCCATCCTTTCGCTACAATTTCCAATTTTCAAATTTTAATTAAGTTAAACGGTTCTTGGAAAAAGTGAAAACTTGGAGAATTGCTGTATTGGCCGCCATTTTTAAATTTGGAAGCAAAGGAAAAACGGCGTTTTACTTGTAATCATGTCTACTAACTTTTCACCAAGAGAAATTAGATTGGGTTAAAATTTGAATGTTTGCTCCTAAAATAACGGCCCTAATTTGGGCCCCTTTGGGCCGATTTGAAAGAGAAGCTTGTTTTACCGATGAAGTTTTTATAGGCTCTCCCTTCAAAATTTTGTTAAAAATGTTTAAATCATAGTAATCATCAGCCTTTTTGGCAATTTTATTAGTTATTAATCCTATGGATTTTTAGTATCTTCAATTAAGATGTTTTATTTTTATAAAGTTTAAAGTTTTTTCAAATTATCATGTTTTTTCCCTAAGCCATCATTCATCTCTTATGTAAAATTTGCTTGAAAATGAAACCTGTAATGGTTTCGAAACATGTCGCCAGAACCCCCATGTAAAAATTTTGTCAAATTTCAATTTTTTAAAATTTAAGTACATCCATCGATTGAGGTTATCCGTCACAGTAGGCTATCAGTGGATAAGCTGTGACGGAACCCACCAATTTTCAACATTTTACATCTGCTTTTTGCATCGGACCAGTTTCAGTACTTTGGTACTTAATTTAAAAAACATAACAATTTCATCATCGTCTTCATTAAATCATCGGTAAGGGGAGGTTGAGAGTTTTATTTACTATTCCTTCTACCCCCTTTGAGAGTCAGAACCTACTACAATGTCTTCGTTTTTATAGGCCTTAGTTTTAAATTTTATCAAAACCGGTCTAGTAGTTTAGGCTCCACAGCCATAACGTACATTGTATAATTATTAAAACAACGGTTATCCGCATCACAATCTAAGAAAAACTTTTACCATGTCGAGACTTCCACGTCCAGTTCACAAGACCAATTTTGTTTTTCGACCGCTATTTATAAATGCTTATTTCGGTTTTGGACAGTTCTTCATCAGATACTTTTGTCAGGCACACTATCTTTAGGGGCTGTTTGCTTTGCCTGAACAAACGTAGAGTTGCTCTTAGGATACCTTTGCCTACTATGTCTTCGCTTGACGTTTTCCATTATCCCAAGTTATATGGGGAGGGAATTTAAAAGTCGAAATAGCAACTAAAATTCCTATTTCACTTTCCCCATACGCATTCTATTATTTTCGTTGTTCAGTTCCACTGTTTATCAGGATCTACCCATATCTACCCTACTTGGCTTTTGGTAATTGTTCTTTTTCTATGTAAAGCGTTTTTGTCTTGATTTACGTGGTTTTCTCAGAACAACATACACGAGAAGGGTAGTCACTGAATCTACCCTTCCTAGGTTTGTAAATGAATACTTCACAGTGGAATGGAGTTATGGAGTTATGGAGCCCGTTTCGAATTTTATTAAAGGTTCGCCAAATGTAAGGTTGCGCTACGATTTTTTTGTAGTTTTTGGTGTTTATTATGTTGTATTTTAGTAGGTATAGGTATAGATACTTAATCACGTTTAATATAACTCACAGCAGTTTACAGACATTCGCACAGTTTGCGGCCAATGTTCATACATAATTTGGCATTTAAGTTTAATTCCAATTTACTTTGGAAATTTTACTTCTTGCCAATGACATAAATTGGGTTATTTACAATCGAAACACACTGTATATATACAACAGGTTTGCGGTATTTAAATTATGGGAACACAGAGACTAATCGCCTTTTGTTGGGTTTATTAATCGGTAAACGACTAATTAAGAGAGGTAGTGTTTTCTTCTTGGCCATTTTGCAACAGTCATGTTCACCGTCAGCTCGTAGTTTTAGTTACTTATATCTATATATATTCTTATTTATGGTACTAAAATAGTGGAGTGTTAATTTTGGTGTTAAGATCATAGGTATTATTTAGAAATGTGCCAGCATAAAATGCGTGGGAGATTACAACAATTTATTGCTGTTTTTTCAGGTGAGTTACCTACACTATTCCCCAAATTTTTTCACATAACACCATTGTAAGAAACAAAAATACTGCTATGGTTGAATGCGTCAATATGTGACTAACGAGTGCACTCAAAAATTTTATCAAACTTGATGATGATGTAACTTACACTATTCGAACTGGTTGACGACGTACAATTTTTCAATTTATTCTTTTTTTACCTTCGGGATTTGATTGACTTAATGTAAAAGGTTTTAGATGTTTGTTTAGTTACTTATACGTCAATGCACAAATTATTGTAATGTGAGGCTTTCATTATTTTTCCAGTTGAGCAATTTTGATTTGAAAATTAGTATGTAATTAAATTTTTCTCATAATTAGTTTGACGCGTATGAGTTTTCCACTTTTGATTACGAGACACGATTTCTGTGAATCAAAACGAAGTTGGGTACAACAAATGAGAGTTGTCTACTATTTTGATTACTGTTGACTTATTGTTGATGGTGTCGGATAGAAACCAAGATGGCCATGGTAACTTGCATAACAACTAAGTTGTTGTACTCGTGGAAATGGAATTCACACAGCCCCACCAAGACATTGCGACCATGTTTAAATACTAGAAACTCGAATCAATTCATTTAGAAAACTTTCCTGTGTGATTTATAGTGTGTTATTCATTTAGCAAATTTTGTAGATAGTATGGATAGTATAGATAGAATGGCTAAAGTTAATGGTGTTGATCAACTTCGCAGTAGTTCGGCGTACTGGATTCCGGGGGGGGGGGGGGCTAGAGAAAAACAACAAGGACTAGTAATTAGGTATATAAATGATTCTTTAATAAGATTTTGAAGAAGAACTGCTTGAAAAAACTAAATCTGAAGAAGGTAATAATAATAAGAATAACTATTGAAACGTTTGCAAACGTTCTTCGTTTTTATTGACTATATTTAATAAACTAAGTAATGCTTCTGTATATATTCGTTTATTCATCAACATTTATGAATAACGAACCCCTCTTTCTTGGTTTAAATTTCTATCCAACCTACATCTACTAGAGGGCCCGCTTCTATTTGAACGTTCGTAATCTGATACGCACAACTCAAAAATATTTACTAGAAGACAAAAATACACTACCTATTTAAATTTGTCGTATTTGCAAGTCTAATATGGGGAGGTTTTAAGTTTTACTCTGTTTATTTTACCTTTCAAAATGCCTACTTACATTTATCGTATTTGCAAGTCTAATATATTAATGTTTTTAGCAACACTGGGTGCTGTATCAGATGGAATGCAATGTGCATGGACGGCTCCAATTATACCAATGATACAACGTTCCAACTCTACACTACAAGTAACTCACACAGACGTACTATGGCTGGAGAACATTTACATGATAGGGGGACTCGCTGGAATACCCTTTACAATTTTAGCTGTAGATCGTTTTGGTCGTAAAACAACAATATTAATAGGAGCTGTGCAAAATCTAGTCGGGTGGATTTTAATTGGTTTCGCATCATCAATTGAATATATCTATGTAGCACGCTTTCTAAGCGGTTTAGCTGCAAATGTAGATTTCGTAGTAGCACCAATGTACGTTGCAGAAATTGCCGATAAGAAAATACGCGGTTTTCTAGGATCGTGGATAAATTTAAAAATGTTAGTCGGAGTTATAATTATATACTCCGTTGCACCTTTTGTGTCAATACCGGTATCGTCGGCTGTCGGTTGTTCATTTTTAATTATTGAACTGTTTACCTTTCCTTTTATGCCCGAATCACCTTATTATTACATCATGAAAAACAATCCGGAAGCTGCCTGCAAGTCCCTGCAGCGTCTGAGATCAACGAAGGACGTACAGGATGAAATGGAAGAGATCGCCATAACGGTCAAAATGCAACAGACCAAAAAAATTCGCTATACAGATCTCGTGATGAATGAAAACAGTCGAAAGGCCTTACTAATTGTGACAGTCTTGAATTTAGCTCAACGTTTTAGTGGTTACAGTGTTCTTCTTATGAACGTTCATTCCATTCTGGATGACACCGGCGCCGGTTCTTCTCTAAGTTCTAATAACACCGCCATCCTGTATTCGATCCTTATGTTGGTTGCTGCAGTATTAGCTTCGGGCTTAGTTGATAAAGCTGGAAGAAAAATTCTGCTCAGCGCCTCAAGTGTTACGACCGGCTTCGCCATACTAATTCTCGCAATCTACTTAGCGTTAAAGAATTATGGAACAAATATAGAACCCTATAATTGGATACCAATTTTCTCCGTAATGGCGTATGCGATTTGTTTCAAATTTGGATTAGGAATTGTTCCGTTTGTTATAACAGCGGAAATTTACCCGACTAACGTGAAAGCTCTGGGAATGACAAGTGCCGATGGTATGTGCGTAATATCTTCAATTTTATCCATTTACATATATCAAGTTCTGAAAGAAAATTATGGAATACACGTACCATTCTTTCTTTTTGCAGTATGTTGTTTCTTTACATCGATTTTCACGGTATTTTTTATACCTGAAACTAAGGGAAAAACTCTAAAGGAAATTCAGTTAATGCTGAACGGTAATAAAGTTCCTAACAATGTTAGTGATGTTGAAGAGAAATTAAATGATCCAGAGAATTTCAATACATGATAGTTCATATATTGGGAAAATCGCATTAAAATTGTGTTATTTCTTGTCTGTTTCGTTAAATGGTGACAGCTGTAACCTATGTAGGTAGGTATTAAATGTTATAAGTTACAATCTATCGTGGATAATGTGAGTGAGGTGCTGTTTTTTTTTTAGATGAGGTGCCTTAAGCTGACTTGTTTATTTGGTATATATTCATTAAATAAATTCGTAAATATATACCTAAATCGTTGAATATTACAACAATAATGAATTAAAACAAGCCTATAGCAATAGGTGTTTGCTTTCATGATCTGTTAATTTGATTTAGGGACACCTTCCGTTCTTGGAGTAAATTGATAAGCAGGTACTACAAATATCTCAGGGATTTGAAGATGCCTACATAAAGGTGCTCTAATAGGCAATGTACCTACTCTAATATTATAAATCCCAACTGTCGTATAACAATTCTAGGGATTAATGACACTTAAAGGTCGTAGTTCGCCACATTTACAAATATCGTGAAATCTGCAGTGAACAGAACAGGAATGAATTATTTACTGTGGATGGCTTTGAATCCAACAGTAATTTACTACCTAAATATATTATCCAAATCTCTTTTCTTTCACATGACAGTTTCTATATAATCCGTTGAGTACCATATGACGCTCACCCTCTTCCGTCAAAATATACCCTAAGCCAAACATATCTTAACTTATGAGCTAATTTCGCATACTTTAATACAATTTTTCATACGTTTTGCTATGAAACCTTTCTGATATTTGTCTTAGCAATAATTGTAATATCTTTTCTAGGAAGTGTTCTTGGTAGCAAGCAAGACAACCATACAATAACGCCCCCAAAGGTTTAACCGAGTTCAAGGCCATCTCACCTGGATAAAATAGGACATATAGCAGCAACGTAACATATCATATACAGGGTGGAGAATTGGCCGATGCACCATAGGGATTTCAATGTATAAATCTTAATATTCGATTAAGTACTTGCTTCCCTAATTATTTTAGACAAAAAGTCTATTTAACTCTTTGGTAGAGGCAAAAAAATCGACTGTTTTACTTATTTTTACTTTGAATTTTTCAGAAACAAATATTTAGGCAAATAAAGATTTCCACTTTCCCAAAAATCGGTGGTGCCTTGAAATTGTTGGCAGTTATTAATTTAATTAAAAAACTAACTTTTACACAATGCCACTAAAATCGTTTATAAATACTAAATAAATAAAATAACTTCATTTAACATGTCTGAATCTTGCTGCAACGACGCTCAAAGTAGATAAAATGCAGTACAATGATGCTCATTCACAGATAAACAATAATTATTGTTTTTACGTCAACCATTTCATGGTACTACTATTTTACTTCCCGAGTACGAAGTAAAACGGCCAAAAAAAAATTGACCTATGCAAATTTTTACATATCTCTGCGTTTCTGAATACGTAAATTCCAAAAATGAAAATAAAAAATCCGTCTGTCGTCTGTACTCTTTAGTCTGTAGTCTGTCCGTACACATTTTCTTGCGTCTCAGACACTATTAAAGTCATCGAAATGCGGTGACGTCACTTCCGGTATAAGCTAAAAAAGCATTTTTTTAATAACATAAGTTTCGTGTAAGCTTGCCAGATTTTTTTGCCGAAGCATCACTTTTAATTTCCAATTTTTCTTCATGTTATATTAAGTAAAATAAAAACAAACAACATGTACGGATGTAGATTTTTTAATCAACAAAAAAGTTATTTTTGTATAAAATAATTAGGGAGGAAAGTACTTAATCGAATATTAAGATTTTTACATTGAAATCTCTATGGTGCATCGATTAATTCTACATTCTGTATACACCGTGACTGAAAATTCAATTTGTTCGTTGTAAGAAGTTATAAGTAGTACAGCAAAATTGTAATAAATTTAATCTCCCATTATTAAAAAGCAATTTACCGAGAGTTGCCAAAAATTGTCGATAATAATAGCAGAAGTGGTAACGGATTTCCTACAAAATGTCTCACATCAGTTTAAATTTTTCTCTTTTAGCCATACCTCATCTCTTCTTCGTTAGTCAATCATCTTATTGACGTCTTGTTATTAAGATTAACTAACTAGATACTACGCATACGGAGCTTAATTTTCAAATAATTGCTATCCTAAATAAAGAGTATTTGGATTTTTGATAGGTACTTAATTTGGCAACATGTAGGTGCGTTTAATTTCAATTTACTTGGAAATTGTACTTTTTGGCTAATGACGTAAATTGTGTTATTTACAATCGAAACATGCTGTATGTATACAACAGGTTTAGGTATTTAAATTATGGGAACAGGGAAACTAATCGCCTTTTGTTGGGTTTTTTAATCAGTAAACGACTAATTAAGAGAGGAGACACTGAGGTAGTGTTTTCTTTTAGACCATTTTGCAACAGTCACGGTCACCGTCAGCTCGTAGTTAATTTTGGTGTTCAGATAATCGATATTATTTAGAAATGTTTCAGCATAAAATGCGTGGGAGATTACAACAATTTATTGCTGTTTTCTCAGGTGAGTTACCTACACTATTAGCCAAATCCTTTCACATAACACCATGTAAAAAACAAAAATACTGCTATGGTTTTATGCGTCAATATGTCACTAACGGGTGCACTCAAAAATTGAAAACGCTATAATAATGTAACCTACACTATCCGAACTGGTTGACCACGTACAATTTTCCAATTCATTCTTTGTTTACCTTCGGGATTTGACTGATTTAACGTAAAAGGTTTTAGATGTTTACTTAGTTACTTATACGTCAACGCACAAATTATTGTAATGTGAGAGTTTTATTATTTTTCCAGTTGAGTAATTTTGATTTGAAAATTAATGATTAAATTTTTCTCATAATTAGTTTTACGCGTATGGATTTTCCGCAGAATACTTTACCCACTGAATTATCTGATCCTAATAGAGTTAATGATTATTGTTCGGAATTCGTAAAAAATTCTTCAAACGACTGCCACCACAGCATCGCCTATTACTCTACTAATTTTCTAATGTTGAACTGTCTTTTACTTTCAGATTACTTAATCTTGAAGAAATTGAGAATAAATTTAAATTATTGCGGTCAAACTCTATTGGTAGTGATGATATCTCGCTAAAGATGTTAGCCTTGTGTACTCCATTCATTTACATATATTTGTTACATGTTTATAATTGCTGCATTGAACGAAGTTATTTTCCAGCTTTATGGAAAAATTCGATTGGTATTCCAATTCCTAAAAAGACTAACCCGTCTGAGTTTACTGATATTAGAATTATAAGTATTCTACCCACTATTTCAAAACTATTTGAAATGCTATTGCATGATCAAATGTACGCTTATTTTGCCGACAATAGGATCTTCCCGCCCAATCAATGCGGATTTAGAAAGGGGTACAGCTCTGCAATCGCTCTAGCTACCGTTACCAATGACATTTTAGCTGCAATCGATCGTGGGTTAGCCACAGCATTAATTCTGCTTGATTTCTCTAAAGCGTTTGATACCCGCAACCACACCTTACTTTGTTCGTTACTCAAGTTCTATGGTTTCTCTGAACCCGCAGCTGACCTCATTTTTTCGTATCTGCACGACCGATATCAACAAATTCGCATTGAGGATAATCTTTCTTATAAGCTTAATGTTACGGCTGGGGTTCCTCAAGGCTCGGTACTGGGTCCTCTATTATTTATAGTTTACACCTCCGAAATAATCAAATCTATATATAATTGTAACGTCATGGCATATGCAGATGACACTCAGGTTTACACAAGTTTTCAAATAACCCGCTGGCAAAATACCTTGCAAGATATTAATACCGAATTAAGCAAAATAAAAAAATTATCTAATGAGTTTGGACTTAAGCTAAACCCCTCAAAATGTGCTTCGATGCTCTTTGGCCGTAGAAGGCAAATCTCACTAATTCAAAACGATTTTGTGGTTAAAATAGATGATTTTGTCGTCCCATTAGTTAACAAAGCTAATAATTTAGGTGTTGTCTTTGATTCAAATCTTCGATTTAGAGAACATGTAACTAAACTTATTCAAAAGTCTTATGCTGCTCTAAAGGTGATATACGCTAACCGCCATTGTCTTCCGTTTCAATTAAAAAAAAACTTGTGCGAATCTTTAGTTCTGTCCTGTTTCAATTACTGTGACTTTATTTATGGTCCTTGCATAGATTTTGTACAAAGAACACGTATTCAAAAAGTTCAGAATAGCTGCCTTCGCCTAATTTATGGAATACGTAAATTCGAACATATTTCCTACAAACTGAAGGAGATCGGGTGGTTGAACATGGAAAAGCGTAGAGCTCTCCACCTGGCTAATTTCACTCATCGCCTATTAAGCGATCATAGCGTTAATTCAACTATCAAAGATGAATTCAAAATAAGGTCTGGAATTCATAATCTAAACACTCGATTCAAGACATCTTTTAACATCCCTCGCCATTTTACAGCTATTTACAAAAGGTCGTTTGTGTACAGTGCTATAGGGTTATATAACAGGCTTCCTCAAGAATTCAAATTACTGAATATTAATAAATTTAAATATAAATTAAAAGACTATCTACTTCATAATCCAATTTAAATATTTTTTATAGTATTAAGTAATTCTCTTTTTTTTTCTCTCTCTCTTTTCTATTTCCTTTTACTTGCTGAAGATACTCTGCAGCTGTCTCCTTCCTTCGGAAACTCCCTCTAAATTTTGCTTAAAGTAATCCATATTATCACTCTACTACAGACAACATTATTTTATTATTTAAATTTACGCTACTAGCCTAGACAATTTATTTTTTTAAGAGTTATCTGTCAAACGATGATGGTGAGGTTGAGTGTGAATAGCATTCTGCTAGACTTCGCCTACACCATTATCGATATATATTTTCATATACATATTCCTTTTTTTTTCTTCTTTTTTTCAAAATAAAGTCCTTATTATTTGAACGTTTGTAATCTGATACGCACAATTGAAAAAAAACTAAAAAAAGACAAAATACACTGCTTACATTTCAAATAGGTAAACAGAGTAAAATTCAAAACCTCCCCTTAGAACAGCATATTGTAGTAGATGAGAAAATGAAGCTGAAAAGATGAAGTTATTTTTTTCTAAATGAGTACAAAGACTGACGACAATGCAAATCGACAGGGTAAAATGTTGAAATAAATAGACGTTGTCACTGCTTATCCATTGATAGCTACAGTGACAAACAGTCTCAATCGAAAATGTAAAAATCAAGGTAATTTATAATAATTGAAGTTTTTAAAATTTGGGAGGAAGTAGCAACATGTTTTGAAGCCTTACAGGTTTCATTATCAAGCCAACTTGTCTGTTACAACGTTAAAGAGGGCATGTAAAAACTAATCAGCTAGGTATGGATGAATGTGAAATACAATAATCAAATACATTGTTTATGCTGAAGGGGAAAAACAAAACTTGATGAAAAATTTAAGAATTAAACATTACGTACTGAAGAGCAACGATTGATTCCCATTGGCCGACCAATGACAATGCGTCGACACCACCCAGAATCCTTTATAAGCGAACGCTGTTACTCGCAGAAGTAAGTCAGAAGTCATTGCCGCCAACGAAAGCAGCCAACACCGACCAGTCCATCTACATCGACCCGTCAGCCTGCATTGCAGAGCCAGTCTACCCTCCGGCTACAAACCAACCTACCTACTGCCTGTACCTGCATTATTAACCGCTTCCCGCGCTGTTAAAAATTATTAGAAATGCTAGTTGTTTTCACAACTTCCAAAACTGTATTGTTTATTTGGCACGACCACCAAATAGCTGGTGATCCGGTTCATCCGCCAAACTATTAATGGGTAAGCAGTGATAACGTCTATTTATTTCAACACTTTACCCTGTCGATTTGCATTGTCGTCAGTTTCAATACTTTGTACTTATTTATAAAAAACTAACTTCATCTTTTCACCTTCATTTTCTCATCTACAATATACATGATACTTTAATAACAGTGACTGATACAGACATTAATAGTGCGGTGAAAAATATGAATAGTGATTTAGACAATATTTCAAATTGGTTAAAATTTAATAAACTCAAACTTAACACTTCAAAAACAAAAGCACTAATATTAAGTAATAATGGGCCAATGAGCGATTGCAAGGTTAATGTCGACAATGTTGAAATTGAGTACCTACTCGATTGAATCAAAATATTTGGGAATAATTTATTGACAACAAGCTATCTTTCAAAAGTCACATTAATTACATTATACGCAAGGTAGCTCAAAAAATAGGTTTTTTTGGAAGAAGAAGTTCTAAATTAAGTGTTTGGTCTAGAATTCTGGTGTATAAAACTATCATTGCACCTCATTTTGATTATTGCGCGACCATATTATTTTTATCTTCCGAAGGCGATTTTCAAAGATTTCAAAAATTGCAAAATAAAGCAATTAGAATAATATTACGGTGCAGTAAAATGACAAGAATATCGGCAATGCTAAATACATTACAGTGGCTAAGTGTTAAGCAACGAGTTTATTTTAAAACGTTGCTATTTATATATAAGATAATTAATAATAGGTTACCTAGCTATATGCATAAATTTATTGTTTTTAATAAGGATATACATCAATATAACACTAGAGATTTAAATAGTTTTAGGCTACCGTTAGTTAAGAAAACTTCCTCACAGAACAATTTATATTATAAGGGTTTAAAAATTTATAATGAACTGTCCGAGGAAATTAAGAAAGTACAATCATTAATGACTTTCAAGAAAGCGTGCTCGGCGCATGTGAGAGAAATTATTACTATTACATGATTAGAGATTAGCCGATATATGTATATGTAAACATCTTTACTAGATGATCAATAAACTTACTTACTTACTTACTGTTCTAAGGGAAGGTTTTAAGTTTTACTCTGTTTATTTTACCTTTCAACCCCTTTGTGTTATATGAACTTAAAAATGCCTACTTACATTTATCGTATTTGCAAGTCTAATATATTATTGTTTTTAGCAACACTGAGTGCTGTATCAGATGGAATGCAATATGCATGGACGGCTCCAATTATACCAACGATACAACGTTCCAACTCTACACTACAAGTAACCAACACAGACGTAATATGGCTGGAAAACATTTACATGATAGGGGGATTCGCTGGAATACTCTCTACAATTTTGACTATAGATCGATTTGGACGTAAAACATCAATATTAATAGGAGCTGTGCAAAATCTAGTCGCGTGGATTTTAATTGGTTTCGCATCATCAATTGAGTATGTCTATGTAGCACGCTTTCTAAGCGGATTAGCTGCAAGTGTAGATTTCGTAGCAGCACCAACGTACGTTGCAGAAATTGCCGATAAGAAAATACGCGGTTTTCTAGGATCGTGGATATATTTAAAAATGTTAGTCGGAGTTATAATAATATACTCCGTTGCACCTTTTGTATCAATACTGGCATCGTCGGCTGTCGGCTGTTCATTTTTAATTATTGAGTTGCTTACCGTCCCTTTTATGCCCGAATCACCTTATTATTACATTATGAAAAACAATCCGGAAGCTGCCCACAAGTCGCTGCAACAGCTGAGATCAACGGAGGACGTACAAGATGAAATGGAAGAGATCGCCATAACGGTCAAAATGCAACAGACCAAAAAAATTCGCTATACAGATCTCGTGATGAATGAAAACAGTCGAAAGGCTTTAGTAATTATGACAGTCTTGAATTTAGCGCAACAATTTAGTGGTTACAGTGTTATTCTTATGAATGTTCATTCCATTCTGGATGACACCGGCGCCGGTTCTTCGCTAAGTTCTAATAACACCGCCATCCTGTATTCGATTCTTATGTTGGTTGCTGCACTATTATCTTCGGGCTTAGTTGATAAAGCTGGAAGAAAAATTCTGCTCGGCGCCTCTAGTGTTACGACCGGCTTCGTCATACTAATTCTCGCAATCTACCTAGCGTTAAAGAATTATGGAACAGATGTAGAACCATATAATTGGATACCAATATTCTCCGTAATGGCATATGCGATTTGTTTCAAATTTGGATTAGGAGTTGTCCCGTTTCTTATAGCAGCGGAAGTTTACCCGACTAATTTGAAAGCTCTGGGAATGACAAGTGCGGAAGGTATATACTTAATATCATCAATTTTATCCATTTACGTATATCAAGTTCTGAAAGAAAACTATGGAATACACGTACCATTCTTCCTCTTTGCAATATGTTGTTTCTTTACAGCGATTTTCACGGTATTTTTTGTACCTGAAACTAAGGGAAAGACTCTAAATGAAATTCAGTTAATGATGAACGGTAATAAAGTTCCTAACAAGGTTAGTGATGTTGAAAAGAAAAGAATTGATCTAGAGAATTTCAATACAATATAGTTAATTGTAATTGTGATTTCCTGTGTTGTCTGTTTCGTTATATTTCGCAGCTGTAACCTCTCTTCAGTCATATTAATTCCGAATTGTTGATATGTGTAGGTGTGCATTGCAGTATGATAATATTATTAGTCCTCCACTATTGTGATATTATTATTACAGAGACTAGGCAAATTTGCGTACAACTTTGTCTTCGGTTGATGTTTTTCAATATCCCCACTTATATGGAGAGGGAAGTTACTAGTTATAATGGAAACCAAATTCCCATTTCACTTTTGCCATACGCATTCTCCTATTATTTTCGTTGTTTACTGTCATTGACTATCAGTATCTCTCCTTATCTGCTTCTACTTGGCCTTTGGTAATTGTCCTCCTTCTTTGTAAAGCGTTGTTTGTCTTGATTTACCTGGTTTTCTTATTACACGAGAATGATATGTAACTGTATCCAGGGCCGGTTTAAAGAGTTCAGGGGCCCAGGGCTCTTTACGTGAAAGGGGCCCTTTTTAAACTCATCGAAATTATTTTACACGATAAACACTAAAATAAAATCATATGAATATAAAGTAAGTAAATAAATGTACCTACAGGTAAATAATTAAATAAATATTTTAAATAAACAAATACATTAATTTATTTCCTTTTACTAAAAAAAATTTTTAAAATGGGGGCCCCCTATTTAATGAAAGAATTAATCACTGCGCTACTGTAATGTCCGCATTATTTCAAGGCCAGCACCTACAAATAGAGATCGTAAGTCACCTCCTCTACTTTTTTGTAACACTCACCAACCTGCGCATCGTTGCAATGGTGGGTTTTAGGTCCTACAATTTGATGTATAAAATAGTACCTAACTTCTAAGGAAAAAGGGTTCAAAACGTCTTCCTTAGATTTATTGAAATTGTAATGTGCGAAAGGCAACTCATAAAGAGGGAATATTTATGGAACCACAAGAAAATTGTTAAGGTACTATGTGTCATAATAATTGAAGAAGTACCTTCTTCTTGCAACAAAGCCATAGTGCCAGTATTCCTTTCTTGGAACCATGTTTCAAACGCTTAGTCATCCCCGTTATCGTAACGGAAAATATTCTGAGCAAGAATGGAAGAATTCTGAGATTTTCCGGAGTAGATATCACATTCTGTCAATATTTTCACCAACCTTTCTGTTGGCGAGTGTTACCTTCAGTACCCTGTAAGTATATCACCATTAATCACTTCTAGACGATGTCGTCAGAGAAATACAAATAAGATGTCCTTTTTCGTCCGTCAAGTGGAGAATCAAGCAGTTATGTAGGATAAAGAACCCACCAGACCGCTCGAAGACTACACCCGCAATTTAGGTTAAGGCCGTTGACGTTAGAATGACAAATTAGATGTTCAAATCCTCTATTCTTTATTCAATGTTCAAATCACATACTTGATAATAAAGCAAAATGAGTGATGAAGCATGCTATAAATCCTGTCCACAACTGTTATCGAAAAGTTTTTATCAAAGCGCTATTTTAAGTAACTCTAACCAATGTGCCAAATTTGTTTATAAAGCAAAATAAAGACGGTATCCGGTATCCCCATAAAATATTGTAGATGAGGTACCTTAAGCTGACTTGTTTATTTGGTATTTATTCATTAAATAAATTCGTAAATAAGTACCTAAATCGTTGAATATCACAAGAATAATGAATTAAAACATGCTTATAGCAATAGGTGCTTGCCTTCATGATCTGTTCATTTGATTTAGGGACACCTTCCGTTCTTGGAGTAAATTGGTAAGTACTACAAACACCTCAGGGATTTGAAGATGCCTACCTAAAGGTGCTCTAGTAGGTAATGTACCTACTCTAATATTGTAAATCCCAACTGTCGTATAACAACTCTAGCGATTAATGACACTTAAAGGTCGTAGTTCGCCACATTTACAAACATCGTGAAATCTGCAGTAGACGGCAGTAGACAGAATAGGAATGAATTATTTACTATGCATGGCTTTGAATCCAACAGTAATTTACTACCTAAATATATTATCCAAAACTTTTTTCTTTCACATGACAGTTTCTATATAATTCGTTGAGTACGATATGACACTTCACCCTCTTCCGTCAAAATATACCTTAAGCCAAACATACCTATCTTAACTTATGAGCTAATTTCGCATACTTTAATACAACTTTTCATACGTTTTGCTTTGAAACTTTTCTGACATTATTTGGCTTAGCATTAATTGTAATATATTTCCTGGGAAGTGTGCCTGGTACCAAGCAAGGCAACTATACAATAACGCCCCCAAAGGTTTAACCGCGTTCAAGCCATCTCACCTGGATAAAATAGGACATCTAGCCATAATAAACCTTGACATATAGCAGCAACGTAACATATCATGCACAGGGTGTAGAATTGACCGATGCACCATAGGGATTTCAATGTAAAAATCTTAATATTCGATTAAGTACTTGCTTCCCTAATTATTTTAGACAAAAAGATATCATTTAACATGTCCGAATCTTGCTACAACGACGCTCAAATTAGATAAAATGCGCTATAATGATGCTCATTGACAGACAAACAGTTATTGTTTTTACGTCAACCATTTCATAGCACTACTATTTTACTTCCCGAATCCCGAGTACGAAGTGAAAGGGAAGTATGAATAGCTCGTTTCACTTAAAAAAAAATCCGGGGGAAAATCGTGTAACTGTCCACTGTTAATCACCAATTGATTGACCTTCTCTATATCTCTATGCTAGGAATAAAGATGGATATAGAGTTCGGGGCGGATACAAGTATTTAATGTGGTTAGGTTACGAACTCTACGAAACGAGCTTATAGGTATTGCATTAGTGTTCCAAAAAAAATTGACCTATGCAAATTTTTACATATCTCTGCGTTTCTGAATACGTAGATTCAAAAAATTTAAAAAAAAATTTCCGTCTGTAGTCTGTCCGTACACATTTTCTTGCGACGCTCTATACTTGCAAACTATTAAAGTGATCGAAATGTGGTTTTCGCCAATCGATTGCATTCGGGTGAAGGACGAAAATGCTATTACCTTTGATGATGTCACTTCCGGTTTAAGCTAAAATGGCATTTTTTAATAAGATAAAGTTGCAGTTTTGTTATGTAGTTTAAAAGTATTTTTTTCTGAATTCAGCAATATAATTGCGCTATACTTATTTTTTGAAAGAAGTGTTAATACGAGGGAAGTCTCGTGGCAAGTTGCCAGATTTCTTGCCAAAGTATCACTTTTAATTTTCAATTTTTCTTCATACTATATATAGGAAAATAAAAACAAACAACATGTACGGATGTAGATTTTTTAATTAACAAAAAGTTGTTTTTTGGCTAAAATAATTAGGGAAGAAAGTACTTATCGAATATTAAGATTTTTACATTGAAATCTCTATGGTGCATCAACTAATTCTACACTCTGTATATACAGCGTGACTTAAAATTCAATTTGTTCGTTGTAAGAAGTTATAGTACAGCAAAATTGTAATAAAAAGCAATTTACCAAGAGTTGGCAAAAATTGTAGATAATAATATAGCAGAGGTGGTAACGGATTTCCTACAAACGCACTTTGCGCACTTTGTCTCACATCCGTTTCAATTTTTCTCTTTTAGCCATACCTACCTCATCTCTTCTTCGTTAGTCAATCATCTTATTGACATCTTGTTATTAACTACCTAGATACTACGCATACAGAGCTTAATTTTCAAATGATTGCTATCCTAAATAAAGAGTATTTGGATTTTTGATAGGTAGGTACTTAATTTGGCAACATGTAGATACGTTTAATTTCAATTTACTTGGAAATTGTACTTTTTGGCTAATGACGTAAATTGTGTTATTTACAATCGAAACATGCTGTATGTATACTGTTAGGTTGTAAAGTATAATAGGTAAGTTGCAAAGCAACCCCCGCTAGGTAGTTTATATAAGGGGACAGCTACCGATCACGGAGAGAGTTTGTAGACAACCATTAATGCGAACGCACCAAATTATTATACAGTCCACTTAACTTAAGTAAAGGTTGGCATTAGAAAATAAATAAAATACGTTAATACATTTGTGCGGTTTTATTAAATTCAGTGCCAATAAGCAAAGCAACATACAACATTGGTCATCTTCGAGCCACATCAGGAATCAACATCAATCATCAAAAGCAGCATCAAGCAATCATCAAGTAATCAACATCAATCATCAAAAGCAGCATCAAGCAATCATCAAACAATCAACATCAATCATCAAAAGCAGCATCAAGCAATCATCAAGTAATCAACATCAATCATCAAAAGCAGCATCAAGCAATCAACAAGAATCATCATCAAAACATCATTCTCACATCAACATCGACATCAGCGGTACGTCAAGTACATCAAAACAAAACGGTGAGCTTCATTTCCTTATTCATATCACTTCCTTTATTGTCTACTTGTGTAACAACAACGTGTAATAACAAAATTCACAATCATAGTTTATAATTTGCAATCGTTTCTGGCATAATGGAAGAATTAAAGCCTATGATAGCCCGCCGCGGCGTATTCAAGCGTCAATTAACAAATTTCGTCACTTTTGTACGTGGTGCAGAAAGCGACGATAATAAAGTCAAGCAGTTAAATTTTCGGTTAGAACAAATGCGAAATATATTCAATGAATTTCAAAATACTCAAACGTCTATCGAATTAATCGAAGGCACAGAGGCTCAATTTACAAGAGCGCGACATGTTCGAAAACAAATATTACGAAATATTATCAAAAACGGAAGAGTTATTATCTCCGCGAAGCGAATCTGTTCAATCAAATGCAATTCAGCCACTCAGTTCTCAAATAAAATTACCACAAATACAATTGCCCAGCTTTTCCGGAAATTACGACGATTTCATGTCTTTCCATGATATATTTAAATCGTTAATTCACGATAATTCCACAATAAATAGCGTACAAAAGTTTCATTATTTAGCAGCCGCGTTAAAAGGGGATGCCGCCAAGGTCATTAGCGCCCTTGAAATGTCGGCCAGTAACTACGAAATTGCTTGGCAATTAATTAAAGAACGCTATGAAAACAAAAAACTAATTATACAAAATCACATAAAACAAATCTTTGACCTTCAAGCTATCGGCAAAGAATCCCATAGGGACTTGAGGGAACTTTTAGATAATTTTTTAAAACATTTTCGGGCTCTTCGCAATATAGGGCAACCTGTTGATCAATGGGGTTCCATAATAATTCACTTATTAACTGGCAAGCTCGACTATAATTCTAAGAAGAAATGGGAAATAATCTCCAAAGGCAATCACGAGCCAACTACCGATGAGTTTTTACGCTTTTTACAAGACCGCTGCCAAATTCTAGAATCAATTAATTCACATAACCCTAAGACCACTAGCGCGTCCAGTAGAACATCCCAATCACAATCATCAAGTAGTAAATCATTAAATCATGTAACGATGCAAACGCGTAAGTGCCTACTTTGTAAGGACGACCATTACATTTATAGTTTTAAAGTTTTTAGAATTGTCTCAACCGCAGCGCTTACAAGAAATAAAAAGGCTAAAGGGTTGTATTAACTGTTTACGTACAGGCCACATAAAGGCGGAATGTAAATCAAATTTTCGCTGCCGAAGCTGCAACCTACGTCACAATTCCCTATTGCACCTTGACAATAATCATGCGGAAATCAATTCACATCCACAAACAAATCAAGTTTCAAACACGAATAATTCAGAAATAGCGGTAACTGCTTCGCTTCTAGGACATTTCGCCCCTCATGTTTCGCCCCCACACATATCGCCCCCACACATATCGCCCCCACACATTTCGCCCCCACACATATTGCCCCCACACATATCGCCCCCGACACATTTCGCCCCCACACATTTCGCCCCCGAATACATAAATAGTGCACATGTTTTGCTTAAAGTAAAATGGCTTGCTCTGTTACCCTTTTCTTGCCATATACCCCGCGCACGATTCATAATAAAATTTCATTTTGTAATACATTTTTATAATAATATATTTTACAGTAACAACTGATACATTTAAATGAAGGATAGGTATAGGTAGGTTTTTGTTTCAATTGAAAAAAAATATACTAAACCTACCTTTAACCTCGGATCAATCTACGCTTAGGTTAGCATTCGTTCTAGTTTCAAACGTTCTTTAGTTTCACATTCCCGTTTTTGTTTCAATTGAAAAAAAATATACTAAATCTACCTTTAACCTCGCATCAATCTACGCTTAGGTTAGCATTCGTTCTAGTTTCAAAAGTCCTGACCCGATGTAAAGTAGCGTTTTGAAAGTGCGTTGGTAAAATTTTCTTGCATAACATAATTACGGCGCCGAAACGCCCGGCGCCCAAACCAAAAAACAATTTCTGTATCCACTGTATATTTGCTATGTACATGTCTGGGGGCGAAATGTGTGGGGGCGAAATGTGTCGGGGGCGATATGTGTGGGGGCGAAATGTGTGGGGGCGAAATGTGTCGGGGGCGATATGTGTGGAGGCGAAATGTGTGGGGGCGAAATGTGTCGGGGGCGATATGTGTGGGGGCGAAATGTGTGGGGCGAAATGTGGGGGGCGAAGTGTCCGGAACCCAACTGCTTCCCATAACGAAAGTTCACAAGATATAGGAAATAGTATCACGGCTCATGCTAGCGTCAACCAATCACTCGTTTTGCTTTCCACAGCGATCATAAGTATTTTTGATTCACAAGGAAGGGCACATAGAGCTAGGGCACTAATTGATAGTGGCAGTATGTCAAATTTCATGACGAAATCGTTATTTCAAAACCTAAATTTAATGGGAAACAAAATTGATATGCACATCGCGGGAATAAGCAGCAAACTAACAAACATTAATCTAAAGACAAATGCAATAATACAATCAAGATTCTCAAATTATCAAACAGACTTGTCATTCTTAATCATTGAAAAACTCACAAACAACTTGCCACAATTTACCTTTGATAAATCCAACCTATGTTTACCTAAACATATTCAGTTAGCAGATGAAAACTTTAACAAATCTGAGCCGGTGGATCTGTTATTAGGCGCGGGAATGTTCTTAGATCTATTAGGTACAGGTCAAATCAAAATGGGAAAAAATAAACCCACTTTACAAGAAACGAAATTAGGATGGATCTTGTCGGGTCATATAAATATCAATTCAAATAGCAATCAGTGTTTTCTCGCTACGAATATAGACATTCAAACACAACTTGAGAAATTTTGGGAAATCGAGGAATGTCCTAATACTCGAATCATGTCAGACGAGGACCTTTTCTGTGAACAACATTTCGTAAATAATTACAAACGCGAAGCTGTAACGGGGAAGTTCATTGTAAAATTACCGTTCAGGGGCAATTTAAACAAATTAGGTGAGACAAGGGATATAGCAATATCACGTTTTATAAGCAACGAAACCAAATTAAGGAAAAACAAGGTCGTGTACGAACAATACAAAAATTTCATGAACGAATATGTACAGTTAGGCCACATGATGGGCGGGGCGTCAGCAATAATCGTAAAACGGAGGTAGCCTGTTATTTACCCCATGACAGTGTCATAAAGAATTCCAGCTTAACGACAAAGTGCAGGGTTGTATTTGACGCCTCATGCAAATCGGCAAGCGGATTATCTTTAAATGATTTGTTACACGTAGGGTCTAAGGTACAAGACGACCTCTTCGCTATTATCCTTCGGTCACGTAGACATAATGTTATAATACTAGCCGACATCACAAAAATGTATCGGCAAATTCTTGTCGACAGGTCGCAGCGGTCATTACAAAGAATCGTATGGCGGGACAATGAAGCGGAAGGCTTAAGGGTTTATGACTTAAATACGGTAACTTACGGCATGGCACCAGCCAGCTTTTTGGCGACAAGATGTTTAAAGCAATTAGGTCTCGATCACCGCGAATCATTTCCAAAGGCGAGCACATCATCAATAACAACGGTACCAACTTCATGGGACATATTTAGTAAATTTTCAAGTTTATCAAAGCTTACACATGTCATTGCGTATGTTAGTAGATTCATTAATAATTGCAAAAATAAAACCATCAAAGTAATTTCCCCATTAACTCCCTTAGAACTAGACGCGGCTACTATAAAGCTGAGCAAAATTGCCCAACAAGAATGTTACAGTAACGAAATCAAGACACTAAAGGGTCAAAAGCAAATACAAGCTGGCAGTAGCTTAAAGTCACATAATCCATTTATTGACCAAAGCGGAATGTCCGTGAAGTTAGCCCCTCATATTTCGAATTTATATACACTTTGTTGCTTACTAATTAGTAAGTAATTAGTAAGTATTTGTAAGCTAAAAATCTAAATTTGTAAGTGAATTTTCGAATTTATTTTAACAAAAACAGTTTTTGGGGCTAACTTCTCGGTAGCCCCATTATTTTGCAATATCAAAATTTTAGTAGCGTCATTAATTAGTAAGTCATTTGTAAGAATTTGTAATCAAGTTACCAGAATTTGTAATCAAACGGTATCTCTTAAATTAAAAAAAAACTGTTGTGCGGCTAACTTCTCGGGAGCCCCACCACTTTGAGGAACAATATTTTTTTTTGAATCAATATTTAGTAAGTCATTTGTAACAATTTGTAAGCATAATCTCAAAATTTGTAAGCCACTTTATTACAATCTACAGTCCAGAATACGCTTTGGGGGCTAACTTCACGAATGTCCCAAAACATAGAGAAATGGTTGAATTTGTTTGCATCTTTAAGTAATAATTAGTAAGTTGTATGTATTAATTTGTAATCATAATCTCATTTTTTATAACCCAATTACAATGGCGCAAACTAAAGTTAATAAGTAGGTATGTCCCTATGTCCATAAAATACTACATGCACACAGATTTCAAATTACGCCTTAATTTGTTATACGAATTATGTTATTAGAAAGCACTAATGAACTTTGCAACTGAACTTCCAATTTAATTTTAAAAAAATTAGGAGGAAATTCTCGGGCGCTCTATCTACATTGGCATATACATATTCGTTACGTTAATAGTAATTAGAAATTGGTATGAAAGAAATGGTTCAATTTCTGTGTATCTCTAAGAAATATGTAATTAGTAAATCGTATGTACTAATTTGTAAGCATATTTTCACAGTTTGTAAGTCACTCTATTACTGTCTAGAGTCCAAAATACGTTCTGGTGGGGCTATCTTCACGAACGCCTTAAAACATGGAGAAATGGTTGGATTTATTTGTACTTCTAAGTAACAATTAGTAAGTCGAATGTACTAATTTGTAAGCACAAATTTACAATTTGTAAGTCACTTTATTACTATCTAGAATCCAAAATACGTTCTAGTGGGGCCATCTTCAAGAACGCCTTAAAACATGGAGAAATGGTTGAATTTATTTGTACTTCTAAGTAACAATTAGTAAGTCGAATGTACTAATTTGTAAGCACAACTTTACAATTTGTAAGTCACTCTATGACTATCTAGAGTCCAAAACACGTTCTGGTGGGGCTATCTTCACGAACGCCTTAAAACATGGAGAAATGGTTGAATTTATTTGTACTTCTAAATAACAATTAGTAAGTCGAATGTACTAATTTGTAAGCACAACTTTACAATTTGTAAGTCACTTTATTACTATCTAGAATCCAAAATACGTTCTGGTGGGGCTATCTTCACGAACGCCTTAAAACATGGAGGCATGGTTGAATCTATTTGTACTTCTAAGTAACAATAAGTAAGTCGAATGTACTAATTTGTAAGCACAACTTTACAATTTGTAAGTCACTCTATGACTATCTAGAGTCCAAAACACGTTCTGGTGGGGCTATCTTCAAGAACGCCTTAAAACATGGAGAAATGGTTGAATTTATTTGTACTTCTAAGTAACAATTAGTAAGTCGAATGTACTAATTTGTAAGCACAACTTTACAATTTGTAAGTCACTTTATTACTATCTAGAATCCAAAATACGTTCTGGTGGGGCTATCTTCACGAACGCCTTAAAACATGGAGGCATGGTTGAATCTATTTGTACTTCTAAGTAACAATTAGTAAGTCGAATGTACTAATTTGTAAGCACAACTTTACAATTTGTAAGTCACTTTATTACTATCTAGAATCCAAAACACGTTCTGGTGGGGCTATCTTCAAGAACGCCTTAAAACATGGAGAAATGGTTGGATTTATTTGTACTTCTAAGTAACAATTAGTAAGTCGAATGTACTAATTTGTAAGCACAACTTTACAATTTGTAAGTCACTCTATGACTATCTAGAGTCCAAAACACGTTCTGGTGGGGCTATCTTCACGAACGCCTTAAAACATGGAGAAATGGTTGAATTTATTTGTACTTCTAAGTAACAATTAGTAAGTCGAATGTACTAATTTGTAAGCACAACTTTACAATTTGTAAGTCACTTTATTACTATCTAGAATCCAAAATACGTTCTAGTGGGATTATTTTCACGAACGCCTTAAAACATGGAGACATGGTTGAATCTATTTGTACTTCTAAGTAACAATTAGTAAGTCGAATGTACTAATTTGTAAGCACAACTTTACAGTTTGTAAGTCACTTTATTCCTATCTAGAATCCAAAATACGTTCTGGTGGTCATGAACGTTTTAAAACATGGAGAAATGGTTGAATCTATTTCTATTTCTATGTAACAATTAGTAAGTGGAATGTACTAAATTGTAAGCATAACTTTATAATTTGTAAGTTACTTTATTACTATATAGCAGCGTTTCTCAACCTATGGTGCAGATGGTGCAGATGGTCCGCAGACATAATTAAAAAATATCATATAGCAAGCGGAAAGTAAAGAGATAAAAATTTCTCACATGAAATGGGACTCTAGATGTGCAAGTTTTTAAAATCTTCGAAAATACATGGCCTATTGCAAGTTTCCTTACTTTTGCAGTTACAAACCACAGTTTGAAACCCCTGATGCACTGACTTCTATGGTTCCCTCTTTCATTCAAAACCCTGAAAAATAAGACTTTGTCGGAATTTATTAATAGAGGCGCTCTCTTAACAAGGGATAATATATTGTTGGAGGTGCCCGAGTGTCTAATACCGGTAAACCTGTGTTAAGCACGTGCAGTTGGTGTGGCACTCTTTCAGAGAATGCGAATGATCCTAATTAGATATATTATCAAATTGTAATAAATATTAAAGTCTGTTCAAAATATAATTTTACTGTCAATAGACTTTACTACCAAATCAAAAACTCTGTTTCTGTCGAATTAAAAAAAGGATTTACATTTATTTCGTTATAATGACCTATAATTAATACCTACCTCAAATATTAAGAATATAGGCCTACATATAGCCTAGTTTTAAAAATGGGATGTAAAATTAGGGGTCCGTAAAAATATTTTAAATATTTTAGTGGTCCTCGGGTTCAAAAAGGTTGAGAAATGCTGGTATATAGAATACAAAATACGTTCTGGTGGGGCTATCTTCACGAACGTCTCAAAGCATGAATGTAAATTCGACTTACTAATTGTTACTAGAAGTACAAATAGATTCAACCATTTCTCCATGTTTTAAGGCGTTCGTGAAGATAGCCCCACCAGAACGTATTTTGGATTTTAAATAGTAATAAAGTGACTTACAAATTATGAAATTATGCTTACAAATTAGTACATTCGACTTACTACAAATAGATTCAACCATTTCTCCATGTTTTAACGCGTTCGTGAAGATAACCGCACCAGAACGTATTTTGGTCTCTAGATAGTCATAGAGTGACTTAAAAATTGTAAAGTTGTGCTTACAAATTAGTACATTCGACTTACTAATTGTTATTTAGAAGTACAAATAGATTCAACCATTTCTCCATGTTTTAAGGCGTTCGTAAGATAGCCCCACCAGAACGTATTTTGGACTCTAGACAGTAATAGAGTGACTTACAAACTGTGAAAATATGCTTACAAATTAGTACATACGGTTTACTAATTATTACTTAGAGATACACAGAAATTGAACCATTTCTTTCATACCAATTTCTAATTACTATTAACGCAACGAATGTGTATATGCCAATGTAGATAGAGCGCCCGAGAATTTCCTCCTAATTTTTTTAAAAATAAATTGGAAGTTCAGTTGCAAAGTTCATTAGTGCTTTCTAATAACATAATTCGTGTAACAAATTAAGGCGTAATTTGAAATCTGTGTGCATGTAGTACTTTATGGACATAGGGACATACCTACTTATTAACTTTAGTTTGCGCCATTGTAATTGGGTTATAAAAAATGAGATTATGGTTACAAATTAATACATACAACTTACTAATAAATACTTAAAGATGCAAACAAATTCAACCATTTCTCTATGTTTTGGGACATTCGTGAAGTTAGCCCCCAAAGCGTATTCTGGACTGTAGATTGTAATAAAGTGGCTTACAAATTTTGAGATTATGCTTACAAATTGTTTCAAATGACTTACTAAATATTGATTCAAAAAAAAATATTGTTCCTCAAAGTGGTGGGGCTCCCGAGAAGTTAGCCGCACAACAGTTTTTTTTTAATTTAAGAGATACCGTTTGATTACAAATTCTGTCAACTTGATTACAAATTCTTACAAATGACTTACTAATTAATGACGCTACTAAAATTTTGATATTGCAAAATAATGGGGCTACCGAGAAGTTAGCCCCAAAAACTGTTTTTGTTAAAATAAATTCGAAAATTCACTTACAAATTTCGATTTTTAGCTTACAAATACTTACTAATTACTTACTAATTAGTAAGCAACAAATTGTATATAAATTCGGAATATGAGGGGTTAACTTCACGGACATCAAAGCGGAATTATACGAGTCGGGGGGGCGTTTACAAAAATCAAGGCTTGCATTCTCCCAAAAGCATCAAATAATCTTACCACCCAAGCATGCACTCACAACCCTGATAATTAAAAATGAGCATCACAGAAACTTACATGCGGGAGCGCAATCGATATTAGGTAGCATAAGAGGAAAATATTGGCTTATAAATGGCCGCCAAGTAATTCGTAGCGTATTACGTAGATGCGTTTAAAGCCGGATCCACATCAATAAATATTTACGTTGTGCGTTGAATTTGACACAAATTTGCTCGTGTGCGCAGAAATTTTTATCGATGTGGACTATGCGGCGCATGGAAACGTACACAAATAATTTCGTGACGAACAACGCACGCTATCCGCTATGCTGTCGGTTTTCCAGTCAACTTCAAAGAGATTTGCGCCGCAAAGTAGTGTTAATGTGGACTACTTATTTAAGTCGCATACAAGTGGATTCAGCAAATACAACACACAAGATAAATATTTACGTGGTAAATATATGACCATATTCAAATTTGCGCCGCAAATATTTTTGCTGAAATTCAAAATACAACGCACGACGCAAATATTAATTGATGTGGATCCGCCTCTGTTTTAAAGCAAAACCTTTACCATTATCTCAACAAATGGGAGAATTACCGAATTATATAGTACAGCCAGCTCGCACATTTTCAGCTGTAGGGGTAGATTACGCGGGTCCATTCGACTTGAAAGATGGAAAGACGCGAAACCGGAAACTAGTAAAAGCGTATATTTGCGTATTCGTTTGTTTATGTACAAAAGCTGTGCATTTGGAATTGGTGGGTGACTTAACATCTCTTGGCTTTCTGAATGCATTAAAAAGATTCGTATCGCGCCGAGGATTGTGCAAAGTAATAGTTTCCGATAACGCAACCAATTTTACTGGCGCTAATAATATTATTAAGGGCATCATAGGCGAATCACAATTCCGAAATTATGTAATTGATAATAGAATCGAATGGAAGTTTATTCCGGCCAGTTCGCCACATTTCGGCGGACTGTGGGAAGCTGCAGTCAAAAATGTAAAATACTATCTGAAACGATTACTTAATCAAACAAGTTTGACGTATGAGGAGTTTTACACGTTCATTACACAAGTAGAAGCTATCCTCAATTCCCGTCCCATAACCGCCTTATCCTCAGATCCTAATGATTTAGAAGCGTTAACACCCGGGCATTTCATATCGGAGCACCGTTAAATTCGTTACCGCAAGAGCAGATAGAGGCAACGGCAAGGGTCAACAACTCAACACCCTTACAAAATTCCACCACCTACAACAACAACTGGCGCAGCACTTTTGGGCACGTTGGTCTCGGGATTATTTAAATACACTACAGCAGCGTAGTAAATGGAAATTGCTAAAGAAGAATGAAGGGTTAGCAACGGGAAGCCTGGTCATCATAAAGGAAGACAATCAGCCTCCATGTCAATGGTCGTTGGGGCGGATAACGGCATTACACAGAGGAAGCGACGGTTTAGTACGAGCCGTAAGTGTTAAAACACGCATGAGTGAAACCAGGCGTGCGGTAAATAAAATTTGTTTATTACCAGTTGAGTGAGGAACGATTAAAACAAGTGGAAGAAAGTAAAATTTAAGTAGATTTTTGGTTTTTTTCATTAACTTGTGTAAATTTATTGTAATAGTTAGGACAAGCACCTAGTATTAGTTTAGTAGTAACTCATTTCAGAATTAACTTCTTATTGAAAGCTCCCATCTTTCAAGGGGGCCGATATGTTAGGTTGTAAAGTATAATAGGTAAGTTGCAAAGCAACCCCCGCTAGGTAGTTTATATAAGGGGACAGCTACCGATCACGGAGAGAGTTCGTAGACAACCATTAATGCGAACGCACCAAATTATTATACAGTCCACTTAACTTAAGTAAAGGTTGGCATTAGAAAATAAATAAAATACGTTAATACATTTGTGCGGTTTTATTAAATTCAGTGCCAATAAGCAAAGCAACACACAACATATACAACAGGTTTGGGGTATTTAAATTATGGGAACATGGAAACTAATCACCTTTTGTTGGGTTTTTTAATCGGTAAACGACTAATTAAGAGAGGAGACACTGAGGTAGTGTTTTCTTCTAGATCATTTTGCAACAGTCACGATCACTGTCAGCTCGTACTTCTAGTTACCTATACCTATGTATTATTATTTATGGTACTTAAAATAGTGGAGTGTTAATTTTGATGTTGAGATCATCGGTATTAAGTATTTAGAAATGTGCCAGCATAAAATGCGTGGGAGATTACAACAATTTATTGCAGTTTTTTCAGGTGAGTTACCTACACTATTCGCCAAATGTTTTCACAATACACCATGTAGAAAACAAAAATAATGCTATGGTTCTATAAATGAAACGACAACCTCCCCTTTAGCAATGAAATTTAATGATGAAGATTGTTATGTTTCTTGTATAAAGTACACTAAGGTACTGAAACTACCAGTAAAGGCAAAACTGGCAGGTGGTAGATTTTGACAGATAAATAATTGTTGTGACACCTGCTAACTAACCTTAACCAAAGGTTTAAACCTTTAAACCTTAAATAAAAAACATAACAATCTTCATCATTAAATTTCATTGCTAAAGGGGAGGTTGTCCACGGTCTATATAGACCGTGGATGTTGTCGTTGTTTTATTTATTGAATCAACCCCTTTGTGAGTGTGACCTCAAAACATGTATGCTATGGTTGTCTATATGTGACTAACGAGTGCACTCAAAAATGTTATCAAACGCGATGATAATGTAACCTACACTATCCGAACTGGTTGACCAAGTACAATTTTCCAATTCATTCTTTGTTTACCTTCCGGATTTGATTGTTTTAAGGTAAAAGGTGTTAGATGTTTGTTTAGTTAGTTGTATCGTATACGTCAATGCATAAATTATTGTAATATGAGTTATGCAATTCTTTCATTATTTTTCCAGTTGAGTAATTTTGATTTGAAAATTAATAATTAAATTTTTCTCATTTTTAGTTTGATGCGCGTGGGTTTTCCACTTTTGATTACGAGATCATATGATTTATACCATTTCTGTGAATCAAAACGGAGTTGGGTACAACAAATGAGAGTTGTCTCCTATTTTGACTGTTGGCTTTTTGTTGATGGTGTCGGAGAGAAATCAAGATGGCCATGTTATCTTTGCATACTTAACAACTAATTTTTTCTCGTGGAAATCGATTCCCACATAGCCCCACCAAGACATTGCGACCATGTTTAAATACTGGAAACTCGAATCAATTCATTTAGAAAACTTCCTGTATGATTTATAGTGTGTTATTCATTTAACAATTATTGTAGAGCACGTTTGGAGGTTTTTCGAAAACGACGGAAAATCTCTTGGACAATGTCATTTTTATTATATGTATGTGGTTCATTGACTATAGTTCATAGTGTTGACCAACTTCGGAGTAGTTTGCCGTAGAGTATTGTACAGTAAAGCGTATTAAAGTTGGGGGTGGGGGGGCTAGAGAAAGGAAACAAAGACTACCTGGGAAGTATTTTAAAATTTAAATACTTATATTTAAGATACTTTTTGAAAATAGTATTTATACTTAAAATTTTAAATACTTTTGAAAAGTATTTGGTATCTTGTATTTAAAAAAAGTATTTAAATACTTCTAAAATAAGTAAATATCTGATACAAATAGTGATATTGTTTGTTGCTTCCTTTAATTTTATTTTTAGAATTGGGCGATAAAACAAAATAATTCAAACTAAGTTTATTATCTCGGAAACTATTACCTTTAGATATAGGATATATTTAACAAAAATCAAAGCTAACTTAAAAATCAGTTCATTCATGAAAAATATACAGGGTGTTCTATTTAAAATAGTCGACTTTTGGCATTTCTTCTGTGGTCGTTAGAAAAAATTCAGTACGGCTCTTTTGCAACAAATTTCGTTCAAAAACAGCATATCGAGAAATAAAACGCTCTTTTGCTTGTTGCTGCTGCCAATGATTGAATAGTTGTGATTTTTTTACTAATTGTTGATTTCGGAGTCAATTTTTAAAAAAACATTTATTTTCTCCTAAATGAGTTGACTTAAGTAGGTGAAATGCCAAACAAAGTTGCTCTAGAATCGAATATGGATTTCAAAAATATAAAAATCTATAGGATGTTCCATTTAAAATAATCGAGTACGATTCTGTACAGACGAAACCGAGAGCATAGCGAGCGGCAAAATATTTTTAGGTTGTGAATAAGAAATGTCTCTTGACTTTTTGTTCTAAAATTAATATTAAAGGAACTATCGAAGAACGGAGCGCGAGTGGGCAACCCTGTATAATAGATAATAGATACGAATACGAATATAATATAAGTAATCGGGACTAAAAATAAAAGTTTAAAGGATCTCATCTCATCAAGGCCAAAAAAAATGTATTAAGAATATTTCAATAGTGGTATTTAATACTTTTGATATTTAAATAGTTGTCATATCTAAATAGTTTTAGTATCTAAATACTTTCAGAAAGTATTTACTTCTCAAACAGTATTTAAATAATTTTGGTATCTTTTATTTAAATACTTTCTCCTCAAAAAGTATTTTATATTTAAATACTTTTTTGATAGTAACAGTATTTTGTATTTAATATTTAAATACTTTTTAAAAGTATCTCTCCCAGGTCTGCGGGCGGATAACTAGGTTTATAAATGATTCTTTAAGATTTTGAAGTAGAACTGTTTTACATATTGCGAGAAGACAATTCAACATCCTATGATTTGATAACTTATCGTTAATAAATTATTCTCATCGAGTCGTTTTGGGTGATAACTGATAACTAAAAGTGTTGATAATACGGAGATACAAACAAAGACTAAATCCGAAGGATGTAATAACACTAATAGATAACTATTGAACCGGTTACAAATTGTGTCCGTTTTTATTGACTATATTTAATAAATTAAACTATGTTTCTGTATAATATCGCCTTGTATTTATGTTTTTCGTCTAGATTTATGAATAACGAACTCCTCTTTTTTGGCTTAAACTTTTATACAAACCTACATCTGCTAGAAGGCCGGCGTCTATTTGAACGTTTGTAATCTGATACGCACAATTCAAAAAAAAGACAAAATACACTACTTTGCAAGTCTAATATATTATTGTTTTTAGCAACACTGAGTGCTGTATCAGATGGAATGCAATTTGCATGGACGGCTCCAATTATACCAATGATAGAACGTTCCAACTCTACAATACAAGTAACTCATACAGACGTCCTATGGCTGGAAAACATTTACATGATAGCGGGATTCGCTGGAATACCCTTTGTAATTTTGACTATAGATCGATTTGGACGTAAAACAGCAATATTAATAGGAGCTGTGCAAGGTCTAGTCGCGTGGATTTTAATTGGTTTCGCGTCATCAATTGAATATATCTATGTAGCACGCTTTCTAAGCGGCTTAGCTTCAAACATAGATTTCGTTGCAGCACCAACGTACGTTGCAGAAATTGCCGATAAGAAAATACGCGGTTTTCTAGGATCGTGGATGTATTTAACAACGTTAGTCGGAGTTATAATTATATACTCCATTGGACCTTTTGTGTCAATACCGGTATCGTCGGCTGTCGGTTGTTCATTTTTAATTATTGAACTGTTTACCTTTCCTTTTATGCCAGAATCCCCATACTTTTACATTATGAAAAACAATCCGGTAGCTGCCCGCAAGTCGCTGCAACGGCTGAGGTCAACGGACGACGTACAAGATGAAGTGGAAGAGATCGCCATAACGGTCAAAATGCAACAGACCAAAGAAATTCGCTATACAGATCTCGTGATGAATGAAAACAGTCGAAAGGCTTTAGTAATTATGACAGTCTTGAATTTAGCGCTACATTTTAGTGGCTACAGTGTTCTTCTTATGAATGTTCACTCCATTCTAGATGACACCGGCGCCGGTTCTTTCCTAAGTTCTAATAACACCGCCATCTTGTATTCGATTCTTATGATGGTTGCCGCACTATTAGCTTCGGTCTTAGTTGATAAAGCTGGAAGAAAAATTCTGGTCAGCGCCTCAAGTGCTACGACCGGCTTCGCCATACTAATTCTCGCAATCTACCTAGCGTTAAAGAATTATGGAACAGATGTAGAACCATACAATTGGATACCAATATTCTCCGTAATGGCGTATGCGATTTGTTACAAATTTGGTTTAGGAGTTGCCCCGTTTGTTATAGCAGCGGAACTTTTCCCAACTAATTTGAAAGCTCTGGGAATGACAAGTACGGAAGGTATATACCAAATATCTTCAATTTTATCCATTTACATATATCAAGTTCTGAAAGAAAATTATGGAATACACGTTCCATTCTTCCTTTTTGCAGTATGTTGTTTCTTTACAGTGATTTTCACGGTATTTTTTGTACCTGAAACTAAGGGAAAGACTCTAAATGAAATTCAGATAATGATGAACGGTAATAAAGTTCCTAATAATGTTAATGATGTTGAAGAGAAAGGAGATAATCCAGAGAACTTCAATACATTATAGTTAACTTTAAATCGTGATTTCCTCTGTTGTCTGTTCGTTATATTTTGCAGCTGTAACCTCTCTTCAGTCATATTAATTTCGAAATGTTGATATGTGTAGGTTGCAGTATTATAGGTAATATATAGGTGTTATTATTTTGCTTAGATTTGCAGGCACTAAAACTTTGTCTAGGAGGTAACCATTAATTGCAAGTTTTTACCATATTTAATTTATTAACACATAACAAAAACTAATTTACTACATCTATTTACACTTTTCTCACGCAAGACGCGTTTTTGTGTCCGTAACGAACAACAGTTACGTAAGTTCTCTCTCGTCATCCCCGCCAGCATTGACGTTGACGTTCTAAATTTTAATAAGTGGCCGCGCGCAACCCCAAATATGAAATTAAATATTTTACTTAAAGTTATTTTGTTACCTAAATTATAACAGGCCGGCCACCTTGAAACCCTATGGTTTCAACAGCAAAAGTAATACAATTTTAAGTAAAGTTGTGGTGATCCATAAGGTTGGACGTTAGTTCTCCAAATAGGGGTAAAGTGATGAGACAATATGGTCAAAAACACAAAACCTCCCCCATAAGTTTTTATTTGGTTAAATTTAAAGTTGGTTGAAAAAACTAAAATCAAGCCTCATTGAGGATGTAGAACTTGATTGATTACAAAATCAAGGCTCCGACAAAGTTCGTAGCATTGTCAGTGGTAATTAAGTACGGTTTCCCGCGGCGACTTATGAACCTTCTTAGTACGGCCATAAAGGCATTAGTAGTGAGGTCGGTTAGCAACTCTAAATGAGTGGCCTTAGTAACCATGCATATGAATAGACAAATATAGGCCTTTATGTTCTTGGAACCCCGCGTATTCCGGTCCTTTATAAGAATAGGACCGGCATAATCAATGCCTACATTATAAAATACCGGCGTTCCAAACTGAACTCTTTTTAAAGGGAAGTCACCCATTAGGGGGTTATGACCTACCGGTTTAACTTTAAAACACTTCACGCATTTACGGCAAGTCTGCTTAGCCATGTTCAGGCCGCCTAGAGGCCAATACAATTCTCTAACGCTGGCCAATAATTGTTGGGCACCGCAGTGCATTAAATTCGTATGGAAGCTTTCAAAGATTAGCCTAGTCAGCTTGTGGCCCTTGGGCAACAAAATAGGGTATTTTTTTGTGAAAAGGGTAGTCGGAATTACTCAATCGACCTCCTGCTCGCAAAAGATTATCTTCATCCAGAAACGGATTAAGTGATAGTAGTTTGTAGTCAACTTTAAGTGGCACCTTTGCCTTTAGTTGATGTAAAACACAACCGAAAGACTCAGTTTGACAAAGTTTTATAAGTGCGTGCGAACTGGTTTGTAGTTCCACGGTAGTTAGAGGCCCGGAAATAGGAGTTTTTCCAGAACTGCAATTGTTTGTGAAGCGAAACATCCACGCCACTACTCGTTTTAATTTAGTCCAGGTAGAATATTTTCCAAATATGCTAGAATCAGTAACGCTCAGCAACGTCAGCAGATTGTTGGATTCAGATTTTAGTTCTGAATCAACTGATGCTTCAATATTTATTGGTTGTTCAGGCCACTTTTCACGGGGCTGGGTAAGAAAATTGGGCCCATGCCACCACAACGAACAGTGGAGTAGGTCATTAGCAGTAACCCCTCGAGATACCAGATCCGCTGGGTTTAATTTAGATGGTACATATAACCATGAATTTGCAGGAGTAAGCTCTTGAATCAATGCTATACGATTTGCTACAAAAACTTTAAATCTATTGGGAGCGGCGTTTAACCAATGCAATACAATTGTTGAGTCGGTCCACAACCGAATATTAGAGATAGGAAGAGACATGATCGACTTCACCTTATGCACTAGCTCAGCAAGCAATACAGCTGCGCACAATTCCAGCCTAGGAATTGTTGCGCCACGTAGAGGAGATACACGGGATTTAGCACATACTAAATATGCATAAATTTTGCCATCAGTACCGACTATACGAAGGTAAATGCATGCTCCGTAGGCATAGCTACTACTGTCGCTAAATCCGTGAAGTTCCAAATTAGTATAGCTATCAGGAATTAAACAGCGAGGAATGCGAAGATGCACTAGAGTACTTAATTGTGCTTTAAAGGAGCTCCATTTGGAGTCCAATTCCTGTGGGATGCTTTCATCCCATGACACTTTAAGTTGCCATAAGCTTTGTATAAACATTTTGCCCATAATCAGAATAGGGGCCAATAAGCCTAGTGGGTCGAATACTTGGGATACCATTGATAAAATAGTACGCTTGGTGTTTTAGATGATAGACCGTTTAATTGAACATTGTATAATATTTCGTCAGATGAAGTATTCCAAACGATGCCCAAGGTTTTTGCGTTCGTTCGGTCTCCTAAATGAACGTTGTACAGGTAATTTGTATTATCAGTAACAAAAACGTCCGGTGAGTTTGATAAAAACTTACGGATCGGGAAACCCACATCAGATAAAAGAGACGTTAATTCAGATTTTATCGTCCTTATTTCTAAAGCAGTGTCCCCCCCTGTGATAAGGTCGTCCATGTAAAAATCTGACCTCAAAATAGCCGAGGCCCTAGGATAAGTATTTGAGTATAAATCAGCGGCATATTGCAGATATTTAGTAGCTAGGTAGCTCGCGCTGGCAGTACCATAAGTCACGGTATTAAGTTCATAAATGTCTAAGGATGAATCAGGATCTGATCGCCAAACGATTCTTTGAAATTTGCGCTGTTCAGGGTTAATCAGTATTTGACGATACATCTTTTCGATATCTCCGGTCAAAGCAATCTTGTGCTGCCGAAAACGTATGAGAATCGAAAATATATCATCCTGAATAACAGGACCGACCACTTGTGTGTCGTTTATAGAAACATTAGTAGAGCTAGCCGAACTCCCGTCAAACACGACTCTCAATTTTGTCGTCAAGGAATCGGCTTTGATAACCGCGTGGTGTGGTAAATAATATGGCGGAACCTTTGAAACAGTTATTTCAGCCCCAAGAGCACTTATAGTAGTGTGATCAAGGACTTCCATAGGGGATGAAACTTTAGACATGTGGCCCAACTTACAGTACTCGTCCATAAACTTACAATACTCGACTTTTAGTTCGGGATTAGCAAGAAATTTTCTCTCCAAGTTGAAGAATCTTTTCTTAGCAGATTCCAAAGAATAACCTAATTTGGTTAAGTTGGAATTAAACGGTATAGATACCATAAATCTCCCAGAGGTAGTTTGAGTAATAGTTTTTTGAAAATGCTGCTCACAGAAACGTTCTTGTGTTGAAAGCTTAGATAGCTCGTGCTTAGGGTGCACATCTTCCAACTGCCAAAATCGCTGAACCAAATTGTTCAAGTCTTTAATTGTAGAACTTCTCACAGCTAGATTAGTACAAACAACCCTTTGAACCTGCGGCGGTGCGGGACAATTTCCAGAAATTACCCAACCAAAAAGTGTTTTTTGTAATATTGGCTTTCCTTTTCCCAACGAAATCTGGCCAACGCATAATAGGTTGTAAAAGTCGGAAGCTCCGATTAAAATGTGTATAGGAAGCGATCGATTAAAATCAGGGTCCGCTAGTTTTATTCCTTTCGGAATCTTCAACTGCGTTTTATCAAAGGATGCTAAAGGCAGGTTTTCGGCGATTTTAGGTATAGTTAGGCATTGCAAATTCAGAGTATAATCCCCTGAGATGGCTGACAATTTTAAAGAAACAGTTGAAGTAGAAATAGATGAGTTGCAGTTCAACCCCACAATTTTGACTTTGCTACATTTTTGTTTTAGACCTAACCTTTTTGCGAACTCCTCAGTAATGAAGTTTGCGTGCGACGCTGAATCTAGTATGACTCTGGCGCATTGCCACTGGTTATTAGCATCTTTAACTTTTACAGCGACGGTCGCTAACAGAACTTGTTGCAAGTCCGCTGGAAAACAGGAAAGAGACGTTTGAGCAGTTAACTCGGTCGGTACAGTGTTACCATCTCCATATTCAGTTTGTAGGTTAGCAGTAGTCATATTACTACCAAATGAATCAACTTTAGGCTGCGTTTCAAAATGAAGTAAAGTACTATGACGTTTATTACAATGCCTGCACCCATATTTAGAATTGCATGGCTCTTGTTTAGGATGCCTAAGGCAATTTTTACACAACTGCAGGTTTGAAATCTTATCATACCGTTGCCTAGTAGTTAGTTTAAGAAAGTCCGGGCATTGAGTTATGAAATGACTCATTTTACAGATATGACAATTATTATTGCCTTTTGTTGCTAGAAGCCCTTGTTTAAGATTTAAGCGCAATCTAGATGATTGCTCTTTTGTAACATTTGGCTTAGAGCAAGATTGCTTGTCATGTTCTATTTCTTCCAGCAGCTGGCAACGTCGTTTTAGGAACTCATTTATATCAGTAAGGTTTAATATTAGGTTAGGTTTGTGTTTTGAGAATTCTGTGCGTGAATTCTCATCCAGTTTTGACATCAGAATATGGGATATAAACATACCTGAGTCATCGATAGGTGTACCCAATTTTTGTAATGCACGCACGTGTTTGAATAACGTGTCATACAGTGACCTAAGTTCACAAGGATTAGATTTAGCAATAGGTTTTAGTTCAAATATCGCCTTAATGTGATTCTGTATTATTAGCTTAGGGTTATTGAACCTGTCACATAATAATTCAAAAGCCAAGTGGTAATTTTCGCTCGAAGGCGTAATATTGGCAATTAATTCGCTGGCCGAATTTTTCAGACTGCCTTTTAGATGCAAAAAGCGCTCAATATCAGTTAGGTTTGGGTTATTGTGCACTAATGCCGTAAATATTTCAAGATAAGACGGGAAGTCGGTATAGATTCCCGAAAAGGTGGGTACGGTTAATTTAGGAAGCTTAGCATTTATATTTTTATTGGCCCTAGGCGTGCCGGCGGCTTCAGCAGGTAAAGATTCCGCAGAACTGCACTTTGACAGTGCAACATTATTTTTTAGTAGACAGTTGGCCGTACTAGTAAGCTCAACATATCTGTCAAGAAGTCACCTTCCGAGATTAATTCCTCTGAATCAACAGAAGTAGCGTTCAGTTCTATACATACATCCCTATATTTAGCCACAGATGGTTTAATAAGGTCCAAACGTATAGTTAAATTTGCAATAACTGCGTTAGAAATTGGAGAATCGGAGACCTAATTTAAATATTTTTCAAAATTCTCTAATTCTCCAATTAAAGATTGAGCTTGCGCCAATACGAACTTTGTCGTTGACTTTTGTTTAGGCATGTTGAAAGTTAGCAGTGCTTACCGTTTTATGAAAAGATAAAAAATCGAGTAAAATTAGTCAATTACCCTAATCGATCTTACGCTTAGTGTAACGTATAGATAGATTTGTATACAGGTAAAATTGCTAGATTCGAAAAATAAAGTTTCCAAGTTTCAAGCAACTATAATAAATGCAAATATTTTCTTTTCAATAAAAACGAATTTTATTCTTAGTTTGAGCAAACTCGCATGCATTAATTTCTAGAAAAATGGATTCAATTTAAACGTAATACAAAGTTACAAATATAAGCTTGCCCTTTTAGGTAAGAAGGTAGCAGGCGGGATTTCAAATCAATGGGGTACATTGGAAGGATATTTTTAGAATCAAATAAACTGACCTTTGCACCCTAGACGTAACTTGAAACCTAGTCACAGCTGGAAACGGGTGGTTCTTTCATTCACACGTTCACGAGTTAAAAACTTTAAATATTCGATGCAATTATGGTTGAAATGTTTGTAGCAAGTTTGTCGCGACGTACGTTCACGCATACATTTTACTACAGGACGTAACAACACGCACTATTTTGAGCTTGTCGATGATACATCCGGCTCGAAGGACCATGTTATTATTTTGCTTAGATTTGCAGGCACTAAAACTTTGTCTAGGAGGTAACCATTAATTGCAAGTTTTTACCATATTTAATTTATTAACACATAACAAAAACTAATTTACTACATCTATTTACACTTTTCTCACGCAAGACGCGTTTTTGTGTCCGTAACGAACAACAGTTACGTAAGTTCTCTCTCTTCATCCCCGCCAGCATTGACGTTGACGTTCTAAATTTTAATAAGTGGCCGCGCGCAACCCCAAATATGAATTTAAATATTTTACTTAAAGTTATTTTGTTACCTAAATTATAACAATAGGTAATATTATTATTATTATTATTATTATTATTATTATTATTATTATTATGTACCTACTTCGATTATTATCGATACTCAGGCCAAGCCTGGTTAACTAATCGCACGGATCGAGATCAAGTTACGATTAGTCCTACTAATACATATATCTATACAATATAAATTTGAAGTTGCTGTTAAAAAGTGAACATACTAAATACTATACACATATTATGTTCATTAAATTAAATGACGTTGATAAAACCAACGCTGATCACATTTTAGATAATGTATTTGTTTGAGAAGCCTCGGTGTATTTGATCCCAATTTGTAAAAGCCACGTCCCGTCGACCCTCTTTCCGCGAAGGCATTAACATGAACGCAGCGTCGCGCATCAATAACAAAATTCCTAGGCTTCTCCGTTGGCGTCACTTATTCGTGACTTAGTGACTTTTTATAGAAAAGAAAAAAATGAACATAATATGTATGTTTTGAAAAAGTGTTATGATTATTGTGTAAGCGTTTTTTGTTGTTTAGCTCGACGGATAGGTTGCACTCGAGTGGGTAATGTGTTGTTTGTGTTTTGTGTTAATTGCGAATTCTGATACTGTGAGTATATTGTGTGTTTACGTTTGAGTGCATGAGAACGAGTCAGAGGTGTTACATGAGTGATTGTTGAAGTGTTGTGTGTTGGTAATGGACTTTCTATAATGTTATGTTGTGTATGCAACAGAGTTTCAATTTGTGAAGGGAGGATTGAGTGTTGTGTTTCATTTTGTGTTTGAATGGTATTAGTTGAAAGTGTGTGATGTGGTTCTGAGTGATGTGCGGTATCTTCCGTTATGTTTAGAAATTTTCTAACTATGTGACAAGTGTTGATAATGACTGCCTTTTGTAATTGTATGTATATGTTCTTATCTAACCCTAAAATGTGCAAACTGTGATGTATTGTTTTTGGTATAACTCCGGTTGCACTAAGAACAATGGGTACTGTAAGAGCAGTTCCCATTCTCCATTGCGCTTTAAGTTCCTGAGGTATATCAGTGTATTTCCGATTTTTCTCTGCGTGTGTATTGGCTAAATTGTTTGTGTTATTATTATTATTATTTATTGATTCACACTTACATAGTGGTACAATAATTAAATTTATGGGGGATAACATCCAACCATAAATTTATTTTTTAGGAATCTTAAGATTAAAACAAAATTATATTATCTAATAAGTATTTATGATTATGAATGAAATTAAATTAATTTAGATTAAAGAATTTTCGGACAATGTGACATGTTTGTAATAAAACAGCTCGTTGTATTATTACAAATAATTTTGGATTTAAATTTAGTGATGTTAAATAAGATTCAAATTTACAAGAAATTACACCTGTTGCCGAAATAACAATTGGAGTAATGTAAATTTTAGTCAAATTCCAAATTGCCATCATCTCAATTGCCAATTATTATTATTATTAATTATTAATTAATTATTAAAATATTATTATTATTATTATTATTATTATTATTATTATTATTATTATTATTATGTTATTGTTATATGTATAAAGTAGGATTTATGTATGTTAATTAAATAGCCATATTCATGGAAACCTTTTATTTATAATTAATTTTATAAAAATATATTGACGGAAGAAAGTCTGTGATGTGAATAAAATAAATTCAATTTTGAAAATGCTTGGCGGGCCACATAAATATGTACGGCGGGCCGCGGGTTGCTCACCCCTGATTTATACCATTTCTGTGAATCAAAACGGAGTTGGGTACAACAAATGAGAGTTGTCTCATATTTTTATGACTCTTGACTTATTGTTGATGGTGTTGGAGAGAAATCAAGATGGCCATGTTAACTTTGCATAACAACTAATTTGATCTCGTGGAAATGGAATCCACATAGCCCCAACAAGACATTGCGACCATGTTTAAATACTAGAAACTCGAATCAATTCATTTATAAAACTTTCTTGTGTGATTTATAGTGTGTTACTCATTTAACAAATATTGTAGAGCACGTTTGGAGTTTTTTCGAAAACGACGGAAAATCTCTTGGACAATGTCATTTTTATAATATGTATGTGGTTCATTGACTATAGTTCATAGTGTTGACCAACGTCTGAGTAGTTTGGCATAGAGTATTGTGTAGTAAAGCGTATTGAAGTCGAGGGGGGGGGTGTAGAAAGGAAACAAAGACTGGCTGGGAAGTATTTCATAATTTAAATAGTTACAAGTATTTAAATACTAATATATTTAAGATACTTTTTGAAAATAGTATTTATACTTAAAATTTTATATACTTTTGAAAAGTATAGGTATCTTGTATTTCAAAAAAGTATTTAAATACTTACTTTCGGAATGATTTAAATACTTCTAAAATATTTGAATACCTACGTACTTGAAATTTTGTATTTAAGCTTGTTTTAATTTAGCTCAGAACTGGAAAAGATTTTGGGAGATATCCAGCGGTGGTGAGGGGGGGTTTATTAGTGCAGTTTTTTGTTTTTATCAAATATTTCTAAAACAGCTGCATATTTCAAAGATATATAAATACCTAGATATAGACCTTAAACATATCGATTAATTATGTTCTGTGCAATTTTTTGATACGACGCGTAATTTAGCGTCAAAAAAATTCTTAAGTGGCAGGATGTAATTGCATATTTAAACGTAGTTTTTAGTACTGATCAACTTTTTCTAATAACAATTTTCGATATTGTCAAAAAGAAAGGTACTTTACTCTTGAGTAAAATTAATATTTTTTGACAAACCGCGTACACGATTGAAAAAATTTAATATCTGATGATTGCATTTTAGATTTTAGAACATGGAGAACTTTTTATAATGAATAACTTTTTTTCGTAAAATTAATATTAAAAAAGTTTCCCATATGTTGCCAACTTAAGTAGACACACTGTATACCTATACCGATAATAGATACGAATACGAATATAATATAAATAATCGGGACTGGGACAGCACATTTTATTATAATAAATTTTTGTGAATTAAGGTTGATTTCATTTACCTATAATACTGCTGTACTATACGCTATACGTTATTAAAATTGGGGGGCAAATTAAAAATCTCAAAAATCTGTAACTACGTGAAACCGTTGGTGAAACCCCTTATTTTTTACGATAAATCTCACTTCTTTATTGAGTATTTACAATTTAGCACATTTTTAATCATTTACGGTACTAAAAATAAAAGTTCAAAAGTTCTGATCCAAGGACAAAAAAAATGTATTAAAAATATTTCAATAGTGGTATTTAATACTTTTGATATTTAAATACTTGTCCATATTTAAACACTTTTAGTATTTAAACACTTTTAACTAGGTATTTAAATATTTTTAGTATTTAAATACTTTCAGAAAGTATTTATTTCTCAAACAGTAAGTATTTAAATACTTTTGGTATCTTTTATTTAAATACTTTTCCCTCAAAAAAGTATTTTATATTTAAATACTTTTTTGATAGTAAAAGTATTTCGTATTTAATATTTAAATACTTTTTAAAAGCATCTTTCCCAGCTGTGCCGGGTAACTAGGTTTATAAATGATTCTTTTTATTCAATTCAATTCAATTCATTCAACATCCTATGTTTTGATAACTTATCGTTAGTACTTTATTCTCAGCGAGTCGTTTTGGGTGATAACTAAAAGTATTGATGATACAGAGATACAGAAAAAGACTAAATCGGAAATTATGTTCCTGTATATGTTTGTCACCTTGTATTTATGTTTTCCGTCTACATTTATGAATAACGAACTCCTCTTTTTGGGTTTAAATAAGGGCGTCAAACGGTTCCGGATCCAAAACAAGATCCGGTGTGAAACCGGATCTTCTCCGGATCTCCAGCTACTATATATCCGGGTCCGGATTTCTCCGGATCTCATACATAATTCGGATCCTCACCGGATCCGCAGATCCGTATTTGTTTAACCGGATCCGAAATTCGATCACACGTGACTTCTATTGTTGATGTATAAAATGAATGTCGTAATTCGTATTATTTAGAAGTTATTAAAATGAAACACTACTAATTATTACAGTAAATGAATAATCACAAATATCTTTAAAGCTAGAAGGCTCGAAGCCAACATATAAAAAATTAAAAACAAGGATCTACAAAAAAGGAATCTCAAAATGGAGGCATCTGGATCAGTAAATGAAATTTAATCAAATCTACAATCTCCTCCACGAATTTATTCAAAAAGGGATACAGCTAACAGACTTTAGATCCGGATCTTATTTAAATTAATAGTAAAGCAGGTCCGGATTTAACCCCCAATTCCGTAGATCCGTATATAACCTTCGAATTTTCGATCCGGATCCACAAAAATCCAGTATTCGGATCCATTGGATCAGGATATTTTTAGATCCGAAAATTTGCGGATCTTTACAGCCCTATTTAAACTTCTATACAAACCTAGAGGGCCCGCGTCTATTTGAGCGTTTGTAATCTGACACGCACAATTGAAAAAAGACAAAATACACTACTTACATTTATCGTATTTGCAAGTCTAATATATTATTGTTTTTAGCAACACTGAGTGCTGTATCAGATGGAATGCAATATGCATGGACGGCTCCAATTATACCAATGATAGAACGTTCCAACTCTACACTACAAGTAACCAACACAGACGTACTATGGCTGGAAAACATGTTCATGATAGGGGGATTCGCTGGAATACCCTTTGTAATTTTGACTATAGATCGATTTGGACGTAAATCATCAATATTAATAGGAGCTGTGCAAGGTCTGGTCGCGTGGATTTTAATTGGTTTCGCATCATCAATTGAATATATCTATGTAGCACGCTTTCTAAGCGGCTTAGCTGCAAATCTAGATTTCGTAGCAGCACCAACGTACGTTGCAGAAATTTCGGATAAGAAAATACGTGGTTTTCTAGGATCGTGGATGTATTTAAAATCGTTAGTCGGAGTTATAATTATATACTCCGTTGCACCTTTTGTGTCAATACCGGTATCGTCGGCTGTCGGTTGTTCATTTTTAATTATTGAACTGTTTACCTTTCCTTTTATGCCAGAATCCCCATACTTTTACATTATGAAAAACAATCCGGTAGCTGCCCGCAAGTCGCTACAACGGCTGAGGTCAACGGACGACTTACAAGATGAAATGGAAGAGATCGCTGCAACGGTCAAAATGCAACAGACCAAAAAAATTCGCTATACAGATCTCGTGATGAATGAAAACAGTCGAAAGGCTTTAGTAATTATGACAGTCTTGAATTTAGCGCAACATTTTAGTGGCTACAGTGTTCTTCTTATGAATGTTCATTCCATTCTAGATGACACCGGCGCCGGTTCTTTCCTAAGTTCTAATAACACCGCCATCTTGTATTCGATTCTTATGATGGTTGCTGCACTATTATCTTCGGTCTTAGTTGATAAAGCTGGAAGAAAAATTCTGGTCAGCGCCTCAAGTGCCACGACCGGCTTCGCCATACTAATTCTTGCAATCTACCTAGCGTTAAAAAATTATGGAACAAATGTAGAACCATATAATTGGATACCAATATTCTCCGTAATGGCGTATGCGATTTGTTATAAATTTGGTTTAGGAGTTGCCCCGTTTGTCATAGCAGCGGAACTTTACCCGACTAATTTGAAAGCTCTGGGAATGACAAGTACGGAAGGTATATTCAAAATATCTTCAATTTTATCCATTTACATATATCAAGTTCTGAAAGAACATTATGGAATACACGTACCATTCTTCCTTTTTGCAGTATGTTGTTTCTTTACAGCGATTTTCACGGTATTTTTTGTACCTGAAACTAAGGGAAAAACTCTAAAGGAAATTCAGTTAATGATGAACGGTAATAAAGTTCCTAACAATGTTAGTGATGTTGAAAAGAAATTAAATGATCCAGAGAATTTCAATACATTATAGTTAATTTTAATTGTAGTTTCCTGTGTTGTCTGTTTCGTTGTATATTGTAGCTGTAGTCTCTCTTCAGTCATATTAATTTCGAAATGTTGATATGTGTAGGTTGCAGTATTATAATATTATTAGTCCCCCACTATTAAAATATTATTATTACAGAGACTTGGCAAAAATTGCCTACAACTTTGTCGTCGGTTGATGTTTTTCACTACCCCCACCTCTATGGGGAGGGAATTTAAAAGTAAAAATAGCAACCAAATTCCCATTTCACTTTTACCATACGCATTCTCCTATTATTTTAGTTGTTATATCAGTATCCTACCTTATCTGCTTCTACTTGGCCTTTGGTAATTGTCCTCTTTCTTTGTAAAGCGTTGTTTTGTTATGTGTCTTTACTCTATGGTTAGTACTATCTATGATCGATATTATCGACCGTACTTTGGTTGTCCACTAGGTGGCGCAATGCTTCAATTTCTAACATAATTACTAATTTTCTGATTGGTCGGAATATTTCGTATCCTCGAACTTTGTGTTAGCGTGCTACTTATCTCGCTCCTCTTAACGTCATTCACTCTCTACTATCTCTTTTTACTTCTAGAACCTTCCGTTTCGTTTCTGATGTAGAAGAGGACTTGCTTTCTAGTTCTTAAACGATGTAGACGCTCCATTTTTGTGCTTAGAAATTTTCACAAATATCTTTACCTGTTCGTTATTTAAACGGTTTTAAGTGGAATTTCTTAACTAATTGGTTGTGGAAGAAATCAGCTGCTTATTTCAACCGCCGCCGAACGTATTATTTACGGTTTTATACAAATTAATGGTGCCGCATTGAAGAATTGGTTACAGTGTTCTTAGCGTCAGTGATTAAACTCATTGGGTATGTACTTATTCTCGTTATTCTCGTCAAAATCGCATGCTTTCCTTCAACTTCTCGTCTCTAATTTCTCATAATTTTCCTAGCGTTCAAGAATAGTTCTACGCCTTCGCTTTCCTTTATCACTTGGTACGTCATCTTGAGCCGGTAACACCGATTCCTGCCTTGACGACTCGCCGCCATCTCAATTTCGTTTAAAGACAACTGTCATCGACCTTTAGTTTACTGCTTCCTTATAAATTACTGTATTTTCATTTCCTATTTTTTTTTAACTCAGTAACTTTAAATATTTGAATTTAGGGATACGTTATCTTACCGAAATTATTTACTTCAGTAAATTGCTTTATACTTAACTTACCTCATTCTAACTAAATTTACTCTTCGTTTAATACTTTTGTTACTTAAAATTTAATTACTATTTTGTTTGCGTTAATTAACTTGTATATTACATTGGATTAGCTACTCCCTTTTACCTTAACTGTAATTACTGATAACTTCAAACTCTTTTGCTAATATATATACTCAGTATCCGATCCTTCACGGGAATCGTGAGTAATTAAGTATTCTCGTAATTTGGGACCTCACCATTATTTTTTTTGGTCCAACGTGTACTAATCTTTTTATTTAGATTGCTTCGCTTCGGCAGACCTTTGCAAAGGATCTCCACCGAAGAGTTACACAGGTACTATTTTTATTACTACTTACTTACTTTTGTTCGCTACGATTGTATCGTATACTTGAAATATTGCTTCTTATGTTAACGTAATTTATTACGAGTAGTTTTGCTACGCTACTTGAAAAGGTAAAGCGGATCACTAATTAGCTTATCACCTTTGAGTGAACATTATTTTTTTGTGGATTACTATCCAATTACTATCATTTAGTTATTTTATTTTGAACAATTACCTTACTTTATAACTATTTGTAGATATATTATTGACCGAGTCCTTATTATACTCTCGTCAAATTACTTTTTTCTCATTATTACTCCATTACCATACTTACAGATTACTACGTTACTTATCTCCGAATTGAGATTATCTTCGCAGTTCATACTCTCAATTTTAGCTATTACCTCTAGAACTTGCGTGGCGCCCATTTCTCTATTGAGTATTCGCTAATCACTCTGCTTATACTACTGATAACTCACTTTTTCTCACCATTTCTGATCCACGCCCATCGCCCATATAACTGAGCTTACTGGTGCAATACCTATCGATAAATTTTGTTACAATTCGCAATTCTTGCCGTAACAGTTTGTCTTGATTTACCTGGTTTTCTTTTTACAAGCGACACGAAAATGATGTAACTGTATCCTATATCTATCATCCCTTCTTCAGTTTGTAAATAAATACTTTATAGTGGAATGGAATTAGGGACTACCACTATTTCTTCTCTAAAACGGAGGATTCTCAAAGGGAAATAGACAGCAGGTGATAAAGATGACAAGAGAAGAAAGAATTAATCACTGCGCTACTGTAATGTCCGCATTATTTCCGGCCCAGCACCTACAAATAGAGATCGTAAGTCACCTCTTCTTTTTTGCAACACTCACCAACCTGCTCATCGATGCAATGGTGGATTTTAGGCCCTACAATTTCATGTATAAAATAGTAACTTCTAAGGAAAAAGGTTTCAAAACGCGTTCTTTAGTTTCATTGAAATGGTAATATGTGAAAGGCAACTCATAAAGAGGGAATATTTATGGAACCACAAGAAAATTGTTAAGGTACTATGTGTCATAATAATTAAAGAAGTACCTTCTGCTTGCAACAAAGCCATAGTGCCAGTATTCCTTTCTTCGAACCATGTTTCAAACGCTTAGTCATCTCTATTATCGTAACTGAAAATATTCTGAGCAAGAATGGAAGAATTCTGAGATTTTCCGGAGTATCAAACTCTGTCAATATTTTTACCAACCTTTCTGTTGGCGAGTGTTACCTTCAGTGCACTGTATATCACCATTAACCACTTCTAGACGATGTCGTCAGAGAAATACAAATAAGATGTCCTTTTTCGTCCGTGACGTGGAGAATCTAGCAGTTATGTAGGAAGAAGAACCCACGAGACCGCTCGAAGACTACGCCCTCAATTTAGGTTAAGGCCGTTGACGTTTGAATGACAAATTAGATGTTCAAATCACATACTTGGTAATACACCAAAATGAGTGATGAAGCATGCTATAAATCCTGTCCACAACTGTTATCGAAAAGTTTTTATCAAAGCACTATTTTAAGTAATTCTAACCAATGTGCCAAATTTGTTTATAAAACAAAATAAAGACGGTATCCCCATAAAATAATGGCTTTGTACATTAACCTTACAAAAGCTTTTAGACACCGTAGCCGGCCGTAGACCATAACATTTTACTTCTTAAATTAGATGCGTCAAAGCAAAAATCTCCTGAAGTCATATCTAACAAATAGACAACAATTTGTAAAATTTCTCGAAGTGCACTCAAAAGCTCTTCCTAATCACCAAGGAGTACCACAAGGCAGTATCTTGGGTCCTTACTTTTTCTGGTGTATCTAAATGACGTGCGTGATTTTATAAACTGTAAATTTGTGTGTTACGTGGACGATATTACTCTGTTGTGTGCCAACAAAGACGGAAACGAAATGTTAAGCAGATTAAAATTGGAGCTTACGAAGATAAACGAATATCTGAAGAAAAACAAACTAGTGTTCAATCAACAAAAAGCCTTCACGATTCAATTCTACTGTACACCTTCTCAATAGCACTTTAATATCTTTAAATAACAAAAGCATGCATCAAGTGAATTACTATAGGACGTTAGGCATTTATGTAGACTTAGGCCTGAGTTTTCATAAACATGTAGATTTTTAAATTAAATAGTTATCTAAAAATTGTTACGCGATTAGCAGAATAAGACAAATTGTAAATTCTAAAGCTGCGCTAATTTATTATAGAGCTAATTTTGAATCAGGGATCAGGTATGGCATTATATGCTGGGGAAGAAGCAGTTCCGTACATCGATTATTTATACTTCAAAAACGAGGACTAAGATGCATATTTAGTCTGCACCATAGTTACACAATATGTAAATACATTTTTAAAGCTAATAAGATCTTAACATTTCCCTCGATATACATATTAGAATTGTTAACTTTTGTTCATTGTAATAGGCGTAAGTTTCGCACGCTGAACGAGGGCCACTCATATGAGACTCGACACGGGCGACTGTTACAGTATGGGGTGCACAGACTGGCGCACTTTGAAAAAAACCCCTACTATGCTGGAAGTTTATTTTACAACAACTTGCCTAATAATATTAAATCGATAAATAACGTACCATCATTCAAACGAGTAATTAAAAATATACTTATCGAGAAATGTATCTATTCTCTTGATGAATATTTTTGTATTAAATTTTAAGTTATGGTTGTCTAATTCATTAGCATATTTGGTAGATAGGTAAATGTATAAGTTCTTGTATAGCTCTATTGTAAATTATTTGTTTTGACTTGTCCTATATCATGCACTTTGATCGACGGATTAATAAAAATATTATTATTATTATGTACATACTTCGATTGTTATCGATACTCAGCCCAAGCCTGGTTAACTAATCGCACGGATCGAAATCAAGTAACGATTAGTCCTACTAATACATATACCATTTACTGCACGCGGCGCGTAAGAAGACGAGGAGCCGGCGCATCGCGAAGAACTCCGGCGAGTACCGATTATAATAAAAATATCAAGTAAACGAACGCGTGAATTTGAAAAACATCATAAACTCGTGGTTTGCGCATTGGCGGGCTCGTCTTCTTACACGCTGCGTGCTGGATAAATTTGAAGTTGCTGTTAAAAAGTGAACATACTAAATACTATACACATATTATGTTCATTAAATTAAATGACGTTGATAAAACCAACGCTGATCACATTTTAGATAATGTATTTGTTTGAGAAGCCTCGGTGTATTTGATCCCAATTTGTAAAAGCCACGTCCCGTCGACCCTCTTTCCGCGAAGGCATTAACATGAACGCAGCGTCGCGCATCAATAACAAAAAGAGACCCTATATTCCTAGGCTTCTCCGTTGGCGTCACTTATTCGTGACTTAGTGACTTTTTATAGAAAAGAAAAAATGAACATAATATGTATGTTTTGAAAAAGTGTTATGGTTATTGTGTAAGCGTTTTTTGTTGTTTAGCTCGACGCATAGGTTGCATTCGAGTGGGTAATGTGTTGTTTGTGTTTTGTGTTAATTGCGAATTCTGATACTGTGAGTATATTGTGTGTTTACGTTTGAGTGCATGAGAACGAGTCAGAGGTGTTACATGAGTCATTGTTGAAGTGTTGTGTGTTGGTAATGGACTTTCTATAATGTTATGTTGTGTATGCAACAGAGTTTCAATTTGTGAAGGGAGGATTGAGTGTTGTGTTTCATTTTGTGTTTGAATGGTATTAGTTGAAAGTGTGTAATGTGGTTCTGAGTGATGTGTGGTATCTTCCGTTATGTTTAGAAATTTTCTAACTATGTGGCAAGTATTGATAATGACTGCCTTTTGTAATTGTATGTATATGTTCTTATCTAACCCTAAAATGTGCAAACTGTGATGTATTGTTTTTGGTATAACTCCGGTTGCACTAAGAACAATGGGTACTGTAAGAGCAGTTCCCATTCTCCATTGCGCTTTAAGTTCCTGAGCTATATCAGTGTATTTGCGATGTTTCTCTGCGTGTGTATTGGCTAAATTGTTTGTGTTGGGAACGGCAATATCTATTATGTATATGATTTTTTGTGTTTTATCTATAAGTGTTATATCTGGCCTATTGTTATATACAGTTTTATCTGTGAGTAGTGTCCTATCCCAATATAGTTTGTGTGTGGTGTTTTCAAGTACAACTTGCGATGTATATTTGTAATAGGGTGTGTTATCAGTAGAAAGGTTATGTTTTGTGGCGAGTTTTTGGTGTATTATCTTAGCTACCTGATCGTGTCTGTGTTTGTATTCTGTTTGTGCTAGACGTGTACATGCTGATATAATGTGTTGTATGGTTTCTGGTCTTTGCGAACATTGTCTACAAAGATCATGTGTAATTGTCCTATCTTTAATTATGTGTTTTCTGTAATTTCGTGTGTAAATGACCTGATCTTGTATGGCAAACATGAAACCCTCTGACTCCGGGAAAATATCACATTTGGTTAACCAAGCATGCGTTGCTATAGTATCAACACAGTCTCCGTTAATCTCCTGTGGATATCGTTCGTGTAAAGTCTTTTGTGTCCAAGTTTGCATCTTATGTGTGGTGTACATGTCTCTACTCATTGGTGGTGTGATGTTTCTATTACTCATATTTAACGATGTGTAAGATTTGTCGGCATGTGTGACTGTTTTGTGTAGCGCTGAAATGTGTGATTTGTTATAAAAGTATTCTCGTAGTTTGTGTATTTGTGTTTGGTGTAACAGGGCTATGTCTGTTAAGCCTCTACCTCCTCGTGAACGAGGAAGGTATAGTCTTACTGTTGAGGCGTGTGGATGGTGTATTCGGTGTTTAGTGAGTAATGTACGTGTGTTTTATTATTATTATTATGTACTTCGATTGTTATCGATACTCAGGCCAAGCCTGGTTAACTAATCGCACGGATCGAAATCAAGTAACGATTAGTCCTACTAATACATATATCTATACAATATAAATTTGAAGTTGCTGTTAAAAAGTGAACATACTAAATACTATACACATATTATGTTCATTAAATTAAATGACGTTGATAAAACCAACGCTGATCACATTTTAGATAATGTATTTGTTTGAGAAGCCTCGGTGTATTTGATCCCAATTTGTAAAAGCCACGTCCCGTCGACCCTCTTTCCGCGAAGGCATTAACATGAACGCAGCGTCGCGCATCAATAACAAAAAGAGACCCTATATTCCTAGGCTTCTCCGTTGGCGTCACTTATTCGTGACTTAGTGACTTTTTATAGAAAAGAAAAAATGAACATAATATGTATGTTTTGAAAAAGTGTTATGGTTATTGTGTAAGCGTTTTTTGTTGTTTAGCTCGACGCATAGGTTGCATTCGAGTGGGTAATGTGTTGTTTGTGTTTTGTGTTAATTGCGAATTCTGATACTGTGAGTATATTGTGTGTTTACGTTTGAGTGCATGAGAACGAGTCAGAGGTGTTACATGAGTGATTGTTGAAGTGTTGTGTGTTGGTAATGGACTTTCTATAATGTTATGTTGTGTATGCAACAAAGTTTCAATTTGTGAAGGGAGGATTGAGTGTTGTGTTTCATTTTGTGTTTGAATGGTATTAGTTGTATTATTATTATTATTATGTACTTCGATTGTTATCGATACTCAGGCCAAGCCTGGTTAACTAATCGCACGGATCGAAATCAAGTAACGATTAGTCCTACTAATACATATATCTATACAATATAAATTTGAAGTTGCTGTTAAAAAGTGAACATACTAAATACTATACACATATTATGTTCATTAAATTAAATGACATTGATAAAACCAACGCTGATCACATTTTAGATAATGTATTTGTTTGAGAAGCCTCGGTGTATTTGATCCCAATTTGTAAAAGCCACGTCCCGTCGACCCTCTTTCCGCGAAGGCATTAACATGAACGCAGCGTCGCGCATCAATAACAAAAAGAGACCCTATATTCCTAGGCTTCTCCGTTGGCGTCACTTATTCGTGACTTAGTGACTTTTTATAGAAAAGAAAAAAAATGAACATAATATCTATGTTTTGAAAAAGTGTTATGATTATTGTGTAAGCCTTTTTTGTTGTTTAGCTCGACGCATAGGTTGCACTCGAGTGGGTAATGTGTTGTTTGTCTTTTGTGTTAATTGCGAATTCTGATACTGTGAGTATATTGTGTGTTTACGTTTGAGTGCATGAGAACGAGTCAGAGGTGTTACATGAGTGATTGTTGAAGTGTTGTGTGTTGGTAATGGACTTTCTATAATGTTATGTTGTGTATGCAACAGAGTTTCAATTTGTGAAGGGAGGATTGAGTGTTGTGTTTCATTTTGTGTTTGAATGGTATTAGTTGAAAGTGTGTGATGTGGTTCTGAGTGATGTGCGGTATCTTCCGTTATGTTTAGAAATTTTCTAACTATGTGACAAGTGTTGATAATGACTGCCTTTTGTAATTGTATGTATATGTTCTTATCTAACCCTAAAATGTGCAAACTGTGATGTATTGTTTTTGGTATAACTCCGGTTGCACTAAGAACAATGGGTACTGTAAGAGCAGTTCCCATTCTCCATTGCGCTTTAAGTTCCTGAGCTATATCAGTGTATTTCCGATGTTTCTCTGCGTGTGTATTGGCTAAATTGTTTGTGTTGGGAACGGCAATATCTATTATGTATATGATTTTTTGTGTTTTATCTATAAGTGTTATATCTGGCCTATTGTTATATACAGTTTTATCTGTGAGTAGTGTCCTATCCCAATATAGTTTGTGTGTGGTGTTTTCAAGTACAACTTGCGGTGTATATTTGTAATAGGGTGTGTTATCATTAGAAAGGTTATGTTTTGTGGCGAGTTTTTGGTGTATTATCTTATTATTATTATTATTATTATTATTATTATTATTATTATTATTATTACTATAAATATTGTAGATGAGGTACTTTAAGCTGACTTGTTTATTGGATATTTATTCATTAAATAAATTCGTAAATCGTTGAATATTACAAGAATAATGAATTAAAACATGCCTATACCAATAGGTGTTTGCCTTCATGATCTGTTCCTTTGATGATGAGGACACCTTCCGTTCTTGGAGTAAATTGGTAAGTACTACAAACACCTCAGGGATTTGAAGATATTATACCTTACCTAAAGGTGCTCTAATAGGCAATGTACCTACTCTAATATTTTAAACCCCAACTGTCGTATAACAACTCTAGGGATTAAAGACACTAAAGGTCGTAGTTCGCCACATTTACAAATATCGTGAAGTCTGCAGTGGACAGAATAGGAATGAATTCTTTACTATGCATGGCTTTGAATCCAACAGTAATTTACTATGTACCTACATATATTATCCAAATCTTTTTTCTTTCACATGACAGTTTCTATATAATCCGTTGAGTACGATGTGACACTTCACTCTCTTCCGTCAAAAAATACCCTAAGCCAAACATATCTTAACTTATGAGCTAATTTCGCATACTTTAATACAACTTTTCATACGGTTTGCTTTGAAACCTTTCTGACATTATTCGTCCTAGCAATAATAAATTGTAATATCTTTCCTGGGAAGTGTGCTTGGTACCAAGCAAAGCAACCATACAATAACTCCCCCAAAGCTTTAATCGCGTTCAAGTCAATCCCACCTGGAGAAAATAGGACATATAGCAGCAACGTAACATATCATATACATGGCGTAGAATTGACCGATGCACCATAGAGATTTCAATGTAAAAATCTTAATATTCGATTAAGTACTTGCTTCCGTAGAAGCAAAAATTCTGAATCGACTGTTTTACTTATTTTTACTTGAATTTTTCAGAAACAAATATTCAGGCAAATAAAAATTTCCACTTTCGCAAAAATCGGTGGTGCCTGGATATTGTTGACAGACAAGCAATTATTGTTTTTACGTCGACCATTTCATGGCCCTACTATTCTACATCCCGAATACGAACTAAATAGTATATTAAAGTATAAGTGGATAAACGAATACTTTACGCTATTTTTTTTATTGGTTCACTTTGAAATCTGATATTAAAATGGAAATAAGAACTTATAATGTGAAATGGTTGAATTCCTAATGTGAAATCAGTATACCTTTCGTTGTCATTGAAATGATAAAATGGAAATTAATTTGCAATCTGTCATTTTATTTGACGTAACCATTGAACTGTACGCTATACGCAACTGGAAGGGATACGGCCTATTCCAATGCATTGTAGGCGTTGAAGCCATGCTTGCCTGACAAGCACAGATGTCGACTGGGTATTTCTGTCGCTTTCTAACTTGTTGCGTTAGTAGGGCAGATATCTTTTAACCGCGTATTTCCCATAGTTTGAAAGGTGTAAAATAATATTTGAAAGTGGTTGTCAAATTTATTAAAGCAAAACATCATGGTGAATTGTTGTGTTGTATACGGATATCTTAATTTAGCCGATAAACGCAGTATTAAACAATTTCATGGATGAATAAGTCTTGTTAATACAAATTTTATCTAACATTATTTGCTATCGTTGTCAACGCAACTTATACGTTTTGTTTTTAATAAATAACGTAACGTGTAATTTTTCCGTGCACAATAAAAGGGCCAGGAATGAAGTGAAGAGAAATATAATAGTGCGCGTGTTTTTAGTTGCGTTCAGAATAGGCGCATTTTCGGAATAGCGGGGTTCTACTGTATTTTCAAAGACAAGCAATGTGGAAATTGCATAATTTTTGTCTGGTGAACTCTTAGATCATATATACTCCAATGATCTAAGGGTGAATTAGTCAATTTAACAATTTAGTAGTTCATAAAATTAGTAGAAAATAGCACCAAATTTTATATAACTTTTTTTTACTACAAACGAAATAACTGAATTAATTTTGTAATGTTCTGTAAACGCGTTTGTATTCTCAATATGCATGTACAAGTATAGCGTCACAAAAATTGTAAGTATATATCTCATAATAAAACATTGATTTATTTTATTGTAAACGTTTTATTGACATGGATCACAATGGATGTGTCACTGGTGACAGGGCCGTGCGAAGCACGGGCGGGCCCCAGTACAGCCATCCCGACGGGCCCCGTAAAAGGGAGGCCTCAACAATTTTTGGTGTCACCACTGTCACGCCCAAATTTTGACCCAAAAGTCGTTAAAAAGCTCGCTTCAGGTATAATTTCGTTAGGTATTTTTATTTTAAAAAAAATTCATGTTTGGTTGTATTGCGTACCTATTTATTACTATTGCACAAAATATAAAAAATAAATAACTAAACAATCTTGAGCCTCTATTATTAATATATTAGGAACAGAACAAATAAAATAAAAAATTAACAAAAATTTAAAATAACAAATACATAAAGATTTTTTTGCACCACCACAGCAAAACAAAAATATTAAATCCTGAACTATTAAACAATATTTAGGAATTTAGGGCAACCTTTCGAGCCTTTATATTGGCAAAGTTGTCTATGATTTGGTCAAAATTACTTTTTCGGGCTAAAGAAGATTCTAAAGCATGAGTTCCTAGACTTGTTAACCGTTGTTGGTACATAGTGGACCTAAGAACATTTTTTATTCGGGCTAAGGTACTAAATGACCGTTCTGCTTGTGCAACTGTCACTGGAATGGTGCGAAAAATCCTAAGAGCAATTATGACATTAGGAAAGAGCATTTCAAGTTTTAGTTCTAATATTTTGTTTAATAAGTCAATGGGCTTAATAGTATCTCGATTTGAAAACAAATTAGAGTAGTGGATTGATCGCAGATGCAACAGTTCTTCAGAAAGTTCGGTATTTAAATCATTGTTGTATTTTTGAACTAAACATGCTGCTCGGTGCTTAACATTTTCATTAGAGAAATCTTCCTTAGGATATTCCCATAGAATACTAAACAGATTAAAAATAATTTGTAATGTTTCATATCGCCTCTTTAAATTTCCAAGCAAAGTATCAATAAGTACATAAAAAGTCTCAATTTTAAAGGTTTCCTCTTCGTTGTGAAAAGTAACATTTTCAGAACTTTCACCATGTAATCTCTTTCGTACTCTCCGCCGTTTTTGTGGAAAAATAGAAGGTAACCCCATGTTTTCACTAACCAGTTTGACCTCACAGACAATTTGGTCCCATTTTGTTCTCAAACATTTCAGATCGATTACCAAACTATTAATATTGTCAAGTTCCACGTCTATAGTAGCGTCTCTCGCTTGAAGAACTTTATTTCGGTAGTCAATCGCAGTAAGCACTTTCACCCAAATACATGCCATTAACACACACCGAAAACTGTTCAGGTATTCTTGAATCCCATACGCCTCGCCACGCATTTCTGGAGTAAGGTTTGTCGTTAGAATTGCATCAACAGCTTTAATTAACCCTGGGAGGTGATGAGCAAAAGGCTTAACAGAATCGATACGAGCAGACCATCTGGTGTCTGACATGCTGTGCAAAGAACATCCAATATTTTTTTGTAAAATCTCCCACCTTTGGGGACTGCGAGAAAACAAGTTGTATAAGCGTTGCACTACTCCAAAAAATGTAATAATTTCTGCATTACACTGGGATGCCTCTACGCCACATAAATTTAAGCTATGCGCTGCACAGGGGGAATAAATAGCTAACGGATTATTTTGAAGAATATGAGCTTGAGCACCATTATAAATACCACACATATTGCTGCCATTATCATAACCCTGCCCGCGGCAGTCACCTAAGGATATTGCCCGCTTTTGTAAAGTTTTACGAATTAAATCAGCAATAGCTTCACCGGTTTTGTTATTACAATCCACAAATTCAAGAAATCTTTCTTGTACTTCATACTTTTTACTTTCAACATTTTGGTATACATAACGTAAAATAAAAACTGTTTGTTCAATATGTGCAGAATCTGGAGTGGCATCTACTATAATTGAAAAATATTTTGCAATCTTCCTTTCTTCTAAAATCTTTTCCATCACATGTTCTGCGCAAAGAGCAATAAATTCGTTTTGTATCCTGTTAGACAAATAATGTACCTGCAAAGGCTTATGGGTGTCCTGCGAAATTTTGACTTTATTTAAATGCTCTTGCAAAAGAGGATCATATCTTGCTATAATTTCTAAAATTCCCAAGAAATTTCCATTATTTGGATCTCCAATTAACTGGTTTTCACCTCGAAACGCTAGTCCTCTCTCGCCTAAAAATAATGTTACATCTAAGAAACGACGTAATAATTGCTTCCATATTTCAGTCTCTGACTTAATGACTTCGAATAATTGGTGAGTGATTGTAGATTGGTTCTTCAGCTTTAGTTCCAGTGTTCTCCATTGCAGGTAGCATTCCTTATGATTTACACTGTTTTCGTGTTCTGGTATTCTATTATACAGTTTTTTCCATTTCAAGTCCATTGAATACCCGGAAGTTGTAGCTAATTTTGACCTAAGCGTTGGAACTAACTTTGTAAATAATCTACAAGGGAAACAGAAAAGAGACCTTTTAATATCACTCCAGACCAGCCAATCGCGCTTTACAGTTTCTCCATTTTTTAGTTTTTGTGTAAGAATGTACACGGGAAAGTTTTTTCCATCAGAATCTTTGGGAAACTTAGCAGGCAAAGGTCCGGGTCCACACCTAACAGCATTTTCGACATCGGAAGGTGTTAAGTAATCCAACGCAACTAGTCCAATATCAAAGTGTGTTTCTTGCGTAACTTCAGTTGAAGATGGAGTCACTGTCAGTGGAGTATCGGTATCAGTGAACTCTAAAAAGATTTCATTTTCGCTTGAATTTTGGTCGGCAATTGATTTCTTTGATTGACTACTTTCTACTGGTTCTACTATATTAGTGGATTGGCCCGGTTGGGAAATATCATCATTCTTACCTTGCGTGAATGGCAAAGATGAAGCGACAGATATATCGCTAATATCTGTTTCTGTCAAAAAACCCAGGTTAAAGAGAGACTGCTGACCTTTTGAACTTCTAGCTTGTTTTTCAGATAGCTCTTTTCTTTTTTGAAATCCAGACTTATGCTTATACATGTTAATTATTGTTATTGAAGTGCTGATTCTTGAAAATTAAAAAAAAACAATGTTTTACGATAAATGGCCCACCTACTTAATAAAAAATCTTACCTTTAACTGAGTTTCTAGTTTATAATAGTTATGTAGGTATTCACATACCTAGTCAACATTTTAGGTTTGTTAATTGTTATATACCCAATCTAATCTATAGCTACCACAGGTGCTATTCTGTGTCTATACTACACTTTAACATTTAACACTTTCAACGTATTATTATAATTACAGGGTACGCGGGTAGTTACTGCTCTACGGTATGCTTGGCTTGAACTGCACTGCTTATACATCTCGCTCGTGCGCCGGCGCCGGCGGTATGGCGTTATGTCACGATTCAAGCGTGACACAATTTCAGAGATAGGTACGTGCCGAGTGGCAATGATGGCCGGGCCCCTACGGGGCCCGGGCCCCGGTAATTTGTACCGGGCGCACCCCCCTATGCACGGCCCTGACTGGTGAAAGAGATAACCATCAACGTATTTTTACCTGATTTACTTACATTTTATTCCCCGTGTTATCGTTTATAGATATGACGTTGCGTGCGGAAGAAAGAGACAGAACTACCCAGTCGTTGAGGGTTGCCTAACTTTGCTGTGGCTTCAGTGCCACTTATGGACGTTTCCTTTCCAGTTGCGTATAGCGTACAGTTCAATGGACGTAACAAAGTACTCCTGTCAGATCAATAACCAATAGAATTCACGTTTTTTTCAAATTGGAGGTGTTGGCATGGCAACTTTAAAATACGCGCGTTTTTGAAAGCGGGATTTAAACTCGCTGGGGCGTGGTTTAAAAGGCTAAAATAGGACACCAATAAAAAAAGGGAAGTATTGTATTAGTGTTCCAAAAAAAATTGACCTATGCAAATTTTTACATAATCTCTGCGTTTCTGAATACATAGATTCAAAAAATGAAAAAAAAATTCCGTCTGTAGTGTGTCCGTACACATTTTCTTACGACCCTCTATACTCAGAAACTAGGTATTAAAGTGATCCAAATGCAGTTTTCGCCAATCGATTGCATTCGGGCCAAGGACGAAAATGCTGATATTACATTTTATGACATCACTTCCGGGATAAGCTAAAATGGCGCACTCATTTTTTTATAAGATAAAGTTGCAGTCTCGGGGTATTTTTTTCTGAAGTTAGCAATATATTGTTATAATATATTATTGCGCTATACTTATTTTTTGAAAAAAGTGTTGTGTTTCGTGGCAACGTGCCAGATTTTTTTGGTCAAAGTATCACTTTCAATTTTCAATTTCTCTTCATGCTATACTAAGTAAAATAAAAACAAACAACATGTACGGATGTAGATTTTTTAATAAAAAAAAAAGTTATTTTTTGTCTAAAATATTAAGATTTTTACATTGAAATCTCTATGGTGCATCGACTAATTCTACACTCTGTATACACCGTGACTGAAAATTCAATTTGTTCGTTGTAAGAAGTTATAGTACAGTAAAATTGTAATAAATTTAATCTCCCATTATTAAAAAGCAATTTACGGAGAGTTGGCAAAAATTGTAGATAATAATAGCATCTCTTCTTCGTTAGTCAATCATCTTATTGACGTGTTGTTATTAACTAACTAGATACTACGCATACAGAGCTTAATTTTCAAATGATTGCTATCCTACATAGAGTATTTGGATTATTGGTAGGTTAATTTCAATTTACTTGGAAATTGTACTTTTTGGCTAATGACGTAATTGTTTTATTTACAATCGAAACATGCTGTATGTATACAACAGGTTTGGGGTATTTAAATTATGGGAACATGGAAACTAATCGCCTTTTGTTGGGTTTTTTAATCGGTAAACGACTAATTAAGAGAAGAGACACTGAGGTTAATGTTTTCTTCTAGAGTCACGATCACCGTCAGCTCGTACTTCTAGTTACCTATATCTATGTATTGTTATTTATAATTTTGGTGTTCAGATCATCGGTATTATTTAGAAATGTGCCAGCATAAAATGCGTGGGAGATTACAACAATTTATTGCTGTTTTTTCAGGTGAGTTACTTAGACTATTCGCCAAATCTTTTCACATAACACCATGTAAAAAACAAAAATACTGCTATGGTTCTATGTGTCAATATGTGACTAACGAGTATTATTGTAATAGGATTTATGCAACTCTTTCATTATTTTTCCAGTTGAGTAATTTTGATTTGAAAATTAATAATTAAATTTTCCTCATATTTCGTTTGACGCGCATGGGTTTTGCACTTTTGATTACGAGATCATATGATTTATACCAGGGGTGAGCAACCTTTTTTATCAACGGGCCAATCCAAATTTTGAAATTTTTTGGCGGGCCGCACACATTATTTTGCAAAAGGTGCTGTTCCACAATTTCGCGCATTCGTATTGAATGTTTGAACAAGTCGGTGTCCCGTTTCAAAAAATCGTCTCGGTTTAGTATGCATTATTTTGAGAACAATAATCTTTTTTATGCAAACCAATTTGGTTTCCGCTCTGGTAGAAGTACCTCGGATGCGGTTGTGTCTTTTATTAACACAACCTTAAATTGCTTTGAAAGGAGTGAGTACTCTGTAGCGATTTTCTTAGACCTTTCGAGAGCATTTGATTGTGTGTCACGAGAAATTTTAGTCCGTAAGCTAGAAAGAATGTATAATTTTGATGCAATCAGTGTGTCCTTGATAAATTCATATTTATCCCGTCGTTGGCAATGTGTCCGAATTAACAATGAGCTTTCTCAGAAAATGCCGGTAAAACAAGGAAGGAAGTATTCTGGGCCCACTTCTCTTTCTCATTTATATTAATGATCTGCCTAATTATATTACCCTGGAAAAGAGCTATATTCTTTATGCGGACGATATTACTTTCTTGCTTCACGGTGATAACAGTAGTCACCTAATGTCTAATGCTAAACGATTTTGTGATTTAACAGAAGAATGGTGTACTGCAAATCAACTAAAAATTAATAAATCGAAAACTGAGCTGTTACTTTTGTCGCTGAAACATCATGTGGCATTAAATGCACAGGTTGTCAAATTTTTAGGAATATACATTGATTCCAAATTGCAATTTCATTCACATATTGAACATGTTCGTAAAAAAGTAGGTGGCAATTTATTTGTACTTCGTAGATTGTCTGAAAGCGTCTCAGACGATGTTCTAGTAAACGCTTACTATGCTCTGTGTCATAGTTTGTTATCGTATGGAATCATTGTTTGGGGTAGCTCTTCAGGGTGCAATTATCTGTTTAAACTGCAACGCTCAGCAATACGAATTATTGCCAATCTTGGGTACAGGGAAGACTGTAAATCAACTTTTGTTCGCTTAAAAATTCTAACAGTGCCTTGCATATTTGTGCTGACATGTTTGCGTTATGCTAAAAATAATCTGCATAACTACACCCAACAGGCGGAGATCCATAATCACAATACACGTATGAGAGGGAACTTCCGTCTTCCATTGGTAAGGCTGGGAAAAACTCAAAAAGGTCCTGAGTATTTACCGCTGAAATTGTTCAATTGTTTACCTAACTCAATTAGAGCACTAAGCAATAAAACTTTCAATAAAGTTATGAAAAGGTTTCTCTGGAAGCAGGCATTCTATTCGTATGGAGAATTTATTAATTTCAATTTCGAGACATTGAACGTAAGTTAAGATGAATGTAAGTTAAGTTAATGTTTTGTTTGACGAATGTACGTAATATTTTCGGTTACTTTACATAATAAAATGATTATTAATTATTATTATTATTATTATTATTTATTGATTCACACTTACATAGTGGTACAATAATTAAATTTATGGGGGATAACATCCAACCATAAATTTATTTTTTAGGAATCTTAAGATTAAAACAAAATTATATTATCTAATAAGTATTTATGATTATGAATGAAATTAAATTAATTTAGATTAAAGAATTTTCGGACAATGTGACATGTTTGTAATAAAACAGCTCGTTGTATTATTACAAATAATTTTGGATTTAAATTTAGTGATGTTAAATAAGATTCAAATTTACAAGAAATTACACCTGTTGCCGAAATAACAATAATTGGAGTAATGTAAATTTTAGTCAAATTCCAAATTGCCATCATCTCAATTGCCAATGCTTCATATTTTCTACGTTTCTCGTTTTCAGTTTTTATAATATTCGTGGATAATGGCACAGCAACATCAATGATGACAGCATGTTTATCTAATTTATTAATTATAACAATATCGGGTTTATTGTGTGAGACTTCCCTATCTGTTATAATTATTCTATCCCAATATAAGATGTATGAATCAGTTTCTAATATTGGTTCCGGAATGTATTTATAATAAGGTTTAATACTGTTTATTAACTTTAAATTTTTCGCTATTTGTTGATGTAAAATTTATTATTATTATTGTGTACTTCGATTGTTATCGATACTCAGGCCAAGCCTGGTTAACTAATCGCACGGATCGAAATCAAGTTACGATTAGTCCTAGTAATACATATATCTATACAATATAAATTTGAAGTTGCTGTTAAAAAGTGAACATACTAAATACTATACACATATTATGTTCATTAAATTAAATGACGTTGATAAAACCAACGCTGATCACATTTTAGATAATGTATTTGTTTGAGAAGCCTCGGTGTATTTGATCCCAATTTGTAAAAGCCACGTCCCGTCGACCCTCTTTCCGCGAAGGCATTAACATGAACGCAACGTCGCGCATCAATAACAAAAAGAGACCCTATATTCCTAGGCTTCTCCGTTGGCGTCACTTATTCGTGACTTAGTGACTTTTTATAGAAAAGAAAAAATGAACATAATATGTATGTTTTGAAAAAGTGTTATGGTTATTGTGTAAGCGTTTTTTGTTGTTTAGCTCGACGCATAGGTTGCACTCGAGTGGGTAATGTGTTGTTTGTGTTTTGTGTTAATTGCGAATTCTGATACTGTGAGTATATTGTGTGATTACGTTTGAGTGCATGAGAACGAGTCAGAGGTGTTACATGAGTGATTGTTGAAGTGTTGTGTGTTGGTAATGGACTTTCTATAATGTTATGTTGTGTATGCAACAGAGTTTCAATTTGTGAAGGGAGGATTGAGTGTTGTGTTTCATTTTGTGTTTGAATGATATTAGTTGAAAGTGTGTGATGTGGTTCTGAGTGATGTGCGGTATCTTCCGTTATGTTTAGAAATTTTCTAACTATGTGGCAAGTGTTGATAATGACTGCCTTTTGTAATTGTATGTATATGTTCTTATATTATTATTATTATTATTATTATGTTATTGTTATATGTATAAAGTAGGATTTATGTATGTTAATTAAATAGCCATATTCATGGAAACCTTTTATTTATAATTAATTTTATAAAAATATATTGACGGAAGAAAGTCTGTGATATGAATAAAATAAATTCAATTTTGAAAATGCTTGGCGGGCCACATAAATATGTACGGGCCGCGGGTTGCTCACCCCTGATTTATACCATTTCTGTGAATCAAAACGGAGTTGGGTACAACAAATGAGAGTTGTCTCATATTTTTATGACTCTTGACTTATTGTTGATGGTGTCGGAGAGAAATCAAGATGGCCATGTTAACTTTGGATAACAACTAATTTGATCTCGTGGAAATGGAATCCACATAGCCCCAACAAGACATTGCGACCATGTTTAAATACTAGAAACTCGAATCAATTAATTTATAAAACTTTCCTGTGTGATTAATAGTGTGTTATTCATTTAACAAATATTGTAGAGCACGTTTGGAGATTTTTCGAAAACGACGGAAAATCTCTTGGACAATGTCATTTTTATAATATGTATGTGGTTCATTGACTATAGTTCATAGTGTTGACCAACGTCTGAGTAGTTTGGCATAGAGTATTGTGTAGTAAAGCGTATTGAAGTCGGGGGGGGGGGGGGGGGGGGGGTATAGAAAGGAAACAAAGACTAGCTGGGAAGTATTTCATAATTTAAATAGTTACAAGTATTTAAATACTAATATATTTAAGATACTTTTTGAAAATAGTATTTATACTTAAAATTTTATATACTTTTGAAAAGCATAGGTATCTTGTATTTCAAAAAAGTATTTAAATACTTACTTTCGGAATGATTTAAATACTTCTAAAATATTTGAATACCTACGTACTTGAAATTTTGTATTTAAGCTTGTTTTAATTTAGCTCGGAACTGGAAAAGATTTTGGGAGATATCCAGCGGTGGTGAGGGGGGTTTATTAGTGCAGTTTTGTGTTTTTATCAAATATTTCTAAAACAGCTGCATATTTCAAAGATATATAAATACCTAGATATAGACCTTAAACATATCGATTAATTATGTTCTGTGCAATTTTTTGATACGACGCGTAATTTAGCGTCAAAAAATTCTTAAGTGGCAGGATGTAATTGCATATTTAAACGTAGTTTTTAGTACTGATCAACTTTTTCTAATAACAATTTTCGATATTGTCAAAAAGAAAGGTACTTTACTCTTGAGTAAAATTAATATTTTTTGACAAACCGCGTACACGATTGAAAAAATTTAATATCTGATGATTGCATTTTAGATTTTAGAACATGGAGAACTTTTTATAATGAATAACTTTCTTTCGTAAAATTAATATTAAAAAAGTTTCCCATATGTTGCCAACTTAAGTAGACACACTGTATACCTACCTATACCGAATAGATACGAATACGAATATAATATAAATGATCGGGATTCGGACGGCACATTTTATTATAATAAATTTTTGTGAATTAAGGTTGATTTGATTTACCTATAATACTGCTGTACTATACGCTATACGTTATTAAAATTGGGGGGCAAATTAAAAATCTCAAAAATCTGTAACTACGTGAAACCGTTGGCGAAACCCCTTATTTTTTACGATAAATCTCACTTGTTTATTGAGTATTTACTATTTAGCACATTTTTAATCATTTACGGTACTAAAAATAAAAGTTCAAAAGATCTCATCTGATCCAAGGACAAAAAAAATGTATTAAAAATATTTCAATAGTGGTATTTAATACTTTTGATATTTAAATACTTGTCATATTTAAACACTTTTAGTATTTAAACACTTTAACTAGGTATTTAAATATTTTTAGTATTTAAATACTTTCAGAAAGTATTTATTTCTCAAACAGTAAGTATTTAAATACTTTTGGTATCTTTTATTTAAATACTTTTCCCTCAAAAAAGTATTTTATATTTAAATACTTTTTTGATAGTAAAAGTATTTCGTATTTAATATTTAAATACTTTTTAAAAGCATCTTTCCCAGCTGTGCCGGGTAACTAGGTTTATAAATGATTCTTTTCATTCAATTCAATTCAATTCATTCAACATCCTATGTTTTGATAACTTATCGTTAGTACTTTATTCTCAGCGAGTCGTTTTGGGTGATAACTAAAAGTATTGATGACACAGAGATACAGAAAAAGACTAAATCGGTAATTATGTTCCTGTATATGTTTGTCACCTTGTATTTATGTTTTCCGTCACCATTTATGAATAACGAACTCCTCTTTTTGGGTTTAAATAAGGGCGTCAAACGGTTCCGGATTCAAAACAAGTTCCGGTGTGAAACCGGATCTTCTCCGGATCTCCAGCTACTATATATCCGGGTCCGAATTTCTCCGGATCTCATACACAATTCGGATCCTCACCGGATCCGTAGATCCGTATTTGTTTAACCGGATCCGAAATTCGATCACACGTGACTTCTATTGTTGATGTATAAAATGATGTCGTAATTCGTATTATTTAGAAGTTATTAAAATGAAACACTACTAATTATTACAGTAAATGAATAATCACAAATATCTTTAAAGCTAGAAGGGTAGAAGCCAACATATAAAAAATTAAAAACAAGGATCTACAAAAAAGGAATCTCAAAATGGAGGCATCTGGATCAGTAAATCCGTAGATCCGTGGATACCGATTTAACCCCCAATTCCGTAGATCCGGATATAACCTTCGAATTTTCGATCCGGATCCACAAAAATCCAGTATTCGGATCCATTGGATCAGGATATTTTTAGATCCGAAAATTTGCGGATCTTTACAGCCCTATTTAAACTTCTATACAAACCTACATCTGCTAGAGCGCCCGCGTCTATTTGAGCGTTTGTAATCTGATACGCACAATTGAAAAAAGACAAAATACACTACTTACATTTATCGTATTTGCAAGTCTAATATATTATTGTTTTTAGCAACACTGAGTGCTGTATCAGATGGAATGCAATATGCATGGACGGCTCCAATTATACCAATGATAGAACGTTCCAACTCTACACTACAAGTAACCAACACAGACGTACTATGGCTGGAAAACATGTTCATGATAGGGGGATTCGCTGGAATACCCTTTGTAATTTTGACTATAGATCGATTTGGACGTAAAACATCAATATTAATAGGAGCTGTGCAAGGTCTAGTCGCGTGGATTTTAATTGGTTTCGCATCATCAATTGAATATATCTATGTAGCACGCTTTCTAAGCGGCTTAGCTGCAAATCTAGATTTCGTAGCAGCACCAACGTACGTTGCAGAAATTTCGGATAAGAAAATACGCGGTTTTCTAGGATCGTGGATGTATTTAAAATCGTTAGTCGGAGTTATAATTATATACTCCGTTGCACCTTTTGTGTCAATACCGGTATCGTCGGCTGTCGGTTGTTCATTTTTAATTATTGAACTGTTTACCTTTCCTTTTATGCCAGAATCCCCATACTTTTACATTATGAAAAACAATCCGGTAGCTGCCCGCAAGTCGCTACAACGGCTGAGGTCAACGAACGACGTACAAGATGAAATTGAAGAGATCGCCATAACGGTCAAAATGCAACAGACCAAAGAAATTCGCTATACAGATCTCGTCATGAATGAAAACAGTCGAAAGGCTTTACTAATTGGGACAGTCTTGAATTTAGCGCAACATTTTAGTGGTTTCAGTGTTATTCTAATGAACGTTCATTCCATCCTGGATGACGCCGGCGCCAGTACTTCTCTAAATTCTAATAACACCGCCATCCTGTATTCGATCCTTATGTTGGTTGCTGCAATATTAGCTTCGGGCTTAGTTGATAAAGCTGGAAGAAAAATTCTGCTCAGCGCCTCAAGTGTTACGACCGGCTTCGCCATACTAATTCTCGCAATCTACCTAGCGTTAAAGAATTATGGAACAGATGTAGAACTATATAATTGGATACCAATATTCTCCGTAATGGCGTATGCGATTTGTTTCAAATTTGGATTAGGATTTCTCCCGTCTGTTATATCAGCGGAACTTTACCCGACTAATTTGAAAGCTGTGGGAATGACAAGTGGGGAAGGTATATACCAAATAGCTTCAATTTTATCCATTTACATATATCAAGTTCTGAAAGAAAATTATGGAATACACGTTCCATTCTTCCTTTTTGCAGTATGTTGTTTCTTTACCACGATTTTCACGGTATTTTTTGTACCTGAAACTAAGGGAAAGACTCTAAATGAAATTCAGATAATGATGAACGGTAATAAAGTTCCTAACAATGTTAGTGATGTTGAAGAGAAAGGAGATAATCCAGAGAACTTCAATACATTATAGTTAACTTTAAATCGTGATTTCCTGTGTTGTCTGTTTCGTTATATATTGTAGCTGTAACCTCTCTTCAGTCATATTAATTTCGAAATGTTGATATGTGTAGGTTGCAGTACTATAGGTAATATTATTAGTCCCCCACTATTAAAATATTATTATTACAGAGAATGGCAAAAATTGCCTACAACTTTGTCTTCGGTTGATGTTTTTCAATATCCCCACCTATATGGGGAGGGAATTTAAAAGTAAAAATAGCAACCAAATTCCCATTTCACTTTTACCATACGCATTCTCCTATTATTTTAGTTGTTTAGCGCCATTGGCTGCCAGTATCTATCCTTATCTGCTTCTACTTGGCCTTTGGTAATTTTCCTCTTTCTTTGTAAAGCGTCGTTTGTTTTGATTTACGTGGTTTTCTTTTTACAACCGACACGAGAATGGTGTAACTGTCTCTATCCCTTCTTCGGTTTGGAAATAAATACTACATAGTGGAATGGAATTAGGGACTTCCACTATTTCTCTTCTAAGACGGAGGATTCTCAAAGGGAAATAGACAGCAGGTGATAAAGATGACAAGAGAAGAAAGAATTAATCACTGCGCTACTGTAATGTTCGCATTATTTCCAGCCCAGCACCTACAAATAGAGATCGTAAGTCACCTCCTCTTCTTTTTTGCAACATTCACCAACCTGCTCATCTTTGCAATGGTGGGTTTTAGGTCCTACAATTTGATGTATAAAATAGTAACTTCTAAGGAAAAGGTTTCAAAACGTCTTCCTTAGTTTCATTGAAATTGTAATATGCGAAAGGCAACTCATAAAGAGGGAATATTTATGGAACCACAAGAAAATTGTTAAGGTACTATCTGCCATAGTAATTAAAGACGTACTTTCTGCTTGCAACAAATCCATAGTGCCAGTATTCCTTTCTTGGAACCATGTTTGAAACGCTTAGTCATCTCCGTTATCGTAATGGAAAATATTCTGAGCAAGAATGGAAGAATTCTGAGATTTTCCGGAGTAGGTATCACATTCTGTCAATATTTTCACCAACCTTTCTGTTGGCGAGTGTTACCTTCAGTACCTTGTATATCACCATTAACCACTTCTAGATGATGTCGTCAGAGAAATACAAGTAAGATGTCCTTTTTCGTTCGTCACGTGGAGAATCTAGCAGTTATGTAGGAAAAAGAATCCACCAGACCGCTCGAAGACTACACCCTCAATTTAGGTTAAGGCCGTAGACGTTAGAATGACAAATTAGATGTTCAAATCACATACTTGATAATAAACCAAAATGAGTGATGAAGCATGCTATAAATCCTGTCCACAACTGTTATCGAAAGTTTTTATCAAAACGCTATTTTAAGTAACTCTAACCAATGTGCCAAATTTGTTTATAAAACAAAATAAAGACGGTATCCCCCATAAAATATTGTTTGTTATCTTGCTATGTGAAATCAAATGATAAATGTGTAGTAATTCAGTTTTTTATCAGTTGTATTTATACTATAAATAGTTGGATACACATACAAATTATTCTCACTAAGTTAATATAGTTCATTGGGACTATGAGGTTCGAGGAACCACATACATCAGGTACAGCACTGCAGTTGGTAGCGGTTTTATCTTGTAAGTATTTTCGTGTATTCGATATGTGTAAACACTTAATTTTGTGCTTTTGTAGGTGCTTTAAGTGGAGTTTCAGATGGAATGCATTACGCATGGACGGCACCAATTATTCCAATATTACAAAATACAAACTCGACACTGCAAATAACCGAAGCAGACGTACTATGGCTGGAAAATATTTATATGATAGGAGGGTTTGCCGGAATACCGTTCACAATTTTGACGATTGATCGTTTTGGACGTAAAAGCACAATTTTAGTAGGAGTTGTGCAAAGTATAATCTCGTGGATACTAATCGCCTTTGGATCTTCAATTGAATATTTATATGTGGCAAGATTTCTTAGTGGAGTAGCCGCAGACGTTGGGTTCGTAGCGGTACCAATGTACGTGGCTGAAGTCGCCGATAAGAAAATACGTGGTTTCTTGGGATCGTGGATATACCTAATGATGTTAGTTGGAGTTATAATAATATATTCCATAGGACCGTTTGTGTCAATCCCGGTATCGTCCGCAGTTGGTTGCGCGTTTTTATTGGTGGAGCTTTTTAGTTTTCCGTTCATGCCTGAATCACCCTACTACTATATTTTGAAAAATAATCGTGATGCCGCACGAAAGTCTCTGCAAAGACTCAGATCGAGCAATGAGCTGGAGGAAGAGCTTGATGAAATTACAGCTGTAGTTAATATTCAAAGATCCGAGCAACACTGTACTGATTTAGTAGTTGAGAAAAATAGTCGAAAAGCTCTTTTGATTCTGACAGTTTTGAATTTAGCTCAGCATTTTAGTGGCTATAGCGTAATACTTATGAATTTTCATTCAATTTTGAATGATACCGAATCTGCAATAGGTTCTAACAATACTGCTATTGTATACTCGATCATTATGTTCGTTGCGGCATTATTGGCCTCAGTTTTAGTTGACAAAGTCGGAAGAAAGATTCTTCTCAGTAGTTCAAGTACATTGACCGGTATTTCGGTACTAATACTTGCAATATACTTCTCAGTAAAGAGTGTTGGTGTTAATATTGAATCCTTCAATTGGATTCCCATCTTTTCAGTAATGCTCTTTGCGGTGTCTTTTAAGGTTGGTTTAGGAATAGTTCCGATAGTGTCAACTGGGGAACTTTTTCCAACAAATGTTAAAGCGCTAGGCATGACTGCCGCGGATGGTGTATATATGTTTGCTTCAATTCTATCTGTATACGTATATCAACATCTGAAAGACAACTACGGCAATCATGTACCATTTTTTATGTTTGCCGGCTGTTGCTTCGTAACCACAATCTTTACCATTATTGTTATTCCCGAAACTAAAGGGCGTACATTACATGAGATTCAACTCATTCTTGGTGGTAACTTGGATTCAAGTCAACGTGAAAGTATTGAATTAAAACTAAATGATGTAAAAACTACAAATATAGTGTGAAAATCTTCTCTATTCTTATAATCTACCTTCGACTTAGAATTTGAAGCATACCTACTACAACAAAACAGTTGACTGTAGAATTTGACCATCATTTACAATACGATTAAATAAATGCACAGCAATTTTGTAGCTATGTTGAGTCATGTTCTAGATACCAAAAAAATGTTTCAAAGGTTTCCCCACACGTCATATTTTTGGTATGTACATCATCATTCACAGTTTCTTTGTGTAGTTACTTTAAATACTATACTATTAACATTTTTCACTGGATATGTGTAAAGGTTATCTTGACTTAGATAATGATGACCATGACACAAATTAACTTGTGAACCTTTCTTAAGACATTCTCGAATACTTTTATCAGCTTAATCATATATGTGTGTTGTACAGGTTGGAGCGAAATAATTTCTGAACAATTCTGTTATACATAATAGCAAAAGCGCCAAAGTTGTATTTTGAAAGGTAATGGGCGATGCGGATTATATTAGGATTGTGGCTCAGTAAACTTGCAACATTACGGCGCAGAAACGCTCACCGAGACGAAAACCACGCACACTGAAACTAGAAGAATGCTTGAATTGCATAAACCTCATCAGACTCATCACAGCTGAAAGATGTTTGTAGTTTGTTAAAAGTTATGTTCTTCTATACGAGGAGGTAGAGGTACTTCCTAGTGAGATATCTTAATCTATCTAGACAACAACTAACAGAACTATTTACACGTATCACGTAGTTTCTGTCGTTCCTCACGAAATGTTACTTTGGCATTTCGAAGAAGCCGGGGAGAAATAAAGGCAATGGTAAGTGAGGTTACTCATTAGGTACCACGCCTTTTATAAGACACATAAGAGCACACCATTCACATTGATTTGATGTGAATCTCAGATAATGTAAATATCTTTCCTGGATCATCTCTTTCAAAAACCACCTAATGCTACTTTCATTGACTTTGTAAGATGAGAACTGCTCAAAAATCAGTTTTATTTCTCTCTTGGCTCAGTTAACGAGAACATACTGAGGAGGAAAAAAAAAACTATTTGAAACCGAAATTCTTAATTCTGAATGGATATTCAACGTTTCTTTAATCTTTACTGAACCATAAATTCTGAATCATGCATTTTTTGGAAAAAGTTGTAGCATCAGATTTCCTCCAGCTTCTTTATGCAACGTTGAAGTAATTATGTGAGGTATTAACAAATGATTTATAAGATTGGAAACCGGGCACCAATGAGGATCATTTCGCCTATTACATCATTATGCTTCTTTATGCATGGGACAATATGGATCAGTGAAAAAGGCAGCTATAAAATTACTCTTTAAGCTATAAGTAATTATAGAAGAGCTTTTAAAAAAACATATCTAATCTGAACAAAGCGCTATTAAGAATTCCAAGGGTAGAGGTTATTTATGTATTTGCCGACGTCAAATATCTCTCTTTGTCGTATATTTTTAGACTTTCATAAATACATCATCATTTCAAATAAATTGCATGAGCTTTATAAATAGATATCCTACAACATCTATGCTTTTTCATACACTATTTAGATATCCTTGAACATTAGTAAAAATAATGGTAATATTATTACATCATTTATTTAATCTGTATGTATTTCTGATTCTGAGCAATATAGTCCAGTCATTTTAAACATGAACATTGCAAAAAATCCTATATTAGGTTTGACTTTTTTATATTGTTAGGTTCAGTCCCAGTAGTAAATACTCAATTTTGCAACTTCGAAAAACTTGTGGAAACTGGGGGGGGGCGCCAAAAACCGCGATTTTTTCGGACTTTTTTCAGTTTTAGCCTCGTAGCTCAAAAACTACGAGTTATAGTGCAAAGAATACGATTATCTTTTTAAAACTAGACTAAATTTGCTACAATTTGAGCCTAACCGGAAGTCTGTAACTATAATAGTTTCCGAGATACAGCTCTTCAAAAATAGGCAATTTTTTCCAAAATCTTCTTTCAACGTATCATCCATGTTTCGAGCCAGATATTGCCATAACGACGTGCCCTACGACTCTTGTCACGGAGAAAAAAATTGTAGGACATTTTATCACCTTTTATTTAAGCATAGATGCATTCCTGTGGGCCTAACAGTTCTCGAGAAAAAGACGGAAAACCGGAAAACAGTGAAATCCTCCGTAATAGCATTAGTATGATTAGAAGACATTTTCTGATTATTCTTATTTAGCCTAGCGAACGAACGCTCAAAAAGGACGTGTAGACAGACTTTTTGATCCTATTGATTTGATTTCTAAGATGTGTTTGGAGGTGTTTGGTGATAATTATACGAAAAGTCCCCGGCCCTACCGTATGAGCTAACTCCGTAGCGTAACAAAATTTGCGGATTTGTTAAGTTTTCCCTTTGTATCTCTTGAATAGGCGATCGTAGTGGGAAATGGCCAATTATAAAATAAAAGCTGTCTTGAGAAAATACTTTTGTTCTTTTCGTCAAACATTAACCCTATCATAAATGTATTTAGAAAAGACTAGAGACCATTAAACATGGTGGCGCATAAGACTGAAATTGTTTGGCTAAGGATGCAGGTAATCTGTATTTAATACTCACATATCAGATTTAGCTCCAAACCTCCCACAAAATTAGTTGTTCTCTAGTGCCCTCTATTCCATCTTGAACTCAACGTTTTTTTTAAATAACTATAACATCTAATCTATTTGAGATAAAATATTAAACGGTATATGTATTTTATAGGAAATTTTATGGTCTACAACTTTTATTTCAGCAGTTTTTGCTATAAACCTAATACTTTAGGAGCTAGGACACAATATTTGCCGAAAAACGTCGTGTAAAAGCGATTTTCAAAAAAAATGTCAATTCTTGACAGCGAATATCTCTTCAACGGATAGAGATAGAGAAAAAACGCTTAGAAGCAAACTTGTAGAAAATTTAATTAGCTTTTTTTTATAATTAGCCATTTCCCACTACGATGGCCTGTTCAAGAGATGTAAACGGAAAACCAAACAAATCCGCACATTTTGTTACGCTACTTTTCGTATAATCATCACCAAACACATCCCAGAAATAAAATCTTTAGGATCAAAAAGTCTGTCTACAAGCCCTTTTTGAGCGTTCGTTCGCTAGGCTAAATAAGAATAATCACAAAATGTCTTCTAATCATATTAATGCTATTACATATATGTGGAGTCGTAGCGATTTCACTGTTTTCCGGTTTTCCGTCTTTTTCTCGAGAACTATTAGGCCTACAGGAATGCATCTATGCTTAAATAAAAGGTGATAAAATGTCCTACAATTTTTTCCTCTATGACAACGGTCGTAGGGCACGTCGTTGTGGCAATATCTGGCTCGAATCATGGATGATACGTTAAAAACAGACTTAGGGAAAATGTCTATTTTTGAAGAGCTGTATCTCGGAAACTATTATACTTACAGACTTCCGGTTAGGCTCAAATGGTAGAAAATTTAGTCCAATTTAAAAAAGATAATCATATTCTTTGCACTAAAACTCATAGTTTTTGATCTACGAGGCTAAAACTGAAAAAAGTCCGAAAAAATCGCGGTTTTTGGTGCCCCCCCCCAGTTTCCACAAGTTTTTCGAAGTTGCAAAATCGAGTATTTACTACTGGGACCGAACCTAACACCATGAAAAAAGCAAACCTAACATAGGATTTTTTGCAATGTTTGTATATTTTTGTGTTTAAATTGACTGTACTAATAGAATAAATTTCCATTAAAGTTTTAGCCGCTGAAATTAATTCAGTGGTTTCAGCATTTTCTATATTGTGGTGGACTACTGCCATTCCAAAATCAACTAATAGTACAATGTTTAGACTGTCTGATTTAAATCAATATAATTAATTTTTCTGGCTAAGTATCATGATTGTTTTGATCTAGTTTTATTTTCTACTGTTTCATTTTTGATACGTTTTTGTCTTTCTCTTGTCTAGAGTGCTGCATTATCCCATTAATCTTCACATGTCAAATGCACCATCGTGCATTTTGTAGCTAATGGTGATCTTTCCCCATACAAATGATTATACCTCTGTCAGAGTGAATATGTGGAACACAAATAAGCATTTAGGTCTGGTAGAGATGCGGAAATCCACTCTTCGTATGTTCTAACCCCCTATAGATATACAAAAATACCAATATTTATTTTTTATTTATTTAAAACCTATAGGGAAACGCAACACAATCACTTGGATCTCTAAATAAAAAGAAAAAAATACTCATAAAGCCAAATTTTGGTAAATAAGCCATAATCCGTATCAATCTCTTATAGTTCCTTTTACACAAATTAAAACATTATGAGGAAAAACGACAACCACGCACTAAAGAAGATAACACTATGGAAACCGCAAGAACTGAGAAAGAGAGGAAGGCCGAAGATCAGGTGGGGTAGGACCAAATGACAAATCACCTAGCGGCGATGGGAGTACAAGAATGGAAGAGAAAGACATAAAATAGGCAGAATTGGATCTGTAAATCCTGTAAAGGATAGCAATATCACCTTGAATGTAAAAGCTTTTCATCAATCTAATGTCAGTCAAAAGTTCTGGTTCTTTCCCTCCGAGCGATGGGTCCAATCACCTTTAAATTGGCAACGTTAGTGGACTATTTCCTTCTCAACCTCGTGGCCGTTGTTGCCATTTCCTTTTCCAGTTTTGTGATAAATGATAGTGAAGTTAGGCTGATCTAGTGGAGATGAAATTTACAATGTGTAAATAGATTTTTTTTGACGCTCCTCGTATAATTTATTAAGTGGAATAGTTTTTTCCTGAGTGCTTCTCTTAGAACAATGTAGAAAACTACAACGTATTTAAAATAATTTGTTCTGGATGGTTCTTCTTTTATATTCAATGTATCTGATATAGAAGTCTTGTATACGTTGCTTAGGGTGCGTGATACCATTCGGAATGGAACATAACCAGGCATTGTCTTTAGCTGGAAGAATTAATACACTTCTCGCCGTTAAACACAACACTGCAAGTACCAAACCCATAGTAAAAATGTTCTACCAAATCGGAGGCGTTTCGACAGTAAAGGTGTCCATCATCATCATCATCATCGAAGAACAGTGGTTCGCTGATGATTATAACGTCAACACGTAAAGAAAGTCTGAATTCCTATCGGTTTCATGTATCTGATACTAAATTGGGAGGAATGAATGATTGGAGTGTCTTTTTTTTTATTCCACAATATTGTACCATGACTTTAACAATTAACACAAGGCATAAAATTGAAATCGTTTGTTATCACACAAACTATTGACTTATCCACTTATGTCTAATTACACACATTTATTTGTTACATTTATCACTTAGTCATTGGATGTGAACTTATGATTGTCCACTATTTTACGTAATCGATACAATTTCATGATAATTTGTTATTTATGGCATTATGCCCTTCCGCAACAAGCATCTATGACCAAATTTCAATCTTCATCAATGTATACGGATCCGATAGCGTTTTTCCGATGGTTGCTCGGTCTAGTATTTGCTGTATTATTAATATCAGTCTGTTCGTCAGATTACAGACCTTTGCTTGGGCATCTGTTCGTAACTACGCCATATTGTGTCTTAGAGACTGCCAGCTATTCTGTTAACTTTGTTAATTTGTTCACTGATTTTCTTTTCCTCTATATCTGTGCGCCAAAATTTCTAAATTACACATCACCTTACATTTCCTTTAATTTGTGGATATAATCATATACCCACATTTTGTATCACTCCAGCTCCTTCTCCTCAGTCCTTAGATACATGTTCTGTGATGAATTGTTCACACCTTTTGGTGCCGCAAATGTCTTCAAGAACATATACGCTGCATCGTGGACCGTTTTTACAATTATTGGCACCGTACATCTGACTACGCGAATATTTCATCTATTTCAAATCCTTCCTTGCCGTTTGCGTTACATGGATCTGTCTGAATACTTTCTGGATGTTTTCATTTTTCTCAAAAATCTTGCACGATTTCACTTTACCTTTACTGTTAAGTTCAGTCATTGAAGGCACGAAACGCATGAAAGTAGTGCACAAAGTCAGTCCCAAAATTCGTATAACGAATACAGCTCAAACAGTTCTTAGAGCTCTTTTTTGATGGAGCACCATCCAGCCAAATCTTCAAATCAGGAACTTTTTGAATATTTTCCAACACAAACACGACCAGAAAGGAACACGGTACACGTATATTTACTTTATCTGCCCATATGTAGAGCCTTATCATGTGATTTCTGTGCAGAATGAGAATTTCTGATCCAAAGTGAGATAAACCACAGCCGTCTAAGTCTACCTCCACTAGATCACTACGTGAGAGACCTTGCGACAAAAAATTAGGGGTTGTTGAATAGCAGAGGTAGTGTGGTGGGCCAATTTCGAATTCTGGGCGTGGCAATTAACCGACTACCTATCCTAGAGGGGCAATTTATATTACGGATAAACTACTACATCTTCTTAGATGCGGAAGTAGCATCCCAACCTGATATATTTATTTTCACGGATGGATCTGAAACAATGAAAGGAACAGGTACTCCAAAGAACTGAACTTCCATATCACCCAAGCACTAGGCAAGTTTTTCGACTGTATTCCAGTCAGAATTGTTATGATTAACGCTTACTGCATGAAAGTTCTTATGCATAACATAAAAAACAAAAGTATTGGAATTTCCAAACCTAAGTTCAGCACAAGACTAGGTGGAACTTGATGTTAGATTGCCGGCATGCGAGAGAGACCTTCAGAGGGCCATATCGTAGCCTGACCCTTTTTTACACAGGGCTGTTAAGAACGAACTTGTTGCTGCTTGTGGACATAGTCTCTGAGCACTATGAACTAAACAAGCACATGCACCGCATGGGCTTGGTAGAATCACCATCTTGCAGAGGATGTTACATAGACGACGAAACGGCACACCACATACTCTTGAGTGTCCTGTACTTGTTCAACTGGGACGATCCTTACCAGAAATGGCTACGATTAGAACCGCTTCCTCTTCCAGAATCCTTAGGTTCGTCTCACCCTCTTATCATAATCCAGAATCCAGAAAGGTTGGATCACGGAGTCATTATATGAGTACCAGCTTCAAAAAATCCTCTTTGTAATCTTGCCTGCAAAGTTAGTGCCTAACAATTAAAGTTATATTGGGTTAGTTACTTCCTTTGTGTTTAGAAGCTAATGTCGCAATGCAAAACTCGATAGGTGCTTTCCAAGAATGAATTTCACCTGAAGACCTTTTCAGTACTGGTGTTCTGGTAGTTAGGTTTTCCGAAAGCCTGTGTTAAACAAAAAGCTTATTACTCCAATTTTTTTTATTCCTCTGTTGTACCCTTTCATAAAGTTAGGAGACAATACCTACAGAAATAGTTTTTGATCGGTTCTTCTAGCTCCAATTCTTCATTTGTTTGGCGTTATTGATTTAGTTGATAGATTTGTCCTCACGTTAAATTTCCGCATGGAACAGAAGAAAAATGCTCCAATGTATTATGAAATTCAATGTCATCTAATATCTATGCATACTAGTAATTATCAATTTTTTCTAGGTCAAAATTTCAAGATCGAGATTATAATTACGAGTAGTTTATCAAGAGCGTGTATTATTTGTGCAAACTTTTACAACTTTAAGTGATAGTTAACACCATATTGTTATAAAAAGAGAGTAATCATATTATTAGAGTTACATGAAGTGAACATGTTTTCGCTCGAAAAACTCAAAGCGAATGGAAGGTTGCAGCAATTTACTACTGTTATATTTGGTGAGTAACTTGCAAGGCTACGTAATAGTTATTGTTATCTTTTAGCTACGTTAAGCGCCGTATCAGATGGAATGCAATATGCGTGGACCGCGCCAATTATTCCACTTCTTCAAAATACAAGCTCACAAATTCAAATAACACAAACTGATGTGTTATGGTTGGAAAATATTTACATGATTGGAGGATTTGCCGGAATACCGTTAATAATATTTACTGTCGATCGTTTTGGACGTAAAGCCTCAATATTAGCTGGCGTTGTGCAAAGCGTCTTGTCGTGGATATTGATCGGTTGTGCATCATCAGTTGAGTTCCTATACGTTGGCAGATTTTTAAGCGGTCTAGCGGCAGATGTAGGCTTTGTAACAATTCCAATTTACACCGCCGAAATTGCCGATAAAAAAATTAGGGGTTTTTTAGGGTCATGGATATATTTAATGATGTTGATCGGTGTGCTAGTGATGTATTCTGTGGGACCGTATGTAACAATACCTATATCATCAGCTGTTGGGTGTTCATTTTTATTACTGGAGCTTTGCATTTTTCCTTTTATGCCCGAATCGCCATACTTTTACATATTAAGAGGTAACCCAAAAGCCGCAAGAACGTCACTACGAAAACTGCGACCGTGCGAGAATGTCGACAAAGAATTGGAAGAAATCACAGCATCAATCGAAACGCAGATGTCAGAAAAGGGCGGCGTCACCGATTTGCTTTTTACGAAAAGTGCCCGAAAAGCACTCTTAATTACAGTATTGTTAAACTTCGCCCAGCACTTCAGCTGTTACAGTGTCATACTCATGAATCTCCATTCCATTTTAGACGAAGCGGATGTGAAATTCAACGCGAGTACCGCTGCCATTGTGTTCTCAACTCTAATGTTATTATCGGCATTATTCTCATCGGTTATCGTTGATAGAACGGGAAGAAAAGTTCTGCTTTGCAGTTCCAGTATTTTAACCGGACTTTCAATGCTGGTACTGGCAATTTATTTTGCCTTGAAGAATAATGGTGTTAATGTAGAGTCCCACAATTGGATTGCCATATTTTCAGTAATGTGTTACGCATTCAGTTATAAGTATGGACTGGGACTACTTGCTGTGGTTGTAGCCGCCGAAATCTTTCCCACAAATGTGAAAACTATAGGGATGACGATTGGAGACACCACGTATTCCATTTCGTCAATTTTATCTATATACATGTACCAAATGTTAAAGGATATGTACGGAATTCATGTGCCATTTTTTATATTTACGGTGTGTTGCTTTTTCGTAGCCATATTTTCGGCGTTTTGTATACCTGAAACGAAAGGAAAAACTTTACATCAAATTCAGTTAATACTCAATGGAGAGTCGGTGCGTATTAGTACTAATGCAACTGTAACGAATACAGAAGGAACACATTTATGACGCTTCGTTCGCTTACTTTACTTCAAGATCATAAATCACACATCATTACAGTTCCTCAAGTTAGCTTAATGCTGTGATGTGAAGTGGAAATAGAGCTTTTATTAGGCAATTGTTTTGAATCAGCCTGACTGTACAAATTAAGTAGGTTAGATCATACCATTATATTGAAGACATGTCACTGTAGTAACTAGATAATAAAAAAATAGTTTAGAGAAAATTGAGATATACTTAAAAATATAGAAATGTATTAAGATGAACATCGAGCCTTCCTCATCAAATGGGTTGTACGGAAGGTCTCTCGAAGAGTATTGTAATGATCAAGGAATTTCGTTTGGAGTGGAAAGCATGAACTAGGAGACGAATCAGATTTATTGCCAAATTTTTGACAAGGCATGATCGGCTGGATGGGTGCGCGTCTGCTCTCGTTAAAACAAAAACGAGGGTTCAATTGTTTGAACCATTTTCGAAAGAATTCGGACGATTTTTTCCGAAGGTTTATTAATACAGATAGGTACTCTGGAAACAAAGACACAATCTGAGCAGTGAATGGCACCAGACTCCTCGGTCCCAAGCAAAACCATAAAAACGAAGTCTGTCGAAAGGTAATAGTATCGGTTTTCTGTAATCCTAAGAGAATTCTAATGGCGAATTGTCTTCCTAATGGACAAGCAATGACGAATACTATTCTAATCTTTTGGGTATGTTGAACCCCGTTTCTCGTGAAAAAGCCCATTCTCATCGTTTTAATAGCCAAGATCGACTAATTACTGTATGACATGCTTTCCCATTCCCCGTATTCGTCCGAATTTGCTCCTTTGGGCTGACAGATACCTATTTCCCATGCTACAATTTCTCTAAGAGCGTCAAAGATATTTAACTGATGCAGAGGTAAAAGCTGCACTTGAAATGATTTCTTTGGTGAGGGAATGACAGAATTGGTACATCGTTGGAAAATATGTATAAACACTTGGGGGATTATGTTAAAAAATAAGGGATATTTTTGTATTAAGGGCGCGAAAGGAGGTGAGTTTGGGCGGCATCGGCAGTGGAATTATAAGTCCGAAGGCCCAAAGGGCCTAGGGATTTGAAGACGCCAAAGGGACGATGAGGCGATTTCTAAATCATAACTTTCTTGATCGTTGGATTGGTCGCGGTAATGATGCATATGGCCTCCTAGGTCCTCAGATCATAATCCTTTAGATTTTTACATATGGGGTCACATGAAATCACAAAGTTTATGACACTCCTGTTGATACCCGAGAAGAACTTTGGCAACGAATAATAAATAGTGCCAAGGAAATTCGTCAAAGAGCAGACGCTTTTCAAGACATTCGCACATCAGTAGTTCGAAGAGATTTTTCTTGCATCAATGCTAATGGAAATCACTTGTGTATTTGCAGCAACTTTTTCTATCGCAAGATGTGAAGTTCCAAAGTTATCGGGTAATTTATGAATTGGTAACTGGTGCCATTAATCTATTATTGGCAGCAAGTGGACAAATGTTTGCATGCTGATGCATCTAAACATTGGGAATCAAAATCTGCATCTACATCTGAAATGTCTCAACAATTGTGTATTTGCAGCAACTTTTTCTATCGCAAGATGTGAATTTCCAACGTTATCGGGTAATTGATGAATTGGTAACTGGTGCCATATATTTATTATCGGCAGCAAGTGTACAAATTTTTGCATGCTGATGCATCTAAACATTGGGAATCAAAATCTGCATCTACATCTGAAATATCTCAACAATTGTGTATTTGCAGCAACTTTTTCTATCGCAAGATGTGAATTTCCAAAGTTATCGGGTAATTTATGAATTGGTAACTGGTGCCATAAATCTATTATTGTGAACAAGTGGACAAATGTTTGCATGCTGATGCATCTAAACATTGGCAATCAAAATCTGCATCTACATCTGAAATATCTCAACAATTGTGTATTTGTAGTTGTAGCAACTTTTTCTATCGCAAGATGTGAATTTCCAAAGTTATCGGGTAATTGATGAATTGGTAACTGGTGCCATAAATCAATTATTGGCAGCAAGTGGACAAATTTTTGCATGCTGATGTATCTTAACATTGGGAATCAAAATCTGCATCTACATCTGAAATATCTAAACAATTGTGTATTTGCAGCAACATTTTCTATCGCAAGATGTGAAGTTCCAAAGTTATCGGGTAATATATGAATTGGTAACTGGTGCCATAAATCAATTATTGGCAGCAAGTGGACAAATTTTTGCATGCTGATGTATCTTAACATTGGGAATCAAAATCTGCATCTACATCTGAAATATCTCAACAATTGTGTATTTGCAGCAACTTTTTCTATCGCAAGATGTGAAGTTCCAAAGTTATCGGGTAATTTATGAATTGGTAACTGGTGCCATAAATCTATTATTGTGAGCAAGTGGACAAATGTTTGCATGCTGATGCATCTAAACATTGGCAATCAAAATCTGCATCTACATCTGAAATATCTCAACGATTGTGTATTTGTAGCAACATTTTCTATCGCAAGATGTGAATTTCCAACGTTATAGGGTAATTGATGAATTGGTAACTGGTGCCATAAATTTATTATTGGTAGCAAGTGAACAAATTTTTGCATGCTGATGCATCTAAACATTGGGAATCAAAATCTGCATCTACATCTGAAATATCTCAACAATTGTGTATTTGCAGCAACTTTTTCTATCGCAAGATGTGAATTTCCAAAGTTATCGGGTAATTTATGAATTGGTAACTGGTGCCATAAATCTATTATTGTCAGCAAGTGGACAAATGTTTGCATGCTGATGCATCTAAACATTGGGAATCAAAATCTGCATCTACATCGGAAATATCTCAACAATTGTGTATTTGCAGCAACTTTTGCTATCGCAAGATGTGAATTTCCAAAGTTATCGGGTAATTGATGAATTGGTAACTGGTGCCATAAATCTATTATTGTCAGCAAGTGGACAAATGTTTGCATGCTGATGCATCTAAACATTAGGAATCAAAATCTGCATCTACATCTGAAATATCTCAACAATTGTGTATTTGCAGCAACTTTTTCCATCGCAAGATGTGAATTTCCAACGTTATAGGGTAATTGATGAATTGGTAACTGGTGCCATAAATTTAGTATGGGCAGCAAGTGGACAAATTTTTGCATGCTGATGTATCTTAACATTGGGAATCAAAATCTGCATCTACATCTGAAATATCTCAACAATTGTGTATTTGCAGCAACTTTTTCTATCGCAAGATGTGAATTTCCAAAGTTATCGGGTAATTTATGAATTGGTAACTGGTGCCATAAATCTATTATTGTGAGCAAGTGGACAAATGTTTGCATGCTGATGCATCTAAACATTGGGAATCAAAATCTGCATCTACATCTGAAATATCTCAACAATTGTGTATTTGTAGCAACTTTTTCTATCGCAAGATGTGAATTTCCAAAGTTATCGGGTAATTGATGAATTGGTAACTGGTGCCATAAATTTATTATGGGCAGCAAGTGGACAAATTTTTGCATGCTGATGTATCTTAACATTGGGAATCAAAATCTGCATCTACATCTGAAATATCTCAACAATTGTGTATTTGCAGCAACTTTTTCTATCGCAAGATGTGAATTTCCAAAGTTATCGGGTAATTTATGAATTGGTAACTGGTGCCATAAATCTATTATTGTGAGCAAGTGGACAAATGTTTGCATGCTGATGCATCTAAACATTGGGAATCAAAATCTGCATCTACATCTGAAATATCTCAACAATTGTGTATTTGCAGCAACTTTTTCTATCGCAAGATGTGAATTTCCAAGGTTATCGGGTAATTTATGAATTGGTAACTGGTGCCATAAATCTATTATTGTGAGCAAGTGGACAAATGTTTGCATGCTGATGCATCTAAACATTGGGAATCAAAATCTGCATCTACATCTGAAATATCTCAACAATTGTGTATTTGCAGCAACTTTTGCTATCGCAAGATATGAATTTCCAAAGTTATCGGGTAATTGATGAATTGGTAACTGGTGCCATAAATCTATTATTGGCAGCAGGTGGACAAATGTTTGCATGCTGATGCATCTAAACATTGGGAATCAAAATCTGCATCTACATCTGAAATATCTCAACAATTGTGTATTTGCAGCAACTTTTGCTATCGCAAGATAGTGAATTTCCAAAGTTATCGGGTAATTGATGAATTGGTAACTGGTGCCATAAATCTATTATTGGCAGCAAGTGGACAAATGTTTGCATGCTGATGCATCTAAACATTGGGAATCAAAATCTGCATCTACATCTGAAATATCTCAACAATTGTGTATTTGCAGCAACTTTTTCTATCGCAAGATGTGAATTTCCAAAGTTATCGGGTAATTTATGAATTGGTAACTGGTGCCATAAATCTATTATTGTCAGCAAGTGGACAAATGTTTGCATGCTGATGCATCTAAACATTGGGAATCAAAATCTGCATCTACATCTGAAATATCTCAACAATTGTGTATTTGCAGCAACTTTTTCTATCGCAAGATGTGAATTTCCAAAGTTATCGGGTAATTGATGAATTGGTAACTGGTGCCATAAATCTATTATTGGCAGCAAGTGGACAAATGTTTGCATGCTGATGCATCTAAACATTGGGAATCAAAATCAAAATCTGCATCTACATCTGAAATATCTCAACAATTGTGTATTTGTAGCAACTTTTTCTATCGCAAGATGTGAATTTCCAAAGTTATCGGGTAATTTATGAATTGGTAACTGGTGCCATAAATCTATTATTGTCAGCAAGTGGACAAATGTTTGCATGCTGATGCATTTAAACATTGGGAATCAAAATCTGCATCTACATCTGAAATATCTCAACAATTGTGTATTTGTAGCAACTTTTTCTATCGCAAGATGTGAATTTCCAACGTTATAGGGTAATTGATAAATTGGTAACTGGTGCCATAAATCTATTATTGTGAGCAAGTGGACAAATGTTTGCATGCTGATGCATCTAAACATTGGGAATCAAAATCAAAATCTGAATCTACATCTGAAATATCTCAACAATTGAGTATTTGCAGCAACTTTTTCTATCGCAAGATGTGAATTTCCAACGTTATCGGGTAATTTATGAATTGGTAACTGGTGCCATAAATCTATTATTGTGAGCAAGTGGACAAATGTTTGCATGCTGATGCATCTAAACATTGGGAATCAAAATCTGCATCTACATCTGAAATATCTCAACAATTGTGTATTTGCAGCAACTTTTTCTATCGCAAGATGTGAATTTCCAAAGTTATCGGGTAATTGATGAATTGGTAACTGGTGCCATAAATCTATTATTGTGAGCAAGTGGACAAATGTTTGCATGCTGATGCATCTAAACATTGGGAATCAAAATCTGCATCTACATCTGAAATATCTCAACAATTGTGTATTTGCAGCAACTTTTTCTATCGCAAGATGTGAATTTCCAACGTTATCGGGTAATTGATGAATTGGTAACTGGTGCCATAAATCTATTATTGTGAGCAAGTGGACAAATGTTTGCATGCTGATGCATCTAAACATTGGGAATCAAATAATCTGCATCTACATCTGAAATATCTCAACAATTGTGTATTTGCAGCAACTTTTTCTATCGCAAGATGTGAATTTCCAACGTTATCGGGTAATTGATGAATTGGTAACTGGTGCCATAAATCTATTATTGTGAGCAAGTGGACAAATGTTTGCATGCTGATGCATCTAAACATTGGGAATCAAAATCTGCATCTACATCTGAAATATCTCAACAATTGTGTATTTGCAGCAACTTTTTCTATCGCAAGATGTGAATTTCCAAAGTTATCGGGTAATTGATGAATTGGTAACTGGTGCCATAAATCTATTATTGTCAGCAAGTGGACAAATGTTTGCATGCTGATGCATCTAAACATTGGGAATCAAAATCTGCATCTACATCTGAAATATCTCAACAATTGTGTATTTGCAGCAACTTTTTCTATCGCAAGATGTGAATTTCCAAAGTTATCGGGTAATTGATGAATTGGTAACTGGTGCCATAAATCTATTATTGTCAGCAAGTGGACAAATGTTTGCATGCTGATGCATCTAAACATTGGGAATCAAAATCTGCATCTACATCTGAAATATCTCAACAATTGTGTATTTGCAGCAACTTTTTCTATCGCAAGATGTGAATTTCCAAAGTTATCGGGTAATTTATGAATTGGTAACTGGTGCCATAAATCTATTATTGTGCAGCAAGTGGACAAATGTTTGCATGCTGATGCATCTAAACATTGGGAATCAAAATCTGCATCTACATCTGAAATATCTCAACAATTGTGTATTTGCAGCAACTTTTTCTATCGCAAGATGTGAATTTCCAAAGTTATCGGGTAATTTATGAATTGGTAACTGGTGCCATAAATCTATTATTGTCAGCAAGTGGACAAATGTTTGCATGCTGATGCATCTAAACATTGGGAATCAAAATCTGCATCTACATCTGAAATATCTCAACAATTGTGTATTTGTAGCAACTTTTTCTATCGCAAGATGTGAATTTCCAACGTTATAGGGTAATTGATAAATTGGTAACTGGTGCCATAAATCTATTATTGTGAGCAAGTGGACAAATGTTTGCATGCTGATGCATCTAAACATTGGGAATCAAAATCTGCATCTACATCTGAAATATCTCAACAATTGTGTATTTGCAGCAACTTTTTCTATCGCAAGATGTGAATTTCCAACGTTATCGGGTAATTTATGAATTGGTAACTGGTGCCATAAATCTATTATTGTGAGCAAGTGGACAAATGTTTGCATGCTGATGCATCTAAACATTGGGAATCAAAATCTGCATCTACATCTGAAATATCTCAACAATTGTGTATTTGTAGCAACTTTTTCTATCGCAAGATGTGAATTTCCAACGTTATCGGGTAATTTATGAATTGGTAACTGGTGCCATAAATCTATTATTGTCAGCAAGTGGACAAATGTTTGCATGCTGATGCATTTAAACATTGGGAATCAAAATCTGCATCTACATCTGAAATATCTCAACAATTGTGTATTTGCAGCAACTTTTTCTATCGCAAGATGTGAATTTCCAACGTTATAGGGTAATTGATGAATTGGTAACTGGTGCCATAAATCTATTATTGTGAGCAAGTGGACAAATGTTTGCATGCTGATGCATCTAAACATTGGGAATCAAAATCTGCATCTACATCTGAAATATCTCAACAATTGTGTATTTGCAGCAACTTTTTCTATCGCAAGATGTGAATTTCCAACGTTATCGGGTAATTTATGAATTGGTAACTGGTGCCATAAATCTATTATTGTGAGCAAGTGGACAAATGTTTGCATGCTGATGCATCTAAACATTGGGAATCAAAATCTGCATCTACATCTGAAATATCTCAACAATTGTGTATTTGCAGCAACTTTTTCTATCGCAAGATGTGAATTTCCAAAGTTATCGGGTAATTGATGAATTGGTAACTGGTGCCATAAATCTATTATTGTGCAGCAAGTGGACAAATGTTTGCATGCTGATGCATCTAAACATTGGGAATCAAAATCTGCATCTACATCTGAAATATCTCAACAATTGTGTATTTGAAGCAACTTTTTCTATCGCAAGATGTGAATTTCCAAAGTTATCGGGTAATTGATGAATTGGTAACTGGTGCCATAAATCTATTATTGGCAGCAAGTGGACAAATGTTTGCATGCTGATGCATCTAAACATTGGGAATCAAAATCTGCATCTACATCTGAAATATCTCAACAATTGTGTATTTGCAGCAACTTTTTCTATCGCAAGATGTGAATTTCCAACGTTATCGGGTAATTGATGAATTGGTAACTGGTGCCATAAATCTATTATTGTGCAGCAAGTGGACAAATGTTTGCATGCTGATGCATCTAAACATTGGGAATCAAAATCTGCATCTACATCTGAAATATCTCAACAATTGTGTATTTGCAGCAACTTTTTCTATCGCAAGATGTGAATTTCCAAAGTTATCGGGTAATTGATGAATTGGTAACTGGTGCCATAAATCTATTATTGTCAGCAAGTGGACAAATGTTTGCATGCTGATGCATCTAAACATTGGGAATCAAAATCTGCATCTACATCTGAAATATCTCAACAATTGTGTATTTGCAGCAACTTTTTCTATCGCAAGATGTGAATTTCCAACGTTATAGGGTAATTGATGAATTGGTAACTGGTGCCATAAATCTATTATTGGCAGCAAGTGGACAAATGTTTGCATGCTGATGCATCTAAACATTGGGAATCAAAATCTGCATCTACATCTGAAATATCTCAACAATTGTGTATTTGCAGCAACTTTTTCTATCGCAAGATGTGAATTTCCAAAGTTATCGGGTAATTGATGAATTGGTAACTGGTGCCATAAATCTATTATTGTCAGCAAGTGGACAAATGTTTGCATGCTGATGCATCTAAACATTGGGAATCAAAATCTGCATCTACATCTGAAATATCTCAACAATTGTGTATTTGCAGCAACTTTTTCTATTGCAAGATGTGAATTTCCAAAGTTATCGGGTAATTTATGAATTGGTAACTGGTGCCATAAATCTATTATTGTCAGCAAGTGGACAAATGTTTGCATGCTGATGCATCTAAACATTGGGAATCAAAATCTGCATCTACATCTGAAATATCTCAACAATTGTGTATTTGCAGCAACTTTTTCTATCGCAAGATGTGAATTTCCAAAGTTATCGGGTAATTTATGAATTGGTAACTGGTGCCATAAATCTATTATTGTGCAGCAAGTGGACAAATGTTTGCATGCTGATGCATCTAAACATTGGGAATCAAAATCTGCATCTACATCTGAAATATCTCAACAATTGTGTATTTGCAGCAACTTTTTCTATCGCAAGATGTGAATTTCCAACGTTATCGGGTAATTGATGAATTGGTAACTGGTGCCATAAATCTATTATTGTGCAGCAAGTGGACAAATGTTTGCATGCTGATGCATCTAAACATTGGGAATCAAAATCTGCATCTACATCTGAAATATCTCAACAATTGTGTATTTGCAGCAACTTTTTCTATCGCAAGATGTGAATTTCCAAAGTTATCGGGTAATTGATGAATTGGTAACTGGTGCCATAAATCTATTATTGTCAGCAAGTGGACAAATGTTTGCATGCTGATGCATCTAAACATTGGGAATCAAAATCTGCATCTACATCTGAAATATCTCAACAATTGTGTATTTGAAGCAACTTTTTCTATCGCAAGATGTGAATTTCCAACGTTATAGGGTAATTGATGAATTGGTAACTGGTGCCATAAATCTATTATTGTGAGCAAGTGGACAAATGTTTGCATGCTGATGCATCTAAACATTGGGAATCAAAATCTGCATCTACATCTGAAATATCTCAACAATTGTGTATTTGCAGCAACTTTTTCTATCGCAAGATGTGAATTTCCAACGTTATCGGGTAATTGATGAATTGGTAACTGGTGCCATAAATCTATTATTGTGAGCAAGTGGACAAATGTTTGCATGCTGATGCATCTAAACATTGGGAATCAAAATCTGCATCTACATCTGAAATATCTCAACAATTGTGTATTTGCAGCAACTTTTTCTATCGCAAGATGTGAATTTCCAAAGTTATCGGGTAATTTATGAATTGGTAACTGGTGCCATAAATCTATTATTGTCAGCAAGTGGACAAATGTTTGCATGCTGATGCATCTAAACATTGGGAATCAAAATCTGCATCTACATCTGAAATATCTCAACAATTGTGTATTTGCAGCAACTTTTTCTATCGCAAGATGTGAATTTCCAACGTTATAGGGTAATTGATGAATTGGTAACTGGTGCCATAAATCTATTATTGTGCAGCAAGTGGACAAATGTTTGCATGCTGATGCATCTAAACATTGGGAATCAAAATCTGCATCTACATCTGAAATATCTCAACAATTGTGTATTTGCAGCAACTTTTTCTATCGCAAGATGTGAATTTCCAAAGTTATCGGGTAATTGATGAATTGGTAACTGGTGCCATAAATCTATTATGTGCAGCAAGTGGACAAATGTTTGCATGCTGATGCATCTAAACATTGGGAATCAAAATCTGCATCTACATCTGAAATATCTCAACAATTGTGTATTTGCAGCAACTTTTTCTATCGCAAGATGTGAATTTCCAAAGTTATCGGGTAATTGATGAATTGGTAACTGGTGCCATAAATCTATTATTGTCAGCAAGTGGACAAATGTTTGCATGCTGATGCATTTAAACATTGGGAATCAAAATCTGCATCTACATCTGAAATATCTCAACAATTGTGTATTTGAAGCAACTTTTTCTATCGCAAGATGTGAATTTCCAACGTTATAGGGTAATTGATAAATTGGTAACTGGTGCCATAAATCTATTATTGTGAGCAAGTGGACAAATGTTTGCATGCTGATGCATCTAAACATTGGGAATCAAAATCTGCATCTACATCTGAAATATCTCAACAATTGTGTATTTGAAGCAACTTTTTCTATCGCAAGATGTGAATTTCCAAAGTTATCGGGTAATTGATGAATTGGTAACTGGTGCCATAAATTTATTATGTGCAGCAAGTGGACAAATGTTTGCATGCTGATGCATCTAAACATTGGGAATCAAAATCTGCATCTACATCTGAAATATCTCAACAATTGTGTATTTGCAGCAACTTTTTCTATCGCAAGATGTGAATTTCCAAAGTTATCGGGTAATTGATGAATTGGTAACTGGTGCCATAAATCTATTATTGTCAGCAAGTGGACAAATGTTTGCATGCTGATGCATCTAAACATTGGGAATCAAAATCTGCATCTACATCTGAAATATCTCAACAATTGTGTATTTGCAGCAACTTTTTCTATCGCAAGATGTGAATTTCCAACGTTATCGGGTAATTGATGAATTGGTAACTGGTGCCATAAATCTATTATTGTGCAGCAAGTGGACAAATGTTTGCATGCTGATGCATCTAAACATTGGGAATCAAAATCTGCATCTACATCTGAAATATCTCAACAATTGTGTATTTGCAGCAACTTTTTCTATCGCAAGATGTGAATTTCCAACGTTATAGGGTAATTGATGAATTGGTAACTGGTGCCATAAATCTATTATTGGCAGCAAGTGGACAAATGTTTGCATGCTGATGCATCTAAACATTGGGAATCAAAATCTGCATCTACATCTGAAATATCTCAACAATTGTGTATTTGCAGCAACTTTTTCTATCGCAAGATGTGAATTTCCAAAGTTATCGGGTAATTGATGAATTGGTAACTGGTGCCATAAATCTATTATTGTGCAGCAAGTGGACAAATGTTTGCATGCTGATGCATCTAAACATTGGGAATCAAAATCTGCATCTACATCTGAAATATCTCAACAATTGTGTATTTGCAGCAACTTTTTCTATCGCAAGATATGAATTTCCAAAGTTATCGGGTAATTGATGAATTGGTAACTGGTGCCATAAATCTATTATTGTGAGCAAGTGGACAAATGTTTGCATGCTGATGCATCTAAACATTGGGAATCAAAATCTGCATCTACATCTGAAATATCTCAACAATTGTGTATTTGCAGCAACTTTTTCTATCGCAAGATGTGAATTTCCAAAGTTATCGGGTAATTGATGAATTGGTAACTGGTGCCATAAATCTATTATTGGCAGCAAGTGGACAAATGTTTGCATGCTGATGCATCTAAACATTGGGAATCAAAATCTGCATCTACATCTGAAATATCTCAACAATTGTGTATTTGAAGCAACTTTTTCTATCGCAAGATGTGAATTTCCAAAGTTATCGGGTAATTGATGAATTGGTAACTGGTGCCATAAATCTATTATTGGCAGCAAGTGGACAAATGTTTGCATGCTGATGCATCTAAACATTGGGAATCAAAATCTGCATCTACATCTGAAATATCTCAACAATTGTGTATTTGCAGCAACTTTTTCTATCGCAAGATGTGAATTTCCAACGTTATCGGGTAATTGATGAATTGGTAACTGGTGCCATAAATCTATTATTGTGAGCAAGTGGACAAATGTTTGCATGCTGATGCATCTAAACATTGGGAATCAAAATCTGCATCTACATCTGAAATATCTCAACAATTGTGTATTTGCAGCAACTTTTTCTATCGCAAGATGTGAATTTCCAAAGTTATCGGGTAATTGATGAATTGGTAACTGGTGCCATAAATCTATTATTGGCAGCAAGTGGACAAATGTTTGCATGCTGATGCATCTAAACATTGGGAATCAAAATCTGCATCTACATCTGAAATATCTCAACAATTGTGTATTTGCAGCAACTTTTTCTATCGCAAGATGTGAATTTCCAAAGTTATCGGGTAATTGATGAATTGGTAACTGGTGCCATAAATCTATTATTGGCAGCAAGTGGACAAATGTTTGCATGCTGATGCATCTAAACATTGGGAATCAAAATCTGCATCTACATCTGAAATATCTCAACAATTGTGTATTTGCAGCAACTTTTTCTATCGCAAGATGTGAATTTCCAACGTTATCGGGTAATTGATGAATTGGTAACTGGTGCCATAAATCTATTATTGTGAGCAAGTGGACAAATGTTTGCATGCTGATGCATCTAAACATTGGGAATCAAAATCTGCATCTACATCTGAAATATCTCAACAATTGTGTATTTGCAGCAACTTTTTCTATCGCAAGATGTGAATTTCCAACGTTATCGGGTAATTTATGAATTGGTAACTGGTGCCATAAATCTATTATTGTGAGCAAGTGGACAAATGTTTGCATGCTGATGCATCTAAACATTGGGAATCAAAATCTGCATCTACATCTGAAATATCTCAACAATTGTGTATTTGCAGCAACTTTTTCTATCGCAAGATGTGAATTTCCAACGTTATCGGGTAATTGATGAATTGGTAACTGGTGCCATAAATCTATTATTGGCAGCAAGTGGACAAATTTTTGCATGCTGATGCATCTAACATTGGGAATCAAAATCTGCATCTACATCTGAAATATCTCAACAATTGTGTATTTGCAGCAACTTTTTCTATCGCAAGATGTGAATTTCCAAAGTTATCGGGTAATTGATGAATTGGTAACTGGTGCCATAAATCTATTATTGGCAGCAAGTGGACAAATGTTTGCATGCTGATGCATCTAAACATTGGGAATCAAAATCTGCATCTACATCTGAAATATCTCAACAATTGTGTATTTGCAGCAACTTTTTCTATCGCAAGATGTGAATTTCCAAAGTTATCGGGTAATTGATGAATTGGTAACTGGTGCCATAAATCTATTATGTGCAGCAAGTGGACAAATGTTTGCATGCTGATGCATCTAAACATTGGGAATCAAAATCTGCATCTACATCTGAAATATCTCAACAATTGTGTATTTGCAGCAACTTTTTCTATCGCAAGATGTGAATTTCCAAAGTTATCGGGTAATTGATGAATTGGTAACTGGTGCCATAAATCTATTATTGGCAGCAAGTGGACAAATGTTTGCATGCTGATGCATCTAAACATTGGGAATCAAAATCTGCATCTACATCTGAAATATCTCAACAATTGTGTATTTGCAGCAACTTTTTCTATCGCAAGATGTGAATTTCCAAAGTTATCGGGTAATTGATGAATTGGTAACTGGTGCCATAAATCTATTATTGTCAGCAAGTGGACAAATGTTTGCATGCTGATGCATCTAATCATTAGGAATCAAAATCTGCATCTACATCTGAAATATCTCAACAATTGTGTATTTGCAGCAACTTTTTCTATCGCAAGATGTGAATTTCCAACGTTATAGGGTAATTGATGAATTGGTAACTGGTGCCATAAATTTAGTATGGGCAGCAAGTGGACAAATGTTTGCATGCTGATGCATCTAAACATTGGGAATCAAAATCTGCATCTACATCTGAAATATCTCAACAATTGTGTATTTGCAGCAACTTTTTCTATCGCAAGATGTGAATTTCCAAAGTTATCGGGTAATTTATGAATTGGTAACTGGTGCCATAAATCTATTATTGTGAGCAAGTGGACAAATGTTTGCATGCTGATGCATCTAAACATTGGCAATCAAAATCTGCATCTACATCTGAAATATCTCAACAATTGTGTATTTGTAGCAACTTTTTCTATCGCAAGATGTGAATTTCCAAAGTTATCGGGTAATTGATGAATTAGTAACTGGTGCCATAAATTTATTATGGGCAGCAAGTGTACAAATTTTTGCATGCTGATGCATCTTAACATTGGGAATCAAAATCTGCATCTACATCTGAAATATCTCAACAATTGTGTATTTGCAGCAACTTTTTCTATCGCAAGATGTGAATTTCCAACGTTATAGGGTAATTGATGAATTGGTAACTGGTGCCATAAATCTAATATTGGCAGCAGGTGAACAAATTTTTGCATGCTGATGCATCTAAACATTGGGAATCAAAATCTGCATCTACATCTGAAATATCTCAACAATTGTGTATTTGTAGCAACTTTTTCTATCGCAAGATGTGAATTTCCAAAGTTATCGGGTAATTGATGAATTGGTAACCTGGTGCCATAAATTTATTATGGGCAGCAAGTGGAAAAATTTTTGCATGCTGATGTATCTTAACATTGGGAATCAAAATCTGCATCTACATCTGAAATATCTCAACAATTGTGTATTTGCAGCAACTTTTTCTATCGCAAGATGTGAATTTCCAAAGTTATCGGGTAATTGATGAATTGGTAACTGGGGCCATAAATCTATTATTGTCAGCAAGTGGACAAATGTTTGCATGCTGATGCATCTAAACATTGGGAATCAAAATCTGCATCTACATCGGAAATATCTCAACAATTGTGTATTTGCAGCAACTTTTGCTATCGCAAGATGTGAATTTCCAAAGTTATCGGGTAATTGATGAATTGGTAACTGGTGCCATAAATCTATTATTGTCAGCAAGTGGACAAATGTTTGCATGCTGATGCATCTAATCATTAGGAATCAAAATCTGCATCTACATCTGAAATATCTCAACAATTGTGTATTTGCAGCAACTTTTTCTATCGCAAGATGTGAATTTCCAACGTTATAGGGTAATTGATGAATTGGTAACTGGTGCCATAAATTTAGTATGGGCAGCAAGTGGACAAATTTTTGCATGCTGATGTATCTTAACATTGGGAATCAAAATCTGCATCTACATCTGAAATATCTCAACAATTGTGTATTTGCAGCAACTTTTTCTATCGCAAGATGTGAATTTCCAAAGTTATCGGGTAATTTATGAATTGGTAACTGGTGCCATAAATCTATTATTGTGAGCAAGTGGACAAATGTTTGCATGCTGATGCATCTAAACATTGGCAATCAAAATCTGCATCTACATCTGAAATATCTCAACAATTGTGTATTTGTAGCAACTTTTTCTATCGCAAGATGTGAATTTCCAAAGTTATCGGGTAATTGATGAATTAGTAACTGGTGCCATAAATTTATTATGGGCAGCAAGTGGACAAATTTTTGCATGCTGATGTATCTAACATTGGGAATCAAAATCTGCATCTACATCTGAAATATCTCAACAATTGTGTATTTGCAGCAACTTTTTCTATCGCAAGATGTGAATTTCCAAAGTTATCGGGTAATTTATGAATTGGTAACTGGTGCCATAAATCTATTATTGTGAGCAAGTGGACAAATGTTTGCATGCTGATGCATCTAAACATTGGGAATCAAAATCTGCATCTACATCTGAAATATCTCAACAATTGTGTATTTGCAGCAACTTTTGCTATCGCAAGATATGAATTTCCAAAGTTATCGGGTAATTGATGAATTGGTAACTGGTGCCATAAATCTATTATTGGCAGCAAGTGGACAAATGTTTGCATGCTGATGCATCTAAACATTGGGAATCAAAATCTGCATCTACATCGGAAATATCTCAACAATTGTGTATTTGCAGCAACTTTTGCTATCGCAAGATGTGAATTTCCAAAGTTATCGGGTAATTGATGAAGTGGTAACTGGTGCCATAAATCTATTATTGGCAGCAAGTGGACAAATGTTTGCATGCTGATGCATCTAAACATTGGGAATCAAAATCTGCATCTACATCTGAAATATCTCAACAATTGTGTATTTGCAGCAACTTTTTCTATCGCAAGATGTGAATTTCCAACGTTATCGGGTAATTTATGAATTGGTAACTGGTGCCATAAATCTATTATTGTCAGCAAGTGGACAAATGTTTGCATGCTGATGCATCTAAACATTGGGAATCAAAATCTGCATCTACATCTGAAATATCTCAACAATTGTGTATTTGCAGCAACTTTTTCTATCGCAAGATGTGAATTTCCAAAGTTATCGGGTAATATATGAATTGGTAACTGGTGCCATAAATCTATTATTGTGAGCAAGTGGACAAATGTTTGCATGCTGATGCATTTAAACATTGGGAATCAAAATCTGCATCTACATCTGAAATATCTCAACAATTGTGTATTTGTAGCAACTTTTTCTATCGCAAGATGTGAATTTCCAACGTTATAGGGTAATTGATAAATTGGTAACTGGTGCCATAAATCTAATATTGGCAGCAGATGAACAAACTTTTGCACGCTGATGCATCTAAACATTGGGAATCAAAATCAAAATCTGCATCTACATCTGAAATATCTCAACAATTGAGTATTTGCAGCAACTTTTTCTATCGCAAGATGTGAATTTCCAACGTTATCGGGTAATTTATGAATTGGTAACTGGTGCCATAAATCTATTATTGTGAGCAAGTGGACAAATGTTTGCATGCTGATGCATCTAAACATTGGGAATCAAAATCTGCATCTACATCTGAAATATCTCAACAATTGTGTATTTGAAGCAACTTTTTCTATCGCAAGATGTGAATTTCCAACGTTATCGGGTAATTGATGAAGTGGTAACTGGTGCCATAAATCGAGTATTGGCAGCAAGTGTACAAATTTTTGCATGCTGATGCATCTTAACATTGGGAATCAAAATCTGCATCTACATCTGAAATATCTCAACAATTGTGTATTTGCAGCAACTTTTTCTATCGCAAGATGTGAATTTCCAAAGTTATCGGGTAATTTATGAATTGGTAACTGGTGCCATAAATCTATTATTGTCAGCAAGTGGACAAATGTTTGCATGCTGATGCATCTAAACATTAGGAATCAAAATCTGCATCTACATCTGAAATATCTCAACAATTGTGTATTTGCAGCAACTTTTTCTATCGCAAGATGTGAATTTCCAACGTTATAGGGTAATTGATGAAGTGGTAACTGGTGCCATAAATTTATTATTGGCAGCAAGTGGACAAATTTTTGCATGCTGATGTATCTTAACATTGGGAATCAAAATCTGCATCTACATCTGAAATATCTCAACAATTGTGTATTTGCAGCAACTTTTTCTATCGCAAGATGTGAATTTCCAAAGTTATCGGGTAATTTATGAATTGGTAACTGGTGCCATAAATCTATTATTGTGAGCAAGTGGACAAATATTTGCATGCTGATGCATTTAAACATTGGGAATCAAAATCTGCATCTACATCTGAAATATCTCAACAATTGTGTATTTGTAGCAACTTTTTCTATCGCAAGATGTGAATTTCCAACGTTATAGGGTAATTGATAAATTGGTAACTGGTGCCATAAATCTAATATTGGCAGCAGATGAACAAATTTTTGCACGCTGATGCATCTAAACATTGGGAATCAAAATCAAAATCTGCATCTACATCTGAAATATCTCAACAATTGAGTATTTGCAGCAACTTTTTCTATCGCAAGATGTGAATTTCCAACGTTATCGGGTAATTTATGAATTGGTAACTGGTGCCATAAATCTATTATTGTGAGCAAGTGGACAAATGTTTGCATGCTGATGCATCTAAACATTGGGAATCAAAATCTGCATCTACATCTGAAATATCTCAACAATTGTGTATTTGCAGCAACTTTTTCTATCGCAAGATGTGAATTTCCAACGTTATAGTTAATTGATGAATTGGTAACTGGTGCCATAAATTTATTATTGGTAGCAAGTGAACAAATTTTTGCATGCTGATGCATCTAAACATTGGGAATCAAAATCTGCATCTACATCTGAAATATCTCAACAATTGTGTATTTGCAGCAACTTTTTCTATCGCAAGATGTGAATTTCCAACGTTATCGGGTAATTTATGAATTGGTAACTGGTGCCATAAATCTATTATTGTGAGCAAGTGGACAAATGTTTGCATGCTGATGCATCTAAACATTGGGAATCAAAATCTGCATCTACATCTGAAATATCTCAACAATTGTGTATTTGAAGCAACTTTTTCTATCGCAAGATGTGAATTTCCAACGTTATCGGGTAATTGATGAAGTGGTAACTGGTGCCATAAATCGAGTATTGGCAGCAAGTGTACAAATTTTTGCATGCTGATGCATCTTAACATTGGGAATCAAAATCTGCATCTACATCTGAAATATCTCAACAATTGTGTATTTGCAGCAACTTTTTCTATCGCAAGATGTGAATTTCCAACGTTATAGGGTAATTGATGAATTGGTAACTGGTGCCATAAATCTAATATTGGCAGCAGGTGAACAAATTTTTGCATGCTGATGCATCTAAACATTGGGAATCAAAATCTGCATCTACATCTGAAATATCTCTACAATTGTGTATTTGCAGCAACTTTTTCTATCGCAAGATGTGAATTTCCAACGTTATCGGGTAATTGATGAAGTGGTAACTGGTGCCATAAATCTAGTATTGGCAGCAAGTGTACAAATTTTTGCATGCTGATGCATCTTAACATTGGGAATCAAAATCTGCAACAAGATCTAAAATATCTCCACAATTGCGGATTTGCAGTAACATTTTGTATTGCAAGAAGTGAATTTTCCAACGTTATAGGGTATTATTCCGGTGTCATAAATCTATTATTGGGAGCAAGTGCATCTACATCTGAAATATCTCAACGCGACGGAATTAGTCCTAGATTTATAAAAAATTAAATTGTATTTTTAATAGGTATTTCTCCTTATTTTGTCTAATGCATACTTTTTTTGTTACTGTTAGTAACTTTTCTAAATCATATTTCTATTCCATGTTATTAAATATGGTACGGTACACTACATATGTCTCCAAATTGTCCAAATTTAATAAACACTTCGGTAAGTGTTACTATGATATACAAATTTACGAGTGAATATACTCGTATACTACTAACCACAAAAGAACACTGTAGGTTTATGAAGAAGGCATTGACAACCCAACGAGTTAATTTTAAGAACCCGCCAAGTTTACAAATTTGCTCAAAACAATCTCTAAAATGCAATTTGAAGTGATGTTATATTCAAAAAGTAAACTTACTAAGTATTTATTTCTCCATCTAGCGAGTGTGCTTAGGTATTACTTACTGTAAGGTACCTCTCTGTGTATCTGTATAATATATCGACTCAATTGTGATTTTTGCAACAATCAGTTTGTAATACTTACATATAATCGTGAGATGGCAATAGCGTAGACTTTCAGCTTTCCACGTCCTTCCACCCACCACACTTTTTTAAGTAATTATATTAATATGTTGCTCATTAATTTAATTTTGAAGTTTTATGCTAATAGCATAATAGACTTCTATTATGCTAATAGGTAGGGTAATCCTTTAGACTCTTCGAAATGGTACAATAGGCTGAATAATATCAAAATTTACTTTACGTTAGGTGTACGTATTTCAGCTTTGTAATGTGCTGTGGCTATTGCATATGTGGCAGTTTTAATTAATTTAAAGCAATGACTAACGACGTTTAGTAAATATTTAAACTTACGAAAGGGCCAATTATTCACTTTGTGGTAGGTTTTACGTTTTACACCACATAAATAATTTTACACAACTTTGTATAACATCAACCCATTTCAAACTACAAAAGCATAAACAGTCAAAGAAAACCTATTATCACACATCCACCGCAAGAGATCATTAATTTGCCCTTTCCGTTCCTTCTTTGTTTTTATTAACAAAAAGGACAACAAGTTTGAAATAGAACTCATTTCTGAGCATCATCTAGTTTTTATTTCAGCTAATGGATAACGCAAGCAATTTCAAGTATGAAAGCTTTTAATTATTCATCCACATAAATTCATGGTTCCTCTGTAATACATTTTAGATCTCGATCGTAAGAGTAGGTACCTACATCATTTTCAGGCCTCCTTCTTATACTTATCAGTGGGAACGTGGAAACTCTTTGTGCAGATCATTTTATGAGAGTTTCTTTTTACGTATTGTGAGGATTTAACAAATGTTAGAACTATTCTCCCTGGTTACTTTCATCTTATTCTGAAACTAATCAGTAGAGCACCTTAGTCCCAGCTAAAGAGGCATCTACGAAACAAGGATTTATATCAGAAATCATTGTCGACGTAGTTTGTTCTTCATCTTTTACAGCAAAATGTACCAAATCAGAACTACAAGGGTAGTGAACCCTCATTTTAATTTGTTTAGTACTGAAAAACCCAATTGCTTACGCTGATGTGTCATGGTACAGAAGGATCCGGCGACAATAAACCAATACTGTATTCTTACAATTCCTTACAATTCTTAAAAACGACGTTGAAAAAGACCATTATACAATAGTTAAATCGCTATGCATTTTAATAATAAGTAAAAAAAAAACATATTTTCTTCCCTTTACAAGACGAGAATCTCGTACGGAGATATTTCTAAACTTTCATAATAGCCAAGTGCGTGCTTATTATTTACTTGCTTGACTAAGGAAATATTATCTACTTTGTGACTACTCTCAAGCATATGAAGGGCAACAGGAGATTTATATCAACGATTGTATTTGAGGTCAGTCAAGTGTCCTTTAAAAGGAATTTTGGATATATTTTTGGCATTCCCCTTTTGTTTATGTTTCCTAATTAAATTCATTACTGAATCTTTGGAGAAACCGTTGCATACAGAAATTTTTTTATTATACGTAATTCTTTAGAATAATTTTGATTTGAAAGAAAAAGGAATTGATCGATCTGTGCACCAAAAAGTTGAAAGAGGCATGTCTATTATACTGTATGAAATTATTGCAATCTTTGGTTGTGAACCTTCTAGTACTAGATAGTATCCTTAAAATTTAATTGACGCGAATTAATGAATAATGGTGATTCAGTTTCAGTAGGTTTCGCTGGGAAACATTTTTATCGTGGTTTTCGCTGTTTTTTAGTATTGGGGTATTGACAATAAATTATGTTTAGAGATTCACTAGGTGATGCTCTGTACGCACCTGTACTTAATAAATAGCCTTGTATTTATATCATACATAGGTAGGTATTAATTATAGGAATAGATACGGAGTGAATTATAACAGCTTTATAGATTTATATAAAACTGGAAGAAAAATAAGATATATTTAATGTCAGGATGTCAGCAATTTTCAAAATAATATATATTATGTCTATTAGATGTAAATTCTTCTATATCTGTAGTACATGAATTTATATACGTTTTATGTATATTTTATGTAATATTCACATAAAAAAGATTAGTTGTAAAAGCGTTGCGATGACCAAATGGCAGCTACTCGAGCATAATGTAATTATTACCAATGTAAAAAATTATTTAAGCAGTTTCATACAAAAAAATAGAAAAACTACATTTTTACGTGCAACTGTACTTTTAATTAACTTAATTCTTGCACGAACCCGTTTTTACCTGAACTGAAAGCCGAAAGTTTATTATGATATTATATACTTGCTTGAAAAGTGTCCCTTAACCGGATTCGAACCGTTGCGGGTGGGCGTTGCAAATTCCGAAATCCGACGTGTTTTCTTTGTATTCGACATTGTACCACTGCGCTAATCTGAAAAATTCCTTTTTTTTATTTCGTTCTTCCTAACTTTGCGCTGTTTCGCGAGTTTAAATTATGTTTGATTATATCGTTGAGTGAAGTCTTATTCAACCTTTATTTTAAAAATGACCAGGATTTAATTTATTTTATATTATTTATTTTCTATATAAATTAGACGCATTTTAGTCGATACGGATCTAATATTAAAGGTACGTGAACTTTGGCGTTATAGAAAACCCGCGCGTGCGATTAATTATGCGGCACAAATAGAAACGGACTTTTATTTTCGACAATATAATATACGTACTAATGATAATTTATAATTTTTACAGAAGGCATACATAAAAAATATGTAATACTTCTTACATATAAGATTTTACATATAACGTACATAAATCTAATCATATAAATATGACAGCACATAAATTTCATGGGTAATATGTAATTATCTATGTATATATTATATGAATTCTGTTTGTATTTTCTTCTGGAATTTCTCCGTGTTGGTTTTTGTGTAGAAAATTTCTACGTTTCGATTCCATCTATAGAATCTTTATCAAGACGTTTTTATTAATTCTGAAGTTTATCAAAATTTAATTTAAGGTCTGTTGATTTTTATAATATCAGTTGTTATCAACAGATCGTTGTAAGCGAGCTTGACGTCGTGTAATAGGACCTAAATTTCTTTGAATGTTTGTAGTTGGAAGGTCAATATTGCTTACAGATAAATTTGGAGAATTTTTGATTCGAATAGTTGGTGTTGGAATTTTGTGTATGATAGATCTCCAAATAGTGGGTAATCGTTGACCATCATCTCTTTTATTCATTGAATTCGGCCTCTTTTCAATTTCAATAGCTTCCCTAATTATTCTTTTTTTTTTAATGTGGTTGCCGGATGTAAAAGTTTGATGTCATTGGTATCAATTTTGTGGCCAGTTTGGATTACATGTGTAGCTAATGATGAAGACATATTTTTTTGCTTAATGGCTAATTTGTGTTCATTAGCTCTAGCAGATATCCTTCTGTTACTTTGGCCTACGTATGATTGCGAGCAATCACAACATTGAATCTCATAAACACCTTGGTTTTCTCCGGGAATTGTGTCTTTGGGAGTACGAATAAATTGTGATAGGGTTTTATAAGGCTAGAAAATCACTCTGAACTCATTTTTGGGAAATTTTCTGGCAATTTTGTCAGTGACGCCTTTTAGGTAAGGTAAAATTAACACTCTTAATTAATAATTAATTCATTAACACTCTTAATTAATAATTAATAATTAATTAACACACTATCATATACATAAAGTCCCCACCCAAAAACGCCTAAACATACCACTCCACAACTTTCTTTACTCCTTCCCCTTCGTTTCACCATTTCCCTCCTCTCTAACACCTCCTTCATCCACCCCACTCCTACCCCTTTCTCTCCCAGAATCACCTTTCTCTCTCTCTCCTCTTCTCTTAGCGCCTCACATTCCCTCATGATATGCCACATACTTTCCCTCCTTTCCCTGCACATTCTACCAACCCTTTTCCCGTCCTCCCACCAATATCTATTTTCATTCTCGTCATTCCCGCGCCTAAATCTCGCCACTATTCTTTTTTCCTTCAATCCCATATCACCCAACAGGTACTTCCCTTCTACCACACTTTCCCGCCATCCCTCATTATACCTCCCCTCAGCTATCCTCGCTCTCCTTCCTGGCCTTCCACATCCTTATCTCTTCTTACCAACTCTTCACCATATCCCTTTATTCCCCCCTTCTCCTTTCTATCTCATCCCTCGCATAACCCACTCTCTCTTAAAACATTCACCTGTCCTCTTATTCTCTCTTATTCTTCTTATTCTTCTCTTATTCTCTCACTATTTTCTAATTTTCTCTTATTCTTCTTATTCTTCTCTTATTCTCTCACTATTTTCTAATTTTCTAAGATTTTATCTCTTCCTCCACATTATACCCTGGCGTCTCTCCATCCAACCTCAACGTCCATTTCCAGCATTTTTTTCTGAACTCTCTCCAATTTTTCCCACTCCTTTCACCCCCATATCTCTGCTACGTACTCCTTACTAGCTTTTCAAAAATCCACCGTCTCTTCCATATTATTCCCAAGAACACTTTCCTCCACTCCCCACACTCTTCCCACTAATCTATTCCCCTTATTTGCCAGTTCTCTTATATGCGCCTCGTCCTTATTATTATACCTTAATACGTAACCCAGATATTTCCATTCATCTACACTCTCCACCTCCTCGCCCCCACTTTTCCTTTACCCCTCTCCTTCTTCTCTTTTGAAACATAATTGCTTTAGTATTCCCCACATTTGCACTTAAGTCCTTTCTGCCTAAATATCCCTCCACCATGCTAATTAACCCCTTCATTTCCTTCCCACTATCTGCCATTACTAGCACGTCGTCCGCATACACTAACACCCACACTTTTATCCTCCCTATTACCACCCCTCCCCTTTGATGTCTCCGTAACTCTTCTTCTAAATCTCCAATGTATAACGGGAAAGGGCAGGGCTCAACGGGCATCCCTGCTTCATCTCTTTTTTCGTTCAAAACCTTTCTCTCCCTCACTCCCGTCGTACCTACACCTTGTCTCCTCATACACTTCCTCTATTGCCATCACCAAATCTTTTCTGTCTCACATTTTCTTAACACCTCCCACATTTTGCCCTATTTACATTATCAAAATCTGCCAAAAACAAACCATACACCTTCCCTCCTTTTCTTTCCAGCACCTCGTTCGCCACTTGCCTTAGAATATAAATGTTGTCTACCGCCCGCCTTCCTTCCCTGAAACGCGCCTGCCAGCCCTCCACTAACCCCCTTCCTTCCGTAGGTAAATAGGTTTTGAGAATGTAATTGCTACTTTAATAGGAGGGGGTACCAACTTTTTAGGATGACATATTATCTGTTTCGTGCCACAAAGATTAGACATTGACAATTATGGAATAATTAGGCTATGACAGTTACTTTAATATTCTTTGATTGTAGTATTATAATATAATGAACATCTCTAATGATTTATAAATGAACGTGAACAATAATTTGGAAAATAGGTTGAATTAAATAAATATCATAGGTACATGGCATGAGCCTCTTGTGTAGAATGGACATCGTTAACATCAAATTAAAAAAGTTAATGATACGTACAAAAATCCAACAATATTGGGGTTACTGGTTTAAGTAATAAGAGGAAACACATTAATTTCTTGAAATATAATTATTACCGTAGCTAGAAACATAAATTAAATAATTAAACAAGCAAAGATATATTTAAGACCGTCCTGTCAGTATATCATTACGAAATGAACTCTCCCCCTTCATTTTTAATGAGAATTTAACTTAAAGCGCTAATACCTCTAATGAAAATAATCGGTAAAATATGCGATAACAATGAATTTGAGTATTCGACTGGCAAAGTTAGCAAACAAAATAATTCTTAATTAAGTCGTTTCGAATCCAAGTTGAAAGTACTTCACGTTGCAAGGATCCGTATTTTATTTTGTTGGCGAGCTCGTTTTGTTATGTAAATTGCTTAAGGGTCTCTACAATTTCTTACTATACATACTTCGTGACAAAATCTAACTGTAATTGTAGATTTCTAAACTTAACGGTATGGCTCGCCATAAATTTACGTATTGTTTGAATATAAAGCTTTCCTTTACTTTATTTTCACTCTCATTTACTTTAAAGCCCTCTAAAATCTAAAACTCAGAGAAATTTTGCGCATGAATTTGGTGTAAGAAAATTAGTTCTCGTTAGATCTCGCTTAATTGAAGAGCAAGAGGCGGCTAGCGTCATTTGGTGTCAGAAAATTTTGAATCGCTTCAGGAAAGGACGTTTATGGAATCGTAAGTGTTGGTTTATTCCTAGGATCCTGAAAATAAACGACAATTCATTGTTTGGGTGGGAACACAATCCCATAAAATTTATCTGTTCCTACAGTAGTTGCAACATTTGTTCCAAAAACAGGTCATGTAGCTCCAATCCGGTTACAAATTGAGAACTGTTAATCCAGATTGTTCTACACAACCCGTTTGTTTGCCAAACGTAATTGCTGCACTTCGACGAACAAGCTCACAAAGGAAGAATTGTCCCTCATCAACGCAAAGCGAATTCACACACAGCTCAAAAGACATTTGAGTTTTTAGGACAGCAAGTCGTGGAATTACTATATCATCCTTCTTACAGTCCTTAGCGAAGTCCTAATGATTTATTTACCTTCTCTAAAAGTAATGGATGGACTGTGCGATCCTTGGGTAAGGACTGCAAGAAGTCCTAATACTTTAATTACCTTCTCTTGAAGTAATGAATGAACTGTGCGGTCGACGATTCCAGTCTGTACAGCAGTAAAGCTTATAGTATGCGAAATAAGCTCATTCAGAATCAAAGCTTCAATTTCAAGAAAAATAAGAAACTAAATAAATCGTCGATATCTAAAATAAACATGAAAAACGATACCTATCCATGTAGATTACGATATAACGCACGAAACTTTCCATTTTTTATATTCACAGCAGGAAACAAGAATATTTGCATAATATGAAGAATAATTCCGTCACACATTATTGTCATGTAAAAATCCCTGTCCACATGATTTTTCCATCTTCAACAATACTCGTCAGCCAATTAACACAAAACCTTAATGAATGAATGATTTCTGCCAAACTCAGACTGCCATTTTAGACCTCCCACATTAATCTCTAATAAATTACATAGGAATAAATTGGTAACCGAACTATACTTTGGCCTGTCAAAGGCTTTCGACACCCTGTATCATCCCATTGTAATGGCCAAATTGGAGCGTGGTGGTTTCCGTGGTATCGGTGGTAAACTATTAAAGTCTTATCTTAGTGATAGGTCACACATTATTTGTGTATCTAATACCAATAACAACATGCTTCAAACCAACTACTCAAGGGCATCCATTACCAATGAAGGTGTTCCCCAAGGTTCAATACTATTGCACTTACATTATTTCTAATCTACATTAATGATATGTATGAATGCTTATCAATTAGCTGATGACATTTCCTGCATTATCTCGATGGAAAACATACGTGACATGTCCACTCTTGGTTCTAACAGTGCCTCCACCATGGTCGAGTGGTGTATGATCAACAATATAAAACTAAATTCTAACAAAATTGAAAATGTCAAATCTAACAGTAGAACAGTACCACAGTCAACACACGTAAGATTCCTTGGCATCACACTCCAGCATGGTCTGTGTTGGCAAACTTACCTACTCAATGCATATTCCAGGGATGCCCAACCACCCACGTGGATCGCGGCAATTATCCATGTGGGTCCGTGTATGAATGTATAAAAAATTATGTGCTCCATAAAATATGTACAATACCGCTTTTAATGAGCATATTGTTCAGACATTTCTTTAACCAAGGAACCAAGGAGTAGGAGGCGTTATGATATAATATAAGAATATCATCTAGTGATTAAACAATATAACATCTCCTCCTCATTGGCACCGCATCCGATGGACACTGATCTGATATATACACCAGAAAAATTCACTCCAGCGCATACTTACGAGAAGCCATTGAGATCGAGAAACAACCAGATTCGATAAATAAGAGAATCCCATGTAGCGCCGTTTATTGGTGTTAGCTTGGCGGAATTTTGGCGCAATATAGAGAGATTGTCGAACTGCAGCCAATATTGGTTGAATATATTTTTGTAATATTATACAAATATTGGAAATACAACATCTATTGAATATAAGAACATTATTTGCAATATTTAGTAAATATTGCTATTTAATGTAAATTTAAATATTTTACACACAATAATGCACCAATATTGCGTGTATAATATTACTAATGATTGAAAATCTATATTTAAGCAATATAACATACATATTTGTAATATTAAGTAAATATTGATATTCAATGTAAATTCAAATGTTGTACATAAAATAATGTATCAATAATATTGTGTGTACAATATTACTAAATATTGAAAATCGAAATTTCATCAATATAGCATACATATTTACAATATTTAGTAAATATTACTATACAACACCCTGTAGATATAATGAACTTCCAAGTGCTATAAAGCTAAATTTAGAAGCGCAGTTATACAGTATCTGTTGGAAAAATGTCTTTATGATGTAAGGTAAAATGCACATGAGATCTAACTAATTAAATTGTACTGTTTGAGTTGTATTGTCAGGGACTGATATAACCATTTCAATATGTTGTGTGCAGCCTCTCCTAATATTTTGTTTGACATTGTTTATATTTGCTTTTACTTCCAACTATACAACAATAAATATTGTTATTATAATTATACATCTAAACCTTCATCATGAATCACTCCATCAATTGGTAACAACCGCAATGACAATCCGTTTGGTGGATTTTGAGTTTATCGATTTCAGGCAGATAGACAGACAGACGCGGCGGGGAACTTTCTTTTATAATATGTAAGGAAAAAACTAACAGAATCTATTGTTACCTATGGAGCTGTCATTACACCAGCAGTAGACACACCCCGCAGGAGGTAAGGAAAATAATAATAATAATAATATTCCTCTCTATTTGTTTTTTTTTACATATTTGGTTTGTATTACTTGGTTTGATTTCTTTTCATTATAATTAACAAGATTTTCTATTTCGTTGGTGAATGTCGAGTTAGACATTAAGATTAACGTTGAGAAACGGTCACAATTTTTACGAGTCTTGGTCGACCTTATTGAAAATGATCGATTCGTCGACGAAATAGAACTCTAACAGTATGATAAGCAGCTTGATATAAATTTCGCGGCAACTAAAATTAATGGCGTGTGAAGTCAGTAAGGGATGTAGAAAGCAACGAAATGTCCATATCTTTATAGCGTACACGTCGCAAATACATAAACAGAAGCAATCGTGAAAAGCAATAGAGAAAGTGGGTAAAATGAAATGGATTCGTTGTTTATGTGTATGCCTATGGAATGTAAAATAACCCAAGGTAGAGGTGTTGAATATCACCTATACCTATCGTAAACAGCAACGGAAAGTTCTCGTTCGCTCATTATTTTTTGGGGTTGACGCGTTCGCGGTTTTTTATGCTACGGTTGTCGAATTAAGGAATTTTAATTTGAGACGGTTTTGTTGATAATTATGCAATAGGTAAAGTTAGCACTAGCCTTTCTCATCTTATTTTACACCAATTTACTCATAGCCGAGCCGTAGAGAGTAGTTACGTTACGAAAATAACACCTAATTGATATCTACATAAATTTTCAGAATAACAAGTTCAAATTAACAAAATTGATAATCAAGTCCCTATTCACTAACTGGGATGCAATCAATAGTTTCTAGACTATCAAGGCTATTGACTTTTACTCTCATAATGGAAAAGAGCTTTTCAAAATACTTATGGAATAAAACCGTCAATTTTGCAGCTTAAATTATACTTTATCAGCAATAATCCCTACACGGAAACCACGAGCGTGAGAATAAAATTTATCTAAAGGATATCTATTACATTTATGGACCATTTGTGTCTCGAAATGAGAGTTTGATACATTTTTTTGTTTGGTTAGTGGTGCGTTACAATATCGGAAATTGCGTCGATTCGTTTTTATAACCGGTCATAATACACACACATTTACATGTAAAGCTTCTCACTCCAAAATATTGTGTCGATTTCATTTACTGCTTACTTTACCGCAATGCGAGTAAATTATAAGGCAAATAAAATAAAAAAACCTGGCACTTAGTCTAAAATTTTCAATTTTAGATTTACATATGTAAATTTTTATCGCACACCACTTAAGATAGGAATTTATAGCGTTCGGGGAGAAAAAAAAAACGGTTATTAGTCCAGTCAACAAAGCAAAATGAGCGGGAATAAATCGTGTAGTCCCGGATTTTTGTACAGTAGTAGGGGGTACCTTCCTGTACAACATACTAAAAGTCCCCACCCGTGGGGCGTGTGCGTTGGGGGGGAGGGGGGGTTAAATGTTCGATTACACCTTATTTCATGAATAACTCGAAAACGGCGCCCTCTAGCGGAAATACATCTCTTTACAAAAGGGAAGTACATTAAATTTCCTACAAAAAAAAAAAAATTCATCAACCAACTTCAAAAATTTGGTTACTAAATTCGTCCGGATGTCTGTGTGTCTGTGTGCCTGTGTGCCTGTGCGGTGGTCATTGTTACAGGGTTTAGAAAGCTTGAAGTGGTGTCATCTTATAGGAAATTCTTTACTGATTCCAAATCTCTGGTAAATTTTTTGATCGGATCACCCGTTCGCCGTCGGGACGCCATTAAAATCAAAATATACACCCTTGAATATCTCGAGAACCACACATCCAATTACAAAATGAAAAAAACGCGTTTCCTTTATTTTTGAAACCTATTGAGTCATGATACGTAAACATCACCCTCGCCCCCTTTTGGGGTGGAGCGGGGGTGAGTTTTAAAAATTTAAATAGGAACACCTATTTTAATTGCACTTTTGAATTCTCCATAAAAAACTATTCTCAAATTGCAAATTTCACCTCCAACTACTACAACCCCTTTTTGGGGGTGGAAAGGGGGAAAATATGTTACAGGGTTTAGAAAGCTGGAAGTGGTGTCATCTTATAGGAAATTCTTTACTGATTCCAAATCTCTTGAAAATTTTTTGATAGGATCACCCGTTCGCCATCGGGACGCCATTAAAGTCAAAATATACTCCCTTGAATATCTCGAGAACGACACATCCAATTACAAAAAGGCAAAAACACGTTTCCTTTATTTTTTGAAACTTATTGAGTCATTATACCTGAACATCACCCTCACCCCCCCTGTGGGGTGGAGCGGGGGTGGGTTTAGAAACTGAAATGGGAACACTAATTTTTTATTGCGCTTTTGGATTCTCCATAAAAAACTATTCTCAAATTGCAAATTTCACCCCCAACTGCAACCCCTTTTTTGGGGGTGGAAAGGGGGAGAAAAACGATCTTTTTTACTTTTTTTTTCCTCCAACATTTTTTCGTGATTTACAAATTGTCCGTCACCCTCTCCGCTCCCATCTCCCTTAAGGGTGCTTGTGTGTGAGGTTGAGGGGGGGGGGGGGTTAGTTATATAAATATATATTGTGTATAGTATATGCCATAATTAGTTACAGATTTGAAGTTGGTTGAAATTAGAATTCTATAAGAATTTGAGCCTTTTGATACTTGTTTTTGTCCTACGATCAATACTTAATGAGATACGGTAGAGGAGGGTGTAGAAAATTCTGATTTTTCTTTTTTTTTTTTTTTCTTTTTTTTCTCTTTGTTGTTTTTTTTTTTTTTTTTGGTTCTTTGATCCCACTCACCACAACTGACCCAGTAGCTCCAGAAGGCGTTTTAAATAACATTTTCTGCCGATGTTCCACTGGTTGTGGGGGTCGTTGTGGCTGCAGGAAAGCTGGGATCCGGTGTTCTAAAGTATGTGGCATGTGCCACGGCACGTGTACTAATAGTGCCCCGGTGGAGGATTTATTGGACGACTATGATGAGCATTCCGATGTCGATTATTTTCGCTTGTAGTATCAACAATGAACATTACCTTTAAGCTAGCTCCTCCCAACCCCTTCCAGTTCCATACCTCCCCCTACCTCTCCCAGCACATAATTATTCCCTTACTATGTTTGTACTACATGTACAGCACAGGTATATAATACATTTATTATTGAGTTTATACCACTTCATTTATCATTAAACATTCACTTTACTCGAATAACACGAGTTTTTTCAGAATTTTCTACACCCTCCTCTACCGTATCTCATTAAGTATTGATCGTAGGACAAAAACAAGTATCAAAAGGCTCAAATTCTTATAGAATTCTAATTTCAACCAACTTCAAATCTGTAACTAATTAAGGCATATCCTATACACAATATATATTTATATAACTAACCCCCCCCCCCCCCCCTCAACCTCACACACAAGCACCCTTAAGGGAGATGGGAGCGGAGAGGGTGACGGACAATTTGTAAATCACGAAAAAATGTTGGAGGAAAAAAAAAGTAAAAAAGATCGTTTTTCTCCCCCTTTCCACCCCCAAAAAAGGGGTTGCAGTTGGGGGTGAAATTTGCAATTTGAGAATAGTTTTTTATGGAGAATCCAAAAGCGCAATAAAAAATTAGTGTTCCCATTTCAGTTTCTAAACCCACCCCCGCTCCACCCCACAGGGGGGGGTGAGGGTGATGTTCAGGTATAATGACTCAATAAGTTTCAAAAAATAAAGGAAACGTGTTTTTGCCTTTTTGTAATTGGATGTGTCGTTCTCGAGATATTCAAGGGAGTATATTTTGACTTTAATGGCGTCCCGATGGCGAACGGGTGATCCTATCAAAAAATTTTCAAGAGATTTGGAATCAGTAAAGAATTTCCTATAAGATGACACCACTTCCAGCTTTCTAAACCCTGTAACATATTTTCCCCCTTTCCACCCCCAAAAAGGGGTTGTAGTAGTTGGAGGTGAAATTTGCAATTTGAGAATAGTTTTTTATGGAGAATTCAAAAGTGCAATTAAAATAGGTGTTCCTATTTAAATTTTTAAAACTCACCCCCGCTCCACCCCAAAAGGGGGCGAGGGTGATGTTTACGTATCATGACTCAATAGGTTTCAAAAATAAAGGAAACGCGTTTTTTTCATTTTGTAATTGGATGTGTGGTTCTCGAGATATTCAAGGGTGTATATTTTGATTTTAATGGCGTCCCGACGGCGAACGGGTGATCCGATCAAAAAATTTACCAGAGATTTGGAATCAGTAAAGAATTTCCTATAAGATGACACCACTTCAAGCTTTCTAAACCCTGTAACAATGACCACCGCACAGGCACACAGGCACACAGACACACAGACATCCGGACGAATTTAGTAACCAAATTTTTGAAGTTGGTTGATGAATTTTTTTTTTTTGTAGGAAATTTAATGTACTTCCCTTTTGTAAAGAGATGTATTTCCGCTAGAGGGCGCCGTTTTCGAGTTATTCATGAAATAAGGTGTAATCGAACATTTAACCCCCCCTCCCCCCCAACGCACACGCCCCACGGGTGGGGACTTTTAGTATGTTGTACAGGAAGGTACCCCCTACTACTGTACAAAAATCCGGGACTACACGATTTATTCCCGCCGACGGGCCTTTTTTGGGCTTCGTTGACTGGACTATATGAATAATGCAATAATAAGGGCCATACGCAATAATTTAAGCAAACAATATCTACGGATAAAATATGAGGACCATTAATTTAGCCGTAATGCATACAATTAATGAATTTTATACCCAACTGCAAAACATTGAACATGAAACACGAAGTAAGGAAATTTGGAAAATTTATAAACCTTACTGGTCGTTAAAAACATTAACAATGAGCATCCTTGTTGGAAGACATTAACTTTAAATAGGTACACATTCTTTAGATTTTCAATCAAGGTTTACGATTACAAACGTAAAGTAAATTTAACATCAACGTTGTAGGCATCGTTAAAGGAAATGTAATAACGATGATTCTTTAAATAATGATACCATAAACTGCTCACGTTAGTGTTATGACTTTCCACCATCTTACATTTTATTATGGTTATCATGTTGTGTTTTTCCAGTTTTTAGCTGTTGTACCAAGATGAGATCTATTTGGATGGAGACTATTAGTAATAACAGTTCGCATATTCAAAAAAATTACGAAAAATACCCAACGACCAAAATGAACGGTTCATTCCTTAAAAAGGGAATATTAACCGTTTTAGTATTTTTTTTATGACTACCCTCCGTAATGGAACTCGAATTAAAATTAACGTTGAGTTTCGCGCTCCAAATTAAAACTAAATAAACTTCGGAAGACTAATTTCAAAGGACTGCCGTCTTTCACTTGTATCGCTTAATTGATATCAAAGTATGACTGAATATAATGATTTTTCTTTTGCCCCTTGTAGTTTATTGTCTTCATGTTAATTAATATATTGACAATTATGTCCTGTGGACTCATAGAACGAGAGCTTTGAGGGCGCTATGGATACATTTTGCGAGGGTGATAGTGAGTAAGAAAGTGCGCACAATGATCATTACAGACTAGGATATACCTATCTCCGCACCGTAAAGTCGTTTCCAATTTTTCGGAATCCTAGCGAATGACTATGCAATTTTTTTTTCTATTTGTTATTAAATATTATTACTATACTTGGCCCGAATGCCAACATTTTCTTGTGAGATATACATCTGGAATGTAAGGCATACAAAGACGGTGCCTTTATCAATAGGGTCTGTCCTACTTCCATCTCACTCACGCAGGTTTTAAACCACCAGACTTTATTGCTTTACCTTTTATTTTTACGATTTCTTTGGTCCGCTTAACCATATTTTATTAATTTATTACTGTACATTAAACGCTAACACTCAGTATTTAAGTCATGCTGCCTATACCAACAATGGTAGACTTAAATTTGCCCAAATTTGGTGTGTGGCCCGGATGATCGCCACGAAAATTTAAGGGGGGGTTCAAGAACTTTTTTCGATTCAATATTGACCCTAATTTCTATCACGTTGAAGGCCTCCAAAGCTCTGTTACGTCTGCCCAGTTTGGTGTTCTTCTTAGGCACCTTTCTTTCACCTGCACGCACCGATCCTGGTTTACGTTGGCCCATTCAACTAAAGAAATCTCTACGAATTTGTTTGATCAATTCGGAAATTTTCGAATAATCAGAGCAATTTATGAGGAAATTTAGCCTGAAGTAAAGAGTTGTGATGGAACGACAATTTTTCCTGCTAGTACGCCAAAGGTTCACTCGCCAGTGGAAAAGACTCGGACTTCATTTTTTGGACAACTCGCTGTGACCACTGTATTGGTCGGATGTTTGACTTTTATATCTCACGGCAGTTATGCCTATCGATATCGCATTGGGGTATGCTATTTCTATTGCAATTTTGAAAGAATCGCAAAATATCGCAAGAAAACAGTATCTGTCACTTTGACACATCCTAGATAGCATGAAACATTATACTTTTTGCTAAAACTAGGCATATGAGCCGTAGCATGTTCTTAGGGTCATTTTGAGACATAAAACTCCATGATCGGAGCAAAACTATGGTCAGAGCGAGTTGTCCAGAAATGCATGCCAAAGTACAATTTTAACATGGCGTTTATATGGGGGTGTGATTATGAAATTTTAGTTACTTAGGACAATTGAACCCCTCCTTAATACATTCAAACGTTCACCGAGTTCAAATATTTAGCCCGGTTTCGGCTTTCTAGTCCTTATAGAACCGCAGATACGGACCTCCAAAGATTTGAAACAAGAAATCAAGAAAGTAAGAAATTATTCAAGTGAAGTTAATAGAAAGTGTGTAAAAAGGTACCTAGGATCAGAGATCTTTCTCGAAAAAGAGAGGGCTCATTCTGATAGAAAGCACGATTTACAAGCAGACTTTTCTAATTCAGAACGTTGCTATGTTAAATATTTCAAACCTAAACGCTTACTTTCTAGAGATTTATTATTTGGAGTACTTCCAAATGGAGAAAGATTGACCTTTGTATTCGAAGGCGATGAGAAGGCGGCGAAAACGGCCAATGCCCTACTGCGAACTACGGGCGGAGCGAGGCAGAGCAGGAGGAAGATCCTGGCCACAGCCATCAACAACGTAGTGCTCTATGGTAGCGAAATATGGGGGTCGGCATTCCAGTACCGGACGGTCCGAGATGGACTGGATAGATTACAGCGGAAGATGGCCCTGCGTGTGCCATCCGCATACAGGATCGTCACCACACGAGACGTCATGGTGGTGGCGGGTACCATACCACTGCGTTTGCTGATTGACGAAAGAAGTACAAGGAGCAGCAGGGCGAATACCATATCCAAATGGTAAAGCGAATGGGATCACAGGAATTCATGGGCCAAAACCCTAATCGGGAGCTAGGAAGGTGGATAACAAGAAAACACGGCGAGATTGGCTACCATATCACGCAAATTCTTACCGGCAATGGAGAGAACGGGCTCTTCCTACGTAAAATCGGCAGACCAGACGAGAGGTGTAGGGACTGCAGGGAGAGAGACTGGGAGGGCCACGCAGTACTGGAATGCGCGAGGTGGGAGTACGGCAGACTAATGGTAGCACTGGGAGTCGGTGAAGAGATCAAAGCCGAAATATCATAACCGTAATGCTTAAAAGTCAAAAGGAGTGGGATATTATATGCAAGTTTATCTGCACAGTCATAAGCAGAAGAGAGCTGGAAGCCAGAAAACGATAATAACACTAAGTAGAGGAGCGGCGCCGGAAGAATGCCATATGAGCGATACCCGCTCCCGTATTTCCTGTAGAAGTGCCGAGTGATGAGGGAGAAAGGTTTTAGTGGACGCCGGTCTCACATTCCCTCTGCAAGGAATATACTCAACAGCAGGGGGGTGCGTTAGGCATTTCCTCACTCCCTCCAAAAAAAAAAGTTAGTATGATCAAAGAATATACTTGTTGGTATGATCAACCTTTTGGCGAATTAAGTTAGTACATTTGCGGGACCTTTTTGCATTTTTTGTAAAAATTTGTGGACCAGATAAGTGGGATAACCATTGTTAGAAGCAATTTGGGAAATTATGTTGAGTTCTTGTTGAAAATTTTGATGCGACATGGGGATGGAGATCAATCTGATGATGAGTGAATTAAGGCCGGCCATTTTGTGAGAAAAAGGGTGGATAGAATCAAAAGGGATGAGACTGTCGGTCGTGGTAGGTTTGCGATATATGCTAAATTCAATATGGTGGTTGTTTTTGGGTAACATGACATCCAAAAATGGCAATTGATAATGAATTTATTTTTCTGAAGTAAATGAATTTGATTGAGAAAATTTGAGAAGGAATTAATATTTTGTTCGTCTGCCGTATGAAAACAAATGATGTCGTCTCCCCCAGAAGATGATATGGTCGAATTAGAGACGCCAAATTGGTCTTGATTTAATTTTTATTTTATAGGGTTATTATGTTGGAAAATTTTGATGGATTTGGAAATTACAGTTTTTATCAAGTTAGGATCTTGGGGGGTGAGAGAACATATGCTAGCATCACAGCGGTTAGCATTTTTTTGAATAACCTTCTTAGTGTTAGAAATAGTGGGAGGACAGAATTTTGAACCTTTGTTCAAAAGGGCCAAATCCTTGTCGTTAAAAAGTTTATTTTTGAACAAGAACATTGAGTTTTTCGTCAAGTTTAATGATAAAATTTTACCGAAGGAGGCGACGTTTTTTTTAGATTTTGTCGCGTTCGTGACACCATTTCGAAATATCGCTACGAAGCCAAGTGATTTGAGCCGGTTTGATGGATTTCTTCGCACAAGTGCTCTTGATAAGGGCCGTATGTTGCCTTGAATGAAGTTCCGGATAATTTTTTCTCGTAGACACGTACTGTTGAACCAAATATTTGAGTTGATACGTTTTCTTTGTATCGATCGAATCTCCTGACCAAATATGCTCAGTTGGCGTAGTATGAATTTATAATGTTAGGTCAAGTAATCACAAAGGGGCTTCAGTGTAATAAATCAAACAAACCACAACCTCCCCTTAACCAATGAAATGTTAAAGAATGAAAAATGGGTTTTGTTTTTTGTATAAAAGTACCTAAGTACTGAAGCTACTAGCAATGCAGACTAGCTTGAGACCCATTTTTCATTCATTAAACTTTCATTGGTTAAGGGGAGGTTGTGGTTTGTTTGATTTATTAATGATTTAAGCGTTATGCCCGACTCAAGGAAACATGTTTTTTGGATTACTAAGTTTCAATATCCTTTATATGCGTTATGTTGATCACCCTTGACGTTTCATGCCAGTTTCATGAAATAAAATATAAACTGTGGCACCAATTACCTTCCATGTTATGGGTACAATTGAAGACGACTCTGGTGGTTATACTATTATACAGAGGCACCATGCATTTGGAAGGGCTCCGTTCGGAGCGGTTCGCCTAATGCTTATGATAACAGACTGATAACCTTTTCACGTATGATCACAATAGTAGTTTACGTAACAAGTACCGAAAGTGATCTTTTACTGGACAAGTAGGCAAATTACAGGACGAGCCGCAGGAGAGTCCTGCAAGTCTGCGAGTCCAGTAAAAGCACTTTTGGGACGTATTACGTACAATATTTTTTTTAAAATCGGCCAGAAACAGGCAGAACAATTGACCGTTCTAGGCCGGAAAGTAAAAATGAGTCCGGTAAAACCTTTTACCGGACTATCACAATAACTTTCTGGCTCGGTCCGACAAAATGAGATTTTCTGACCTAAAAATAAACCGGAAAGTACTACTTTCTGGCCGATTAAAAAAAAAATAGTTGTTACCTATTCAAATTTTACTAATGCTTCCATTTTTTATTGATTACGTATTTCAGAATATGAGAATCTTAAGATAAACATTGAGTTTTATTGTGTGTAAGAACTAAACCCAACCCAAAAGATCTGTTCGCGAATCACTTAAGGGGTTGGACGTTACGCATCTTATAATGTATAACTATAAGAGCCCAAAATAATTGACTTTTATGTAATTTCGTGTAGGAGAGTTGTGGTAATTTGATTTGTTTGTCTTCTCTTTTTGGCCGTTACGTAATATAATTAATCGCTATAAAGTAATTCGAATAAGAATTTCTGTAATAGACCAAGTTTCACGGAACACTTCTAATACACCCCCTCCCCCCGCCCCAATATCATTCAATTACACCCACATAATTGCATTGATCCTTCGATTACTCAAGCTTAATAATAATACTTCAAATAAGGTCACATGCACCACGTGTAATTATAGCGAATTTTGTTGGTGTTAAGCCAGAATTATCTTCAATCTCCTTGTTAGATAATATAACGTAATATTATTCCGCATCCTTAAAGATCCAAGAAATTTCTTACGTAACGTAATAATATAACTGTTTAGGTAATTTTCCTAATCCTAGAGAATTTCGCAATATACAATATTTTCTTTTTGAAAGGAATGTCTATTAAAGACACGTCGTTTCAAAGTACTTAGTAATAAAAAAAATTATAACTTTACCTATATATTTTCCCAACTCCTACTCCTCAAATAAAGTGGGACGTGTCACACTAAATTTTCTAACGTCTCATATACTTTAAAATACTTTTAGCTCTTTTTCCGCTGCGAAGCTTTTACACGTAAAAGTTTATATATATTTCCATTATAGTTGTCAGTTGTGTTGAAAATGGTCAGATACTTCAACGGAACTGGGCAACTACATTACAGAAGTAATACTTTTTTTGTGTCTCTGGATAGCTTAATTAGTATTCTTGTTCCATAAATTACATTTGCATAAGAACTAATAATTCCATACAATTTTACATACGTTGTCGCTCGCCATAATGCATTTTATTGGGGTTTGTGGCTCTGGAATTGCGCTAATTAACAGTTACTTGAACAATCGGACACAATCAGTTGTTTATAATTGTTTTTTTACGTATTACAAAAGGTATTCCTCAAGGTTCTACGTTAGGACCTTTACTTTATACATCTTGGATACCTTCTTTTTTAAAAAGTTGTCAATATCTCCCATATGCCGACGATATTTAGGTTTATCATTCCTGTTTCTTAAATGAGGTGTTTGTTGCCTGTGATTTAAAAAATATTTTATTTAAAGTAATTTTACCGACAATTTTAATTTCTTTTTCTTTTTCTTTGGTGTGGCCGATGTAAAACAAAATAATTCTTGCTTTAGATATGCAATTCCCATTATTATAGCCAGCTATACAAGGAATAATCTGGGCGCTGCGTCGCTCCCATAATAATTAATAATTATATGCATTTGTTTTCTTAACCTACTTTTAATTTCATGACCTTTTCGGCAAACCAATTTGTTTACAGAAAATTTCATTTAAGATTTGCGGTTGTTTTGCCACTGAGTTTTATCGCCAAAGGGTGGTTTATAACGCTTTTTCCCATAAAAATACATACGCTGAACTTTTGAAAGCAAAGGATAAGGAAAAGGAGTTTACATTTAAATGTAATTATTTAAAAATTACTTACTTTGTTATATAGATGAGATGTATTTTAAATGAAGTGCATTCCATGCACCACTTGACCTATTCTAACAATACATTCTATATACAGATTTAAAGCTCGTAAACTTTTACTGCCACATAAAATTTATGCTACATTTTAGAACAATTTTTATATAAGCTTTGTTAGCAATACTTTTCACATTTTCCTGCATACGTGTACGTTTGATGTAGGCAATAATAAAAATATTTTTATTGGATCTGATCCGACCTTTTTATTATGTGGCTAATAAGTTTGAGGAGTTTTATAACAAGGCGAACTTTAAGGGTGCTTTAGATAGGTTTGTTGAGAATACAAATTTTTGGACGGATATGAATATCTACCGACTATATTCTACAATAAGGGAATTCAAGATTGAATGATAGGGCTTTAAGGGGGTATTGTAAAGTTAGCATTGTGTATTGAAAGCAACTCACAACGATTATACGTTCTTTTAGTTTTATTTCGTGTATGAGATATGCTGAAATAAACTGCCTTCAGAATAGTAAATGTAGTAAAGATCGTTCTGGTGCAATTGAAACTCAGACGAGAGAACCAAAAAAACTCACAAAAAAATTGCAGTAATGAAAAATAACTAGAAAGTCTTAGAATATTGGAGGAAGATGTAGAAAGGCAGTTCGGTATTCACAAGTTTCGAAGGTAAACCCATTAAATATCATATTTTGGGGTTTTGAAAATCAATAGACCATACTCATCAAAGTTCTGGCCTAATGGATAACATTTTTTCGATCCACTTCAACACCAAGGTGTACTGTGAGAACGAGAGAAGTGAATTCAACATTAGGTACACCAGAATCTAACAAAACTGTTGACCAAACGTGATGAAGTCTCGAAGGTGACGAAATCGCTTCAGTCAACTAACAAAGTGACGGCATCAGCTACTTACGACGCTAAAAGAAGATTGCAGCAAGAGATAGTGGAAATGTTTTGAACACTTGGGACTTTTTTATTAAATCCGAAAGCTCTAAAAAGCTTCTGGGCAGAGATTTCGGTCGAGTAAAGGCCGTAAACAAATATTTTGAAAACCTTTCCGAAACTAATTTCAAGAAACATGGAAATCGTTGGATTAATCTTCGAAGGAATTATGTAGACACGTAAAGTGTAAATCTTTTATATCTATCCTCGCAACTGGATTTGAACATTGCACACACTATTTTTCTGATTCTAAACAATTGCTTTCTTTTTGATGTTTGGTATCGAAAGTGGCCCATAGAACAACAAAAATTGTTTAAGTGCTAATAAATTATTATAAATTGAATTTTCTTTCATCGCATGACATCCATGTTGGTATTTGACCTTTGTAAATAAGTTCTTCTTCTCATTGTCTTGATATTTTACACCTTCTCAAAAATCATAATAACCACCATAATGAACGTTACTTACTCACGTTGTATAGACGTTGGTAGATGAATTTGAATTGCCAAATAGGCGCCACCATACTTTCAAACGTGAAAGTGACTAAACCAAGCAAATTCAGGAAGGAAATTTCACAGAAGGAGCTTGTTGATTATGGGTTTCAATTTAATGTACGTATAGTGATTCGCGAATGTTTAGAAGCCCTTCACGGCCTAGCGAGCCCAATAGAAGAAACACTCTGATTGAAAGATACTGTCAAGTGTATAACTTGTAGGTTAAAATAATGAGATCCTTTACGCTGCTATGATAAGAATACTGTATACTACTATAGGTACGAACTATGGGAGAAGGTCCGTAATGAGGGATACTCCACTCCCCTCTGCTATATTGCCTCGATCGACTACGAGAAATTGGCTGGACAAGGTGGAAAATAATAGGAAACACTAGAGAATAATAGAGAAATAGAAACATGTCGGTAAATCTTAGAAGAACTTTACTTACAAGAAGCGACATCTAGCCTATAATGAATGAAGCCAAGTACCTAAGGGTAACCTTAGAAAAAATCTTGATGTTCAAAGCGCATGTGAAGAAAACAACGAATAAAGCCATCGGAGCTCGAAAGGGGTCGTAATCACCGATCATTACATAATATACGTCAGTATGGCGGAAGAAAATTGAAACACACGAGGACAGGAAAAACTAAAATAGAATGGGGACCGTGTATTACACGGGGGCTATTGCTACAAAGAGAAGGAGCAGAAATTGCAGAAGTGGGACGAACGGATGACGATATCAGACAGTGTAGGTCATAATATACATAGTACCTGCGCGCAAATTCTGAAAATCACTATAAAGTTTTGTGGGAACTTAAAACCTTAGTCACCTGGTAAAACACAATCAAGTAAAGCTAATATGGGCATCCTCGTATAAAGGTTACCATAATAGCTAACGAAGTAGCCAAGCAACGTCGAAAAATGCCTTTTATGAGACTCCAACAGGTATGTGGCATTGCACACGAAACGGAGAAATAAAACTATTCTAAAAGAAAGCAGCAGCAATATTAGAGAAAAGGACGCTAGTGCACTACTGGGAGTGCCATCCAACCAATGAATGAAAAATCTATTGAAATACCGACATAAATCTTCGGACAGGACATAAGAGTTCCCGGTCTTCCAGTCTGACAGGTCTACTAACGACACACTGTCGGCATCTTCATGGAGAAGGGGAAAGAAAGACAACCCCACATACACAAGCCGTACAACATTTCAAGATTTTGGCGAAAGGACATTACAAAACTCGACCATCTCGACAAACTGCCTGATTTTCTCCAAAACAACCTTTAAAGCTATACTAAACATCACTTAAAAAGTCTAGACATATCAGACCCGCGTGGCGATAACCACATATCAAATTTTTACATAACTGGACAGGACAGCTATGTCCATATGGTGACAACCATATCTGAAAAATAAATAAATGACTGAACAGCCTTGTTCGCGTGGCGACAACCATATCCCAAAACGTTACATAACTGGACAGCCTTGTCCGTGTGGTGACAATCACATCTTAAAACTTTACTAAATGGACAGCCTTGTCCGTGTGGCGACAACCACATTTCAAAACTTTATGTAACTCTGGACAGCCTTGTCCGTGTGGCGACAACAACATTTCAAAGCTTTACGTAACTGGACGTGGACAGCCTTGTCCGCGTGGCGTGATCTGCCGTGATATACCGCTTCCTTCTGTCTCTTACCTCGGACAAGTCAACGCGTTCCATTCCCGTTTCAACTTCTGCCAACAAAACTTCTTGTGCCATAGGTCTTGGTTGATATCCCAACAAAACTTCTTGTGCCATAGGTCTTGATTGATATCCCATCAAAACTTCGAACGATGTCTGGTTGATACCTTAATAAGAGCAGTATTTATCCCAATTTGCACTTCTTCCACATGCGTGTCCTTCTGCAGACCAAGGGTAGCTAACGCACTCAGAATCGTTCAATTATACCTTTTGCACTGTCCGCTCGCGCATGGGAAGAAACAGCGATGGGCAGATATTTGATATTTTATGTTTCACAAAAGGGTTTAAACGAATGTGCAATAAAAGCATTTCCTCGCTCACTTATTATACGGATCGAACAAACACATGATCTGTTGCAGCACTAGCACTACTGGTTGAGCCTTTTGGGACCGCTTCGATTATCCCAAACTTCGTAAAGACGTCCACTTTCTCAATGGGATAGAGCTTCTTACCAGAACACTTCTTGTACCATGAGCAAAACACGCTCGAATATACTTTGATACAAAACGTCGCATTTTCGGAAACCACTAGTACCTCTGCATCCTCTTTACTGTGTTTTCAATACCAGCATCACCTCCCTTATCATGACACGGCACACTTGCCATCTCACATTTCTGGAAACCACCCAAGCACTTTTACCATTTTCTAACCTTCTATAAACTCATTGATCTTTCAACTCGTATTCATCAAAATACCTTTTCCTCTCTCTTGTTTTCTCTGCACTACTCAACATAGTGCGATTTCGAGCTATCTGTTCGCCTTGCAGCTGAGTTGCCAATATCCAATCACTTTCAGTCAAGTCGAATTGGTTAATCTCCGGTAAGTCGATTGGTTCCTTACTCAATGTATTAACATAAGGGATGCATTCCCCTGGTCGATACACAATTTCAATTGAAGTCTTGTACTGCGAGCCACCATCGCACCACTCGTGGTATCAAGTCCCTTTTTGAGAATGCTGTTCTCAAAGCATTGCAATCAGTTACTACTCGAAACTTTAATTAAACCAAAATGACGCAACACATAAACAACAGCCACTGTCTCCATCTCGTAGGAAATTATAGTGTCTAATTTGGGATTAAAAACCTGGACGCTGGTCTCGTTGTTAACACCCTTTTGACCAGTTCAAAAGTACCTTGTTGTCGCGGTCCCCAGATCCACGAAACACTTTCACACGATAAACTGGTTAGCGAGTACTTTTCCTTTACCATCACTGCATTTAAGCGTCTATAATCAACGCACATTCGATAATCGCCAGTCTTCTTCTTCACCAAAAGAACCGTAACCGTAGGGTAACTTAGATGGCCGAACTATACCGTTAGCTAACAGCACACCAATTATACTGCATTGCCCAACACAGGATGCGCCCTGACTTTTCCTACCGCACATACATTCGCAACTTCAAGTCGTGTCAAGAGCTGCAATTACAGCATTGACAAGATACAGTTCAGATATGTGCACATTGAGCAACTTCAATTTGGCTAGTTTATCAAAACAGTACTCAGCCAAATCTTGTCCAGGAACAGCCCGATAATTCGCCGCATTGAGCAACAACTTAGAGAACGGAAGTGGTTTACGAAATTGCTTCGTCAAATCCTCTCCGAGATGCTGCCATTTTACATTCAAATTCTGTCGTCTCGCCATTCCACGAAGGCGATTAGCAACAACCTTTTGCTATCACTTTATCGGACCACTCATAAGTACCTGCCACATCGTCTACTCGCGACGAAATGTAGGCACAAAAGCGTTTCGTCACAACTGGACAGACCGAATTTTGATGCACGCTTCTTTAAACGTTTCTCTTGACGCCGTGCGTCATTAGAAAATGTCGAATTTGATGAACTACACCAACGCTTTTGCTTTTTTCCGGCATGATTTGTTTTTGAAAAGCGACCCATAATTTCACAAATATGTACACACTAATAATAATAAAATCGAATCACTAATGCATTCTTAAATGTTACATTTAGTTAAAGCGGCACTTAGGTAATCCCACTTCTGATCTGTAAGAAATAGAAATAATAACAACGCAATGAACAACACTTCTTACTCCAAATTTATTGACCAGCCAAAAATGTAAGCATTACATACATCGCGTACGCGTACTTTAATTGACCGATCCCATATTTATTTTTTCCCTTCCTTAAATAAAGTCGGGTATAGCTTGTCTCCATTTATATCGTCTTGAAACTTATCTCGTAAAAGGATTTATTTTCAAATCTGCATTGTTAGTAGATAAACACGTTGTAAATGCCTACCTTATTGACATAACAAAGGGGACCTCTAGGTATTTTATGACAGGGCATCAGAGGCGGACTAAGGTAACAATATTAATATAGCAATTTCTTTTCAAGGCATCCTTTTTATTTTAAATAAATTACGAGTTTTAAACTAAATTATACGATATACAAAATACTTGTATTATACTTACAATAACAAGGATTCTTAACGACTGATACTAATTAGTAATTATTAATTTGAATTGTTATAGCACTGGGTGACGCATATCTAACCCAACCCTGAGTGGAGAGATAGGCATTTACAACGTGTTTATCTACTAACAATGGAGATTTGAAAATAAATCCTTTTACGAGATAAGTTTCAAGACGATATAAATTGAGACAAGCCATACGTGCTTTTTTTACAGTTCCATTCGTAAACATTGGTATACAATTAAATAAATCGGGCAATAGCCCTATACTACGTACATAAATTTTTACAATTTAAATCGTAAAATATTGAATAGAGAACATTATACAATTTCATAAATGGCTATTTATATTTTACACAATATGTGATTAAAAATTTTTCAAATATGAATACTTTTTCCTTTTCACTGTAATATGGAAATCGAAGGTGAACGGTTTAGAGAGGTAAACCTTTTTTGGAAACTCCCGCGAGATTTACCTTTTTTTTGACAATGACTAGTATATATCTAAAATTGAAATCAGATAGCTATTTCATATAACCTGACATACTTAACGTTTCACGCGCGCCCTTATGAAACGGTTCAGAAGGTAAAATAACGGAGTTTAGTAGGTAACATCAAATACTTACAAATCGATATATGCCAAACGTTAACCGTACCCTAATCCTTGCCCGAGGGGAAAACTGTAAAAATAGTAATATCGTGTAGTTAAATCGAAACATTCATTATATTCGTGAGTGATTTTAGAAACCAATAGAAATTGGTTTTCATAAGCCGTTATTAAATTCACATAAATATTTACGTTTAGCAAGTTTAGCGACCTTTAAATATGAGAATTTATATGTAAACGGCAAACAAGCACGTTTCCTTCGTCTCGTTTTAATAAATTAAGCTTAGTTTATTTGCGAAAGCTTTCCATGACATACTTATTTGTATCGTTTACACCTCGCTTGGTGCTTAATTACTAACTCAACTCGAGACGAAAGTCGTACATTCGCCATTTTAAGTACAGTGCGTTATTATGCAATCCTAACTTAAAATACAGCGAGCCATTTCTACCTCTATTTTATGTGTAACAATGTCAACAGTTTAACAGTTTTTCCCCCAATTTATTAGCTTCTGTGAGGTAATATGCTTTGCGTGACAAAGCCTGCAAGCCGATAAAGCGTTCTTAGTCTTTGATCGTACGACTAAAGTCCTTTTGAAGATAAAATGCACGTTTAAAACTTCAAAGATGTAGGAAGCAATTTTAAATTTTAATTAATTTCCTTTTAATTGTATATACCCCTGTAATAAGTACCTAAAGGAAGAACCCTTGAAAAAAATTCTCTCCTTTTATTCCTTTGTGTTATGTAAGCACCTACTGTATAGGAATGTTATCCCATTTAAATGAGTATTCAAAAGGTATAAACCTCTTTTAAAAACATTGAAGAATGCTTTTACTTACATTCCTTTTATTATTTTAAATTTTTTTAATCCATGACCACTAAACCCGTGTATAACACCTGAAATCTTGAACTGACAAATTAACATTAAAAAAACCGAACTGTGTAAATTCTATTGCGCTCTGTCTATTTGCACGCTTTCCTTGTATTGGCATCATGTGCACAGCTTCTACAACTGGACGTTCTTCCTCCAGCAATCGTTACATTTTGGTCCTGCTGTTGCACATATTAAGTGTATTCCAAACATAGCCTGCGAGAGTTGCAAAATTCTTTCTACTCGTGTTTTATACAATTTTTTTCTATAATTAAAAAGTATTCATAAAATTTATAACATTAATTAATATAATTACTTATTAAAAAGTTTACGGCAATTAAAGATTCTTTTGTTTGTGCAGTTAGACAAATGTTTCCAACAGCTCCAACTGCGACAAAGAACTACAATTTTTTATTACAGTGGAAACTCGTTCATTAATTATTTATCTAAGGTCTCAATAATTACTGGCAAAAACCACGCTTCCCTTGGTACCCTACCGGTGGCGTACCACTCCTCTGGCTCTTGACGGAACCATTTCAAAACTGCCTGCTGAACTTCAGCGTCCGACTGAAATCACTGTTCTTTGAGTGCCTTCTTCAATGGTTCAAAGACTTGGAAGTCACAGGGTGACAGATCCGGGCTGTAAGGGGGTTTTGTAATACTTCCCACCTCATCCGCGCTATCTGTGACGTGTTGATGTTAGCGACATGCACCCGGGCGTTATCGTTAAGGAGGATGACGCCTTCCGTAAGCATACCAGGACGTTTGTTCTTTATGACTGCACGCAAACGAGTCAAAGTTTCACTGTATCGGACAGCATTGATGTTAACATGACGGTGTTTAAATTCAAGACGTAATGGTCCGATATCTTACGTTGGAATTGGGTTCGCCACAGAGTAGGACGAGGACGTGCCTTAACGTCGCTTAGAAAAAAATCGATCCTCGAGCGAAGGTTTTACCGGTGCGCTCATGGAATCTGCCCCTCACATTTTGCGCCTTATTTTACCAAATGAGTGTGGATGAGCTACTACCTAGGTAGCTTAACTGAGCTACTCCACATCTTTAGTGTGTTGGTTTTCCATTAATGACTTCGTAACCGTCACCCTTTACGTTTTAGAAAGGTCTCCCTTACGCCTAGATGATTACAGGCGGGACATGCCCCTTCTCCATTTTTGATGGCGAAGCGAAATCCTTTCTTTGCTTATCTGTCGTTTCACGGGTACCCCCCCCCCCCCCCCCCGGGTACGGACCAATGCTCACTTCGTTGCAGCAGAGTCAGCACACAGTATTTGGGACAAGTGGCAATGGAGCACACCATCGTCAGTGTATCTTTACGCGGGATCCTTTAGCCAAGTTGCTTGGGATCGAGTCGACTAACACCATTCAAGATAAATGCCGTAGACTAAACCCTTTTTGTATATCCCTCAAGGGCGTGTTTTAATAGTGTGACTTATCCCGTCATAGAAAAGTGACGGACCGAAATGCACGTGCGCAAATTTCACTTTGGATTAAGGGTACATAATTCGAAGAAAAAGTCCAATTTGTGATTATCAACTTTATAGATAAAGATACTACACAGTTAATGTAAGGTGATGTAGCTGTAGGTAAGTATTATGAGAATATTGAAGAAGAACCAGCTAAAATTTAATAAATAACTATTTATTAAATTTTAGCTGGTTCTTCTTCAATATTCTCATAATACTACACAGTAACTGATTACCAATACGAATTGTTAACGTTGAAAGAATACTTAAGCAAGGATAAGATCCGGCGTATCTAAAGTGATGAAGTGATTAAGAGCTGTAATGTTAAAGAATGGGAAAGGTCTGGACCATTCGATATTGTTACACAATTGGGGAGTGTGGTAGATTTAAAGATTTAAGACACGATGATGTCAGAAGGCAAAACAACGAACCCATAAAAGGTCCGTCGCTGAATATTAATCTTCACTTGGGAAAATTTGGAGCGAGTAATTGAAAATCTTAGTGGATACTGGAGGGAGGATCAGGCTGGTATTGGTAGAATTCTACCACGAACTGGAATCAAGCAATGTCATCCTGCTATCTATGAAAGAGTTGACAATTTAAGGAGTTAATGAAAGAGTGTCAAAGGTAACCAAATACGTATTTATTGAACCATAAAGTGATCATTCCTTAGATTATAGAACGTTAGAACGTTATTAAAACATGACAGAGTGCGCAGGAAAAAAGGGAGAAGAAAAAATAATAAGACTACATATTCAGTGGCGTACTGCATTTAAGGGTCATATAAATTATAACAATATTAAATACATTATTTTACACCATAAACATTGTACAAATACTGTATAATATGAATACGGGACATGCAAGGTAGATATGTGTATCTTCAGATACAGACTTGTCTCCTTAAAATAGAAAATAATCTAAGCTCCTCTTTCAAATTTTAAGTAAGTAATCACTTTCCCCATTAAAATTTCTTTCTACGTCTATGAACGTTACTACCTATGTAAAGTTATATTTTCTATTTGCCCTAGAACGTCCGTAAAAGGCTTCTTTTGCACACAAAGCACCATTATTGCAGTCTTTTCCTGTTTAATAATTAAATGTAGAATAAAATAATCCTTCTTGTATTTAAACAACCAATTTATAATAAATGACAGCACGCACACTTACCGCTGTGTTGTCAAATTGGATTGACTTTGGGGCTGTCCACATTTAACAGTCGCTTAATGTTTTAGTTTATCATTTGAAATAACACCTTATAGATAATTATAGGTTTTAATTACTATTTTAACATCCTACCAAGGCATCGATAATATAACATGAATGTGTTTCAGAAATGTGAATAATAAGGGGGGGGGGGGGAATCTGCGGGCTCCCCAAACCTCTTTAGGTTACACTAAAATTTAATCTGGAGGGGGGGGGGTCAAAATCCGCTCAGAACGACAAATTAAATTATTGCTAAAAATTGCGAAGTTCGAAATAAATGATAACTTTTGAAAAGCTTTATCTCGGAAACTATTGGGTCTATAGAGACAGTTCTAGTCTCATATTGTAGCAAATTTAGTCTAGTTTAGAAACTTACTGCCTAGGTTTTATCGAAAACCTGTAGCATGAAAATGGCCAAAAACTGAAATAAAGTCGAAAATGTTGTGGTTTTTTCGATTTATGCCAAGGTTGCATTCGGCGCTCGAGGTCTCAAACTTGGATTATTCATTGGGCCAACATCATAAATAAGTCAGCAAAAAATCAGAACTACCGGATTTGATGCAAGGTCTGAAGTATAAGGTTACTGGACTAGTAGGGAATGAATAGCCACCTTACAGTAATTTATTAAAGACATACAGCTTTGAGGGACGTAGTAAAGTTGCACCAGTGAAGCGATTGACTAATTAATCATTCAAATAAAAAATAAATAGTTCATAGTTAATGTTTTATTAATTTTAATTTTCTACCTCCAAATTTTTATTGTCTTAGAATTGTTTGTTAGAAAAAATTGACGTACTATCTGCTATAAAATTCGATTATATGGATGAAATGTAGGCAATAAATTAAGTTTATTTTCAAATAATACGTTTCTTTTGTTCCAGCAAAAGAAATTGAATTACTTACTTTACAATTCTAAATAGAATGAATATTGTTTGTTGTATGAAGAAGTAAAATTTAATTTAACCATTAAATTAAATTGAATCTATTTAGTAAATGACGAGAACAGTGCATACCATTAGGAGTACATAACCAGATTTACTTTTTGTCTACACTCCGGTTGTAGCAACTTATCTTATTCTTTCCTTCAGGAGCAATCAGGATTCTTAATTCCTTTAATAGACAGCAAATCGTAGATATCAATACAAATAAGTATTATAGAAATATGGATTCTTACCCCCGTACTGCGAACAATTATTTGGCAACCGAGCAAAGATAAATAACAAATAATTGAACATATTTCGTTACCAAAGTGTAGCTAATTTATCTGTCAGATGTACGCTGTCAAAAATTGTAAAGACCATCAATAATTCGAGGTACATGTTCCTAAAGAGTTTTGTGGCACCTAAAAGTGATCAATTCGTCAAAGAGATGGAAAAATTCAATTAAATTCACATCCCGCCATGTCGTAGCTTTATTGTATGAAATGGAGCTAAGTGTCTGGTTCAACGATGAAAATGAAAATTTCAATGTATACCTATTTCTCCAATAATGAGAATGCGGATGTAACTGTTTCTGACCGTAACAGCGACTCTTAATCTAATATTTGCACAGATGACACACTTCCTCAGATCATTTGGTAACATATTTGTTTGCTATCTCGACGATAGTTTTTCCAAATCTCTTTTATTTACTTATTGTTCCTCAGACTTGCAAGGTGTCAAACGGGCGCTTTACGTAGTACCTACTTATTGAGACCTTATATTTCGCATAATATGGTGCCTTAGCTTAATAACGAATTGTACTTGAATATTGCCGAATGTTCCTGAAGGATCAACCTTTTTGAAGAATATATGCAAAAGTACCAGTATCATTGCCCTAATTATTTTTAATCTTCCCTAGTTTTTGGAAGACAGTTAGTCAAAATTCTTTGCTTCAGTTTCGAAGAATTAATGTGGGCATTATCACTCAGCTACATATCACGGGCTCACAGATCATTTATGTAAGCACGAGGAGGAGCAAGGAGAAGTGACCACCACCTTACCTTGCCATTTTCAATACATACTAAATACGTTTTACTGTTGTTGGTTTTATTTTTTCTATAAATAAATCCATGTTAGAGCGAAGGCTCCCATGGCCAGAGTCAGTAAGATTAAGACGACTTCCGGGGTAGGACCATGTCAATGTTGAAAAAGTCAACATCAAATAAAAATGAAAGCATCAATAAAAATAAGAAATCCATCATCTGATCCAAGACACGTGTAATACATAGCACCAAGTCTCTTTGTGCACACCATAATAAGTTTCATTATTGCAACGATAGGACCAGATCACTCTAAGGAGTCTAAGGTATGGCTTGTCTCAATTTATACCGTCTTGAAACTTATCTCATAAAAGGATTTATTTTCAAATCTGCATTGTTAGTAGATAAACACGTTGTAAATGCCTACCTGATTGACATAACAAAGGGGACCTCTCGTTATTTTATGACAGGGCATCAGAGGCTGACTAAGGTAAACATATTAATATAGCAATTTCTTTTCAAGGCATCCGTTTTATTTTAAATAAATTACGAGTTTTAAACTAAATTATACGATATACAAATTACTCGTATTATATTTACAACAACAAGGATTCTTAACGACTGATACTAATTAGTAATTATTAATTTGAATTGTTATAGCACTGTCACCCAGTGCATACCTAACCCAACCCTGAGTAGGCAGGTAGGCATTTACAACGTGTTTATCTACTAACAATGCAGATTTGAAAATAAATCCTTTTATGAGATAAGTTTCAAGACGATATAAATTGCCACAAGCCATGCCTAAATACTTAAAAATGGCGGGCCGGGACACTACGCCGAATGCCCACAACGCCGACACGATTTTTTGATGGCCCATATCGCTGACTAGGGACACTACGCCGACTGTACCCACATCGCCGACAACTGTACATATAAGGAACACTAAGCCGAACGTGATCACAACGCCGACTATTAGAAAAAAAATTAATAGGGACACTACTCCGACAGTACCCACATCGTCGATAAGCGTACAAGGGACACAACGCCGACTATGTCCACATCGCCGACGGACACTACGCCGAAATTTGAATTAAAAAGGTTGGATATGGTTTGAACGTTAAAACATTATTATTTGTACATATATTATATTGTACTGTACTGTACTGTACTGTACTGTACTGCACTGCACTGCACTGCACTGTACTGTATTTTATTTTATTTTATTGTATTGTTTTGTATTGTATTGTATTTTATTTTATTTTATTTTATTTTATTTTATTTTATTTTATTTTATTTGATTGTATTGTATTGTATTGTATTGTATTATATTATACTATATTATATTATATTATAATCACAACTTAGAAAGAAATTTCGATTACATGTCCTATCGCGAGGTTTCGGAGTAGTGTCCAATCGACGATAGCTTCGGCTTCGACAACGGATTTCCGATATATGCAGCGTCAATTTTTGCTTTTCGACCTTGTGTCCACATTCGGCGTTGTGTTCAACCGCTGATTTTGGCACTGTGTCCAGTTTCGTCGATATGTCTAACAGTTCGTTTCGACGTTGTGTCCAAGTTTCGAGGTTGTGCCAATTCGACGAAGTGTCCAGGTTCCTATGATTCGATGTTGAGGATCAAGAAATAGAGGTAACAGTCGCCGCGGTTAATTCAACACCAAAGCAGCGTTATCCATCGATTTTACATCGGTGAGATCGTTTTTACAGAGCTTTAGAACAGTAGTCAGCTAACCAAATCTACTAAATTAGTAAGTTACACTAATTTTCAAAGAGACTCATGGCATTCATAAATTGTAATTAACCTACTTCTAGCGAATTCTAAGTCAGTATGACATGTGTGAAAGATTTTATCAATCGTGGGATCGTCGTCTGGAGGGAATAAGTACACGTATAGTAATATTCATCGTTCCATGTACATGGAAATTCCTTTTTGAAACATTTCTTTTTTTAATTTAAAACGAAATCCAGTAGATATTCGATTGATCTATGCTAGACATTTCTCATCATGTAGATATAGAAACTAATTCTTATTTCCTATTAGTTGATGGTGAAAATATTCAATTCGAACCTTCAAGGAAGAGTAAGCCAACACTAACTCAAAATGAATGAGAGACGGATAGAAATTTAGATGAGATTCAGTAGATTCTACGCTATTGTTTTCAATTGGTAAAACATTACATTCCTAATGTCTAACTTCTACTCTAAAGGGTGACTATAAATAATTGTAGAGGGAAATATTAACTGTTTGTCGATGGAAAGCGATTGTTCAGCGATAGCAACTTTTCGTAGTTTAATTAATTAAATAAACTGTAAACAGAAATGGATAACACGAATTATATCTACTATAATAATGCTGTGTCACAGATCAAATACACTATATCTGTGGCTGTGTAAAATATTTAGACATTCATGAAAGCTCTCATTCGGTCAAATAAATTCGTCGTACCGTTTCTGAATTATACTTTATTCCTCTTATTCGCAAGGATTATTTCGTTTTGTTTGTACAGTGAAGACAGCAGTGATGGCGAATAACACGCCTCCCTTATTTTCCAATTTCTCTTCACTGAAAAGCTCCGTAATGAAAATTTGTAGTGTATAATATTGATAGCTATAGTTTTATAAAGTTTAATCTTGTTTAATAATGTCTAGACCGTGTTTTTGTTTCACAAAGAATCGATTTCGTGCAAAGTGGGATTAATGATAATCCCGTGAAGCTTACACACAAAATGTTTTTTACTAGGTACGTAAAATTTATAAACAGAGTGGTTTGGACGTTTTCTTAATTAAGGATTAAGGTATAACAAAAAATTAACAATATAATATCTGTAATTAGAAACTGTGTAGAATTATGAAAAATTGATCCGAATCATATTCACTTCATTCATCTGGATACAATGTCCCATCTAACATTTGCAAAGTCTTGTTCATTTTTGGACTATTGGTTTTGATATGGCCCGAAACCAAATGAAAATAGGTCCATAATCAATTCTACACCATTTGATGCAATACTGGTTACTGTTATTGGATAAGCTCCTACTTTTGGATTTGGATAGATCAATTTAGGGAGTTGGTTTGGTGTTAGATGAATCATCGACCTAATGCGAAATATGGAAAGTGGAACACATTGCCACTTGGTTAATATTTTATTATCTATGCGACCGTGTTCTCAGCGGAGGTATATAGTCACTACCTATCGTTCCCTTCTTCTTTCCTTATAAGCCCTTCTCATCTTCTTCTTCAGCTAACGTCGGTAAGGTGGTGGCTTGTACCTTTTTTTGTTCCTCTTGACTGTTCAATAGCTACAAGCACATCTAGGATATTCCAATGACGGAGATGAACTGGTGGTGATTCACATGACTATCGTTCTTAAAATGTAATCGATCATCCATTTTGGAGCAGTACATTTACCTATATAATATAAAAGAAGTCTATCTTGCACGCCCTAACGGGCACGATAGCATTCCTTACATTTTTCTCAGGGAAAAAGCTGACACTAACTACAAATAGTAATAATTACAAGTTGTGTAGAATTCTATTGAAATTTAAATGTTCAATGAGACGATACCTAAAATCCTTCTTCTTTTTTGTTTTTTTTTGTGCGTTAGCAGCTATGGCTATTGGCACCTGTGTCTCCTCTATTTCCGTCCATACAATTTTACAGGACACAGCATCATATCTTTCAAGGAGACCAAGTTGCTCCAGGAAGCGCTGCAATTTCTTCGCGCCGTCCGCGTCATACCTTAGCAGGTCTTACAGTGCAACATCCTTTATACCATACTTACACCTTGTTTGTTCGAGTTGTGGACATTCTAACCGTTAGCCCTTCCTGACATCTTTCACACACTGGAGCAGCAATGGCTTTTAGAAAGTAAGACGACGTGATGTTCGTGTGTCGTAATCTCAGCCTGTTTTGCAACCACTTAACCGAATCCGTTATCCTTCTCAGGTGCCCGGCGGTCTCTGTAATAATAATAATAATAATAATATGAATTTATTGACCAACAGATTTTCAAATCCAATTACAGGACAATAGTATAATGTTAAGATAAATTAACGTAGTATAAATACATTAAAAAGAAAAGGCAATAATTATTTATAGGAACTTAAATGTCAGCTTAAATATACAAATAATGCTAATGTAAACACTAAAGGGCTTATTCTATAATATATGATAATAGTGATTGCAATGAACAATTGTTTATGTCACAATTTGCTGATATTTTGTTAAATATTTGACAGAATATATACATTGGTGATTTGTGGAGAATGTTAGTGTGAGCGATAGGATGATGTAGAACAAATCGATTACGGGAGGAAAAAGCAGGTACGTGGAAACCAATCGAGGATAAGAGGTAAGGCGAATCGATTTTGTCGTGTAACAGGTTATATAATATGGTTAGAGAAGTAGCTTCTCTTCTTTTTTGTAAAGAACATATGTTAAAACGAGACAAGAAATGATTTTGAGGAATACCCCTTTCGGGATATATGCTGTAGGAATCGGGCATGGCGACGATGCACGAAACCACATCGGGCCGCGAAGCGCGGTTAGCTGACATTGGTTTCCCCCGCCAGGTCAAGCGCCAATGAGAATTCACCTAAGATAAGTAGGGAAGACACGCCCGCTCAAATGGGTTTAAAAGCATGCGCACGCCGTGGGAATTTACTTATTCTTCTGACGTTGTTAATAGCACAGAAGAACTAAGTACCCCTAGTCCGACGTTGTTAATAGCACGGACGAAGGGGCAGCTACTCTAGTCCGACGTTGTTAAGAGCACGGACAAAAGGGTTAGCTATCCGACGCTGACGTTGATAAGAGAACATTGTCACTCCGCTGCTGCAGAGCCTACCAAGAGGCCGCCGTGGAGATTGGTACTGTGTGAGCCCGATAGCAGGCAAGATTATGCGAGTCCTCCGAAGCAACCCCTGCATCCACTGGATCCTAGAAGGCAGTGCGCTACATACATACGCGCGGTAATTTTACGTTCTCGTTCGCGTTTAGAATTAATTGTTCATTTTTGTTATTTATTTCTCGTTTCATTTCATGTATTTAATTTTATATTTATGTTCTTATACCCGTGTGTACCTAAATATATACTTTTCATGTAAAATAAACAAAGTTGCGTCAACAACGCGACAATGCCATCAATTTTATACGCTAAGAACTTCAGGAACCTTCTTTGAACGTTTTCCAGATTTGATACTTGGTATTGGTAGGTAGGAAACCAGATAAAGGAACAGTATTCAAGCTTGCTACGTACCAATGAGAAATACAGGATTTTTAGTGCATCGATGTTTGAAAAAGATTTACAACTGCGTAATATGAAACCCAGACTAGACATAGAGGAGCTGCGTAATTTGTGTATGTGGTCGGAGAAGGTAAATTTGTCGTCAAAATAAACGCCCAGATCTTTGATGACTGAACAACGCTTCAGTGGTTGGTTGTTGATGGAGTACCCAAATAATGTTGGATGCGTCTTGCGAGTGTAAGAGGTGACATAACATTTTGTAATGTTGAGAGACAGATAGTTTAAAGCGCACCACCTGTCAACGTTGTTAATATGCTCTTGCAGGACGTGACAGTCCTGAGAACTGGAAATAGATGCATAGAGCTTCAGATCGTCCGCGAAGAGAAGTTTATTGCAAGATAAGATATCAGGTAGCTCATTGATAAATATCAGGAATAGGAGCCGACCCAGGTTAGACCCCTGAGGAACTCCAGAAGTGGCAAATATAGGGTGAGAGGTGTAATTGTTGAAAGTTACGTATTGGCGACGATTCTTGAGATATAACTTAAACAATAATTGAACAGAGCCATGAAACCCGAAGGAATCCATTTTGGCAAGGAGGATGTTATGAGGTAATCGGTCAAAAGCTTTGGTCAAATCCGTGTAAATTACATCAACCTGCCCATGACAGTCCAGTGTTGTAGAAATAAATTGATTTAAGCATGCGAGGTTTGATGTAGTGGATCGACGATCCATAAAGCCGTGTTGATCGGGGGAGATGTAACGTCGCACGTTTGGATAGATCTGACTATATACGGTTATTTCGAAAACTTTAGCGAATGTATTTAATATACTTATTGGGCGATAATTGATGCAGTCGCTGGGGTCACCACCTTTAAGGATCGGGCAAATATTTGATATTTTCCACATTTCAGGGACCGTAGCTGAAGTTATTACAATATTAAAGATGATGCTTAGTGGTTTAACAAATATAGAAGCACAGTCTTTGACCAAATATGTGGGTATTTGATCATATCCTGAGGTTTTTTTGTTTTTTAATTTTTTTATATTTCTTAATACCTCGTCTTCGGCAATATACCCGAGTGTTATGTTAGGCAGGTTGTTAAAATTCAAGGCAGTAGTGTCGTTGGTAGTAGGCGGTAGGAATACACTACTGAAGTAATCGGCAAATGTATCTACAATAGATTGAGGATCTGTATGTATATTACCATTTAATTTGATGCTGCAGGGTATTCGAGAGGTTCGTTTTTTGTCATTGACAAAGTTCCAGAAATATTTTGGATTAGTAGTGATAGAGTCTTCGACACTGGAAGTATATTTTTTATAAGCAGCAGAAATCTGAGATTTGACCAGCTTGCGAAGCCTCTTAAATTCAGAAAGGTCATATTCCAGTTTGAGTTTATTGTACCTCGTCAAACATTTGTGTTTTGAGCGAATATTCTTAAATTCGTCTTGCCACTTATCCAGAAATTTGAAGGTCAGACTGTATTTCATATGCTGCTTGTTCACTGCAAGTAACTTGCACTCGGCTACGTGGTCTCTCGTCCAAGGCGGATCATCTGAGACGTACGTCATTTCGCGAGTTCGCATTCCTCTTGTATGGATTTTTAGTGAACTTTGAGAACCTCGTTCCTTCTAAAGGAAATAGGTAAGTGTGCAAACAAGCGACAGAAAAAGTGACATTTAATGTTTGCTGACAGTTTCATACAAAACTCCAACGCATTTAATTGCCACCATATTTTGGAACAAAATACAGAAGAAATGTGACATCCATTTGCAGATTCGCAAATATAATAAACACTGCGTACATTCACGTCCTCAACATGCCAAGTTTCATACTTCTATAGTACGGAGTCTGGCGTAATTTTAATCGAAATGAAATAAACCGTGTGCCAATGCTATAAAAGATAAATATGTACAATAAATGGAGTTATTTCATAAATTACGTCATATTGAATAATTTTTAGGCGTGCACAACAAATCAAATTCGCAACTGTAAACGACACGCCAACCGTTCCATTTTAATTGAAATTTTGAAATGGGCGTCAACATTCATATAGCCCCACTTCAAATTTAAATATATACCTACTGCTTTCCTTTCAAAGAAAATTCGTTTCTTCCATTTTAATATTCAGACTTTAAAACAAAAGAATACTTTATGAGGAAGAACACTGAATTTCTGACATCAAATTAAAATATTATTACGTAATTACATATTTGGGTTGCTTGTGTGTTGCTTTGTGTTTCAAGAGTACAGTCTCGTTTTATTAAATGGGGAATTACACTTTTGTAAGAAATGAAAATAGGAGATTATACTGTCACAGTCACAGTGTGATTAAGTTCCAATTATGCGATTTCTACATGTGATAAACTAAATGTTTATTAACCATTAGTAAATAATATCTCTCAACCATTATTATTATTACTTTTTTTACACACTTTTGAACACGTACATAATTATATAATCAGTTGGCAGATGATCCAAAATCTAAATGTACCAGGTGTACAACTAAGAAAGGAGGTCGGCCATAACTCAGAAACTATTTGAGATAGGACAGTGAAATAAAAAATATAAAAAATAATAGAGGGCGTTTCATTGATTTCAAATTGAATATGTAAAACGTTGTTTGTCAAAATACATGGAGGGGGAACCAAATAACGTGTTACTGGAAAAAATCGTGTAACTTCGAAAAGGGTTCCACATGTTTTTTTCACTGCTACTATCACAATTGCATGCATATACATCGGCTTGTAACACGGTCGCTTTTTAGGGAGAACCTACAGCCTTGTCCATTGCCCCCGCACATTCCAGAACCTGTTTCCTTAGTGATTTTGGAGCGACTCCATTCAGTTTTAATTTTCTGTAAAACATTAAGACCCAATTATGGCAAATTTTAAAAGGTGATAACTGCGTTAACTTAAATAGACACCCTGTATTTTTTACTTATATTTTCCTAGACCTATACATACCTAAATTTTCATGGAAAATGTAAATCTATATATTTCAGGCTAATTTTAACAAATTTAATGTGTGCCAAATCACCGTTCATTGATAGATCAGAAACCGAGTTATCGCTTTTTAAAACTTGTAATTTAGTCTTAATTTCTGAACACCTCGTATCAATTTGTACATTTTACACAATTGCGACATGACATTTGGGCAATTAGTACAGGTACACCCATGAGAATATATTTTACAAAAGGAAAATACATGTTGAGCATTTGTCCATTAAAGTTGTTACTGCATTTTCAAAAAATACTGATTATTTCAATACCTGTAGGGTTCAAGTGAGGTAAAGCTTAACGAAACTCGCATTTATTTTGTTTGCAGGAACGAAAAAAGACATAATATAAAAAGTTTTGCATTAGAAAAATACAATTTTTGACACGTTTTTCGTTTTTGCGACACCGTGTATGTTATCAAAATAATTTTAAAACATCTGAAATTCTAGGGCGTGTTCTAGAGCCCAAAATAAGAAAAAAAGTACCTATAAAGATTTGTCCGAAAACGCTTCCTAACAACATTTTTGCTTATATCTCAGACCCAACTAATGATAATTGATTCAAATTTTGTGTGTACTCGTTACTGGTGGCCAACTACCGTTTGGGCTTATTTTCGTATTGATAGCCAACCAGTGGCGGTACATACGGCCCAGCAAACACATTTATATATAAAATACATATAAATTATATAAGAGCTTTTTAGATTTATATAAAACTGGAAGAAAAATAAGAGATATTTAATGTCAGGATGTCAGCAATTTTCAAAATAATATATATGTCTATTAGATGTAAATTCTTTATATCTGTAGTACATGAATTTATATACATTTTATGTATATTTTATGTAATATTCACATAAAAAATATTAGTTGTAAAAGCGTTGCGATGACCAAATGGCAGCTACTCGAGCATAATGTAATTATTACCAATGTAAAAAATTATTTAAGCCGCTTCATACAAAAAAATGGAAAAACTACATTTTTACGTACAACTGTACTTTAAATTATTAACTTAATTCTTGCACGAACCCGTTTTTACCTGAACTGAAAGCCGACAGTTTATTACGATATTATATACTTGCTTGAAAAGTTTCCCTTAACCGGATTCGAACCGTTGCGGGGGGGCGTTGCAAATTCCGAAATCCGACATGTGTTTTCTTTGTATCCGACATTGTACCACTGCGCTAATCTGAAACATTCCATTTTTTTATTTCGTTCTTCCTAACTTTGCGCTGTTTCGCGAGTTTAAATTATGTTTGATTATATCGTTGAGTGAAGTCTTATTCAATGATTATACCTACCTTTATGTTAAAAATGACCAGGATTTAATTTATTTTATATTATTTATTTTCTATATAAATTAGACGCATTTTAGTCGATACGGATCTAATATTAAAGGTAGGTGAACTACAATTTTTGGCGTTATAAAAAACCCGCGCGTGCGATTAATTATGCGGCGCAAATAGAAACGGACTTTTATTTTCGACAATATAATATATGTAATGATAATTTATAATTATATTTACAGAAGGCATACATAAAAAATATGTAATACTTCTTACATATAAGATTTTACATATAACGTACATAAATCTAATCATATAAATATGACAGCACATAAATTCCATGGGTAATATGTAATTATCTATATGTATATATTATATAAATTTCTGTATACAGAATATCTGTAAGTTTAAAATATGATTCATTTCTGATATATATTATATAAATATAATTATTATATATATTATTATATATATATATATATTATTTTAAAGAACCAACCACCGAGAATGAACTTAAGAAACCATTAATTCTTCCATACATAAAAGGTGTCACTGATTCAATTGCAAACAAATTTCCCAAAGATAAATTCAGAAAAATTTTTAAACCGTTTACAACTGTACAACAATTGTTAAGGAACTGTAAAGACCACATACCTGGTGAGAACCAGGGAGTATATGAGATTCCTTGTTCTGGATGCTGTCGCTCCTATATAGGACAAACAAATCGTAGACTAAATGTAAGAGCACAAGAACATAACTTAGCGATAAAACAGTTCAATACATCTTATTCCTTGGCTTGTCATCACATGGATACTGGTCATAAAATAGATACAAGCAATATTAAATTACTCGCTGTTACTAATACATTGAATGAACGTATCATACGAGAAGCCATAGAAATAGAGAAGAGACCTTTATCACTAAACAAAAGGGACGATACTTCAAGAATTTCAACCATTTGGAAAGTCGTCATAAAGAAACAAAACACACCTTTACAAAGAATTACAACTAATATGAATTCCAAAGACCAACCAACTACAATAAATGTTCAAAATCTTCAAGCATCTACCTCCAACGGACCCATGACACGCAGTAGAGCACGCATGAATACATTAAAAAATTAAAAATTAGATGGCATATTTCATTGGTGACAATTGTCATTATCTTGAAAAAGAAAACGAAAGTGGTTTTCGAAACGTTGAAGAATTAAAAAATATACCTACACGAGAAGATCCAGAAATGAATCATATTTTAAATAATACAACTCGTGGAAGCCTAAACAATAATATAATCATCCTTTATGGAGAGGATACATTACAACTTATAAAAAAGTTCAAAACATTGCGCATCAAGAAAAGCAACATTATTTGTGATTTAACATTTTTGAAAAGATGCCGTGACAATGGGGTCATACCAAAAGCTTTTAAAATCAAACCACGACCAGATATTTATGGTTCTATTCAAATTTTAAAGAAAACAAGTCAAACTCTCCTAAGAAAATCTATACACAATCTAAGAAGTAATTTGGATAACACAAATAAGCAACTTTTTAACGCATTTCAAAACTTATCTAAAATACACATACATCCTGTTATTTTCGACACCATCGACCGTTTAATAGAACAATCTGTAGAATACTTAGTAAACCAAAAAAGAACTAAACAGAAAATGAAGTTTGAGAATTTAACCAAGAACTCCACTAACACCATAAAACCTCTTCAAACAGTTCACAATTTAAGTAATATAATAATCAACAAAGATACGATGGATATTTTAGAAAAAGGTTTCAATTACGCTGTTACTCCAACAAGTATTCCAACTGAAAATATAATTACGAATGTAGAAATAGCACTTAAAGACGTAAACGACCATGCAGCAGATAAAATTCGATTAGAAGTTGCCCACATTCTAAAAAATGCACATCTTCCAAAACAAAACATAACAAAAGCTCAAAAAAGTCATTTAAAGGAATTGAAAAATAATAAAGACATCCTCATACTCCGTGCTGACAAAGGAAATTCTACCGTAATTGTTAACACTTCAGATTACAATGAAAAGATGATGGATTTACTAAATTCAAATGAATACAAAAAGAGCAATTCAAATCCTACCACATATTTGGAAAAAAGAACAAAAACTCTGATCAATTCCACAAATCTGTCTGACGAAATCAAACGAGAACTGATTCCAAGAGAAAAGAGTTCGCGCGTTCCTAAAATATATGGTTTACCCAAGATACATAAAGGTAACAACTGGCCACTTAGACCTATAGTAAGTGCATTCAACTCTCCTACGCACAAACTTGCAGGCTATCTAGCCAAACAACTTAAACCATTTTACGAAAGTGCTCAATCTTATATTAAAAATTCACTTGACTTTTTAGATAAACTTAAAAATATAGACCTAAGTGTTAGTGACGTTTTAGTTAGTTTTGACATTGTTTCGTTATTCACAAAAGTTCCAATTCAAGAAACCATTAATATCTTGAAAGAAAAACATAAAATCGATACCAATCTTATAAGATTAATAGAACATTTTAACCCAAAGATGCCCTTATACATTAAAAGAATTTTTTTCTTCTACCATTCTGACATCAACACAATCTTAGTTAATTTTACTTTTGCGTTATCATTAAAAATGAATTTTATAGTCTGTTGGTTTTGTAAACTGTATCAAATTCCTGTTTGTAAAATTACATTTTATTTTAAGTAATGTATGTAACCTAATTTGTAACATTTGTATTGTGTGACATTTTTTTATATCCTACTTTGTTTTTATGACACTGTCAACACCATTTTTTTGGTTATAATGACAATAAATTATATTATTATTATAACATTGTATGTCCACTACATACTTTACTTATAATGGTCAGTTCTACAAACAAGTTCAAGGTGCCCCTATGGGTTCTCCACTTTCCCCAGCAATCGCAAACATTTATATGGAAGACTTTGAACAAAACGCGATTAATACAGCTATCCTTAAACCAAAATGCTGGTTCCGATATGTCGATGATACTTTTGTTATTTGGCCACATGGTTCACACACTTTAGACGATTTTTTACAACATTTGAACAACATACATCCAAATATCAAATTTACAATGGAAACCGAAAACAACAATGAACTACCTTTTCTGGATACATTAATAAAGAAACGTGTTGATGGTAAATTTAATTTTACAGTATACAGAAAACCAACACATTCCAATCGATACTTGAATGCTTCCTCTCATCATCATCCAAGTCAACTAAACGCTGTCATTAAATCTCTAACAATAAGATCGTTACGTTTAACTGATGACGAATCCAGAGAAAACGAACTAACTAATATAAAAACAGCATTACATCAAAATGGATACTCTTCTAAACAAATTAACAGAATTATAAAAGATTGCCACAATTTTACCAAAGAACCAACCACCGAGAATGAACTTAAGAAACCATTAATTCTTCCATACATAAAAGGTGTCACTGATTCAATTGCAAACAAATTTCCCAAAGATAAATTCAGAAAATTTTTTAAACCGTTTACAACTGTACAACAATTGTTAAGGAACTGTAAAGACCACATACCTGGTGAGAACCAGGGAGTATATGAGATTCCTTGTTCTGGATGCTGTCGCTCCTATATAGGACAAACAAATCGTAGACTAAATGTAAGAGCACAAGAACATAACTTAGCGATAAAACAGTTCAATACATCTTATTCCTTGGCTTGTCATCACATGGATACTGGTCATAAAATAGATACAAGCAATATTAAATTACTCGCTGTTACTAATACATTGAATGAACGTATCATACGAGAAGCCATAGAAATAGAGAAGAGACCTTTATCACTAAACAAAAGGGACGATACTTCAAGAATTTCAACCATTTGGAAAGTCGTCATAAAGAAACAAAACACACCTTTACAAAGAATTACAACTAATATGAATTCCAAAGACCAACCAACTACAATAAATGTTCAAAATCTTCAAGCATCTACCTCCAACGGACCCATGACACGCAGTAGAGCACGCATGAATACATTAAAAAATTAAAAATTAGATGGCATATTTCATTGGTGACAATTGTCATTATTTTGAAAAAGAAAACGAAAGTGGTTTTCGAAACGTTGAAGAATTAAAAAATATACCTACACGAGAAGATCCAGAAATGAATCATATTTTAAATAATACAACTCGTGGAAGCCTAAACAATAATAATATCTGTAAGTTTATATACTATTATGTAAAATATACGTAATCTGTTACATACGGTTTATATAACTTTATTAAAGAACACTTACATACTTGATATATAAAAAAGCATATGTAGGGCTATTTACTTCAATCTTATACATGTTGTATGTATATTTTATATGTGTGTTTGCTGGGGGGGAACGACTTTTGTATTTTTGAAAATATTTTTTCCATCTGCACATTTAGCAAATTCCCGACTATATGAAATTGTTCGAAATCAAAAACTACACTGAAAAGGTACTCTTTGTTTCTGTCGCTCAGGATAACAGTTTTCAAGAAAAAAATTAAAACATATTTTTTTGGGAATGATATTGTCATAAAAACAAATCTCTACTACCTATTTCACTTTTGAATTAGCACATAAACCTTACTTTGCAATGTTTAAAAATGAGTAGACAGTACATCAGTTGCGACTGAGATATTAGCAAAAATGTTATCTGAGGCCACCCCCTTTTAAGGGCTGTACCTCAGTTAGGAAGCGTTTTCGGACAAATCTTTATAGGTACTTTTTTTCTTATTTTAGGCTCTAGAACACGTCCTAGAATTTCTGCCGGACATTTATGAAACACCCTGTATATACGTATCTCCGAAACAGAACCAATAATATTCCGTGTCGAATAACGTGAATAACCCTCCACATTGATTTGTATCATGGTACATTACGAATATTCGATCGTTTTACAATGAGGTGAACATTTGCTAATTTTTTGCAAACATTTTACTGAACAATTTAGGTTTGAATAATGGCGCGAGTTCGTTTATGTAATAGTACTACAAAACTTAGGTAGTAGGTACATAATATTGTCATGAATGCCGAGGTCGATTCTTAATTAAGAACAGAATTTGGAAATATTTATTTGAGAGTTATTGTTAAAAATGAAATGTACTACAAATCAGGCACACAAGTGTATACGACACGCTAACCCCACAAAGTTTAATTGAAATTCGAAATCGCTTAAACAAATTGTTATGTTTACGTCAAAATTCACACAATGTTCCTTCAATTTAAATATCTACAGCGTATAGCCTGAAGAAAAATTCACTCCTTCCATTTTAATAATTGTGCTTTGTGAAATGACACAGAAGGAATGCTTTATGAAAAATTTGTTTCACGATTCTCCGTAAGTAATTACAAATAAAGTCTGTATGTAATGAATTTGTGTTCGCAGAAATATGTTTGCATAAGCTTGAATTGACATTGTAATATAAATTGTTTGTAGTTTTTTCCAAAAAAACTTGATTTTGTTTTATGTATTTCATAGTCCACAAAATCAATGCACCACAAAACTCCATTTAATTTGTTATGTACCTATCCAGCAGTCCACATTGATGAATTCGTGTTGTGTACGTTATGAATTTTTATAATCTTACTAGTGCTCAATATATTTTACTGAGCACGAAACATTGTTACAGGAAACCAAATACAGTAAAACATCATCAGGAATTGACAGGATTATGTGGCATTAATTCCACCTCCTACGTCAGATCCAGATTGTAGCAGCGACGAAGACGATGCCGAAAATGTGAATATCCGATCAGACTTAAGTGATGAGGAATATGATAGTTTTGAAGCCTAAAACCTACCTTCTGATGTTGAAATGATTTTTGAAAATTTGTCTGAGAAGTAGAAGTTGAAGTAATACAGTCATAAACAACTATGAAAGAAAGTTTCTCGCCCAAAATCCATCTTTACTTCACTCAAAACCAGATCACAACGTAGGTTACACAACTAATAAAAAACACCAGTTGAAGAAAACACCTACAGGAACGAGTCCAAAGGAGAACAATGAAAATCGGCAACCTAAAAGAAAGACTTCAAAGAGAACAAAACAAGTAGAGCCTATTACTGAATACGTTTGGACTTTAGGGCAAGGACCATTTCGAGTTTCTTTTGAATATCCCCGAAAATTTTACTATTCCTGCTAGGATAAAATCGCCTTATGCTATCTAGGGCTACGACGAGCAACCTCTCCTGCATATCTCAGTATATTGCTAAATTATTAATGAAAACAATTTTGTAGCTGTAATTAATTGTATGGCTTGATGCGGAAAAATTTATTTAAGCAGCTAAAAAAAATTTTTAGGGGAATGTGGCTGATGTTTTTGTTCTCTGCATGTGTTATTGTAAGTTAATGGTATTATTGTATTATATTTATTATGTTATTTATTGTTATTTTTTTTTGTATGTGTTACTCGGTAATAGGGCTTTGCCTGTTGAGTAATAAATACCTAATATTGTTATTATTATTATTAATACTTCAAGATATTTTCTTCTAGAAAAAACTACTATACATTTAGTCCCTTCATTCATATAATATTTTCCTTAAAGAAATTATCAGATGAGGGTTTGCCAAATGAAGGGTTAAAATGTTACCAGAGGTTTCGCGAGTAAGTATTGATTTAGCTACAAAACAAAACTCATTACGTAACTGCCACCAGCACTCAGCAGTGCAGTAGAAAAAATGTGATACAATTTATTGTTCTATAAATCAAGTTGGGAAAAGTGCATGTGGTTCGATTTCTCCCACACCAAAAGAGAGTTGGCGATTATGGTGCTAAATAAGAGGAGATACGCGAAAACGATGTTTTATTTTTTTATGAAACGAAGGAATACTGAAAAATGTTAGAATTTTTAGCCAACCGTAAATTAATAAAGTAATTTTATGACACTGATAACCGTCGCTTACAAACTTTTGTTTGAATAAATAAATAAAATGTAATTACGAGTTATGTACGTTTTAAATAAAGGATGTGATAAAATCCCAATTTGCCTTGTACGTAATCTCTAGCTGGCAAGCGGTACTGTGTGAAACCAAGCGATCCACTATTTTGTGAATTAGTTTTCTATCTTCGAAACTTATTCGATAAAAGCGTGTAAAGAATTAAAATTTTGAACACAACAGAAGCAAAAGACGTGACATTTATTGACAACGGGGTTACTCGTAACAAAGAGATATTACACGATGTCTCATGTCTCAGATATTCCTACTGTACCTTATCGATCATAAAGTAAAAGTATAGAGTTCATACGGCATAAAAAGCCTATTTACTTTGCAACCCTGTTATTATCCCTAATATTTATTAGTTTACGTTAGATACGTATGGCCCTCTATCCGTTAATAGTTATTGTATGAGTTAAAGGGTGCCGATGTCCACAATACTTTGAGAAACTCTCACTGACTTTCAGCGTTGAGTGAGATTTTTCAGCTCTGCCAAGAAATACAAACTTTCATGTGCACGTTGTGGCCAGTAGGGCAATACCTCCGAGCAAACACACATATAAAATATACATACAAGTAGGTTGTTCAAAAATCTCTGAAGACTTGCGAGCTGAAAAAATCAACGTATATACAGTTGGAAGATAAGGTGTCGATTAAAACTTAATGGTTCCAGTAGATATAATCGATTAACTGACCTTGTTTTGCAAATACGGCTTAATGACACTATTGACAAGACAGGAACAACAAATATTAAGCATGGTATCACAAGTAGATGACAAAAAATGAAGAAAAGTAACAAGGTCATAACAATTAGCCTTACATGGTACAGTTGAAGATATGAAAAGCCCCTTGTATGAGCCGCCAAGTTCTTCTTCAAAAGTCTCGACTATTTCGCGGCATTGACTTTCTACACTATAGACAAACGGTGAGATAGGGAAAAGTGAAAACTACTATTTAGTGAATTTTTGCGTTAAATAGGCAACTTGTTATACACACTGGAATTCAAATCGTATTGATTTTTTCAGTATGGAACGTCATTACATATAAAAGCACCATCAGCTTAATGACGTTTCATTCACACTTGTTATGATTGTGACGATGTCACATACCTATTCCCACCCACATAGTTTATTCGAAAAATTCATCGCAATGCGTTCATTTTTTTAAGACCAACAAATCAATTTTTAAAATTTGTTTTTTGAAAAAACCTTAGAGCATCGGCGTCGAATCACGAAAAGATTATTTGATTTTTGGAATCCGTGGAAATGTTTAATTTTGTTTAAGTTAAAAATGAGATGTTCATTTTATTTTGTTGCAGCTTAACATTCGTTAAGAATACATAGCTATCCCTTTCCGGGAATTACAAATCCGTTTGCCGGGGTGGTTAAGTCCCCACATAATACATTTCACATGTCACTTCATCTTTCCTACTCATTTCTCCTCTTCTTTCTTATCCTGTTTTCTCATCAGTCTGTGCGTCTTGCCGCCTTTCACACAATCTCCTTCGAATCTTGCCTGTCGTGAACTTTGGATCTCCAATCACTAGCTCCCAGCCTTTCGAGATCCCCAGTAACCTGATCCCATCCCACCATCTGATCCTTGGGCGCCCTCTAGCTCGGCCACCCGTTGGTCTCTTCACCATATCTTCTCCGACTCGCATGATATGGCCCAACCAGCTTATTCGCTGTGATTTCACAAATTTCACTACATCTTCTCTTCTACACATTTGGGATATTTCGTGATTCGTTCTTGTCTTTGTTGCTCCGTTTTCAGACATTGGGCCAAAAATGGTTCTCAATACTTTTCTCTCGAAAACTCCCATGTTGTCGGCCTCACACTGTGATAAGGACAGTGTTTCCGCAGCGTAAGTCAAAGCAGGCCTTATCAATAAGGTCCTGTATACAGTGTTGTAACAGATACATTTTTTTCAGCATCTAGATACAGATACAGATACTTTAAATAAAATATATCTAGATACTTCTTCAGATACATTTTCTTATATGTATCTAGATATAAATACAAATACTAACAAAATGTATCTAGATACAACGAAGATACTTTACCCACATGAAAATAAAAAAAAGTTGCATGTGCATTTTCATGCTGCATTTTTAGATGCGGCGTCACCTTGAACTTGCTGCAATCCTTCATGTAGCAACTCCCATGCATTCACATTAGTGCATTTTTAAATGTACAGGGAAAATCTCTGCAGGGATTTAATTTTCCACAAATTATAACTATGTTGGTGTTGAGAAGTGCACATTCCCACAGACAACTAACACATTGCACAAGTTGCAGAGCGGAAGTACCTACCAACTTAAAACAAACATCAACTGACTATTGGCATAATATTGGCAAGGAATAAATCGCTGTAAAATCCTAGAAATGCACGATTAAACTGCTCGAAAATAGAACAAGTTCTAACTACGAGTATCATGCATGTTGTGATGCTGTAACTTTTCCAGTGTGAATCAAGGAGATACCACTGATCGTTTTTACAATTTGTTTATATATTTATAATTTATAGTTTGTAAAAAATATTTGCAGTGCGAATGTATATCTTGTTTCAGATACCCCAAAAAAAATATCTAGATACAGATACAGATACAAAATTTTTCAAGTATCTCAATTGTATCTCGATACTCAAAAAAGCATCTAGATACTGTATCTAGATACTTGTATCTCGATACATTACAACACTGCCTGTATATCTTTAACTTTGTTTGCCTTGACAGCTTAACGTCCCTTAACGTAGCTTTGTTTGCGTCATATGCCTTGTTGTCCGTTTTTCATGAATCCTGGGCGCAAAACTCAACAAAAATTCTCCGAAAATATCTGGAAAAATCCGGGACGAAATACTCTAGCGGGAAAAGTCCGCGAGAACATTTTATTTTCTTCTTCTTTTTTTTTAAATTAAAATCTCGATAATAAAAAATACTCTGACTTAAAGGACTTCGCTTAATTCAAGAGGTGCAAAACGCAAAGGAGGAATTTTCTCATGGACTTTCCCCGCTAGAGCATTTCCTCCCGGATTTTTCGAGACATTTCGGGAGAATTTTTATTGAGATTTGCGCCCAGGATTCAAAAACAACGGAGGAGTATTTTTACATGTTGAAAAGTCCTCTAAAAAATTTAAGGTTATCCTTA